>CM051238.1:96024936-96624936 GCA_027917425.1 Gastrophryne carolinensis
TATTTTAAAGCATATATTATTGGGGGGATACTAGTTGAGGATTGTGAAGATGTAAAATCCTTGTGGGTAGAAGTGTGGGGTGACGAAAACAATGATAAAACACAATTTGGTGTAATCTATAAACCCCCCAACATAACTGAGGAAATAGAGGGTCAGCTGCATAAACAGACAGACAGGCAGCACAGGCAGATACATTGGTGATAATGGGGAATTTCAACAACCCAGGTATTGGCTGGTGTCATTGATCTGCTTCAACTTCAAGGGGAAGACCATTAATCAGTTTGCTGCAAGATAACTTGCAACGAGCCAGTTGGTGGAGGCACCCATTAAGGGTGATGCTCTATTGGATCTGGTAATATCAAATATATTACCAGATCCCCAGGTTCAGAGCTGCACTCCAGGGCATAGACAGGGAGCATGTGGTAAGAAATAAGGATACAGATTCCAAATGGGAGTACTTAAAATCAATAGTGAGTACCAACATTCCACAATTTATTCCTATAGGTAACAAGTATAAGCGACTCAAATGAAATCCCTACTGGCTGACACCTGTAGTTAAACAAGCAATAAAAAACAAGAAAAGGGCATTTGAAAATTACAAATCAGATCCCTCAGCATTGGCATATGAAAAGTATAAAGCAGTAAATAAATCATGTAAAAAGTTATTTTATCACGCCTGCTCCTGATCTTTAAAGACTTCCTAACAACTGGTATAGTGCCAAGGGATTTGAGCATTAAAATGTGGTGCCCATTTTTCAAAAGGGCTCTAGGTCTTCTCCAGGTAATTACAGACCTGTAAGCTTAACATCCACTGTGGGAAAATGCTTGAGGGGCTATTAAGGGACTACATACAGGATTATGTAACTATGCATAACATTATGATTGACAACCAGCACAGTTTCACTAAGGACAGAAGCTGCCAGACTAACCTGATTGGTTTCTATGAGGAGGTAAGTAGATGCCTCGAAAGAGGGTTTTCAGGGTTAGAAAATACAATTTGTGACTGGATTGAAAGCTGGCTGAAGGATCGTGTGCAGAGAGTTGTGGTAAATGATACCTACTCTGAATGGTTGTAAGGTTGCAGTGAATGTGCCCCAGGGTTCAGAGCTGCACCCTCTATTATCCATTCTAGGATACAAAACCTAAAGAAGATGGTGTTAAGACTACTGTCTCTATTTTTGTGGTTGACAGAGTGCAGTCTATTGAAGATGTTCACAAGCTTCAGGCTGACTTGTATACTTTGAGTGTCTGGGAATCCACTTGAAGTTTGATGTGGCGAATTGTAATGCACCTGGGGGTCTAATAATCTAAAGGCCACATATGTCCTCAGGGGAGAAAAACTGGGAGAATCACTAGTTGAGAAGGATCTGGGGGTACTGGTAGACCACAGACTAAATAACAGGATGCAATGCAAAGCAGCTGCTTCTAAGGCAACCAAAATATTATCGTCCATTAAAAGAGGCATGGAATTTCGAGACAGAGATGTAATATTGCCTCTTTACAAGGCACTGGTGCGTCCACATCTGTAATATGCCATCCAGTTCTGGGCACCAATTCATGAATATTTTGGAAAGGGTGCAGAGCAGCGCCACCAAACTCATAAGGGGAATGAAGGAAGAAAGATTACAGAAATTAAAGCGGTTTAGTCTTTTAGAAGAGATGGCTGAGGCAGGATATGTATAAATATATAAATGGCCAATATACAAAATATGAAGAAAAACAATTTCAGCTAAAATATTCTTTAAATATCTATGCATGTTGGATATTGTTCTGTTTGTGCTTTCAGATTTAGCTTGTTTTTTCTTGTTTGCATATTGATAATTTAGGAAAATGTGTTTATTCTGCTTTTCTATATATTTTTTAGGGAAACCCTGTGCAACCAAAGCATTCATCGAGGGATTACTTCCAGAATGATGCGTCCAATACAACAAGCTGGTTACACCTAGAAAGCTTAGGGTGTGTTCTTTCATGGAATATATGTAGTTTGTTGGCGGCATTTCAAATGTAAAGGGTTGTTTTGGTTGAAAAAGCACAAGGTGCGCACTTTGCCTACTAAGCTTAAAGTAAAATAACCCTTATGCGCATGCTTTACTTTGTGGTATTTGGCAACCCTACCTTTGAAAGTAGCTATGCATGTTGAGTATTGTTCTGTTCGGTGGACCTTGCTGTTTCAAATGTAACTTGTTTTTTCTTGTTTGCAAATCGTTTTTATTTTTGTTTTAAAGAAAAATGTGGTTTTGATTCTGCTTTTTTAATATTTCTTTAGGGAAACCCTGTGCAATCAAAGAATTCATCGAGGGATTACTTCCAGAAAGCACACGACAATAAGCCTATTATGCCTGGAAAGCTAGAGAACCTCAAGAGAATATATAGTTTGTGGGGAGATTTCTAAGGTAAAGGGCTGTTTTTCTTATTTGTTTCCACACAAAAAAAATGACAAACAAGACATTTCCTACCACAAAAATAGGAGCAAATGTGACGTATATATTTACAATATAATGGAAAAAACACAGCAGTTGTTCTGCTGGAACTTCTAAAACCATCAGCTTACCAAGGCTGTGAGTGGAGGAATCAGTTTCTTGAATAAGCAAATGTCGGGCACCAGCAGGAATTTCAAATATCCGAATGTAACCTTTAGAAAATAAAACGTGGAACATGTAAATCTCAGCTGTCATTTATAAAAGAGCAGGGTGCAATGTGTCAGGCTAAACAAAAATAAACAGGATTGTAACACTGTTCTCATGCTACCATATTACAACAATACCCTGTCTAAGCTCTTCTATTGGCCCAAATGACACAATCCATGGAGCCATGCATACCCACCCGATGAATTTTATTGACTGCTGCCAGACAAAGAAGGTTGAGGTTCCTGTCTGTTTAGTGTTTTTGGCACTTTTAGGCAAATACGTTTTCCAAATCGGGGATGCCTGGTGAGCTGGTGGTAATAGCAGTTGCTGTAGGGCTTCGGTCTGCTTTAAAGTGGACAAAAACTCAGGATTTTGACTATCCTGAGTTTTGGTCATTGCCCCCCAGGCCCCCCAACCGGGGATTCCCTGCTATGTGAGACCCCCCAGGTCGCCCAATCTCACTCACTCTTCCTTGGTCCTATGGCGCATCCACAGCCTCTTGTCCAGTCACCGTGCTCGGATTCGCTCCTGCCCCTTTGTCCAAGAGCTCGTCTAATGCGAGCGGTTCCAAAAGCGCTGGTGGCTGCATCCTCCGCTACCCTTTAACAGGGAGAGTGCCCATGCAGGCCATTCACAAATGCCTGGTGCGGACACGCGGACAGGGAACGAAGGCGAGTTTTCGCGGGACCTGGGGGGTTTCACATAGTGGGAAATCCTGAATCTGGATGCGAGTATCCCTGCCCTGGTCTCACAGACTCCAGGGTGGGTTTTGGTCCACTTTAAACTGCAATAAAACTGAAATAAAAAAAAATCCTTAACTGCTTTGCAAGTAATATAACAAACAAAAATGAAACTTATTTTTGTTCTGTGTGGATTCTAAAATTACAATTGTCTCAGTATAAAAATACAATTCTCTGATTCCTCACCTGTAGAATTGGTATTATATGTATACAGCACATCCTGTTCCAGAAGATATTCCTTACTCTTGGGTTATACATCCAGTAGATGGCGCTGGATTGCAGAGACAGAAGAGTGGCTCCTCCCGGACCCATATATACCAGGGACCTCCCACAAATTCCCCAGAATTGAAAAGCAGTTAAAATAAAGCTGGGAGAATAATAACCATTATCAATATTGAACAAAGAACAATCACCATAAAGAGATAACTAAAAATAATGATAACAAGCGTGGGGTGGAACAGGACGTGCTGTATACATATAATACCAATTCTACAGGTGAGTAATCACAGAATTGTATTATGCTAAGTATACAGCACGTCCTGTTCCAGAAGATATTCCTTACTCTTGGGACATTCAATAGCAGTGTCCGTAAGGTAGGGTGGGATCCCCAAAAGTAACAGCAGACAGTTTAAACCACTGCCGCCTGCAGAACTTTGCGGCCATGAACAGAAGACCAAGTCGCGGCCTTGCAAACTTGTTCAACAGAAGCTTGGTGCTGAAAAGCCCAAGAGGCACCAATAGCATGAGTAGAATGAGCAGTAAGGCGGAAGGGAGGCTCCTTCCCCATAGAGTAGGCCTGTATCACAGCCTGACGTATCCACTTGCTGATAGTGGACTTAGCCGGAGCCAGACCCTTAGGTCCAGACGGGAGCACAAAAAGAGCATCAGTCTTCCTGAAGGATTCAGTAGCCACCAAATAGAACTTTCCTGACCACATCCAAAGAATGTAAAACCCTCTCCTTAGGGTTACTAGCATTAAGGCATAGAGAAGACAAAACAATGTCCTGATTGAGATAAAAAGCAGAAACAACCTTAGGCAGCAAATCTGGCTTAAAACTAAACACCACCTTGTCCCGGTGTCTCTCAAAATAAGGAGGCTTGATGGAAAACGCCGCCAATTCAGAAACACGCCTAACAGAAGTGATAGCCACCAAAAAGACCACCTTGAGCATAAGAATGGACAAAGGGGCCCCTTGCAAGGGCTCAAAGGGAGACCCCTGCAGGGCAGATAAGACCAAGTACAAATCCCAGACTGGTAATGGAAATGGAAATGGGGGAAACACATACAGGAGCTGAAACCTCTTCCAAGATATTGCCAGGGCATCCATGGCCAAGGCCAGAGGATCCTGGGACAGAGAGACAAAGATCCACATCCGGCTGACCCCAGCGGTGGCACAGGGAGCGAAACACCCTGCTGCTGAGGAACCATTCTCCCAGACGAGAGGTCCCCCTGCTCAGAGAGTCTGCCTCCAGAATCTCCACCTCCGGGATGTACACAGCTGAGATGCAGGGAACATTCTCCTCCGCCCAGGACAGTATCAGGGACACTTCCTTGAGGGTCCTCTTGCTCCGGGTCCCTCCCTGATGATTGATGTAGGCAACCATCTTCTGGTTGTCTGAGCGGACCTGAACAGCCCAACCCCGCAGGTGTGGGGTTAAGTGGGCAAGAACCAACCTGATCACCCTCAATTCCAGAATGTTGATAGGGGCATAGGCCTCCTGAGGGCTCCACTGACCCTGGAATTTCAGAGATTTCCAAAAGCCCCCCCAACCTGTCAGACTGGCATCCGTGGTGACAGTCTCCCAGCAGGGGGCCAGAAAGGATCTGCCCCCCATTAGGTTCATTGAGTCCAGCCACCACGATAGAGACCGCCTGACCAGAGGGGACAGGACAAACACCTGATCCAAGGACACAGGGTCCTGATCCCATACTGACAAGAGGTGAAGCTGAAGAGGCCTCATGTGAATCTGAGCATATGGAACCGCCTCGAAGCAGGACACCATCAGGCCCACCAGCTGCATACCCTGACTGATGGATGGATGAGGACAAGACAAAAGGAGCTGAGCTTTCTCTTGAAGACTCTCCACCTTCTGCTGAGGAAAAAAGATCTTGACCTGAGATGAATCCAGAATCATGCCCAGAAAGGACTTCACCATGGAAGGAGACAGGGAAGATTTGGGGTGGTTGATCACCCAGCCGAATGACTGCAGTGTGGACAACACCCGCTGAGTGTCCAGCTCTGCCTGATGGAAGGACTGAGAAGCGATAAGCATGTCGTCCAAGTAGGGAAGAATGCGAATGCCCCGAGACCTCAGCAGAGCCATCACTCCTGCCAGCACCTTGGTGAATACCATGGGAGCCGAGGTGAGAAGGACAAGGCCACAAATTGGTAGTGCTGATCCTCCACTGCGAACCTGAGGGATCTCTGATGACCTGGAAAGATAAGTACGTGAAGGTAAGCATCCTTGATGTCTAAAGAGAGTCCCCTGGGCGTAGGAAAGTCACAGCTGAGCGCAGAGTCTCCATGCAAAAGTGTCTGAATCTGACAAATTTGGTTAGGTGCTTTAAATCCCGGATGGGTCTGATGGACCCATCTTTTTTGGGAACAGTGAAAAATTTGAATAATAGCCTTTGTCCCTTTCCCTCAAGGGCACCTGGCAGATGACACCCAGTTCCAGAAGGCCTTGGAAATCCAGGGCTGACAGGGGGTTTTGAGCTAAGCAAGATTTGATGAATCTTGGGGGGCAGCCAGGCTGCAAACTCTATCTTGTAACCGGAGGACACTACCTCCTGAATCCACTGGTCTGAGACGTGAAGCCTCGCCAAGAGCCGAAACCGACCCCCCACCCGGATGGGTGAGGGCGCCCCTTCATGCCTGAGGGGGCTTGAGGGAGGACTTAGTCTTGGGACCCCAGGGGGCAGCAGGACGGCCACGTCCTCTGCCCCAAAAATCTCCACGGGCTCCAGCAAAGGAAGCTCCCCGTCCAATTCTGGAGCCCCTGAAGGAAGGAGAAAAGGCACCTGAACCCCGAAATGACCGGGGCTGCCTTCTACGCTGAGGTAACTTGCCTTCCTTAGCAAACAAGTCCAGACGTTCACCAAAGAGGCGCAGCCCCTTGAAGGGAAACCCAATGAGAGCCTTCTTAGCAGCGTTGTCAGCTGCCCACTGGCGCAGCCAGACCGAGCGGCGTATCGCCACCAACAAGGCAGATGCCCTGCCACACATTCTAATGGTATCATCTAAGGCAGAGAGAACATATGCAACAAATTCCTCACACTGCAGAAGAGCTCTATACTCTTTACTAACTGCATCATCAGGGGCCCCATCTAAGAGACCCGGAGCAGGCTTTTAATAGCAACAGCCGTAATGGCAGAGGCACAGACCGCACACAGCGCGGTCCCCACACAGGCAAAGGCATGGCAAGCCAGCTGATCAATGCGCCTGTCCTCCCTATCCCTCAGTGTAGTAGAGTCAGGGGAATGCATGACGGATGTGTTGGACAACCCCAGAACTGGTGCATCCACCTCGGGAGGACATGATCACCGTTTAACCATTTCAGCAGGAAAGGGATACCGCTTATCCCAACTCTTTGGCACCCCGGGGAGCCAGCTAGGCCGTTCCCACTCCTTGAGCACCAGATTATTAAAATGAGCTTGTTCAGGAAACTCCAAGCGTGGTTTGACATAATGAAACAGCTCCCCCTGCTGCCGCGGAGCCACGGCAGGAGGAGAGATACAGAGTACATCAAAAATGTGAGCCAAAAGCCTGTCAGTATCATCTGAGGCCCACGGGTCAGGCCCAGAATCGGCACCATAAACCCTAGGTTGTTCCTCAGATGATTCTGAATCAGAAAACAATTCCCCCTCTTCCAGGGGGGTATAACCGGTAACGTCAAAAAATTCCTCAGCCTCCATAGGAAAGAGGGAAACACCAGGTAATAAATGCCGCTTCCTAGCAGAAGCCTTACGCGGGCCAGAGCCAGCAATATGTCTCTCAATGCTGGCCACCCGTGCAGCCAAATCAGGTTGAGACTCCCCACTGGTATGCACCTCACTGGGAGTCAGATGTAAGCATGGGGGGGTAGGTGAAGCCCGAGGGGGCGCAGGCCCAGCCACCGGTAACCCAGACTGCAGTGCAAGAGTCTGCTGGGCACAGTGTACACACACCCTGACATCATCATTTATAGGGGATACTCCACACGCCACACACAGCTGGGCTTGTCCCGAAGGAACCCCAAGCACAATATCCCGAGAAGCCTCCATATGGTGATTATTGTGGCACAATAGGCCAATTGGGATTGACGCCAAAAGGGCTACCCGGGATGCCCCCATAGCCCGCTAGGGAAGTGGGAGATATACAATACAATAGCCCTCCAATAGGGAGTTAAATAGAAGGGATAGGACCGGGAGAAACCACAAAAAAGTTTGACCCGCCTGTAAAACATAAAGCAAAGAACCCGTAAGCATAATACAATGTAAGGTAAAGAAAAACTAACTCGCAGGGGCACTTACGGACCGCGATAGAGGGACGCCAGGCACGCAGCACAGGAGCTCCAAAATGGCGCCTGCATATACCTCGAGGGCCGGGCCGCGGAGAAGTGATGCGGAAAACGTCACCTGCAAGGCCCGCCCCTCCCGAAGAGTGCGAAAACGCGCCCCCGTGACAAGGCCAGCCAATGATGGCGCAGCAGCGCCTGAGGCGATATCGCCCCCGTCCGCGGAGCGGAGTACAAGCGTGCGGCGGCGGTGGCGGCAATAACAAAACTAGTGCAACTAAGTAAAACTAGGGGAAGCAGCGGAGCTAAGAGGAGCCTAACTGAGGGGACAGGGGGCGAGGGGCAAGCGGCCGTGGGAGGGACATCCCATAAGGCTCACCACGGGCCTGTACCGCCTACCCGTTGGTGGGGGACTGCGGTTGGAGCAGCGCTCCTTAGCACCTAGCAGCGGTGCTGCCTACCATCACCCGACCAGCGCAGCCTAAGCTGGGAGGCAGAGAAAGGAACGGGTGGGAATAGTTCTACAGGGCCACAGGCTAATAAGCCCTGTCCACCTGAGAGTAGAAAGAGCCATCTTCTAGTCATCGCAGCCCAGACTGCATAGAAGAACTGGGGATTTTGTGGGAGGTCCCTGGTATATATGGGGCCGGGAGGAGCCACTTTTCTGTCTCTGCAGTCCAGCGCCATCTACTGGATGTATAACCCAAGAGTAAGGAATACCTTCTGGAACAGGAGGTGCTGTATACTTAGAATAAGTGTTTTGTAGCGGTTGAACATTTATGCTCCATCAGAGACTTATAGGTTGCATAATTCATATCAGTGCATTGAGTCACTTAAGTTTAGACTGCCATCTTTGTCCCCTCTTTTCCTTCTTTGGGCACTGAACTGTAAACAAATGATAATTAACCCATGGGAAAAAAAGAAAAAATGGAGGTAAGACATAAACTAGGCTAAACCCTTGCTAGGATGGTACCAGAGCATCTGTCAGAGGCCACAGGGTCTTTTACCTTGCTTATAAAAGGTATCCACCTTCCTGTTGTCCCAAGTTGTCAGAACACAGAGTGGGCCATACACTCCCCTCTGACTCCTGTTGATGACACCCTAGTTCAGTTGACTTTGTAGGTAAATATGAACCTTTCTGGGCTACCTTGGTGACAGAGATATGTCAATGCTGCGGCACCTCACCAGGTGAGCTTGAAGGACGGAGTGCCATGACAACAATTTCATTTTCAAAGGCATTGTTGGGAAGTATTTTTTTCTTTTGTGACTTACTGCCCTAAAGCATTTGATCCCCCTGCCTCTGTCCCAGGCCAGCAGAATGGTATCTGTAGTCTGCGTTGAATGATGTGAATCCTGAATCTCCCATTACCCAGGCATCTTGAACCTGGGATTTCCAGATCTGTGCAAATGCTATCTGATATCCCCCATCCTGATTGGCAAGTGCAACCCTAAAGATAATGAGGATTTGTAACAATCATTCCTTGTTGTACCAGAGCCACCCTTTTGGATTTGCTTTCTTACAAAAGGGATTGAGGTTATCCTGTTCAAGAAAATGAAATTCTTTGGGGTTAAAAAGTGCTTTCGCTTTAATATTTTGTAGGCACCCTCCAGAAAAGTATACTCAGACTGGAACTGAACTGTGGTCTGCCGTTTTAATACAGTAACCATCCAATTGGGTTTTGGAAGTGTTGTGGAGTGAATCATGCATTAGTTTGTATCTAAAGGCCGAAACAGAATTCTAAACTGATTCTGAATTTTCCTCATACATACATGCACACACAGCAATCACATGTTACCTGAGCAAACCTGAGCAGAGGGAGTGTCAGGTTTTTATAGTAGACATCTGATTAATGCAAAGCTGTGTCATGGCTGCAGCTAAGCAGTGAATAGGTTTTAAATTTATTTTGTTAATTTCATGAGATTGTGCTTTAAAGGATTAGATCAATAGGATAGGCAATATTGCTGGTTTTAGATAAAAGATGGCCTGGACCAGTAACCAGCATTTCAGATTAAATCAAGCAGGTTTTAATTTATGTGCAAAAAAACAATATTACATCATATTGAGGAAATACAGTGACATATGTTTTGGCAATAGCTGTAGATCAATAACAAAATAACAAATGTAAGTACAAGTCTTGGTGTATTCAGGTTTTTGAAAATGTAGATCAGCTCTAGTCCCAGGCTTCATCAGATTTCATCTGGATTACCATGTAAGGTATGTGTGGCTACAAAAGCTCTGCAGTCAAAACGGTCTGTTAGACCAGAGGACCGTTCATCCTAGTGCCTAGGTGGTTTGCAGCAAGGGAAGCATGAAAAATGCTTGAATATATAGGGAGCAGAGTAGTTTTTCTCTAATATGGCAGAAGACATGTGGGTTGGTTTCCGAGGTACTGGCTCTGTGTATGACTCAGGTGGATAGCAAAGCTGCTGAACTGTCCAGTGATGCTGCTGTTCTAGGTAGCAGTTTTGCAGAGCTGCTGCACTGAGAAGAGGTGCTGCTGGTTGGTAATATTTATTTTGTAGAAATGTTATATTATGTCAAAAGTTTAAATCCAAAGATGTGTCTCTTTAGGAATAAAGCAACGTAAAGATTGTGTATCTAAGCGCAGTTGAAAGATGTATTGTGGCTGTTGGGAATGCAACTTCAGAGCAAAAGAAGTGACCGAGGTGTTACATAGAAACATAGAAAGGTGACGGCAGAAGGAGACCATATGATCCATCTAGTCTGCCCTTATGTGTATATTGTTATGTACTCTTTATCTTAGGATAGATGTGTGCTTATCCCAGGCTTGTTTAAATTCAGTGACTGTCGATTTTTCAGCTACCTCTGGTGGAAGTTTGTTCCAAGCATCTACTACTCTTTCTGGAAAATAATATTTTCAAACATTGCTCCTGATCTTCCCTCCGACTAGCTTTAGGTTATGCCCCCTTGTTCTATCACTAAGTATCTTCTTGTAACTCTCCTTTGTTCAAATTGCACGCCATTAACAACAACACTCTGATACCGATCCGTCAGCCAGCTGGAAATCCACTGAACTATCCAGGCATTGAGTCCTAACTTATCTATAAGCTCTTTATGTGGTAGGCTTTGCTAAAATCCAGATAGGCAATGTCCACAGCACCACCTTCATCTAACACATTGACATAGTCATAGACAGGGGCGGACTGGGGCTAAAAAACTTTTTGGGGCACACCGGCCCTGCTGCAGTGTTCTTAATGTCACTATATACACACCTTATTTTTGTTCCATAAGATGCACCCAGGGTTTAAAGGACTAAAATAAGAAAGAAAATATTTTGAACCAATTGGTGTGCTTAAATTCCCCAATTCAGTGCGCAGACTCACCCCATTACAATAAAGGCAGTGAGGGCATCACTCAGTACAGCCATCCTCAGTACAGCGAGTGGGGGCATCCCTCAGTACAGCCAGTGGGGCATCCCTCAGTACAGCCAGTAGGGGCATCCCTCAGTACAGCCAGTAGGGGCATCCCTCAGTACAGCCAGTGGGGCATCCCTCAGTACAGCTAGTAGGAGCATCCCTCAGTACAGCTAGTAGGAGCATCCCTCAGTACAGCTAGTAGGGGCATCCCTCAGTACAGCCAGTAGGGGCATCCCTCAGTACAGCCAGAGGGGCATCCCTCGGTACAGCCAGTAGGGGCATCCCTCAGTACAGCCAGTGGGGCATCCCTCAGTACAGCCAGTAGGGCATCCCTCAGTACAGCCAGTAGGGGCATCCCTCAGTACAGTCAGTAGGGGCATCCCTCAGTACAGCCAGTAGGGGCATCCCTCGGTACAGCCAGTAGGGGCACCCCTCGGTACAGCCTGTAGGGGCATCCCTCAGTACAGCCAGTGGGGCATCCCTCAGTAAAGCCAGTGGGGCATCCCTCAGTACAGCCAGTGGGGCATCCCTCAGTACAGCCAGTAGGGGCGTCCCTCAGTACAGCCAGTGGGGCATCCCTCAGTACAGCCAGTAGGGGCATCCCTCAGTACAGCCAGTAGGGGCGTCCCTCAGTACAGCCAGTGGGGCATCCCTCAGTACAGCCAGTGGGGCATCCCTCAGTAAAGCCAGTAGGGGCATCCCTCTGTACAGCCAGAGGGGCATCCCTCAGTACAGCCAGTAGGGGCATCCCTCAGTACAGCCAGTGGGGCATTCCTCAGTACAGCTAATGAGCGGCATCCTGGGGCGATCGTGATCATCCTGCAATAGCGCTAGTGTGAAACCAGCCTCACCCTCCATTTTACTGTGACTTGTGATTTGATGCGGTGCATTTCCTGTCCCCCAGCGGCGTGGGTACCTGGAGTGGAAGGTGATGACAGCAGGACTGGCAGAGGATGAGGCAACAGCAGCGAACCGGCAATGCCGCCGCCGCTCTCACACACACACACACACACACACACACACAATAACACACATATATGCTTACCGGCACTTTCCGGCTGTTGCGCGGTGGGTGTGCCCCATATGGCCGGCGTCCATTTTTTTCATTGGACGCCGGCCATATGGGGCACGCCCACCGACCAGCATGCAACAGCCGGGAAGTGCCGGTAAGCATGTATGTGTGTTATTGTGTGTGTGATTGCAGCGGCGCCGGCAGGAACCGCAGGGCTGGGCAAGCCAGCAGGGCGGCCGGCTGCTCCCCCAGCCTCCAGCATCTTTTACATGGGGTCGCGGCCCTCCCTGGCACCGGCCTACCGGGATTTTGCCCGGTATGCCCTATGGCCAGCCCGCCTCTGGTCATAGAAAATACAATTCTGTCAAATACTCACCTGTAGCATTGGTATTATACGCATACAGCACGTCCTGCTCCATCTATAATACTCCGCCAGAGGGCGCCGTTCACTGCAGACATGCAAAAACAGGCTCCTCCCGGCCCTTCACATACCCAGGGACCTCCCACAAATCCCCAGTATTGAAAAACAGTGAACAAGAAGCCGGGAGAAACCAACCACCAACTGGTAACAATAGTAATGATAACAATCACCATACAGGGGATCCAGAAAAAAGTAAAACCAGGGTGGGGTGGAGCAGGACGTGCTGTATGCGTATAATACCAATTCTACAGGTGAGTATTTCACAGAATTGTATTATTCTAAGCATACAGCACGTCCTGCTCCATCTATAATAATTACACATGGGACATCCAATAGCAGTGTCCATAAAGTAGGGTGGGATCCCCCCCAAAAAAGGCACAGCAGACAGTAAAGGCGCTGTCACCTGCAAAACTTTGCTACCAAGTACGACACGAGCAAAGGCTCTAACGTCAATCCCATAACAAAACCTTTGAAAAGGTATGAACAGAGACAAGCAGCGGTCTAGCAACTTATTCAACAGAAAACCTGGTGCTGAAGGGCCAAAGGCACCCAAACACCAATATAACGGAATAAAAGAGAGAGGGAGAATCTTCCCCCTAAAAGGAATAGGCCAGTGTAACGGCCCAACCAGCCCACAGGCAACAGAAGCCTCGGTAAAACTTAGAACGTTCCCCAACGGGGAAATGAAAACTGGTCTCCCGTCAGACACGCGGGGATACTGACCCCTTCATTAACAAGGATCAGCAAGAAGCCGATACCTTTACTCAGGACCAGGAAGGCAACCATCCAAGTAGGATCAGTCCAGGGCGCATTGGCCCTGGAAGCAAATGAGATCAGGCGCATACATAAGGAGGCGCCCGCAGACCCCAAAAGGCATCAGTCCCCCAAAGGGACAAGAAAACAACCAGGAAAATGTCAACACCTGTTGAGGGAATGTAGACCCCTTACTTCAGCATTATTAAGAATAAGGCCCATAGGCAGACTAAAAGGACTTAAATAATGATCATAAAACACCACTTGGACAAGGGGTCCGGCGTAAGGCGGAAAACCACCACGTCATGGTGTGTGTGAGCGAAGGCTAAGTAATCAGATCCACCTTCTCAGGCACACGTCTGAATGAAGCAAGAGCCCCCGGAGAAGCGACTTGGACTACCAAACAGCTCAGACAGCATCCAGAATAAGTCCCAAGGGAACAATCCGCAGGGCAAACAGAATGAAAATTGATCCCAACAGGGACCACAGAACTACTTGGGAGATGCACCTAAGCAATCCCCAAGAGAACTCCTCACAAGGAAGACAGAACCAGACTCCTACAGGAAGACAGCCAGGACAGAACCCGAACCTTCAGAGTACCTAGATGGGGAGCTAACCCCAACCTATGCTGTAATGACTCTAGAACCCTGGGAACCGAGAACGTCCAACAGGGAAGAGACCAAGACTCATGCCAATCAATATGGGTATACCATAAACCACAATAGACGGAGGAAGAGGAAGCCAAGGAAGCTTGCTCCTAGCCCCCCATATACCAAGTTACCCAGAAGATAAGCCCGTCTCCAAGGGGTGAATGAATCAGCTGTCAAGCCCCAGACTAGAGTCTGTATATTGGGACGACAAAAGAAGGGGCCTGACAAGGGCAGAACCGCACTCCTGAGAGAGCGTGCAGGTCAGCAGACCTCAGCAGAAGCATCTGCGAACCACAGTTCACTAGGCCACCCAGGGGCCATCAATCTCACGGGTCTCTTTATCAGCACAACCGTGCGCAGAACCCCACATAGTAGGGTGAACGAAGAGAAGGCATATAAACAGAAAGTCTATGCATAATTTTACTAAGCCCCCATGACCAGAGTCAGAATATTCTGGAACAGTAAAAACAAGGGCGGAGCCCCTGTGGTATAAGCGAGACCCAACATAGCCACCCTAGTTGGCTCTCAGAGCGACACCAGGATAGCATAACCTGCCACTGAAAGGCATCCATTGGAGCGAATACCGCTGAGAAGCAGGGGGCGTAGACCCCGCCCAAATTAGGATCAGGAACCCTCCAGAGGGATCATCCTGCTTAAAGCTCCAGAACAATAATAAAACAGGCCATTGTCTTCCAACAGGCCAAGAGTCCCCAAATAGACAGGTCCTAAAAGAGGAGAAGTCCAGCCGTATAGAGTCAACGGAAGGCTCGCCGTTTCAACAAACCAGTAGGTAAGATGGACCCTCTAAGGGACCCTATCTAGGAACCACAGGGGGTTTTGGAAGAATTTCCCCCCCCCTCCCGCCAACCTAAGAGACTTGGTACCCAAGGTGACCATTCACAGGAAGATGCAAGCAAAGAAGGGGGTGCCCCCTGACAGGGCCCTTGAATATGATCAGCTCAAGAGGAACCACCTTACCAAGGGGGAATGAGCACAGACCAAGCCCCAGGGGTGCTGGAACCCCATGTAGGATCAATAACCTACTGTGCCGAAGAGCCCAAGGGCTCGGTATATAAGGGACATCATCTGATACGCCACCAACGGGCCCACCAGCTGCAATCCTGCCTGGTGAAAGTAAGATGTCAGCAAAGGGGCACAGAGCCCCCGTAACCAGGAGTCCACTTGTTGCCAAGGAAGAAGGCTCAAGCCTGAACCGAATCCAAGGAATGGAGATAGCGGATAAGGGACCATGAGGGATTGAGGTGACTGAGCACCCATCCAGTAACTCCCAGGGGACACCGCCGGCCGACCAATCCACTCGGCCTGACGTAGAGATTGGGGAGTAAGGAAAAACGACCCGGTAGATACTAATGCGGACGCCCCCCCAGGCATGTCCGAGACATCACCCCCATTCGCGCCATGGCGAGTAGCCTGGGAGCGAAATAGCGGCCACAAACAATGCCTCAATCCGCAGGGTTGGTCCTGCAACACCGCCTAGTTACGGTCTTGGTGTCCAGCAGACACAGGGGGAACTAAGAAGATCTAGAACTCCACAGGAGGCCGGAAGCCCCCCTTGCACAGGGCGCCTGTGTCCCAAGACATAGATGTCATATACTGTAGGGACTACCTGTGAGAGTAGAATTGCCAGGCCTACCATAGGCCAGCGTGGCCCAGACTGCCTCATACTGTTGAGGGAAGGAGGAAGGTTAATATAGAGGCCATAGCCCCATTCTGTTAAGGGCAACCTGTAAGTAAGCCCAAACTCTGAAAACAGGGGCTAGAAGCACCCTGACAACCACTGAGGGGGGCCGCCCAGCAAATGCTATCCTGTGTCCAGGGGAACTACCTCCTGGAACCACCAGAAGGAGAAGATACGTTCCTAGATAGGAGTCAGCTGCTGTAGCAGTCCCCTCGCCCAGAAGGGCGAAGGCGTCCCTTCATGCTTGGGAAGTCTTGGCAGATTTGGACTTAGTCCTGCCAGAGGGCCCAGGGCGTTGCCTGCCCACCCTGTGGTGGAAATCCACTCTGAAAAGTTGGAAGCACACCTCAGGTTCGTGTTTGACATTAACGTAGGGAGGGGGAGGGGTGACCCTGCCCCGAGGAGGCCGAGACGGCCTTCTGCGTAGGGGTGCCTTACCCTTTTTTCCAAAAAGGTCCAGACGGGCCCCAAATAGACGCCGTCCTCTGAAAGGAAGGCCAGTAAGAGCCTTTTTCGTATCAACGTCAGCACCCCACTGTCGCAGCCAGACCAGGCGGCGGATAGCTACCACAAGGGCAGAGGTTCTAGCACACATCTTAATGGTGTCATCCAGCGCTGAGAGGATAAACCTTACAAACACATCACAGTCTGAGAGCGCATTAAATACCTCCCAGGGGAGGTCCTCAGGTCGGTGATCAAGTCGTTTTCTAATGAGAGTCCTGGCGGCCACCGCAGTGATGGCCGCGGCACAGACCGGGCGCAGAGCCGTCCCTGCACACGAAAAGGCATGGGAAGCCAGTCTGTCAATGCGCCGGTCCTCAGCATCCCGAAGGGTACGATAATGAGGGGCAGTCATGAAGGGGGGGTTAGTAACCCCTATAATTGGTGCATCCACCACGGGAGGTGCTGACCAAAAGTTAACCACATCAGGGGGAAAAGGGTACTTCCAATCCCAGACCCCTGGAACCCCTGTAAGTTTACAAGGTGAATCCCATTCTTTGGATATAAGAGCCTGGAAATGCTCCTGTTCCAGAAATTCCAAGCACGGTGTCGCTGTGTGGAAACTCTCCCTCTTAGGCTTGGGAGATTGACAAAACCTCAAAGATCTTTATAAGTAGTTCATCAGTGTCACACAGGCCCCAAGAACCGGGGCCAGAATCATCACGGCTCCAGGGCATCCCAACCGAGGAGCCCGAATCGGAGAATAGCTCACCTTTATCAGAAGGATCCAGGTCCTGCATAGCAGCAGATTCATCGGTTTCGTTAGGAACCGGAGAGCCAGGAGGCGTCAGGGACCGCTGCTTTCCAGGGCCCATACGCTCCGCTAAACTAGACAGCACCTGCTCAGGCGTAGGCAGCCTGCGCGGCACGGCTTGCTGGTCATCCCCGCTCGAGTGAGACTCATCAGGAGTAAGATTTAGGTCCGGGGAGACAGGTGTATTGAAGGGAGGTGCAGCCACTGGCAAACCTGATTGCAGGGTCAGTGCCTGTTCAGCACACGGTCCGCAGACCCGTGCTCTGTCAGCATCAGCATGGGGCTGACCACACACAGTACACAGCCGGTCATGTCCCCGACGGACCCCGGGTACATAATTCTGAGATGCCTCCATATGGTGATTATCTGAGCAGTATGCCCGCAGGGATTTACGCAATAGGCAACCCTGGATGCCCCAAGACCCACTAGGAAGTGGGAGAATTTGTTATGTGGACCCGCTATAATATATGTCAGGCCAGGAGAAGCCACCGAAATCCTGGCGTCTGAAAGACATAATGGGATAAGAGGGGGGGTGTCAGTGCCATGGGCAGCTCGAATAAAAGAATCATAGGAACAAAAACCGCCCCGGAGGGCACTTACATGACCAAGGGAGGAGGCGGATCGCAACCACGCGCGCGAAGACCGTCAAAATGGCGCCAAGCGAACCTCGAGGGGCGGGCCTGATCTGGCTGTGACGCGGGACGCGTCATGCCGAGTCCCCGCCTCCCCCAAAGAGCGCAAAGCTCTAACCAACGAAAAGTGAAAAAGTAGTAGCGGGTAGTACGCCCATACATAAAGTTGCTGTAACGCTAGACAATGATGCTGCCGACTGGGCAGTACACTCATGTAATGAAGGACAAACAGGCTCGCAACCATAAACTTATGTGGAGCAAGGAGCGCGACACTGACACTCAAGTACAATAAAAGATCAAAAGGCCTTAAACGTGTTACATTACACTAGGACTGCCACACATACCCCCTCCCTTTCTTTTCCCCCGAGCTACGGGAGGAAGCGAGGGAGAAGCGGACCTGCGTCCAGGGATTAACTCAGTAAGGGGCACGGGCAACGATGCGGGAGGGGCATCCACTAGAGGCTCACCATCAGCCTAACCGCCTACCCTATGGTGGGGGATTGAGGTGGAGCATGGCTCCGTTAAGCACACAAGGTGCTGCCTACCTTCACCCAACCAACGCAGCCCAGGCTGGGAGGCATATTCTTCATAAAGGGGACAGGTGGAAATAGTCCCACAGGGCCACGGGCTGTAAAGCCCCGCTCGCCTGCGAGAGCGTGATACTTCATGTCTTCGCAGTTCAGCACTGCAGAGAAATCAGGGGATTTGTGGGATGTCCCTGGGTATGTGAAGGGCCAGGAGGAGCCTGTTTTTGCATGTCTGCAGTGAACGGCGCCCTCTGGCGGAGTATTATAGATGGAGCAGGACGTGCTGTATGCTTAGAATATCAATAAGATTGGTCTGACATGATCTGCGCTCAGTAAAGCCGTGCTGTTTTGGGTCCAACAGGTAACTTTTTTAAGCGAGTTTCCATTAGCTACTTGCTCACAAGGAAGCTGCAACTTAACCCCTGATTTCCTGGCTACAGATTTTGATTGTTTTGGATTTTGTTCAAAAACATAAGCATGAAATTCTAAGACCTGAGTGAGGACTTTTATTAGCAGCAAACGCCCCAACATATGGAGTCAGAAGTGGGATGCTGCTTGTACTGGACTAGGTACAATTATCCACTCAGTTGATGGCTTGAAGAGTGTGGATCAGGAGATATATTCTTACTTGGTCTCCTAGATAGTCACATCGCATCAGTGAGTTAAAACACCCCATAAACTGACGGTCTATTGGAACAATTTAACCAGACTATGAAAAAGATTCCACGTAAGATTGTGCAACAGTACCCAAAACAAAACAACCCAAAACTTGTTCCCATATGTATTATTTGCAAACAAGGAGGTTCCACAAGCATTCACTTGGTTCTCCTCCTTTAAGTTACTCTATGGAAGGTGACCAAGAGGACCCTTGGATGGGACAAAAGGAACGCTGACAAAATCCAGTCTTTAGATTAACCAAAGTGGTGCACCACATATAATAGTAAGACTGTGCTACACTGCAACAATAAGCATACCAAAACAAAATTAGGTTCACCCAGAGAAGCGGCACGGGCGGCCGCGAACGTAGGTGTCCCCTCTGTTAGGCCCCACTCCTCTACTCCACGTGATTTACCTTTATTATTAATTTTTAGTAATGTTGCCATTGTTTGCCTCATTTTGATTTTGTGCTATTTTTACTGTTTGGGTTTGATTGATATCCCTGGTTTTGTTTATGCACAGGTGTCCATGATTATTTTTGTAGGCTTATTATTCACTTGATTTGCACGCAGTCACTTTTACCCTATATTGTAAAGGGTTACCTAAGATTTATTGCTGCTAATTGTATAGGGTGTACATCATTGCGCTATTTATGCACTGTCACTTTACTTGTATATATTGATTAGGGTAGTTTATGGGGGTAATTTGTGCCGGCACATAGATTATTTAGGATTAGGGGTTCGTATACGTGGTTATATTAGGAGTTATCCCAGGAATTCTTTATGCTGTGATATACAGCACTGGATGAAATTTGGGGTGCTATGCAGTGTTTTAATTTGTTAGTTATGTATTGTATGTATTGTATGTCATGTTATGTATGTTTCATCCTGAACTAAATAAATGATATCGCTTTAATTTGATGATTGTTTGGTGCTCCTGTCTCTAGACCCATGGGATACTTCCCATGAGCCTAATTTTGTTTTGGCAAAATCCAGTCTCACATCAAAAACATTTGGAGAAATATGTAATTTCTATGAGAGAGAAACTAGCTAAGTTAACTGATTTTGTGAAAATCAACCTTACCAAGAACCAGTCGCATAAGAAACCATGGTATGAGAAAAGGAGCAGTCTTATGACCAGGAGATAATGTATTACTGATACTACCAGTTTCTGATAAACCACTAACAAAATGGCAGGGACCACTTGAGGTCCTGCGCCAAACTGGTCCCCAACCCCCGGGCCGCGGAACGCTACCGGTCCGTGGCTGAAATGGTACCGGGCCCTGAGGCGGGATCCCCCCATGTCCCCCCCTTTAAGAGATGTCCCGGCTGCCCCCGCTGTGGAGTGGTGTGCCTGGGGCCAGGGTAATAACGCGCTGTGTGGCGGCATCAGCGAACTGGAGGAGGTGCTTTGTAGAGGCTGAGGGAGGCCCAATCATGGCTGGGCCAATGATGGAGGAGTTGGCGGGGCACAATTGCGGTGTGCCCGGGCTCTGCCGAAGACAGGGAAGATAAGGTAAAAATAAAAAAGCTTCAGAGCTCCCACCAGCCGTCAGAGACTTTTGTTTAATCATCTCTGGCTGGCCGGGAGCTGATTGACCTCTACCTGCCCCCTCCCCTGACTGTCAGTTCCACAAGACTGCACAGGAGAGGGGGCTTGCCGAGTGAGGCTGTTCTCGTGCCCCCCCCCCCCCCCCCCCCTGCTCTGCGATCATCAGTGTCCTGGAGGTGTCAGACTGGCAGGACACAACAGTAAAGGAGAGAAAAGGCAAGTCCCACCCATGATGTATTAGTTGTGGCCAGTCTGCCTCATTCTCTTCTATTCTGTGTTTCCTTTCCATTCTCTGACTTTTTCTCCCTCTCTCACTTTATCACTGTCCTTTTTTTCTCCCTTCCTTCACCATCTCTCTCTCTCTCTTTCTCCCTGCTTTAATTTGTTGTCCTCTCTTGCTTCTTTTATTTGTCCCTTCCTTCCCTTTTTCTCTTCCTCTATCTTTCTCCCTGTGTCCTTCTCTTTTTCTTTTTTTTGATCCCTTCTTCCCTGCCTCTCTTTCTCTCTCTCTCCACCACACTTTATTCTATCTCATTCTCAACTTTCCTTCTCTCTTTCTCTTGTTCTCTTTCCTTCATCCTTTCCCTCACTCCTTCCTTTCATCCTTCCCTATCTCCCATCCTTTCTGCCTTTCTTCTCTTTTTTTCTTCTCCCACTGCTTCCTTCCATCCTCTCTTTTTTTCACCTTTTATTTCTTCCTTTCTGCCTTTCACTCTCTTTCTCCCACACTCCCATACTGCCTTCTTCCTTCCTTTTGCTCTTTCACTCCCCCTTCCTCTTTCTTATTCTCTGTCCTTGCTCTTCTCTCTCTCCCTTTCTTCAGTTCTCACTTCCTTCTCTCCCTCCTTCCCTTCCCTCCCTGTTTCTCTTACTCCATTCCTCCCCTCCTCTTTCCATCCTGTCTTCTTCCCGTCTCTTTACTCTCTCTTTTTATTTATTTCTCACTCCCCCTCTCCCTCCCCCCTTTTTTTTTCCTTTCTTCTCCCCTTTCTCTTTTCTTTCACTCACTATTGCTATACATTCTTTCTCTGTTTTTTTATTACCTCCCCCACTTCTGTTTTCCCTCTCTTCCTTGCTTCACTCACTTCCTTCTTTTTATTTTCCCTTCTCTCTATTTCTCACCTTTTTTTCTCTCCTTTTCTTTCTTTACTCTTCTTCCCAACCTCCTAACTTTCTCCTTTTTTTTCTCTTACTTTCTTTTTCTCTGTTCCCCACCCTATGTTCCCTCTCTTTTTTTCTTCCTCCATTTTCTCCTTGCACCTCAGCCACACCCCCAGCCCCACCCCCAGTCAGCCCCCCCCTAGTGCCCCACTGGGCCACGGTAAAATTACCAAATCCTGAACCAGTCCACGGTGAAAAAAAGGCTGGGGACCACTGCTGTAGACTGAGATTTCTATGCGTGGCAGACTTTAGGGAAAAAAAAATCATGCTGATCTACTGGAAAAATAGATTGATATACCCGAATGTGGCCTATACTATCCTATCTGAACACTACCCAAATAATATTGAGCAGAACTACTCTTGATTGTCCTCTAACACTCCAAGCATATCATTAAACAAAATTAAAAGTCAGCCAGTTTGCTGCAGTATGGATTGACTTGGCAATCAGTCATGGCTGAGGAGGTGGCTAAGGACGCAAAAGCAGTGCTCTGGTAGGGGAATGGGTAGCCTAGCTGCTTAGGTAAGGCTTGCTTTTTAAATGCCGAAATCTGGCTCTGCAGCACAGACAGGGGGTGGCTATCATTGGCGTTCAGCCAGAACGGGATTTCCATCAGCATGTGCCACCAAATATTTGATTTACCTCCACTAAATTGATGCTATTCTAATCTTTTGGACCTCAGATAAGGATTCTCTCGATAAAATTAAATAAAAACTCTATGTAGGGTCAACCCTAGCTCTAAGTTAAGTAAGTTGACTACACCTGGGGAATTGAACCGGGGGGGGGGGGGGCAGCAGCAGTCTAGAATGTTTGTAGGAGGTGGTGGGTCATGAACTGGTTGATGCGATATAAGGCCTTGGACTGCTCATCTCATAGCAGCCTTGGGTGTAGTCAGTAACAGCTTTTCTATTTATAAATTGATTGAAAGAAATGTATGCTCTGCTGGATGAGGAGAAGGTTGATATAATTTGCAGGTGTTAGATTAGCCCATGGGGCATTTTTTTAGCAAAGCATATAAAGCATCTCCCAGTTTAAACCTTTAATTCGCTCCAGTCACAAGGTAATTTAAATTGTGCTATTCAAAGATAATAGACCTTAAAAAAGGTTTGCAGACACTGGTTCCTATGCTTACAGCAAAGACCCTTGCAGGGTCTGTCCAAGTGGCAAAAACTCACTTTTCGACCTCTAACCATGGCCATTCCGATCATGGGTTTTTTCAAACTGGAGTAGGTTGAAAGTGCACCAGTAGACAAAATATGACTTATGATACGTTTGGCCTGGACAATCCCTTTAAAAAACATAGTTTGAGTCTCATGATATGCATGTCTGTGTGCTGTTCCATAGTCATAGCAAGGATACATTCAATGATGCATATATGATTATTTGAAACAGGCCTCTATGTGGAGGAGCAATGGTTTATTCAGCACATTACCTCACACTATTTTAATATAAACAAAATAGGATAGACCTTCCACACCAGGGAGGGCACACCACCTTTCCCCAAAGAAAAACACTAAGTTGAGGATCTGAGGGTCACTATTCTGATGAAAAATGTCTACATGCAAATGGAGAGAGAATAATGGGAACACAAATGTATTTGTTTTCACATGGCATTAATATTCATGTAAGTCTTATGCATCACTGAGCTAACTTATCTTTCCATTGAAGCCTAGAATTAGCCCTATGTCATCAAAGCTGCACTGCAGAATCCATAAAAACAAGTAAGGACCAGCACTCAAAGTCCATATTGTAAAACCAAAACAAACATGGGGCAAGATATTGTATTTCAAAGTCGACATTTCAGGGTCATTGAAGACCCCTTCCTTGAGACCTTCCCTCCGCCCCTCTCCTTTGCTTCAGTGCTCCCGATCAGCGGCTCCGTCCTGCCGTGCAGGAGCCGCCAGCCTGGAGCCCTGAAGCACCAGTGTGTGTTTAATAAAGGTTGATGCATGTTCCTTTAAGGAGGTATAGCTCAGGTTTGGACAGCATTGATGATATCACCGATGATGTCTGGCAGCTTATGATTGGTCCTTGTCCATTATAAACGTTTTGAGGTGGGGCATCTGGTTATTTGTTCCTGGCCCTAAGCAAAATTAGCCCCAGACAAGGAACTGATTACAAAACTATCTGCAAGAACAAATAAGGCACTTTTTAAACCTTTCAGCTAACCATTTATTTTCTTTGGCCCTTATTTATGAAGGAATAGCGACTGGTAGCGACTGGTGAGCGGCTCATTCATCATTATTCCAGCCTCAGCCCACAGCGCCAGCGTCCAACCTTGAACAGCGACAGGTATGACCTCTCGCTACCTGGCGCGCTCCAATGCATTTCAATGGAACAATCTTTAAATATTAACAATTGTTATAATTTTTTTTTTTTTTTTAAATGTGAAAAATTCTGTGACCACTTCTGCCATTTTAGATAATTCTTTTAAGGGAAAAAAAACTAAAAAAAAGAATTGTACAGAATTGATATTACAGGTCTGATATTAATGTATTCATATTACTAAATTATTTAAAAAACTTTTTTTTTTTGGTTTCCAAAAATATGGTTGTTTGGGGGTTAGAAAACTACTTTTAACCCATCGCCTCCAGCGCTCTGGGGTTTAAACATGCATTTTACAGCGCGAGAATTTTTTGACCGTGATTTTTTAATGAATATGGTGGGAGCCGGTCGCTAGGGCCAGCCGCTATCATGCGTTCCCATACAGCGCGGAACCTGTCAAATAGCGACTCCTCACCCAATATTCAACATTACGGCAAACCGACTGAGTACCGAACAACGGCCAAGCACAGCGACTACTAGCGGGCGCTCTGAAAATGCCGCTACAGTCGCTCAACTGTCGCTACCTGCCGCTATTAATGAATCGGCCTCCCCGTTACTACTACTGTGTGTGGAATACTGGTGCATGTCAAGTCTGTTTTAACTAATGATTGCTCCCCCACACCCAGCGCAGGACTCGGATTGGGCCTTCTGGTAAGTGTGTATAAATCTGAACAGCAGTGATAGCCTGTGCGGGATGAAAGGTGAGTATAGTGTATTTTTTTTATTTTTGACTGAAGTATGACTAATTGGGCTGTAATGTATTTCCTCACTGACTGATGGAACTTTGAAAATGGACAAATCTAACATAAAAAAAACTGCAGAGGATTATTGGGGTGCCCCTTCATACTATGATGCTATGATGTATATGTATAAGAGTAGGTTGATTTCTCAATGGCAGAAGATCCTCTCAGACACTTACCAACACACACCCTGATATCTCAGACATTTTTCACAGCTATGTAGAGCCCTTTCCCTTAAAAAATATATTTTTCCATTGCCATATGATTCCTGCATACAATTCAGTTCAGTCATATGTAAATTAGGGAATTAAAAAAAAACTCATTAGTTAGCCCTCCCAGAACACCTGATGGCAGTCTCCAGCAAAGCTCTTGTTAATAACTTTAGAGACTCTGAGTCACACAATCACTGCACAGCTTGTGCACCGCTGCAGCACTGATGGGTCATTCAGGCCGCTGGAACCCAGAAGCCCTTTTCCCTGCTGTGGGCTGGTCACTTGCCACTGGTGGGATGAGCGTGTATTTACTTAATCACCCTATTTGAGCTTTTGGAGGAGATGAGATTGGGGGGGGGGGGGGGATGCTGAGCAGTGTCCAGGTGGTTAACTTCAAACTATGCTAGCATTAACAAAAATATTCTAAATTGTGTTTTCACTAATTTTGGTCTTATACTTTTGCCCATCGGGAAATGTAAACTGTTGGGCTTTAAAATCTCCACAATGAAATCAGTCCTACCACCAGCAGAACAAAATGATTAGCAATGCACACAATGTAGTGATATCTGTTACTGGCTAGTTAAAAACTTTTCTACAGATTAATGGGGGGAGCCACTTACTATTATTTTACTAAAGCTATTAGGCATTAAAAACAACAAAAATAAATTAAAAAGGTCAGTGCATTTAGAAATTGCATTTAAACACCAACCATATCATCTTATAAAGAAAAAATATATAGAATTAACTCACTTCCAGCCCAGTAGGTATTGTGAGGTCTACTCACTTTCTTCGGGGCATGCCGGAAGCTTTCAGTCACGAAACAACCCACTCAAACACCTGAAAGACAGGAGGAGGCGGAAAGCTAATTCAATAAAACTCCCAAAGGATGAAAATTGTTTTTTTTCTTTTTCTATATATTAGACAAGTGAAAAAAAATCTAGAAAAAAATACAAGATTCTTTCTAGCTCAATTGAAGTTGAAGCTGTTTTAAATTGTCATAACCCTAGTGTACTGAAAGATATGGCGTTAAAGCAGACTTCCCGCTGTGTCTGGTGCAAGTATTAAAAAAAAAAAAAAAAAAAAATATATATATATATATATATATATATATATATATATATATATATATATAATTACACGATCGCCACAGTCCTCCTTCGATCAAGCTCTCCACGGCACGTATGAAAGGTCATTGAGTAACAGGTCAATCACGTGATCCCAGCAACAGTCGCAATCACATTACTCTAGGGATTGGGTAACTGAAAGGTTACTCTAGGTCCCAACTCACAGCTTTATGGTGAAGTATCAGAGGAGGATTGCGGAGGTTAGGTGAGTTTCTTTTCATTTTATTACCCAAATTGGACTTAGCACTAGGGAGGGCAAGGGGGTGGGTGGTTGAACGTCCTCAGTCACAGTAAAGGATACCCATTAGACAAATGCCACCTAACTGCCTTCCAAATTGTTCAAGAAATGTTTGGAGCATTAAGCAGAATTCATGGTTCAAATTCATTGTGAACAAAGCATTAAAAGGGGCTTGGATCATATTGGTAAAAATGGTATTCTTCCTATTTGTAATATTTTTCTAGATTCTAGATTCATATTCATGTAGTACAGGACAGGTGAAAGGTTATGGTGGTGCATTTTACTATATATTGGATGCATTTCAACAAGGCAATGTAAGTTTCCAGGAACCCACCACAGAATTAAAAGAGCCTGGAGGGGGCTGCAAATGGAGGACTGTCTCTGGGGGGCTCAATTTCCAGTCGACAGTGTGTGGCTGGAAAGGTGGCAGAGCCTGAAGACAGCTGGTGCATTATCTGTGGGCACTAAGTGAACAAGACACATAGGGATTCAAAACACGATGACAGACCTCAGAGAAATAATTAACGCTATGCTTATATGTTTAGTATGCAGAGCGGGATCAAGAAGTGAGTGCCATGAATACGGGCTAGGATGTGTGTTATTTTTCCTGGTGAATCTTTATGTGAAGGCGAAAGAGAGAGACTGAATGCCTCCACTCCTGCAAGAACCAAGATGCTACTGTATTGTGGGACATGTAATTTAAGGCTGGGGAAAGTTATTTTGGGGTAATTGATCTTTTCTGCTACTTTAGACTGTACATTTTTTACAGAACAATTTAAACTTGCACACAGTAATTCTAGGGTTGGAATACACCCCTTCATCTCTGAAAATGTGGAGAGCGTACTTCTCAATTATTATTTTTTTTTTTTCAGGGGAAGCTTTTTGTTTGAGGAGCCTTTATGCTACAACACAAAATCAAGAGCAGAAACAACAAATTTGCTCCCACAAAAGTTTGAGGCCGGGACTCTCCCCTGAGACCTACACATGAGGAGTAAACTTTATCACAGCTTCAGCTTAACTCAATAAAATTAACCATTACTATACATTAATGCCAACACCATAGAATTGTAAAAAGGCAAAGCGAATGGGCTAAAAGTATGTTTTTCCAAAGCACTGTATTATAACTATTGCTAAAACAATTCTAGCATAGGAACATCTGGTAGAACGCAGATGACATTTTAGCTCCAAAGACTTTGCTTTCTGGTAGCTATAGAAGAATTTGGGTACTGCAAGGATATGTTCATTTTCAGTACAGTTTACAAGCTTGGAATAAATTCTGAAAGATGCAGCAGTCCCTAAAATCAAACTTAATGAACAGTGTGCTTCAGTTGTCTTTGCCTGGAATGTCCCTGTAATGTTGAAAATTCAACTTGCACTATGCCTTTACCTTATTTCCCCCAGACCTGACCAATGAGGGAGTGCAGTGGCAGATTTTTGCACTTTTGCTGTTAACTTGGCAGCACTGACCGTCATCTCCAGCACTCAGCAGACTTGAATGCTTAATAGGGAAAGCTTAAAGTGGACCAACACCTAGGATTTTGACTATCCTGGGTATTGGTCCACTTCTGTGGGGCACCCCGATCGTGGGTGCCCCGCTGTGTGAAACCCCCCAGAAAGCCCCGAAAACTCACCTGACCCCACTCCCACGTGACTCGCTCGTCCAATCGCCGCCGACGGACAAGGAGAGGCAGCGACGGACAAGCTGAGCGCCATTCACAAACGGCCGGCGCGGGTGCGCGCCCTGCTAGAGGGACGCGCGGGAGGCGGCGGCGGCTCGCGCCGCTGGAACGAGGATCACGTAGGATTTTCGGGGATCTGGGGGGGTTTCACAAAGCGGGGTGCCCCGCAGTCAGGGAGATGATCGGTCCGGAATCTATAAGCCGATCAGGGGAGGGTGTTGGTCCACTTTAATAATCGTGCCTCACTGAACACAAGATGGTCCCTGAACAAAGCAAAGAGAAAGGAAGAGTGGTAGTGATGATCACATTAGCAATCAAAGGCAGCAACTGTGAACCTATATGAGCAAAGAGTGCCAAGATTAAACTCCATGACCCTTACATATGTATCAGTATATACAGCATCCTCAATAAATGGCCCTGAGAAGCTTTTTTCTGGTGTACTAGTACATAACCCAGGTAGCTTTAGGCCAGAAAAGGGACCTGCAAGAGAAAAGGATAGAGAGAGACTAAACAAAAAAAAAAAGAGTGAACACTAGGTAGGTATGCTACAGTACACCCGTATGAAAAAAAAAATTCAATACAAGAAAATAAATAAACACAAACAACAAAAATAACAAACGATAAATCTAAAATGGCTACTCCCCTATAAAACTATAGAACTTGTTATTGTGTTCAATCTCCTTGTAAATAGTACACTACTGTAGCTTGGGTCTGTGTTCCCAAGTAAACTATAGAGAAAGTAAATCCTTTTCCAATTCCCAAAAGCATTTAGACAGGATCCCTGGATTACATAGTATGTAAGGCTGATTAAAGACTTTAGTCCATCCAGTTCAGCCTTTATAGAAAGGAAGATCTCCTTTTAGTGGTCTATTAGCCCTAGCTGGTAATATTTTTATATGCAAGGCAGACATCCATGCGACATTAAACCCTTTAACTGCCACAGTTTTCAGCTTCCCAATCTATATCTGGGTAGTTAAAGTTTCTCATAATAACCACTTCACTTAAAGTGGACCAAAACCCACATTTTTAACTAGCATCCCCTGAATTGCTTACCCCATGAATAGTAACTTTTGTCTATTTTTACTGCTCTTGCTTCATTATAATCCCAGATAATGGCGCTTTTTTAGCTGTAAAGCTCCACCTCCTCCATTCATTGCCACTGCTGTGTGTGGCAATTATGTCATTGCCACACTTATGCACACAATGACCTACAATCCTATAGAGAGGGAGAGCAAAAAAAAGTGTACCAGGGCGATTTGATAAGTAAAAATATCCATTTCTATTTCTACACCCTAACAAGAAAGTATCAGCAGAAGCTTTGGTCAAAATTATTTCACAAGTTTGGTTGGTTTTCGCTTTAAATTGGTGGCTTTATCTTTTTGCCTTAGCAATATATTTGGAGGCTTGTAGCAAACCCTGATCAGCATTTTATTTTTGTTTTTTTCCTCCATGTATTTCAACTCATACTAATTTCTCTCCCATATATCCTCCCACAGTGTGGGCTGTATAGAGGATTTTACAAATAAGCAGACTTCAAGCCCCTTGTGGGTTTTACAGTCCCTCCTAAACACACAGGAACCCTGTAGGATTACGGCCCAGTCATAGCGTTCGTTAAGCCATGTCTCTGTTACCACCACAATGTCATAATGTTCCTCTGCTTATTAGTTCTATATCTTCCATTTTGTCAAGCTTCTAACATTGGTAAGCATGCAGTTTAAATGCTTAAGCCTGCTACATATACTCCCCCCCTCTCCACCCCCATTTTCATTTCTACACACACACTGTCTCTTCTTTCCTGTCTCCCCCCCCCCCCCCCCATGCTTAGTTTAAACACTTTTCTAATCGTTTAGCCATCCTTGTCAAGGGGTTAGTGTATTTCCATTTTAAAAGTATTGCATTCCTGACATAAAAATATAACAATGACAACATTGTTGTTTTGCTTTTATCCAGCTGACTGTCTGTGTGAATGTCCATAATGCAAATTTGAAATCACATATATTTTGGAATGATAACAGTTCGTAGCCTACCCATAATAAAGAGCCTCTTGGGAGTGAAATGGCATTGATGTAGCATCTTTAGCTGGATAATTTTGTCTTTAGAGGCAATGACTGTTCGGGTATAGCCCGCAGTGTGAATCTATGAGGTCATACTCTATCTGTTGCCATTTGTTTTTGAGATTGAGATTTTTTTCCAGTTGCTGATTTAATAAACAAATTGTAACTGGATATCAATTGAGTGGATTGTTTTTTTAGTAGTATTCTTTCTATGTCTGTGGGGGAAAGGTTGCTTTCTCCTCCCTCCATTATATGCCATTGTGACGTGTTTTGTCTTGAGACATTTAAAAAGCCAGTCCCCTGGGGCATTAAATTCTCTTTGGAATTGTCCAAAGGTTTTGAATAGATCATCAGAGAAAAGTTAGTGAGTATATTTCACTCCCTTTCTTGCCCATTGTTATCCCTCCTCTACCCCATAGTATTCTCGGACATTAGGGTGAAACCAAAATAGGTAATTATGTGACTTGGACAGCCCATTCTCACCCAGCAGTGACAACAATCGCTTACAAACTTTGAGTGTGGAACTAATAATTACTGTGCTCTCTGTGGCAGCAACATACCCTCTACATACCGCATTGCACAGGGCCTCGTATGAGGTTGCTACAGCTGCTTCTGTGGCAGTGCATGTGTTGTCAGTTCTCAGCAGGAGACAATCGTGCATGTAGGATAATTGCACAGCCAGATAACAGCCTTGGAGGTCTGGTATGGGCCCATCCACACAGTTCAATTAGGAGGGTAAGTTTCTTGAGTGTGATTCAGTGTAACCCCACCATGCCAAATAAAGCTATTTTATTTATTTTCCTAAATATGGACTTAGGGACCACACAGGGGGTGCTTAATAGAACATATAAATAATCATCTTCAAAAGGTTTACCCTGCCCAGTAAGTCCAGTGGGAGGTTAGACCAGTTTAGACTTATGTTCAAGGGTTTCTATAACTGGTATTATATTCTGCTCTATGTATGATGTGAGAGGCAGCTGTATCTGTATCCCCAAGTATTTGAATTTTCTCATCATCTGCAGGGGGCAGTCTGTTGATCCCCCACCCCTGATTCCAGTGGGAAGAGAAGTGATTTATGCCAATTTATCTGAAATCCTGAGAAGGTTCCACAACATCTTATAATTGCTGAGGCTGCAGACAGAGAACTTCTCGGGTTCACCAGGTATAACATCATGTCATCGGCATGAAAGGACACCTTTTCCTCCAACCCCCCCCCCCCCTCCAATCATCAGACCCCCTGACTGGTTCTCAGGAGGGCATCCAGTGGCTCTATCCACAGGGCAAATAGGAGTGGGGGAGTCGGCACCCCTGTCTTGTACCTGTTAAATTCTGAAGGGTTCTGTGATTATATTGACCTTGACCTATATATTGACTACTGGCCTATATTGTTGATCTTGACTCTAGCCATTGGGCTAGCATATAGTAATTTTATTCATTTTCTAAAGCCTGGTCCAAAACCAAATTTGGCGAGAACGTATTGCTTATTGCGTATCTAAAGAGAGGATCAATCTGGTACACGGCATTGGAGTGTGGGTATTGGAGGTTGGAGTAAAGGCGTTGAATGTTACGTTTAGTGGACCTATATGGAATAAAACCTGTCTAGTCTCCATTGATAAAATTGATAAAAATCTATTGTTTTTTGTTGCTGTATCATATGGTTGGTGGGGGTGGAGGGTTTTTTTTTGGGGGGGGGGGCACATTGGAACATTGCATTATTTGGAATCACTAGAATATTGCATTTAATTAATTAGTTGGAAGTGCACTGATATACTGTATGAATTAATGAATTAATTGATTAATTAATTATTGATTATTTATTGGTTTATTAATTTATTTTGTTTTATTTATGTGGATATGGTTTGGGGTTTTATGTGGATTGAGGTTTTTATCTGCTCTATATAGAAATGAGATCATCACTGTTAAAATATGTACCTCATTGATCACTATATATCTTTTGAATACATTTTTATACATTTTGTGTGTTGAATTTACTCCAATATATTCTATTGTGTTAATTATCATGGAGCTATGTGTTTGTCGAATTGCATTGATTATATTTTGATACACTATAGAAATAAATATTCTTAATTGCTTCAAATATTTGTATACATGATTTGTCTGTTGTATATTTTGTTCTTTGTTTATGTGGGGTTAATTATATGGAGATGCTTGCAGCGCAGCCAGTGCTTCTCCCAGCGATCGGTCTGTTACTGCTCGCTGTATCACCGCAGCGTCGGCTCTGCCCCCGTCCGCCCCCTCGCACTCTCGACCGTCTCCATGGACGCGAGCCGTCATGCGGCGTGTCGGGGGGTGTGGTCTGGGGGGCGTGTGGGGGCCGCCGCACGCTCGGGGGGGGGGGGGTGGGCGCGTGGTGGCGTGCGTTTCTACAGGACTATAAAGGCAGGGGCACTGGCTGCGGCACCTTAATAAAGTGACAGTCAGTCACGGAACGCGTGGGTGAATTTCATACTTTGCTCAGCAGGAGGGGATCATATCTTACACGGAGGTGAAGTCATCCTAGGTAGTTTGTGTTTTTTCATATGTATATTTGATTTGTATATTCATTGATCCGCTTTGCACTTATGACACTTGGCACTTTAATAATTTTTGATAGGCTATATATATGTTGAATAGGAGGAATGATTTAGGTATAATGTGGATAATGATGATTGATTAGGTCACTCCTGCTGAGGTTGGTCTAGTATATGTTTTTTAAATGTTTGTAGCAATGTTGTATTGTCCTTAATGTGTTTTTAGGAAAACATTTTTTGGGATGAATTAAATAGATGGATATCAAGTTCTAATGGTGTTATTGAATTATTATTAGGGTGAGAGTGGTGCCTTCTCGGTATTAGTCCCTTTTCTGCGGATTGCTGGAACCGCGTTCTTTGGTGTATTGTTGTCTCAATTTGGGATGCCGGTATTGGCACACTCTTATTTCCCTGTGTATTCTTGGGGTTGTGCTTGAAAGGGTGTATTGTGTAGGAGGTTGGAGTAAAGGCGTTGAATGTTAAGTTTAGTGGACCTATATGGAATAAAACCTGTCTAGTCTCCAATTGATAAAATTGCTAATGCACTTTGATAATCTGTTCACCAAGAGCTTGGCAAGAATATTTATGAGCGAGATTGGCGTGTATGAATCACATGGAAGTAAGTCTTTATCTGCTTTAGGGATCAATGCAATCAGTGCTTCATACATTGATTTTGGTATCATGCTCTTATGGAACAAGGTGTAATATACCCAGGAAAGGGGGAGCGCCAAAATCCCCTTAAATTTGGAGTACCACTCTGAGGTTATCTCGTCTAGACCCTGTGTCTTTCCCCCGGGGGAGGTCTCTCAAGATCAGTAATATTTAAAGGAGTCTAGCTATGTCTTGAGAGTCTGATACTATATACCCCCCCCCATGGTCATGATTTTGGGGATCGCCATCAGGGGTGACTCTAGCTTGGTAAAGTCAGTCAGCAAACGTTCACATTTCTTCCCATTTATCTTTTGCTTTTGTTCAAATATCTTTTGCTGCTGGGCTTGTTGCTTCTTTTTGGCTAACTTTAGCAGGCTGAGTTCTAGAACTCTCTGCTTAGCTGCCCATGTGGAGTAATTCTCAGGGCTGAGGGAGTTAACATAGTGCTCTTCAGCCTGTTTACATGCCTTCTCAACGTCCCTTACCGCACATCATTATCTTTTGCTATAATCCCTGTGTTGGACATAAATTAGACCCTCATGTAAGCTTTGTAGGCAACCCATTCTGTGTTACTGTCTGAGCTCCCTCTGTGTTTGACAGAATAACTCCATAACTCTAATTGTCCACTGCTGCGGGTTGAGCCTCCATACACTATTTCCATATTTGTTGGGCAACCTTACCATGAGCAACAGTGGGGAGTGGTCAGATACTCTTCTGGAAACATATGCCATCTCATTATTCTCTCCCAACACTCCTGAGGTCTATGCGACACATCGATTTGTTTGCGTCTGAGTGGCAGGAGTATCCCTTCTCCTCTGGGTGTTTCCACCTCCAAGCATCAACCAGCTCAAGTTTCTCCCTCCACAGAGCTATCTTTGATGCACCCTTTTGCATTGTTGCAGTGTTGCATTGAAGACATTCTAACATTATCAGTGGGCCCTCTATTATGAGATTAGCCTTAGTCATCATGGAGTCCAGGACATCAGCATTCAATAGTGGGGGACATACACACAGCCAATCGTATAGGGAGCATTATCTATAATGATTTTTGAAACCACATATCTGCCCATTGGGTACAATTTTACCTCCCTTATCTCTGCTCTGTGTCACTTAGCTCAACTACCCAAGATCTCTTTAGCCATAATATTTTGAAGCCCGTGAGGTGGGTCTCCTACAAACAAATTATATGCTGTGCTTTTTAAGATAAAAACCAGTGATCTCTTAAACCGGACCTTCACCATGATTTATTGAAAAGCCCAAACCCTTATAAAATGATTCCCCAGCATATAAAATTATATTTTAAGTTTTTAGTCATTATATTATTCTTTCCCCCACTGGGCTGCAACTCTGTTCATAACTTTAGGATACGGGCGCCGCCATCTTGACTCAGAAGCATCACACTTACTGAGGAGGGAGAGTGGGAAAAAGTACAGGGGGGCCGGTTATAGCTGTGCTTTGATGAGACAAAGCAGAGCTGAGGTCAGGAAAAGGTCAGCAATCCCAGAATGCAGAGCAGCACAGTTAGAAGGCACTTCCTGTTTGCAGGCTGCCTGATGTCCCATGAGCCGCGATCTTGGATGTTTAAAGGCTCATAACATGCAGTAGATGCAGGTAGGATGATTTTTAATGCAAGCAATCTGTATGTACAGGGTGTGGGAAACATATAAGATATGCTCTTATTCAGGGTGAAGGTCCGCTTTAAGTTTAGCATTTAGCCCTTCTACATTCCAAGAAACGATACTCAAAGTTACCATGGGGAGGCCGATTCATTAATAGCGCCAGGTAGCGACAGATGAGCGACTGTAGCGTGATTTTTTCAGCGCCAGCCAGTATTCGCTGTGCTTGGCCGGCATTAGCTTGATGACAGCGACTCAGTCGGTGTGCGGTAATGTTGAATACGGGCTGGGGGGTCGCTGTTTCACAGGTCCAGCATTGTATGTGAGCGCCTGACAACGAATGGCCAGAGCGAACGGCTAGCTTCATATTCATCAACAAATCACGCTCCGAATGTGCTGTCGCTGTCCATTCCTTGTTTAAACCCCAGAGCGCTGGCGGCGATGTGTATTAACTAGTTTTTAACCCCTAAACAACCATATTTTTTGAATGTAACATTATACATGTTTTTAGAATGTTTTTGTAATATGAATACATTAATCTCAGACCTGTTAGATCAATTCTGCACATATTTTTTTTAATTTTTTTTTTGACTTAAAAATAAATCCTAACATTGCAGAAGTGTTCTCCGATTTTTTGACATTAAAAAAAAAAAAAAAAAAATTAATACCAATTAATTAGGAATAATTATAGATTGCTCCATTGAAATGCATTGGACATCGCCAGGGAGCGACAGCTCATACCTGGCGCTGTGAGGGAATTTGCAGCGGCGCTGTTCGGTCCAGGCGGCTTCATGATGAATGCCGTGCTAGCCGCCGCTCTCGCCGGCGCTAGCCTCATTTTGCTTGATAAATGTGTCATTGTGACCGCCGCCGGGCGTACTTGAGTCGGTAGTCGCCGTTAGCTGCCGCTACCTGGCGCTCGTCAGACACTACCTGGCGCTATCGCTTGATGAATAAGGGCAAAAGTGTATTCTATAGTTGAAGTTTGTTCCCTTATGTACCCTCAGAAAGAGCAAATAGAAGTAGAAAGGTGACGAAACAGAAAAAGAAATGGAAGAGTTTTGAGGTCAGGAGAAGTGCAGCAGAGGAGGGGGGGATGAGGGAGATGAGAAAGTGTTGGGAGAAAAGAATAAAGAGAATGAAGAGAATAGAAAGAATACAACGATCTGTGGGTAGGATCTGGAGATAAAGGCCTCGATTCAATAAAGGTAGAAAACAATTCTCATGGTAGTAAAAGATTCAATTCATGAGAAAAAAGCGAGAAAAGAGAAACGAGAAAGAGATACAGGTACCAAGCCAGTAACAAAATTGGCTATAAACAGTTAGTCCCTTACAAAACTACACTAAACTATCCCACCCTGCACAGTTACTAAAACACAAACTGTAGTGTGCTTGGACCCCGAAAACTATGGAAACATCGTAACTTTACTTAACAGTCTAATATATATTTGTTTAACTATGCAGACAGCTCTGCGCCACTGCAATAATATTCAAGGCAATAATTACTTATACCAGATTGAGAATCACATTGACTACCCCCCAGAGGGCAGAACCAGGGGCAAGAGGATGCCATCTCTTCTCCCACTCCGCAATGTTCAACCATGGGTGTCCAAAAAGATTATAGGCGAAAAAATAACCATAACACAATATAGAAGGCCCAAAGCCCTCAAATACTCAGCGGGACCACGAACTTGTATTTCAAAATACTTCTTCACCACGTGTTTATCTTAATTAATTCTTGTGATCCCTCCACCTAGTAAGCCAGAATAACGTACCAGATTTATAAGGCAATCGAGCAATCAGATTAAATCTTCCAACTTGATTTTACTTCTGTTTTCAGGTACTAGCTCTTCTCAACTTCTTAACTTCTCAACTTCTTAAGTAAACTTCACTTAGGGGTTAATTTAAAATCTAATATTTTCACTACTTATACAAAATTCAAATCAGCATAAAAGATCAGTAAGAGAAAACTGCATATCCGCCACAGTCTCACCAGACAAAAAAGACAGGCTGCGTATCCACCACAGTCTGACAAGGAGGTCGGCTCACGCACTCCCGCTTGCACAGCGTCTCAACACCTCGGCCGCAGGCGTGATGACTTCCGTGTTTGAGTTCAGATCACGTGACCAACAGGCTCCGCCCAGGCGCGTTTCGTCACCAGGACTTCCTCATTGAGCTGCTCGGAGCCTACTGCTTTCCCATTAAATACTATAAAAAAACTAACTAGTAAGCAAGTGGGATGCCGGAGGTCCAGAATATAAACAATGATATGGTTCAAACCTACGCAGACTGAATCTTCAGATAAGTGTCATGGATCAGACCTGCAAAAATACAAGATAAAGGCAACTGAATGCAGGCCCTGTTCCCTTTCTAGGAATTCCCAAACGTGGCACTCATCTACATTAGTTCTGACACTGATGTATAGGTAGCCTGTGCCTCAGACCCGTGTTTTCTATCCAGTCACGTGCCTTGGCTGGCGTTTCACAGAAGACAGTCGAGTTGCCATATATTATTCTCAGCCTCGCTGAATTCCACACTTGACGTTGTTATCACAAAGGATTTTTTTTTTAACCTCTATGAAGGTCGCTGTACTAATATGAGAAATCAGGGAAAATAGAGATTTTTTGATTATTGAAAAGTATTTCTGCCTTTGCCCATGCAGTACTGGGGATAGTGGCTCTGTCCCTATAATTAATAATTTGGGCTGTGAGCTGTCTTGGTGGTGCATCTGGGGCCTGCTTGCGCATTGGGACACTATGGGCTCTTTCAATAGAAAAGACCTCCGAGAGGTGTGCACTGGGCAGTTTGGTTTTTAACCTTTCAGGAATGCCTCTGGTTTTGTGGACTCAGCCTGGACCTGCCCTCCAGGTCATTCATTTTCTGCTTCTAAGTATATAATTCACCTCTAAATTCAAGGACTTCATGAGATACTGCGGGGAGCTCATCCTCAATATTACGGATACATAACAGAGAAATATTTACTTGCACAGTCTCTATGCTTTGAGTTAATTTTTGCAAATCAAATAGCAAATAGCTACTTCTTCCTATGTCATTGGTGCTAATGTGCACCATGACTGCTGGCTTCTCACCAGCCCCGCCCAATAATCTATCAACCCAATCTGTAACATGCGAACACTTGCCCCAGGAAGGCAAAACACTTTTCGGTGTCTTGCCTTCCTGGAGTCTTTGTAACAGATTGCCCTGTCTGTTCCCAAAAAAAAAAAAAAAAAAATCATCCATTACCAGCAACTGTCTTTCTTACCCTGTACTCCCATTTTCCCTTTTCCACCTCACTGGAGCAGACAGTGGTGTTGTCTTGCTGTGCCACCCCTGACACCCCCCTCATCTGCCTACACGGAGCTAACATACTCCTCGTTTTACAATAAAACAAAAATAACTTTGCTTTTCTTTCAGCAAGTGCAGTCAATTCAAGGATTCAGACACTAGCAGCATGTCATTGTGCCTACATGTGAAGGTGGTGAGTGATACTCCACAATCTGGAGTACTACACCTCTTATCCTGCCCCAGGGCATACATAGTTTTGCCCTGTCTGTTTAGTGCCTCTGGGATGTGCAACCATCTAAACTTCCCTACCAGCTGCAACAGCAGAGGGTGCTACAGTTACTGCAAGGGTTATTGCTAGCTATTGCCAGATGGGGTGGGAGAAAATGATTGTGGGGCTGTCTTGGGCAACATAAGTCTGCATCTGTCCTGGAAAAAATAATTCTGAATCTGTGCTGGGCAAAACAAATCTGCACCTGAATCTGTCCTGGGCAAAATAATTCTACATCTGTTCTGGGCAAAATAATTCTGCATCCCTCCAGAGCAGAATTATTTAGTGTCTGCATCTCCAGGGCAAAATAATTCTGCATCTGTCCTTGGCGCTATATATATATATATATATATATATATATATATATATACACAGGACATGACAAAAATGTGTTCATTACAAAAATGCACACAATGTAATTATGAGGTTAACATTCTGTGATACAATATGAATGGTCTGTATCATTTGATTTGTACTACACATGACCAATAAACATAAGCGGACAGTAACCAGCTGTGTGTGCATTAGGTCAGACAAATATGTACACCCTATTATGCAGCTCTAGATTACCCTGCATATCTTCAACTATTTCAACACAGTCATTTTAGAACAAACAAGAACACCCCCCCCCCCCGACAAAAAAATGAGAAGGCTGGAAAATCTCAAGGTCTACCATCCAAATGCCAAGCAAAGACAACAAAGTTACCAAAAGCAAATAGAAGAAAATGAAAGAAGGGTAAAAGAATGCCCCATTAAAGCATACAGTCCTACGTGGTGAAAGTCCCTGGTAATCGCTACTGTCCCAAGTGATGAAGGCCCTGATAAATCATATAGTCCCTGGTGGTGAATGCCCCTGATAAAACATATAGGGCCAAGTGAGTGGTGAATGCCCCTGATAAATCATAAAGTCCCAAGTGGTAATGCCCCTGGTAAATCATAAAGTTACTACAGTACTACCAATTGGTAGTTGTCCCGGATAAATCATACGTTCCAAAATCCTAGAGAAGGAGAAGGTGCGACAAGGAAGACCCCTAGACTCACACCAGGCAATGTAAGCGTTCCAGACTCTGTAATAAATCGTGGAGGAGGATTTTTCCGAGCCTGAATCATGGTACGCACGACCGGAGAAGACAGCCCTTTCTCCTTCAAGATAGAGGTTTCAGCAGCCAAGCCATCAAAGCCAGCGTTTATAAATTGGGGTGGCGTTACAACCCCTGAGTAAGAAGCCCTGGATCGTTGGGCATTACGTAGCGATCCACTGACATCTGAACAATGTCCGCGAACCAACACCGCCTCGGCCAACGAGGAGCCACCAGAATGGTTGGTACCCCCTCCTGGGCGATATTGCGCAGCACTCGCCCCAGAAGTGGAAATGGAGGAAAGGCGTAAATGTGTAAAGAGTCGGAACTTCGTCCAAGGAATTGCCAGAGCGTCTGTGGCGAAAGCCAGAGGATCTCTTGACAGGGAGATGAACCTTGGAAGCTTGTAATTGCGACGGGACGCAAACAAGTCCACATCCGGCAGACCCCAGGGAGTCTGCCTCCTGATTCTCCACCCCAGGGATGTAAACCGCCGGGATGCAGGGAACATTCTCCTTCACCCAAGACAGGATCTGGGTCACCTCCTTGAGGGCTCGTTTGCTCCGAGTCCCGCCCTGGTGATTGATGTAGGCGATCGCCGCCTGATTGTCCGAGCGGACCTGGGCCACACGACCCCATAGGTGGGAAGTCAAATGAAACAGAACCAACCGCATCGCTCTCAGCTCCAGGAGATTGATAGGGACGTGAGCCTCCTGCGGTCCCCACTGGCCCTGGAACTTCAGCAACAGCCAAAAACCTCCCCAGCCGGTTAGACTGGCGTCCGTGGTAACAATCTCCCAACGAGGGGTCAGGAAGGACCTGCCCACTAGAAGATTCTGGGAGTCCAACCACCACGAAAGGGACTGCCTGGCTAGCGGAGACAGAGAGAACTCCTGCTCCAGGGATTCCTGTGTCCGATCCCAAACGGTCAAGAGATTCAACTGAAGAGGTCTCATGTGGAACTGGGCGAAGAGCACAGCCTCGAAAGAAGACACCATGAGACCCACCAGCTTCATCCCTAGACGGATGGAAGGACGTGGACACGACAGCAAGACCCGCGTCTGTGCCTGAAGACCCTCCACCTTCAGCTGGGGGAGGAAAACCTTGACCTGAGAGGTGTCCAGCGTCAAGCCCAGGAAGGACCTCACCAGAGAAGGAGTGATCGAGGATTTGGGGTAGTTGATCACCCAGTCGAAGTCCTCGAGAGTGGACAACACCGTCTGGGTGTCGCTCTCGGCCTGCTGAAGAGATTGAGAAGCAATCAGCAAGTCGTCCAAATAGGGAAGAATCTGAATGCCCTGGTTCCTCAGCAGGGCCATAACACCCGCCAGCACCTTGGTGAACACCCGGGGGGCTGAAGAGATCCCGAACGGCAGCGCCACGAATTGTTAGTGCTGATCCTCCAGAGCAAACCTCAGGAACTTCTGATGTCCCTGGAATATAGGGATGTGTAGGTAGGCACCGGTAATCACTTACCTATCCCCGGTCCAATGGTGCATGTGGCTCAGTTTGTTTACTATAGGGAATGAGAGCAGCCACATCCCCTGAGTCCGCAGGACTGCATCGAACAGAGAACCGGCTTCCGCAGGCCACGCCATGTCCTGTTCTTTCCTCCTGTGGGTCTGGAGGAAACTAGGCTGGGCCAAGTGGGACAGCTCCATGCCATACGCCTGGAACCTTCCATGGTTCTGCAAGGACGTTGAGGATTTCATCCTGGAACAACAACTGGCAGGAGTTAAGGCTGACCTGTGGAATCCCAAGACGAAATGGACCGATCCAGGGGCTCCCACTGGACACGTGCAGGTTTGTGTGGAAGAAGGTGTCCTCCAGGAGTCTGTCCAACCGGCACAAAGACCTGCCGTGGCAGGCAATCCAGGGAGGTCTGCCCATCAGGACCTTCATGCATGACCGGAGTTGAGCAGATACAGACACTGTCCTATGTGCTTAGTCTGCTAGGAAACCTCCAGTTACCTCTTTTGGGATTGTTTCTACGCCCATGCCTTGTTGGATGCCCTAGGGTCGGAACTGAAAGACTGGAGTGCCAAGGAACGCGGTTACCCACTGTGGCATTTAATACAGACTATTCTAAGGCAACTTTGGTGAGGAGGAATATAACGTGCCTGGCGCCTCATGTGCTGTTATGAGGACGCTCGAAACCGCTTCATCCTCAGACGGGAGTGGGTGAAAATCGAGGACTGTCGCAGGCTGATCCACAGCCTGCTCAGAGACTACCCCTTGATGGACCTTGTCATGAAAGACTAGCAAGATGATTGAGTGTCCTTGATTGATTTTCTCCCTTCCCCCTCCCTCCCTTTCATGTTTCATGTCTTAAATAAAGCTTCGGGCCTGTGATTCCCCCAGCCTATACCCTCCTCTTCCTCCCCCAGACCCCTCACAGACCGTTGTTTTATGTATGTATGCATGATATGGTTGACTCATGAATGACGTGCAGTCAGGGACCTTTGTCCAGGATGGAATGTCAGGCATGGCCCACATTGTATATCCAAAACATTACATAGTTAAATAGTTAATATGGTTGAAAAAAAGACATATGTCCATCAAGTTCATCCAAGGGTGTTGGGGTCGGGGAAGTTATTTTTTATTTTATAGGGGAAGCTATTTATTTTATTTTTTGTTTTTAGTTTTTATTTTTTTACTGATAACCGCTAATAGTAACTGTTAATGTTATTTTCTTCTAAATAAGCATCTAATCCTTTTTTGAAGCTGTCAGCGGTTGATGCTGTAACAAGGTTCTGTGAGAGGCTATTCCATAGATTTATAGTTCTTACGGTAAAAAACGATTGTCGCCTCCGGAGACTAAATTTCTTTTTTTCCAATCGAAGGCAGTGCCCCCTTGTCCTTAGAGAGGATTTTACATGAAACAGTGTTCCTCCATATTTTTTGTATGGTCCATTTATATATTTATACAAGTTAATCATGTCCCCCCTCTTTCATTCCCTTAATTAGTTTGGTGGCTCTCCTCTGCACCCTTTCCAGAGTCAGAGCGTCCTTTCTATGAATGGGTGCCCAGAACTGGACGGCATATTCCAGGTGAGGGCGCACCAGTGCCTTGTAAAGAGGCAAAATTACATCTCTATCCCGTGATTCCATGCCTCTTTTAATGCATGATAGTATCTTGATGGCCTTGGAAGCAGCTGCTTGGCATTGCATGCTGTTATTTAGTCTGTGATCTACCAGTATCCCCAGATCCTTCTCAACAAGTGACTCTCCCAGTTTTACTACCCCAAGGACATATGTGGCCTTCAGGTTATTAGACCCCAAGTGCATGACTTTGCATTTTTCCACATTGAACTTCATTTGCCAAGTGGATGCCCAGACACTCAATGTGTCCAAGTCAGCCTGAAGCTTGTGAACATCTTCAACAGACTGAACTGTGCTACATAACTTGGTGTCATCTGCAAAAATAGAGACAGTGCTTTTAATTCCATCTTCTATGTCGTTTATAAACAAGTTAAATAATAGTGGGCCCAGCACTGAACCCTGGGGTACGCCACTTACAACCGGTAACCATTTAGAGTAGGTATCATTAACCACAACTCTCTGCACACGATCCTTCAGCCAGTTTTCAATCCAGTTACAAACTGCATTTTCTAATCCTGAAGATCTCAATTTCCCCAATAAGCGTCTATGGGGGACAGTGTCAAATGCTTTTGCAAAATCCAGAAAAACTATATCCACAGCCGCCCCTCTGTCCAGGATTCTACTCACCTCCTCATAGAAGCCAATCAGGTTAGTCTGGCAGCTTCTGTCCTTAGTAAAACCGTGTTGGTTGTCACTTATAATATTATGGATAGTTACATATTCGTGTATGTTGTCCCTAAATAGTCCCTCAAGCAATTTCCCCACAATGGATGATAAGCTAACAGGTCTGTAATTGCCCGGAGAAGACCTAGAGCCCTTTTAAAAATGGGCACCACATTTGCCTTGCGCCAGTCCCTTGGCACTATACCAGTTGCTAGTGAGTCTTTAAAGTTCTTTGAGAACTCTTGGGTGAAGTCCATCTGGTCTTCCAGTCTTATTCACATTTAAATTATTTAGTTTTTCTTGGATGATATCCACATTTAGCTTGTTAATTATTATATCTGGGCTATTGCCATCAGTGGCATCTCCTGTGTTGGCCCCTTGCTCTTCTCTTGTGTACACAGAGCTAAAGAATCCATGTAACAGCTCCGCCTTTTTTTCATCCCCAGTGACCATTTCCCCGTTATCATTAATTAAGGCACCTACCTGTTCTGATTTAGTTTTCTTCGAATTAATATATTTAAAAAATCTTTTAGGGTTTGTTTTGCTTTCTTTGGCCACATTTCTTTCATTTTGTGCTTTTGCCAACCTTATTTCTTTCTTACACATTTTATTTACTAGTTTATACTTCTCAAGTGTTACAGCTGAGAGTTCAGCCTTGTAATGTTTAAATGCCCTTTTTTTGTTCTTTATTGCCCTTTTAACCGCAGGTGTCAGCCATGAGGGGTTTAATTTTAGCCGCTTATATTTGTTACCTGTAGGAATACATTTTGCAACGTTGCTACTCACAATTGATTTAAAGCACTCCCATTTGGCATCTGTATCCTTATTTCTAAACAGATGCTCCCAGTCAATGTCCTTGAGTGAAGCTCTGAGCCTGGGGAAGTGGGCCTTTCTAAAAATACAATTCTGTGAAGTACTCACCTGTGGAATTGATATTATTTGTATACAGTACGTCCTGCTCCAGATATAATACTTACACTTAGGTTATCCTCCGCCAGATGGCGCTGCACTGCAGAGACATGGAAAAACAGGCTCCTCCTGGCCCTTCAAATACCCAGGGACCTCCCACGAATCCCCAGCATTGAAAAGCAGTGAACAAGAAGCCAGGAGAATTAAACCACCCAGAACAACTGGTAATGATAACAATGATAACAAATCACCATACAGGGGATCCAGAATAATGCAACAACAGGGTGGGGTGGAGCAGGACGTACTGTATACAAATAATATCAATTCTACAGGTGAGTACTTCACAGAATTGTATTATTCTTAGTATACAGTATGTCCTGCTCCAGATATAATACTTACACTTGGGACATCCAATAGCAGTGTCCATAAAGTAGGGTGGGATCCCCCAACAAAAGGTGACAACAGGCAGTTTAAACTACTGCCGCTTGCAAAACCTTGCGGCCAAAAGCAGCATCAGCTGAGGCCCTAACATCAACCTTGTAAAACTTTGAAAAGGTATGAACAGAAGACCAAGTAGCAGCCTTGCAAACTTGTTCAACAGAAGCCTGGTGCTGGAAGGCCCAAGAGGCACCAATAGCACTAGTGGAATGAGCAGTAAGGTGGAAGGGAGGATTCTTCCCCTTAGCAGAATAGGCCTGAATCACAGCCTGACGAATCCATTTGCTAATAGTAGACTTGGCAGGAGCCAAACCCTTCCTAGGACCAGAAGGAACCACAAAAAGAGCATCAGTCTTCCTGAAGGCCGCAGTGACTACCAGGTAGTACTTCAGACACCTTACCACATCCAATGAATGCAAAACCCTTTCCTTAGCATTGCTAGGATTAGGACACAATGAAGGAAGGACAATATCCTGATTCTAATGAAAAGCAGACACCACCTTTGGCAGAAAATCTGGCTTAAAGCGGAACACCACCTTGTCCTGGTGTCTCTTGTAGTATGGGGGCTGAATAGACAGAGCCGCCAGCTCAGACACGCGCCTGACCGAAGTAACCACCAGAAAAACAACTTTGAGGGTAAGTACAGCCAGAGCAGCATCCTGAATAGGCTCAAAGGGAGCACCCTGTAAGGCAGACAAAACCAGGTTCAAGTCCCAAACATGGACCGTAGGCTTACGTGGGGGACACACGTGAGTGACCCCCTGAAAGAAGGTCTTAACCAAGGGATGCTGTGCAAAAGACTTCTGAAAGAAGACAGACAGGGCAGAAACCTGACCCTTCAGAGTACTGAGTTTTAAACCCAACTCCAATCCATGTTGTATAAACTCCAGAATTCTAGGGATTAAGAATTCCCTGCAGGGGAGAGAACTAGACTCACACCAGTCAATGTAGGAACGCCATACCCTATAATAGATGGCAGAAGAAGTTTTCTTCCTAGCCTGTACCATGGTATCCACCACTGAGGCAGACAAGCCTTTCTCCATCAAGATGGAGGTTTCAGCAGCCAGGCCGTCAAAGCCAGAGTTTGTAAACTGGGATGGCGTAAGGAGTCCTGAGTGAGTAGATCTGGCTCCTCTGGCAGGACATACTGGTCTACCACCCTTGCTCCGGGTCCCTCCCTGATGGTTGATGTAGGAAACCACTGTCCTGTTGTCTGAGCGCACCTGCACAGACAGACCCTGCAGGTGATCGGTCAACTGCTCCAAAACCAACCTGACCGCCTGTAGTTCCAGAATGTTGATGGGTAAATGGGCCTCCTGAGGGCCCCACCTCCTCTGGAACCTCAGGGATTTCCAGAATCCCCCCCAACCTGACAGACTGGCATCCGTGGTGACCGTCTCCCAGGAGGGGGCTAGAAAGGACCTGCCCTTTAGCAAGTTCTTGTGGTCCAGCCACCACGAGAGGGAACTTCTGACCAATGGGGGAAGCACACAAACCCCGTCCAAGGACACGGGGTCCTTGTCCCATACTGATAGGAGGTGAAGCTGCAGAGGCCTCGAATGGAACTGAGCAAAGGGCACCGCCTCAAAGCTCGCCACCATCAGGCCCACCAGCCGCATTCCCTGTCTGAGGGAGAGCTGGGGGCACGAGAGCAGGGACCGCACCTGCATAGTCAGATCTTCCACCTTCTGTTGGGGAAGGAATATTCGTGACTGAACCGTATCCAGAATCATCCCCAGGAATGGGGTCACTGGTGAAGGGGACAGGGAGGACTTGGGATGATTGATCACCCAGCCGAAGGACTCCAAGGTGGACACCACCAGCTGAGTGTCCAGCTCCGCCTGCTGTAGAGGCCATGAGGCGATGAGAATGTCGTCCAGGTAGGGCAGCACTCGAATGCCCCCTGACCTTAGCAGGGACATCACCCCTGCCAATACTTTGGTGAACACTCTGGGAGCTGAAGTGAGGCCAAAGGGTAGAGCCACAAATTGGTAGTGTTGATCTTTCAACTCGAATCTGAGAAACCTTTGATGCCCTGGGAACACAGGGATGTTAAAGGTAAGCATCTTTGATGTCCACAGACGTCATAAAATCCCCTGGTCGTAGAGAGCCAATGGCCGAGCGCAGGGTTTCCACTTGACAAATTTGTTGAGGATCTTTAAATCCAGAATGGGCCTGACTGACCCATCTCTTTTGGGTACTGTGAAAAGGTTGGAGTAGAAACCTTCTCCCAATTCTCTCAAGGGAACTTTGCAAATAACTCCCATCTCCAGAAGTCCTTGTACTGCCTGCATCAGGACCTGAGCTGATACCGGGTCCTGGGGTATTCGGGACCTGACGAATCTTGAGGGGGGCCGCACAGCAAACTCTATCTTGTAGCCGGAGGTAACTACCTCCTGAATCCACCGGTCTGAGACTTGACGCATCCAGACGTGCGCAAAGTGCTGTAGTCATCCCCCCATCCTGGCGGGCGAGGGCGCCCCATCATGCCTGAGGGGTCTTGGGAGGGGGTTTGGGTTTGGTCCACAAGGAGGAGCCATGGCGTCGCCCCCTGCTCCTATGCCAGGAGTCTGTGCGAGCCCCCGCGAAGGACACCCCTTTACCCTGCTTAGCGCCTCTGTAGGGGGCTGAAAGGGGGCCCTGGTTGCGAAAGGGCCGAGGCTGCCGCCTGCGCTGTGGTAACTTACCTTCTTTAGCAAAGAGGTCTAGGCGATCCCCAAACAGACGTAGTCCCTTGAAAGGGAGCCCAGTAAGGGCTTTCTTAGCAGCATTGTCGGCCGCCCACTGGCGCAGCCATACCGCGTGGCGTATAGCCACCGCCAAGGCGGAAGATCTGGCACACAGCCTAATAGCATCGTCCGATGCAGACAGGATAAAGTTCACAAATACATCACAGTTAGACAGTGCATTAATAGTATCAGCAGGCAACTCGTCTGGGGCGTCAAGTGCATTCCTGACCATGGCCCTGAGCGCCACGGCAGTAATGGCCAGAGGGCAGACCGGGCGCAGTACCGCCCCTCCAAACGCAAAGGCATGGCACGCCAATTGATCAATGCGCCGGTCCTCAGAATCCCGCAGTGTAGTAGTGTCGGGAGAGTGCATAATAGAGGTGTTAGACAGCCCTAGAATAGGAGCATCGACCTCGGGGGGCGATGACCAGCACTTGACCATGTCAGCAGGAAATGGATACTTTCTGTCCAGACTCTTAGGGATCCCGGGAAGTCTACTGGGGTGTTCCCACTCCTTAAGCACGAGGTTATTGAAATGGGTCTGCTCAGGAAATTCCAATCGAGCCTTAGCAGTATGGAATAGCTCACCCCTTTGCCTGAGAGCTGCAACAGGGGGAGAGATGGACAAAACCTCAAAAATCTGAAGCAATAGCTTATCAGTATCATCCGGGGTCCAGTGATCAGAACCAGAATCGTCATGACCCCTAGACTTCTCATCAGATGACTCTGAGTCAGAGATCAGCTCCCCTTCGTCCGAACGGGTATGGTCATATAGATGTGTAAACTCATCAGACTCCGTAGGGAATGGAGCAGAGTCAGGGATAATGTGCCGCTTTTTTTGCGGTAGCCTTTTCGCGCTAGAGTACTAGCAAGCAATTTTTCAACACTGCCCAGTCTAGTAGCCACATCAGGATGAGAATCCCCGCTTGTATTGGGGGTTAGACTCAGGCTTGGGGGGGTAGGTGAAGTAAGGCGAGGTGCAGACCCAGCCCCAGAAGGGGCGGGAATTACCAGTAACGCCTGCTGTGCACAAGGGACGCAGACCCGAGCATTGTCACCGTTGATAGATGAGACCCCACAAGCTACACACAGCCGGGCTTGTCCCGAGGGAACCCCGTTAACAATATCCTGGGATGCCTCCATATGGTGATTAATGGGCAAAATAGGCCAGTAGGGATTGACGCTATAAGCTACCCTGGATGCCCCAAAGACCCGCAGGGAAGTGGGAGTAATTATACTAGGTCCAACTGGGAATTACACCGGGCCGGGAGAAGCCACTGGATTCGACCGTCTGAAAGACATAATGGGAATAGGGATGTCAGAGCCATGCGCAGTAAGTAAGACAAATGAAAATCGCCCGCGAGGGCACTTACAGATCGAGGGAGGAGGAGGACCGTTACCACGCGCGCGCGAGATGAGCATCGAAATGGCGCCAAGCGGACCTCGAAGGGGGGGCCAGAGCGGAGCGCGCCAAGCCAGGTCTCCACCCCCCCGAAGAGCACGAAGCTCTGAATACAGTAGTCAGCACAGACAGTAGAGTGAATGACACACTATAGAAGCCAAAAACGGGGATTACTTCCAGATGCGCCCGACAACAAATACCAATAAAGACGCCACAGCGTCTGAGGCGCCGCCGCCGCCTGTTCACGCGCCCGTCCAATAAGGGCAGATAATCGCCCGGCGGCGGCCGATAGACAATGAAGAACAACAGCGCGGCTCTGACACCAGGTGTATGAGTCAAGGTCAATACTAAGGCCATAACGTGTACTGAATACACAAGACCACCACACCCCCCCCTTTCTTTCCCCCCCCCGAACTATGGGGGGAACGAGGGAGAATGGCGACCCTTTAAACAGGGTCCGCCGCTACACGGGGTATGGGGCAATAGCGCGGGAGGGGCATCCACAAGAGGCTCACCATTAGCCTAAACCGCCTACCCTTTGGTGGGGGACTGCGGTGGAGCATGGCTCCATAAGCACACATGGTGCTGCCTACCTTCACCCGACCAGCGCAGCCCAAGCTGGGAGGCACATCACAGGGAGGACGGGTGGGAGTAGTCCAACAGGGCCGCAGGCTTTAATAGCCCCGCTCACCTGCGAGAGAGTGACACATCATGTCTTTACAGTCAGCACTGCAGAGAAATCTGGGGATTCGTGGGAGGTCCCTGGGTGTTTGAAGGGCCGGGAGGAGCCTGTTTTTACATGTCTCTGCAGTGCAGCGCCATCTGGCGGAGGATAACCCAAGTGTAAGTATTATATATGGAGCAGGACGTACTGTTTACTAAGAATATTTAAGGTTTTTGCCTTCTCAGGCAGAAAATCTTTCTTACAGTTTATGTTAAATACAATTATATTGTGATCACTGTTACCAAGCTTTTCACGGACTGTTACTGCCCCCATCAGGTCATCATTATTTGATATTACAAGATCTAGAATAGCATCACCCCTAGTAGGTGCCTCCACGAACTGATTCATAAAATTATCTTGTAGCAAGCTGAGGAATGCTCTCCCCCTTGTAGTGGAAGCCGAACTGTGTCTCCAGTCGATTCCTGGATAGTTGAAGTCCCCCATCACCACCACTGTACCAGCCTGTGACACCCGCTCTATCTGTTTATGCAGTTGACCCTCTATTTCCTCAGTTATATTTGGGGGCCTATAGATTACACCAAACTGTATTTTAGCATTGTTTACATCGCCCCCTACTTCTACCCACAAGGATTCTACATCCTCACAATCTTCTGCTAGTATCCCCTCATTAATATATGCTTTGAGTTCTTGCTTTACATAAAGACACACGCCACCCCTTTTCCTCTTTGCCCCTTCTTTCCGAAAAAGAGCAAAACCTTGTAGATTGACAGTCCAGTCATGTGTGGAATCCAGCCATGTCTCAGCCACACCAATAACATCAATATTCTCTGCCAGCACCAGAGCCTCAAGCTCCCCCACTTTACTTGCCAGACTTCTGGCATTTGTGAACATACACTTTATGTTCCTATTTAGTTTGACACATTGGGGTATAGTATTAGTTCCTACAGTAATGCATCCGTCTAATTTTTTACTGCTGGTTTGCAACACATGGATCTCCTTATCCATCAAAGCAGTCCTCCCTCCTTCTAATTCTCCACCCACCATTATGTACTGTCCCCTAAATAACCTGTCTTCACTTTTGTTTTCACTCTTGCCCTCCCCCCTCATCTCTAGTTTAAATAACTCTCCACCCCCTCTAGTATCCTCTTACCCAGCACAGCAGCCCCCTTCCATTCAGGTGCAAATTATCTGTGGAATACAGTTTGTACCCCAATGAAAAGTCAGCCCAGTGCTCTAGGAACCCAAATCCCTCTGCCCTGCACCAGGACTTGAGCCATGCATTTAACTCTCTAAGCTCCCGCTGTCTTTCATGTGTAGCGCATGACACTGGCAGTATTCCAGAGAATACAACCTTGGTTCTTCCCTTCAACTTGGTGCCTAAATCCTTAAATGTATTCTTAAGGATCCTCCATTTTCCATTAATTCTGTCATTGGTCCCCACATGGACCACGACAGCTGGGTCATCCCCAGTCCCTCCCAGTAATTTGTCCACCCTTTCCACCACATGCCGAACCCTGGCACCAGGGAGACAGCAAACCATTCGGTTGAGGAGGTCTTGGTGACAAATTATTCTATCAGTCCGCCTGATAATAGAATCCCCTATGACCACTAACTGTCTAGTCCTACCTGCAGCCCCAACCACCCGCTCACAAGCTGGGCTGTTCTCCCGGCTGTTAGGGAGAACAGTATCCGCTAGGGCTGCCATTTCTGAGACTGACACTCTTGCATCATTACCAAACTTGGCAATTTTGCTAGGGTGTGCAGACACAGGAATGGACTTCCTTTTCTGTGCACCCTTTCTACTCCCTCTATCTACATTTACCCAGCTACTTATCTGCTCCTCCTGACCCATTTCTCCACCCTCTGTATCTACCCCGTTTACTACCTGCTCAGTGAGCAGAAAACTCTTTTCCATATTGTCAGTCCTCCTCAGTCTTGCATTTTGCTCCTCCAAATCTCTAGCCCGAGCTTCCAGGTTTGCAATTTGCTCACACTTACCACAGAGGTATTCACCCGGGAACTGCTGCTCCTGAAGTGTATACATATGACAAACTGTGCACTGAAGTAGACCTCCAATATTGCTAGCCATTATCCTTACAATACTTACAATACAGCAGTGAAAACAATTTTAGTGCTCACAGTTGCAGCAACTTTGGCTTTTACCTTCTTATATTAGCACATAGGCAATAATAACACTTGAAGTCCCCCAATCTAAAGTCCCTTAATGAAAAGTCCCCTCACTTACAATACAACCTCCCTTAAAATACAACCGGAACTTGCAAAAGCTCCTGAACTCGCTTTAAGCAATCTAATTTATAACAAAGCAATACTTCCCTTCACCAATGTCAGGCTCTGTCTGGCAAATGTTTTTCTCAATGTATAATGTAAACTGTATTCTGAATGGTGGACCCATGAATGATGTGCAGCCAGGGACCCTTGTCCAGGGCAGCACATCAGGAATTACCCAAGTTGTAAAATATTGTAAGTAGTTGCGGTATGTATCCAGGGGTGGACTCATGAATGATATGCGGTCAGGGACCCTTAGTCCAGGACTACACATTAGGCATGGCTCACCTGGTATATGAGTAAAGGCGGTGGTGTAAGACGCAGGGCCCATAGCCAGGTGCTGCGCATCAGGTGTACGCCGCCAAACATGAATGTAATTTATTGGAATGTATTGAAGTGTATTTGTATTGCAGTGACGCAATACTGTCCAATGTATCTATATGTGCAACTATATAAATAAAGGAAATTTTTTAATCCTTGTATTTTTTATTTTTACTTGTCTGGACATGTACTTCATGTAAATAAATTAAATAGTTAACCCCTCCATCCCCTATTTTGCCATCCACCAGCATGAAATTATCACTTTTTTCCAACCACCAACAGAGCATGACATTTTCCTCCTTCCTCTTATTCAAGAGCATAAAGAGGGTCTTGCGCCAAGCATCCTCAGTGCTATGACTATCAAGCAATGTGGGGTAGCTATGTCTGCCGAATGTCACACTAGATGCATGGGAGGCTTCCCTTTCCGAATGGCGCCCACGAGTTTCCTACCTCCCCTACAAACTGCAGAGTGGTGCTGTGTTCCATGGTGTAAACCCCTGGCTGTAGCTGTGCAGAGGGCATCCCACAGTGAGCAGCAGGACTGTGCAGCTTATAGGGAATGATGTGCTCAAGGAGAGCCTAAAGCCATAGACACAGAAACAATTTATGCAAAAAGAAGATCCATGACCTGATGACAGTCTAATCTTAAAGATATTTGTGACTGTAAGCTGAAGCCTAATCAGTTGGGTTGCTTTCACTATTAATTTGGGCTCCTATGCTGCATGCAGCATTTATACCAGAATGCAATGAAAGTGCAGTGTACTGCACATTATTTGCATTTGCAATGCTTGCAGCATTTCCTTTTTTTAAAATATTTTTTTTACAAAAATACAATTCTGTGAGTACTCACCTGTAGAATTGGTATTATAATTATACAGCACGTCCTGTTTCAGAATAACCCTTACACATGGGTTATATATCCACAAGATGGCGCTGGACTGCAGAAAAAGACTTGTGGCCAATCCCGGCTCCTTAAATAGCCAGGAACCTCCACTAATTCCCAGTATTGACAAGCAGTTAACAAGAAGCCGGGAGAATCAAAAATGAATAAGAATCCAAATGAACAATCACCATACAGAGGTAACCAAGAACAATGATAACAAGGGTTGGGGTGGAACAGGACGTGCTGTATACTTATAATACCAATTCTACAGGTGAGTGAATTGTATTATTCCAAGTATACAGCACATCCTGTTCCAGAATAATCCTTACACATGGGTCATCCAATAGCAGTGTCCGTAAGGTAGGGTGGGATTCCCAAAAGTAACAGCGGGCAGTTTAAACCACTGCCGCCTGCAGAACTTTGCGGCCAAAAGCAGCATCCACTGAGGCCCTAACATCAACCTTGTAAAACAGAAGACCAAGTAGCGGCCTTGCAAACTTGTTTAACAGAAGCTTGGTGCTCAAAGGCCCAAGAGGCACCAATAGCATGAGTAGAATGAGCAGTAAGGCGGAAGGGAGGCTCCTTCTCCTTAGCAGAATAGGCTTGTATCACCGCCTGACGAATCCACTTACTGATGGTGGATGTAGCCGGAGGCAAACCCTTCCTAGGTCCAGAAGGAATAACAAAAAGAGCATCAGTCTTCCCTGAAGGATTCAGTAGCTACCAGATAAAATGTTTAAGTCCTAACCACGTCCAGGAGGAAGGCAAGACAATGTCCTGATTGAGATGAAAGGCAGACACAACCTTAGGCAAGAAATCTGGCTTGAACCGAAACACCACCTTGTCCTGGTGTCTCTCAACGTAAGGAGGTTTAATGGAAAGCGCCGCCAACTAAGAAACATGCCTAACAGAAGTAATAGCCACCAAAAAGACTACCTTAAGAGTCAAAAGGCAGCCTCACGAATAGGCTCAAAAGGAGAACCCTGCATGGCAGATAAAACCAAATTCAAATCCCAGACTGGTAAAAAAGACTTACGTGGCGGGCGCGCGTGAGTAACCCCCCCGGAAAAAAGTCTTAACCAAACGGTGGTTGGCAAAAGACCTTTGGAAGAAAATAGCCAAGGCTGAAACATGGCCCTTGAGGGTACTAAGTTGAAGGCCCAAATCCAAACCATGCTGCAAGAATTCCAGAATCCTGGGAATAGAAAACACCCTACAGGGAAAAGACTTAGACTCACACCAGGCAATGTAAGCATGCCAGACCCTGTAATAGATAAAGGACGAGGACGTCTTCCTAGCCCTAATCATGGTGTCAACCATAGAGGCAGGCAACCCCTTTTCCATCAAGATGGAGGTTTCAGCAGCCAAGCCGTCAAAGCCAGCGTTTGTAAATTGGGATGGCACAGCTGCCCCTGAGTGAGCAGCTCTGGGTCCTTGGGCAGGACGTACTGATTTACTGCCAACTGCATGATGTCTGCGAACCACACCCTTCTTGGCCAACAGGGGGCCACCAGGATAGTTGGCACCCCCTCCTGGGCTATCTTGCGCAGCACCCTGCCCAGCAGAGGAAACGGAGGGAACACATAGAGGAGCTGAAAGCTCTTCCAAGACAATGCTAGTGCATCCATGGCCAAGGACAGAGGATCCTGGGACAGAGAGACAAAGACTGGAAGCTTGTGATTCTGACGGGAAGCAAACAGATCCACATCCGGCTGACCCCAGCGGTGACACAGAGAGCGAAACACCCTGCTGCTGAGGGACCATTCTCCCAGACGAGAAGTCCCCCTGCTCAGGGAGTCCGCCTCCAGATTTTCCACCCCCGGGATATACACTGCCGAGATGCAGGGAACATTCTCCTCCGCCCATGACAGAATCAGAGACAGTTCCTTGAGGGCCCTCTTGCTCCGGGTCCCTCCCTGATGATTGATGTAGGCAACCGCTGTCTGGTTGTCCGAACGGACCTGAACAGGCCGGCCCCGAAGGTGCTGGGTCAAGTGGGCTAGAACCAACCTTACCGCCCTCAGTTCCAGAATGTTGATAGGAGTATAGGCCTCCTGTGGGCCCCACTGACCCTGGAATTTCAAGGACTTCCAGAACCCCCAAAATTGTCAGACTGGCATCTGTGGTTACAGTCTCCCAGCAAGGGGACAGAAAGGTTCCTTGAGTCCAACCACCACAAAAGGGACCGTCTGGCCAGGGGGGACAGAGCAAACACCTGATCCAGGGACACAGGGTCCCGATCCCAAACTTATAAGAGGTGCAGCTGCAGAGGTCTCATGTGAAACTGAGCATAGGGCACCGCCTCAAAGCAAGACACCATCAGGCCCACCAGTTGCATCCCCTGCCAGATGGAGGGATGAGGACAAGAAAGAAGAAACTGGGCCTGAGCTTGAAGACCTTGACCTGAGATGTATCCAGAGTCATGCCCAGAAAGGACCTCACCAGAGACGGTAACAGAGAAGACTTGGGATGGTTGATCACCCAGCCGAATTACTCTAGTGCGGTCACCACCACCTGGGTATCCAGCCCTGCCTGATGGAAGGACTGGGACGAGATCAGAATGTCGTCCAAATAAGGGAGAATGCGAATGCCCTGAGCTCTCAGCAGAGCCATCACGCCCGCCAGCACCTTGGTGAACACCCTGGGGGCCGAGGTGATACCGTAGGGCAGTGCCACAAATTGATAATTCTGATCTCCCAGAGCAAACCTGAGGAATTTCTGATGACCTGGAAAGATTGGTACATGAAGGTAAGCGTCCTTGATGTCTACTGAGGTCATGAAGTCGCCTGGGCGCAGTGAATTGACAGGTGAGCGCAGGGTCTCCATGCGAAAATGCTTGAATCTGCCAAACTTGTTGAGACACTTTAAATCCAAGATGGGCCTGAGGGACCCATTCTTTTTGGGGACCGTGAAGAGATTGGAATAGAAGCCTCTGCCCCTTTCCCTGAAAGGTACAGGGCAGATGACCCCCAACTTCAGAAGGTTTTGGACCGCAAGGCGCAGGCCCTGAGCTGACCGGGGGTTTTGAGCCATCCGGGATCTGAGGAATCTTGGGGGCAGCCAGGCTGCAAACTCTATCTTGTAACCAGAGGAAACCACCTCCTGGATCCATCTGTCTGCTACACGTCGCCTCCAGATGTGAGCAAAGAGCCGAAGCCGTTCCCCCCCCCCGATGGGTGAGGGCGCCTCCTCATGCCTGAGGGGGCTTAGGGGAGGATTTGGGCTTGAGAGGCCGGGGCGGCCACGTCCTCTGCCCCTGCCCCAATAATCTCCACGTGCTCCAGCAAAGGAAGCTCCTCGACCAGCCCTGGAAGCGCGGAAGGAGGGGAGAGAGGCCTCCTACGTTGAGGTAATCTACCACCCCTGACAAACACGTCCAAGCGTTCACCAAAGAGGCGCAGCCCCTTAAAGAGAAAACCAGTGAGAGCCTTCTTAGCAGCGTTATCAGCTACCCACTGACGCAGCCAGACAGAGCGACGTATAGGCACTAACAGAGCAAATGTCCACCCACACATTCTAATGGCATCATCCATAGCAGATAGAACATATGAAACAAATTCATAGCAAAGCAGGAGAGATCTATACTTCTCTCCTCCTGCAACATCAGAAGCCCCATCTAAGCGACTCTTAAGCAGCCCTTTAATAGCAATAGCTGTAATGGCAGAGGCACAAACCGGGCGCAGCGCAGTCCCCACACAGGCAAAAGCATGACAAGCCAGCTGGTCCATGCGCCGGAGCCTCAACAGGGAAGAGGGAAATAGCGGGGGATAGATGCCGCTTCTTGGCAGAAGCCTTACGCGGGCCCGACCCAGCAATATGCTTTTCAATGCTGGCCACCCGTGCAGCCAAATCCGATTGAGACTCACCACAAGTATGCCCCTCGCTGGGGGTCAAATGCAAGCGTGGCGGGGTAGGTGAAGCCAGAGTGGGCCCCACACCAGGGCCCGTAGCAGGTGACACAGACTGCAGCGCAAGTACCTGCTGGGTGCAGATTACACATACCCTGACATCTTCACTTATAGGGGAAACCCCACACGCAACACACAGCCGGGCTTGTCCCGAAGGAACCCCAAGCACATTATCCCCAGAAGCCTCCATATGGTGATTTTTACAAAAGTATGCACAATAATCAGGACAGGGACACAGCTAAACAGCCACCCTATTTGGAATGCCCCCCGAAACCCGCTAGGGGAAGTGGGAGATTGGCAATAGGCAGGGCCGAGAGAGCCACAGTCAAGGGACCCGCCTGCAAGACACAATAATGTACACCATAAGCATCCCTAGCCATACAATAATAAGGGACTCACAGACCAACCCGGCAAGCGCACAGATAAGCCGATCAACAAACGGGTCGCAGCACCGCAATGAAAGGGCCACAAAATGGCGCCGACAGCAGTATCTAGAGGGGCAGGCCGCGGGCGCATGAGGCTGAACGCGTCAACCGCGGTACCCGCCCCCCCGAAGACAAGACAAGACCACGTGATGCGCCGGCGCCATGACAGTTAAACAAAAACACATTAAAAGCGCAGACCACCGCGGAGCGCCGTACAATGGCCTCCTCACACACCAAACACAAGTGACAAAAAACACAGTAGTAAAAACACCAGAGTGTACTCCCCGGGCGTTCCCTGCCGATCACGCGCAATGCAATAAGGGGGTCCTGCACAACCAATAGCGTGAAAAGGGAGGGGGGGGGGAGAATGGATATATATCCCGAGATAAAGGGGCTGGGGGCATCCCAATGAGGCTCACCATAAAAAGCCTGTCGCCGACTACCCTTTGGTACAGGGTCTTGCGGCCCGGAGCAACGCTCCTTCAGCACCTGACCCTAGTGCTGTCCTACCTTCACCCGAACCGTCAGCCATGACTGGGAGGCAGTGGGTCCAGAACGGGTGGAAATAAGCCTGCAGGGCCCTAGGCAAAGCCCACTCCCTGCACAAAAGAGAGCCATCTTCATCTTCGCAGTTCAGACTGCAGAAAGACTCTGGGAATTAGTGGGAGGTTCCAGGCTATTTACGGGGCCAGGAGTGGACACAAGTCTTTTTCTGCAGTCCAGCGCCATCTTGTGGATGTATAACCCATGTTTAAGGATTATTCTGGAACAGGACGTGCTGTATACTTGGAATAAATAATTATGTGGGATCTCTTACCCGGGAACTACCAGCCCAGTGCACAAATTATGGGGGCTAATATGCCCATGGTTTGAAACCCACACCCCTCCTATGGACAAGCCTGGCACCACAGTGTTCTTCAAAAAGTGCCGATTTGTGAAGACGGTACTGGAAGAGCAATGGACCTATGCTGAAGGGCATAAAACTGATATTAGGCAAAAAAACATACCTTGTTCTACAAAATGGAACAAGTAATGCCCACTTTCACATAATACAGTAACTTTTCATGGCATATTCATTTCAGCACATCCACAATAAGAGGAACTGGCAGCAATCCCTCACATGTTCCACAATCCTTGGAACTGGCTGGCACTCATCAACCTTTGATGAGAAAAAACAAAGGGTTTCCTACACTCTATCTTTCAGGTAGCAAGGTAAGCCATGCTTATGGGTCATAATATATTTACAAGTCGCCTTTAGTATTTGTAGCAGGAACATCATCAAACGAAGGCACTAAATTCAGTAGCGTGATTACCTAATAAAACCAAATTGGTTGAAAACAAGCGTAGGCCTTAATTAACAAAACACTGACACTAATACACTAAATTATGGTGACCGTGTTTTATGATCTGGAAGATGACTAGCAAAAAAAACCCCAACTATAAGTATCTTATTTTTAGAGGTCTGACACTGGAATCCCCAACATAGTTTAATGGGCATTTGGTATGAAAATCTATTTAAAAATGTAAAAACTGACTCTGGCTGTTAGCTATCCAAATAGGTTTCACTCCAAATGTGGACTGCAGCCTAAATCCTTGGTTTTGGTCCTTTCCCTGGGGGCAACCTGCCCCGCTGCATGAAAGCCCCCAGGACGCCAAGACCAGCTCACCTCTTCCCAGTCCCACAGAGCTTCTAAGAGGGAGCGTGCCTGCACCGGCCATTCACAAATGAGGGATAGCAGGATGCGGCCGCTGCTCTTAGACGCGCCGTGGGACCGGGAAACGAAGTAAGTGAATGGGGCGACCTGGGGGGTTTCACACAGCGTGGCATCACGATTTTGGATGGGTTTTGGTCTACTTTAAAGCAAAACAAAACCTGTATTTTCTCTTTCCCGAGTTGTGTTCCGTGCCTGCCAGGCATCCCACATTTGGATGCCCTACTGTGTAAAACCCCCGCCATCGCCCCCTTCAGACTCACCTCTTCCCCAGCAATTGCTGACATCCTGTCCTGGAAATGCCTGAAATTTGACAACTTTCCTAGCCCATGTGACCTTAGCAGCCAATAGTTCACAAAGAGGGAAAGTCTCATCCTGTGAAAACCAACAGCTGCTAATGAACATGTTGAGGCTGTAGCAGGGACAGGCAAGGTTTCATTGCATTGTCTTGACATATCTGGAGGTATTTAAAGTGGACCAAAACCCCCAGAACAACTTAATCTATATTGCTCCCCCACCCCAGGTACATTACCATTTGCGTGTTTTCTGCCCTCAATGCCGCTTGATAATCCTGTTATAGTTTTCCCCAGGTATGTTATTTGTATGCCACTGGTTTCTGACAGGACACCATTGCTCTAAAATAGCTGATTAAGCCCTCCTCCTCACAATCCCGTGCTGGGAGCAATATGAGTCTATTGAATGTAATGCTATAAGGAAGATAAGAGTCAAAAGAAGATTTAATTTTCCCCCAATTTTTCCTTTGAAGCCAACATTTTTTGTGAGTATTTTGATCCAATTCATAGGTTGGGTCGCTTTAAGTGAATGGGCAACCCAAACTGGAATGTCCTGGAGGTGTGGGAAAAAGTGGCCCTGTGGTTGCAGAAAAACTATGCATATAAAAGCCACAGTATTTATTTTACCTTGTTTCTTTGGAGTTCTTGTAAACGTTCCTTTTACAATCTTGCAATTTGAATTATCACCACCACACACGCCACACTTGTCTTCTTTTTTATTTGAGCCAACTACTTTATCACAACCAACTTTCTGTAAAGAAGAAAATAGTTGCTAACTAGGTACATTGAAAGTGAAATAAAAGACCCATTCAAAATATGTATGTTATTACCATAAAATTTACACCAACAGATACAAACATTAATGGTCCTTTTTCTGCAATACTGGATAAGCCATAATCACTTATCTCTTAGCATCTGTGAAACATGTCTGTGGAATAGTACTAAGAGCTTACCAAGTCAAGATAGCAGTTGTAAGTCAGGGTTTGGAGAGCTCTCTTATTTCAATGGTACAGTTCACTAATATATTGCAAATCAACCTTGAAAAGCTGCTGTTATTGAACACTCCCATAGGCCATTAAAATGTATACCTGTGCCAACTCACATTATTGCTTGGTTATTTAGAAAAACAAACAAACTGTACAACAGGAATGCCAAAAAAGCTTGTGTGTATTAAACATAGTTGGCATTGAGCACTAGTGAGTTCAAAAAGTAATGTTTATAGGAAAATATCACAAACACATTTGAACTGTGATCAAATATACCAACACTGTACATGAGATAGTCTGACATCTATGAGAAATGGTTATGTCTCCTTGCCCCTCTAAATTAATATTCAATACCTAGAATGTGTGTAACTATGGAGCAACATATTTTAGCACTACTTTTTTGGCTATCTTACTCAAATAACTGATACATTTAACGTGAGCTATTAGTGGTTTCTGATTCTAAAAAGCTACCAAGCGTTGCAGGTTATCCTCAGCAAATTATAGCTCTTGGTGTCTCATCTTCCATGGTGAGTACACCACCCCTCCTTATGCTTTCCAACCATAGTCACAATCACCTTATTCCACTTCATGGTTACAGTCACCTCACTACATTTTCTGGGGAAGAAGAATTAGGAGACAGTACAATATTCATCCTGGCCAACATGCTTGTAACATGTAGATCCACTTAAGCTCTATATGCAAGGTTTTCCTCTCCAGATTCACCCCCACTTATCCTTATCAATCATTTCCAGTGCATACACCAGAAGGCCATCAGGCTTGCTGTGATGTTGAGTTTTAAAATGTCTTGCTACAGGGCTTTTCACAGTGCGGATGTCATATACATGCTCGTGTACCCTTGCCCACAACCTACGATTGGTCTTCACAACACAATAGTCATGGTGATGTAATTGATGTCTCCTGTGTATGCCCGTTTGGCAGAGGGATGGTCTTCCCTTCCTTAATGAACCTGCATATGTTGCAGCCCTAACATTTGTATAAACACACTAATCCACAATAATTTTTATGCCAAAAGGACTATCTCAGAATTAGACTCGTTAGATTTGGGTCCTTTCTCAATATGCACCAGTATTTTCCAAAATCTTTTTTATTTCTGGGTATATTCTCTATTGTATCTCATTATAAAGGACAAAGCCATTTTGTTTTCTCTTTTCTTTGTTTCAATTCTATATGCTTTTGACCTTCATGTAAGCCTGTTTCAAAACATTATTGCTATACCCGCTAAGGGTTTATCTGTGTCTGATCAAGTCAGCTGCCTCCTGAAAATTTGAATCTTTCGAAGAATTCTTCATTGCCCTTAGGTATTTCCCATAGGAGATAGATTTCTTGTGGGCACCCGGAAGGGCACTAGTAGACCATAGTATATTATTTGCTGCTGTTTCTTTTCTATACAGCTTCATTTTTGTCACATTTTCATCCTACCCAATTTTCAAGTCCAAAAATTACATTTCTTTCATGTCAAAAGTCATGATGAGTTTCAAATTTGTTTAATGTAGTGCTTTTGTTTAATTATTCAACAAACTCATGAAGTTCATCCAGACTGTAAGTCCACAGTATGAGGATGTCATCTATGTACCTGTGCCATGATCACAGACCTCTTGGTCCCACCTCCACAGATGCTAGTTTGCATACAATGGGGCACACGTTGTCCCTATCTCAGTTCCCTGCACTTGGAGAAAAAGCTGTCTGTTAAATAGGAAACTAGTTCTGTGTCAAAATAAACTTCAGGAGTGTTAGTAGAAAGACATTGAGGCCCTTGACTTCATCTTTGATCGAGGATCGAGCTCTAGAGCTCTAATTCCTATTTTACGGGGTATGCTTGAATAAAGAGGATCCACATCAAGTGTTCACAGGTAGTGTAATTTCCTGTAAATTTGCAATATGTGTGAAGAATCTCTCGCATAGGAAGGTATGGCTCATATGTAAGGCTGAAAGAATGTACTTGCTTGCTAGTTCCCGAACCTATTCCTGAAATTATACGTTTTCATTCTTCTGTCCATTGAGAGTACATAAAAGGTTTGCAAAACTGGATCTATCACTTTTTGTGTTCTGGCCTCTATGATCTCCTAGTACTCCTGTGTGTTCCTGGTTACCTTCAATATGGTGGACCTCCAATACCATTCTTCATTTTTTTTTATATTTTTTTTATATATTTTCACACATCTGGATATATTGTTCTTCCATAAACCCAACAATATATCCTCTTTGTATGCCTGTTTAATTATGAGTTATGCAAGTTATTGAGTCATTTGTGCCTCTGTAAGATTTTCTGTCTGCCTATATTTATAAGGTCCATTATTTCTATTGAGACTAGGTTCATATATGTGGCCAAGCTTACATTTTGAGTCAAAGGGGGGAAGAATCTAGATTTTTTTTTCTGTGAAGAAGACCCCAAATCTGTCTGATCCTCCATTTGTTCACCATCATCCCATAGTGGCAGCATCTCCTCTAGGGCCACATTGTCATTATCCGTAATTACTGTGCTACCCAGAGTATCTGATTTCATATTACTGTCCTAAAAAGGTTCAACATCTGCTGCTGGGTAGGATTGTAATCCCGTTTTCAACACTGCTTGTTGTGCTTGTGTCACAGAAAGTTCAGTTAAATGTATGATATTTTATCCTGTTTCCCTTCCTCACCCACTGTTTTTCTACTCCCTTGTTTTCTATTTAATACGTCTTTTCTCTGTAATTGGTTGGTAATTGAGCATTTGGATATTTTTTCTCCTGACATCTCTTGTTTTCAAATTGTTTTTCTGACTTTGTCACTTGTTCACCCTCTACGCTAGTTCTGCCCTACATTCCCTGTTTGGGCTCTAGTGGCTGTACTCATCCATCTATTCTTCCTGGTCTATTGTAGTAAGGCCATCTCCATTTCCCCTCAGTCGGATACATCAGACGAGCTATAGTCTGAGGCATCCATTTTGTCTTTCTTCTCATGGTGTTCAAGTCAAGCCATTTATATGCCGTTTTATTTTGTTATGCCAGCCTATCCCTTTGTAATTTATTTTCTCAATATTAATTACTTTTTGTATTTTACTACTTATTCCCTTAATTCTTCCTCTTTGTGTTTATCATATTTAATGAACATTCCTGTAAATTATTTTCCCCATTCTCCTTTAAGTGTTGAAGCAACTCATCCACCTATGGGGATATCTGAATTCTTAAACCAAATGGGGCAGTAGTTTCCTCTAAATACTTCTCCAGATATGATAACTTTGCTCCCACTATCCGGCTATTCCCACTATCCTGATGTAAATTACACTGGATTTTATTATTGTATCCCATTCATTATGTTTTAACTGCATCAACATTATTAATTTTCTTTAATGTCAGAAAACCATGTATACCTCTGAAGGTGGTATTTAAGGATGACTCTGTACTGAGCAGTACATTTACATGCAAAATAACTCCAAATCAAAAAAATATTGTCAGGGTTGGAGTTCCTCCTTAGGCTTCTGAGTGTGCTGCTGGTCAATACTGCTGGCTGGCTCTTTCTCTGGAACTTCCTCTGCATTGTGCTGATCCACTAGGAGATGGCTCTGTCCTGCAGAGCTGCTGGCAATCAGCCAGCACCTGTAACTCGTCAGCCTATATAAGCTGATCAGCCCATTCAGGCAGCGGATTAGCATTTTGTTATGTCATCTTTATCCCAGTATGCTGTACCTAGATCCAAGGTACTCCTGAACCTTGCACCCAGGACTCCTGCCTCAGCTCTTGTGTTTGCTCCCCCTATCCCAGCCGTGCTTCCACCTTGGAATTTGGACTTTTCTCTCATCCTTATGCATGCTTGTTGCCGGACTCCATCTTGTTGCCTGCTCCATCTTGTGTATGTACAGCCAGAGCGTGTTAATGTCACTTGTATATATGTATAGTTCCCTTACACATATATGTTCCCCTTTGTGATTTGTACACAGTTTGATTGTAGTGTGTTTGATGTGTAGTTACCACTGTTTTTTAGTTACCACTGTTTTTTTCACTATTAAACACGGTTTGCCCCATATCCATTTCTGCCTCACAGTCTCAATTTCTGGTCACTTTTTACAATTGGGATTTCTCCGCTGGAAAATCCCTGACAGAATGCTAATCCCATAGACCAGGAGACTGTAAAGGCTGATTTGGATTTGTTGTGCAGGGTCTTAGTGCCAGCACTAGATTTTGCTTTTTCAGAGTCTGTAATGCTGTCTGTCCTGGGTCTTGTAGTTCCTCTAGTCTTAGTTGGGCCTCCGGCCTTCTTGTTTTGAAATTTGGGCTTAAAGCCTTCTGGTCTGTATTGGGGCCCAGCCCCGTCTTGGTCTGTATTGGGGCCCAGCCCCGTCTTGGTCTGTATTGGGGCCCAGCCCCGTCTTGGTCTGTATTGGGGCCCAGCCCCGTCTTGGTCTGTATTGGGGCCCAGCCCTGTCTTGGTCTGTATTGGGGCCCAGCCCTGTCTTGGTCTGTATTGGGGCCCAGCCCTGTCTTGGTCTGTATAGGGCCCAGTTCTTTGTTTGTCTTGTATATGTCTCTCCTGTGTTTCCCTTCCCCAAGTCTGTGACCACCACGGGATTACCTGGGGCCTGTGCAACTTCACCTTTAGAAGCTCTGTCGAAGAAGTGGGTGGATTACAGGCTACTCAAGTGCCGGATCACCTACGCCCCTCGTGGTCGGCGGTTTGCCTCCTTGGTGGCACAGGCGGGTTGTCTGTCCTTGTCTATTTGTTTTTGGTCAGTTCACCACCCTGCATGCCCAGGGAAGTTTCTCGCCTGGGTAGGTCAGAATGATTCAATCTATCCATATTGAGATTCCTAGCGTACGCAAGTCTAGTATAAGTTCCAAGATGTCCACAAGGACAGCAGTTGCTATTGACACTGACTGTCCCACAGATAGGTATGTCTTTGTTCCTCCTCCTCGTTATAAGGAGCTTACTCTGGCTACCTTCCCACAGTTTCTCCGGGCTGCTTTAAAGTTAATACAGGAGCCTTACATCCAGCAGTCTCCTATGACAACCTGGAGTCGTCAAGTGGCCTATTTTCTTTTCAAAGATGATTTGTTTTTCTGGGCTGAAGCGTGGCTAAATCATAGTAAACACCTCAGTGAGAATTTTGTAGAGTTCCTTAAATTTATTGCCACATCTTACTTATGTATTCCTGAGGCTGACCTGAATCTGCACTTTATTCAGCCCAGAAATCGGAAACTTCAGCCAAATCTATTGCCTCTGAGTCTAACGTGGAGGATGAGGATGACAGTGGGTCTGATGCCGGGGTTGATATATCTGTTTCAGAGGATGACCACCATCCAACTGTTCTGTCCTCCGTTCAGTCCACTAGGGTGCCTCCGTCTGCTGTTTATCATCAAACCATGCCGGTGACCCCAATAATTCAACCCGAGCCAGTAACGCTAGTGATTAAACCTGAACCTCACTGTGAGCCCATGCCTGAACCGGGCTGTGAGTCTGCTTCTAAATCGGTCTGTGACCCTGACCCAATGTCTGTCTTTGAGCCTGTCACATTCTCTGCCTATGAGTTTGAACCTGTACCTGTTTGTAAGCCGGCTTAATGTCTGTTTGTCAATCTATTCCTCCTGTCGAGTTCTCTCCTCCTGTCGAGTTCTCTCCTCCTGTCGAGTTCTCTCCTCCTGTCGAGTTCTCTCCTAGTTCACCTGAGGTAGGAGCGCCTGAGGTTGGTTCTCCTGCCTTGCCCGAGCCTCTGATGCCAGTGCCTGCTTTGTCCGAGCCTCTGATGCCAGTGCCTGCCTTGCCCGAGCCATTGATGCCAGTGCCTGCCTTGCCCGAGCCTCTGATGCCAGTGCCTGCCTTGACTGAGCCATTGATGCCAGTGCCTGCCGTGCCCGGTCCAGTTGTTGCCTCCGTACCGGCGTGCCCAGTTGTTGCCTCCGTACCGGCGTGCCCAGTTGTTGCCTCCGTACCGGCGTGCCCAGTTGTTATATCTGCCCTAAGCCCGAACCTGATCACCATCTTTCGGGTAATCTTAGAGAAGGCCATGAAGATTCCCCACGTGCTCGTGGTTTTGAAACACCTCGGGTTGCAAATGGGGATTTTTTCAATGTCCTGCTGGCTCAAGGAGATCTGGAAGGGTTTCCTAAAGTCACAGGAAGGTCTGAATTTGGTTACCCAGGCGCTGATTTTAAAGGTTTCAAGGGCACAGGTTACTGTCTTAAGAACCTGGATCTTGAAGGTCCCGGTCCCCCTGGGCGCTGCCGTGAAGGTCCCGGTTCCCCTGGGCGCTGCCGTGAAGGTCCCGGTCCCCCTGGGCGCTGCCGTGAAGGTCCCGGTCCCCCTAGGCGCTGACGTGAAGGTCCCGGTCCCCCTGGGCGCTGCCGTGAAGGTCCCGGTCCCCCTGGGCGCTGCCGTGAAGGTCCCGGTCCCCCTGGGCGCTGCCGTGAAGGTCCCGGTCCCCCTGGGCGCTGCCGTGAAGGTCCCGGTCCCCCTGGGCGCTGCCGTGAAGGTCCCGGTTCCCCTGCTGAGTCTTCGCCTGCTTCGGGGCCTGTACCTGCTGAGTCTTCGCCTGCTTGGGGGCCTGCACCTGCTGAGTCTTCGCCTGCTTCGGGGCCCGCACCTGCTGAGTCTTCGCCTGCTTCGGGGCCCGCACCTGCTGGGTCTTCGCCTGCTTCGGGGCCCGCACCTGCTGGGTCTTCGCCTGCTTCGGGGCCCGCACCTGCTGGGTCTTCGCCTGCTTCGGGGCCCGCACCTGCTGGGTCTTCGCCTGCTTCGGGGCCCGCACCTGCTGGGTCTTCGCCTGCTTCAGGGCCTCTTCCCGCCTGCCAGCTCCCCGGGTGTGAGCTTCCCGCCTGCCAGCTCCCCGGGTGTGAGCTTCCCGCCTGCCAGCTCCCCGGGTGTGAGCTTCCCGCCTGCCAGCTCCCCGGGTGTGAGCTTCCCGCCTGCCAGCTCCCCGGGTGTGAACTTCCCGCCTGCCAGCTCCCCGGGTGTGAACTTCCCGCCTGCCAGCTCCCCGGGTGTGAGCTTCCCGCCTGCCAGCTCCCCGGGTGTGAGCTTCCCGCCTGCCAGCTCCCCGGGTGTGAGCTTCCCGCCTGCCAGCTCCCCGGGTGTGAGTCACCTGCATCGCCCCTGTCTGGATTTCTGCCTGCATCGCCCCTGTCTGGATATCTGCCTGCATCGCCCCTGTCTGGATATCTGCCTGCATCGCCCCTGTCTGGATATCTGCCTGCATCGCCCCTGTCTGGATTTCTGCCTGCATTGCCACTGTCTGGATTTCTGCCTGCTTGGTTCCTGTCCGGCCCGCCTCTCATGGGATGTTTGCCAATTTTACCCATCCAGATCATATGTCTGATCCCATGCTACCTTTCTGGATTTTTTCTCGTATGCTGATTGAAGCATCTCCAGTGGTGTTATTTAAAGCGTTCGGTGCCCGCTTTTTTTGAGGGGGGGTAATGTCAGGGTTGGAGTTCCTCCTTAGGCTTCTGAGTGTGCTGCTGGTCAATACTGCTGGCTGGCTCTTTCTCTGGAACTTCCCCTGCATTGTGCTGATCCACCAGGAGATGGCTCTGTCCTGCAGAGCTGCTGGCAATCAGCCAGCACCTGTAACTCGTCAGCCTATATAAGCTGATCAGCCCATTCAGGCAGCGGATTAGCATTTTGTTATGTCATCTTTATCCCAGTATGCTGTACCTAGATCCAAGGTACTCCTGAACCTTGCACCCAGGACTCCTGCCTCAGCTCTTGTGTTTGCTCCCCCTATCCCAGCCGTGCTTCCACCTTGGAATTTGGACTTTTCTCTCATCCTTATGCATGCTTGTTGCCGGACTCAATCTTGTTGCCTGCTCCATCTTGTGTATGTACAGCCAGAGCGTGTTAATGTCACTTGTATATATGTATAGTTCCCTTACACATATATGTTACCCTTTGTGATTTGTACACAGTTTGATTGTAGTGTGTTTGATGTGTAGTTACCACTGTTTTTAGTTACCACTGTTTTTTTCACTATTAAACACGGTTTGCCCCATATCCATTTCTGCCTCACAGTCTCAATTTCTGGTCACTTTTTACAATTGGGATTTCTCCGCTGGAAAATCCCTGACAAATATTTTGCCGATAATTAGAATCATTGAATGGATCATGGCATCTGTTTACATTTAAAAATATTCAATCAATCTAAAGGCGGAATCTTTTTTACATGTTTATAATGGGAAGATTCATTAGCCCAAAAACAAAACAGTGTATGTTCCTGGTGTTGGACTGTGATGCTACGAGGCAATTCATGCGAGCCAGTTAATTACAATTTGGTAGAAAACCTCTATTCTTTAATTAAAACATTTTCTATTGTGTTAGTTCAGTAAGAACCTTACAGAAAATGCATGTTAAATAATAGAAAAATCTGACGATGCAAAGAGAGGGTATCATGGTGGTCACTGTACAATTACAAGGTTTGCGACAAGCAACATGGACATATCTTTAAATTGTCATCAACTCTAATCTTTGTTACTATGTTCATATTCTTTTAACTACTTTATAGTGGTCACAGACAACCAAATGTTTAAAATTTCTAGTTCAAACAATAGTTTATTTGTATAAAATAAATGTTATAACATTTCACATTTTAACATGCTAATATTCATATACAACACTCACCAGGCATTCCCCTCGAACACAAATACTGTGAATATCTTTATATGAGCATTGAGTTCCATCATGAGCTAGCCGTTTCATGTATACTACATCTCCAGATTCCTTTGACTGGCAGTAGAGATGACACCTTTCCTTCTCTAAATGACAAAAAATATGTTAACGAAACTGTAAGCTATTTAAGAAACATTTCTGAGGAATACAGGATAAAGTATTTGTACAAATTAAACATAAAAGTTTAGGTGATGCAGGCCATAAAGTCACCCCAGTAAAGGCCTGCAGTTGCTTATTTGACAATACCTTTGTAATAGCTTTTCGTCAATACTTTCTCAAATATTTTGCTACTTTAAAAGTTCCTTTAATATGAATTTTTGTTAAAGCGGACCAAAAGCGGCCCTGGAGTCTATAAGACTTGAGGGCCCTAATGCCCTCCTACCAGGGCATCTAGATTTGTGATGCCCTACTATGTGAAACTTCTTTTCTATCCAATGGCGTATGAACCACCCACCATACTTTAGCAGGACACGCATCGGGCATTTGTAAATCGTAAGTGCAGGCACGCACCCTGTTATAGAGTAGTGGGGATGCGGCAGCTGGAGCCCGCGCATACATCATAGGACTGGGAAAAGGCAACGGGGGGGGGGGTTCACACAGAGGGGGCATGGACCAAAACTCTGAATGGTTAAAATCACAGGTTTTGGTCCACTTTAGACTAAACAAACAGCCATTTTTTCATTAACGGGCGTTGCTTCTGCAGACAGCCCTTAAAAACAAGCTTGGGTGGGCATGCAGAATGCTGGAGCCCATAACCCACCTGATATGCTTACCTTTACCTCGAGCCTGCACCGGTAAAGGAGTCCCGCAATTGGCCATTGCTGCGCAGGTGGTGGGCAGGGCAGGCGTCAAGGACATGACCATGGCCGACGTGACTGCCCGGCGGGCATTCACGGGACTCTTTCCCGGCAAAGCTTGTTTTTATGCGCTGTCTGCAGGACCAGTAGCTGTTAAAGAAAAAACAGGTGTTAGCAGTCTACGTCCGTTGGTCGAGAGTTAACCCATTCATTACTCATTTTCAGACACCATGGAGTGGATATAGAAGAGAAAACAATTCTACAGGTGAGAATCACAGAATTGTATTTTCTCTCCTATTCCACTCCAGGCTGCCAGGTAATCAGTAACAAATGGGACCTCCAAAAGCAGTTCCCTCACTTCAGCATGGGATCCCAAGTATTAAATCTTATTATTTTAATGAAGAGTAAACCATTACAAAATCAAACCTATAGCTTACTATTTATCAAGAAAATGAAGGCACACTATGTGCGGCAAATACCGTGGGTGCGATGACCTGGGTCCTCCAATCCCAAACGACCAGTTGAAAAAAGGGAAAAAGGGTCCGCACTCCTAAAACGTAGCTTTTATTGCCATCCAATAAAATGATCCAATAGAAAACAGCGGTAAAAACATCAGAGCAATCCTAGTATCCTCTAACGCGTTTCGGGCTAGGCGCCCTTAATCATATAGCTTACTATTGTCTGTGATACCTTCCAACCAAAGGCGACATTCGTCGAGGCTCTAACATCTACCTTAAAAAAATGTGGTAAACGCTGTAAAAATGTGGTAAACATATGCACTGAAGAACAAGAAGCAGCCTTGCATACCTGTTCCACCGAAGCCTGGTGCTGAAAAGCCCAGGAAGCTCCAATAGCTTGTGTAGAGTGAGCTGTTACCTGAAAAGGAGGAGAAGTGCTTATTACCACCGGCAAATGGTAGACTTAGCTGGCTGGTGGAAGACCCTTCTGTAGCCACTCAGCTATCACAAATCCGGAGTCCAACTAACAGAAGGATTGTGTAGCAGAAATAGTGCTCCCACTACATCCAGAGAATGAAGGCTAAAACCACCTCTTCATTAAGATGAAAGGGGGAGACCACCTTAGGAAGAAAATTCTTCTTAAAACGGAAGATGTCCTTATGCAACTCTAAATACAGAGGCTTAACCAGTAAAGCTGCTAATTCAGAAACCCGCGTAGAGAAGTAATTGCCACTCGAAAGACGACCTTAAGTGTCATCAATCCTAGCGATGCTTCTGCCAGTGGTTGATAGGTTGGACCCTAAAGGGCTGGCAAAACTAAGTTCAAGTCAAAGACAGGCAGTAGAGGATTACTTGGAGGAAGCACGTGAGTTACCCCCTGCAAAAACGTCGTAATAAGTCTATTCTCGGCAATGGGTTTTTTTTAAAGAAGATGGATAAAACAGATACCTGCCCCTTTAGAGTGCTCAATTGAAGACCCTCATGATGACCTGTCTGCAAAAATTCAAGAATTCTGGAAACAGAAAAAGTTCTACAAGAGAAACCTCTAGATTCGCACCAAGCGATAAATACTCGCAAGACTCTTTGATGAAGTCTGCTTCCTGGCCTAAATCATGGTCTGGATAACTCTGGCAGATAAACCTCTCTCTGGAGATGGAGGATGGAGGTTTCGACAGCCAAGCAGTCAAATCCAGAACTCATAAATTGGGGTGCGGTGCCGCAAGGGCCCCTTAGTGAGAAGATCTGGTTCGGTGGGAAACCTCTAATGATCCCCTTCTGACATCCTTACTATGTCTGAAAACCAGCTTCTTCTTGACCAGCAAGGAGCCACCAGAATAGTTGGAACTCCCTCGCAGGCTATCTTTTTTAATACTTGACCAAGGAATGGAAAATAAGGGAACGAATAGAGAAGCTTGAATGTTGACCAAGGAAGGGTCAGTGCATCTGTTGCTATTGCTAGAGGGTCCCTGGACCGGGATACAAACTTCGGAACCTATCGATTGTGGCGAGATGTAAAGAGATCTGGGACCCCGCAGTTGAAGCATAGGGACTGAAAAACCATCTGGGAGGTAGCATTCTCGGTGATGCAGGACCGCTCTGCTTAGATGATCGGCCTGCATATTGTCCACGCCTGCTATGTGGATTGCCGAGATGCACGGAACATTCTTCTTGGCCTAGAGTAAGATCCTACTCCCCTCGAGAGCTTTACTGCTTTTGGTGCCCCCCTGGTGGTTGTTATATGCCACCGCTGTCAGGTTGGCTGTTTGAATCCTGACATCATGACCCCTCAGATCAGGTGTCCAATGTGTGAGAGAAAGTAGAATCACTCTCAATTCCAGGATATTATGGGAGGTCTGCTCTCCCCTGGTCCCCACTGTCCCTGGATCAATTATGACCCCCATGATACCCCACAACCTGTTTGTCACTACGGACACCATCAGGCCCAACAGACGCATTCCCTGACGATTCGTCGGGTGAGGGCAGGTCAAGAGTGCCTGCACCCCTGCCTGAAGTGAGGGTCTCTTCTGTTCCAGAAGAAAATAAATAACTTGGCCTGAGTTGTGTGTAATGACATTCCCAGGAAAGATATAACTCTTGAAGGTATGATGCACTTGGGTAGAAGGAATCCCTGCTCTGAGTACTGCATGGGCAGCACTGTGTTAGCCAGGACCTCGGAGGAGAGAGATTTAGGGGTACTGATTACTGATAGCTGCAAGATGACTGGACAGTGTAGCCAGGCAGTGGGAAAAGCAAGCAGGATGCTCGGCTGCATAGCTCGAGGCATCACCAGTAGGAAGAGGGAGGTTCTGATGCCGCTGTATAGAGCCCTGGTAAGGCCACAGCTAGAATACTGTGTGCAGTTCTGGAGACCTTACCTGCAAAAATACATTATTCAAATAGAACGTGTCCAAAGGCGGGCAACGAAAATGGTGGAAGGACTTAAACTTAAAACTTATCAGGAGAGACTTAAAGAACTTAATTTGTACAGTCTGGAGGAAAGAAGGGAGAGAGGGGACATGAATGAGACCTTTAAATATGTGAAAGGATTGAATAAGGTTCAGGAGGGAAGTGTTTTTAAGAAGAAACTTAATGATAGAACAAGGGGGCACAACCTGAAGCTAGTGGGGGGGAAGATCAGGAGCAATGTGAGAAAATATTATTTTACAGAAAGAGTAGTAGATGCTTGGAACAAACTTCCAGCAGAGGTAGTTGAAAAATCAACAGTCACTGAATTTAAACATGCCTGGGATAAGCACACATCTATCCTAAGATAAAGAGAACATACAGTATACACATAAGGGCAGACTAGATGGACCATATGGTCTCCTTCTGCCGTCAACCTTCTATCTTCTATGTTTCTATGATATGTGACTTTGGATAGCTATCAAGCTGAACCTTTCTAACGTCTATAAGACAGTCTGTGTATCCTTCAGAGCCTCCTGGAAGGATGGGGCCCTGATCAACAGATTGTCTAAGTAAGGGATAATATGTATACCCCGGATTTCTTAGAAAGACCATGAGACCTGCTAAAACCTTGGTAAACACCCTTGGGGCTGAAGACAGGCCGAAGGGCAGAGCCACAAAAAGAAAGTGTAGGCCATCTACAGCAAAACGCAAATATTTTTGATAGATACATAGGGATACATAGGTATGCATCCTTTATTTCCACTGTGGTCATAAATTCTGCCAGCTGAAGCAACATCACTGTGGATTTTAAGGATTCCATGCGAAATTTCATCAGACGGACGAACCTGTCGAGGCCCTTGAAATCTAAAATTGGGCGCACAGAACCGTCCTCCTTTAATTAATTATGAACAAATTGGAGTAAAAACCCTGGTCTCTCTCTGAGAATGGAACATGATGGATTAATCCAATGTGTAAAAGGTGAGTTACGGTGGATCTCAGTGCTTCTGTTTTCACTGGATTTCGGGATACCCCTGACCAAAAGAACCCCAGAGGAGGTCTTGCCCCCAATTTGATATTGCAACCTGAGGAAACAACTTCCTGTATATAAGCATCTGTTACATGGAGACTCCAAATAGGAGCAAAATGCAGAAGCTGCCCCCCCACCTACAAGGGTGGGGGCGCCCCCTCATGCCTGAGGGAACTTTAAAGGGGGTTTAGCTATATTCTACCAGAAAGATCTTGCCCTATTTTAGGGCATAACCTCTACCCCCAGGAAAGGGCTGGGGATTAGAGGACCTGCGAAAAAAAGGAATCTCCTTCTTTGTGGGAGTCTAGTAGACTTACCTCCAGTTGCTTCCTTTAATATATCATACAAAACGGATGACCCCCCCTGAAAGGGGAGTCCCGTCAGAGTCTTCTTGGAGGCAGCATCAGCTTACCAATGCTTTTGCCACAATGAACGCCTCAAAGCCACTAACAGAGCTAAACCTCAGGAGCTTAACCTAACCAAATCATCCATAGCGCAGATGACATACTTATTAATATCACTACTGGTCTTAATCAACTGGGAGCATGCATTCCGTGGACGACCCGAATGAGTCTTAGAATCTAGTTGCTTTACCAACCTTCTGTGTACCAAGGATGCTATGGATGCAGCAAAAGCTGGCCATAAAGTTGATCCTACAATAGAAAAGGCATGACGTTCCACCTAATCTATGCAATTATCCGCTGGATCCTTTAGGAAGGTACTATCAGAGGATGGCATAATAGTAGTATTAGAGAGACCTGAAACTGGAGCGTCTACCACAGAAGGGAGAGACTATAAATTAATAAGATCTGAGGAAAAAGGATACTTAGTATCCAGCACTCTAGGAATGCAAGGGAGCCTATCCGGCTTCTCCCATTCCTTTTGGATAATGCTGGGGAAATGAGTTTGATCATAAATCAGCTGCCTCTGTTTCTCTGGCTTGGACAGATCTCCCTTCTTCCTCTTGGGAACCTTAGGAGCTGAGATATCCAGAATCTCTAAAATGGAGCTAATCAGACATTCCATCTGTTCTGTAAACAGAGAGCCTGTTGGTGGAAAAGACCCTGAATCTGAAATACTCTCTCCCCTACTGGAAGAAAGTTCAACCTCTGATAACTCATTATGAGAAACTATGGATGCATAAATATCCTCCTCAGAATCAGAGTGGTAACAGGAGGGTGCATTTTAAAATTTTACACCGGGTGGAGTGGCCCTTTAACCCTTTAAATGCCAAGCACGTAGTTTCTATGTGGTTGCTTTTCCTACCATTAAGTGCCAAGCACGTAGAAACTACGTGCCTGGCATTTCCCCCTGCTAGTTAAAAAAAAAAAAATATATAAAAAATACTCACCTGACCCCTCGTTGGATCCGGACGGGTCTCCTCTTTAATTTGGTGCCATCCGATCCCCCGTGGGGGCTCGGATGGTTTCAGGAGAGCCCCCGGAATAAGGCCCCCCCCCCCCGCTTTGGCAGCAGCTGCTAACTGTAAAAAAAAAAACAATTAAAAATGACATTTACTAACCTGTGGTCGCGCTGCCTCCAGATGGGTCTCCTCTTCACGGGGAATGGGGGGGGGCTCCGATCGCCCTCCCCGGCACTTCAGCTTCAGGGGAGAGCCCCTGAAAGGGCTCTCCCTCTCCTCTCCCGACGGGCGCCGCCATCTTGCCGTTTGGGGGCGGGGCTTATGACGTCACTCTGATCCCCTGCCCCCCCCCCTCCTCTGGCCAGCGATCACCAAGGCATCTTACAGCTGATCAACACAGGAGCTGACAATCGGGTGAGGTGAGTTTCTTTTTTTTTTTTTTAATAAATGACATTTTTGTGTGTGTTTTTTTTACTGTTAACCCTTTGTGAACTGGTAAGGGGTCCATGAGACCCCTGTACCAGTTCACAAGGCTGGGGCTGGCAAGTCACCTGCAACTAGCCGGTGACTTGCCATTAACCCCCACACCCCCAATTACCTGCCTCCCCAAAGCCCAGGGGGGGGGGGCAGAAGAGCCCGGCCTACACAGGGTATGTGGGCTTGTAGGCTGCAGGGTGGGGGGCCACAAAAGTTGGCCCCTCCACTCTGTTCCTACAAGCCCCCATAGCTGGTCCCAGGCTGGTTATGATGGTTAAGGGGGACCCTAGGTCATTTTTTTTTATTTTTAAGGGTTAAGGTTAGCCTAACCCTAGCCCTTAAAATTCAAAAATAAAAATGGGTTTCCCCCCCCCCCCCCCCCCCCCCCCCCCGGGAGGGGGGACCCTACGTTTTTTTTTTTTTTTTTTTAATGGTTAGGGTTAGCCTATTTTTTTTTTTTTTTAATTTTAAGGGTTAGGGTTAGCCTAACCCTAACCCTTAAAATTCCCCCAAAAAAGCCCCCCCCCCTGGGAGGAGGGACCCTATGTCATTTTTTTTTAATTAACCCCTTATGTTTATAGTGTGGATAGTAGTTGTATTTTATTAGTAAATGATATAAAGTGCTCTTTTCAGTTTGGGGGGTCTCCAGGGCAGGAATGGGGGGGCTACCGATACATATGTGGTACCGTTGTAATCGGGAGAAATGGGGCTATCACATGCAATATGGTTTTATTTAAAATAAAGGAGACAATTGTCTAAAAAATATTATTTTTTATTTTTTTACGCAAAAATATTCAAAAAACAGTAGAAAAATTACAAACAAGACATTTCATGTTAAAGCCTAAACTCTGCTGCAAAACATATGTATATAATTTTTCTGGAAATTCCAGCAAAAATCACAGTTAAACATGGCGCAAAATGGGGAAAAATGACCTGTCAACAGAGGGTGACAAAACTTCAAGTAGGCTGGCAAATAAAAGGGTTAATAGTACCTATGCATGTGGGGTATTGTTCTCCTCGGGGGACTTTGCGCTTTAAGCTTTAGCTTGTTTTTTCTTGTTTGCATATTGATATTTTAGGAAAATATGTTTTTTATTCTGCTTTTTTATAATTTTTTTTAGGGAAACCCTGTGCAACCTAAGAATTCTTCAATGGATTACTTCCAGAAAGATGAGCCCACTACAACAAGCTCAATACGCTTTTAAAGCTTAACATGTGTACTTTCAGGAAATATATGGATTATGGGGGATATTCTAAATGTAAAGGGTTGTTTTGGTTGAAAAATCGCAAGGTGCGCACTCTACAGAGCTGAAATTTTCAAGTAAAATTACCGTTATGCGCATGCTTTACTTTGGGGTGTTTGGCAACTCTTCCCTTGACAGTACCTATGCATGTTGGGTATCGTTCTGTTCGCGGGATGTTGCTTTTTCATATTTTACTTGTTTTTTCTTGTTTGCATATAGTTTTTTTTTTTTGGAAAATGTGGCTTTGATTCTTCTTTTTTATTCTTTTTTAGGGAAACTCCGTGCAACCAAAGAATTGATTGAGGGATTACTTCCAGAAAACTGTGCCTATGTCAACAAGCCTGGTACGCCTAGAAAGCTTGAGGTGTGTACTTCCAGAGAATATATAGTTTGTGGGGGGTATTTCAAATTTAAAGGGTTGTTTTCCTGGAAAAACAGCAAGGTGCGCTTAGCGCGTAGCATAGTTGTATTTTATCTGAAAATCTCCTAAAGCGCTGTTTCAGTTTGGGGGAGTCTCCTGGGCAGGAAAGAGTGTCTACCTATACATATGTGGTAACGCTGTGACCGGGAGAAATTCGGGTTTCACACACAATAAAATTTTATTGACAAACTTACATTTTTTATTACAAAAAACACTACAAATTGCAAGAAATATATATTTTTTATTTTTTTGCACATATTTCACCCAAAATATTGAGAATACACCTAAAAAATGACAAACAAGACATTTCATGTTAAAGCCCAGACTCTGCTGAAAAAAACAATATATAACTTTCATGGGAAATCCCTTAAAAAATCACAGTTGAACATGTGGAGCGCAAAATAGTGCAAAATGGTCTGGCAACAGAGAGTGACAAAATCTCCAGGTAAGCTGGCCCTTAAAGGATGTCACCTTCTCTCTGGTGAACAAAAAATACAGGATGGCCCAACTTTAGTGGAGTTACCTAGATTTTAACAGGAAACCAAACATCCTGAAAAAGGGTTCACTCACCCAGTCTTGAGTAGAACTCAGACTGTTAAGATCTCCATCATGCCTAAATCAGCAGCTTCCTACTCACCACAAAAAGACAACATTATAATTGTCCTAATGTTGACCCTTTGTGAAAGCCTTTATCCATTGCTCCTAAGATCTGTTATACGCTTCTCAGACATTTTAAAGGTAGCCTCCTCTCTGGTGGTTGCTGGTCCTGGTTGATGCTTCAAAATCATTAGGGATGAGTTGGCACTCAAGTCTCAGGTACTGCCCAGGCTTCCCTCATTTTTTGCCAGCTTAGCCATAGGAATTGCCCACAGAGGAGTAAGATGCATGAGTCAAGGAAGTACTGGACATGAGTGTTAGGGCTGGCACAGTGCGTACCCACTCATGGAAGCATATTACATTTCACATCCTTTGGGGGACAAGAGAAGGTTGGCTGGATCTGCCATTCTCCTTCATAAGTCAATTCTAACTTAACTTTTGCTGGACACCTGGTGATTGATAGATATCCATCGTCCTAAACAGGTTAAGCATGTTACATTCCTCCTAGGGAAAGGTGCCACCCTAAAAGCTCGTCAGAGTCCACTCTGAATAGAAGGGCCATTATGCCTAAAACACTCCTGTTGTCTTTTGGTAGGAAAGGTTCACCCAATTCCTAGACTGGAAGCCAACATAACATCAATACATGAAAACCGAAAAAGAAGGTTTGGAACTTGTTGAATGTACATGTTAGATGTTAGACAGGGCTTCCTTCTCTCTGTGATCTCAACATGGCACGCCTTGTTGCAAATGGAGCAGCACCAACCATTCTCAACTTCAATATGTCTGGATGCTGTTTCTGTGACATCCTGTGGGTCAATAAAAAGGAGCTGCTAGGAAGCAATGAAGCATTGGCATACCATTTTAGAGGTAGACGGTTCAAAGTCTTAAAAAAATGCAGCAGACATGTCTCAGGATTTTGGTGCAAAGGATAAAATGCTCCGAAGAAACAAATCCCAATAGGCTGCCAACTATTTGTCACAAAAAACATCCAACACAACTTGAGTTTTCACAGAACACTGGAAAACACTGGAACACTGGAAAACATACAGCAAAATATTGCTACGTTTACAGGATTTTTATGAGCACGCTTTCTATGAATCCTTCATGATGACCCACAGAGCGAGGGAGGCAGAGGATAAAACCCCTCCCCTTCTTCTCCACCTCAGTCTTAAGCAAGTAACATTAGGTAAACCATAGGACATGGGAGGGAACTAAGGGGTCGTTATGAAGGATTCATAGAAAAACCATTACCGGTAACTCTAACAGGGATTTTCTCCCTTCATCCTTCATGACGACCCACAGAGAGCATTAGGGAAGTAATTATACCTTAGGGGTGGGAAGCTGCTAGTAAGACCCTTCTGCCAAAGGCCTGATGCTTAGCAGACAGGAGATCTAGTCTATCGTGTTTGAGGAAGGCGTGGGGTGATGACCACATTGCTGCTTTACAGATCTCTTCTATAGAGACACCTGTCCTTTCTGCCCAGGAAGCTGATATGGCTCTGGCCGAATGCACATATATCTGTGGAGGAGATTCTCCTCTGGAAATATAAGCCGATTGGGGTGCCCCACCAAAGTGGACCAAAACCCAGGATAGTCAAAATCCTGGGTGTTGGTCCACTTTAAGCACACTTAAAGCATAAAAACCCCAAAGGGTCCAGGCCTGAAATCCAAAACTCACCTTCTTCCTGGCTCCCACGCCGATGTTAACACCGGTGGCCACATACTAGCATCTTTGGGCTGTGCACATGCTCCCATCCCCAGCCATTCTGATAGGCTGGGGGCAGGAGTGCACCAGCTGCTCGGGATGCGGCTGCTCGTACTTCTAAATGCCACAGAGTGTTGGCCAAACATTACATATGCACCGCAAATGTCTCTGATTGGACAAAAGCCCACATGTGTGCAGTAGGACAAGGGAAAGGCAAGTTTAACTGGGTGATTTGGGGGGTTCAATTTGGGATGCCCACTGCGGTAGGGAACAAAACCCCAGACAGTGAAAATCCCAGGTTACGTTCCACTTCAATTTATGAAACAGGAAAAAGTGATTGAGTGTGTTATCCCACAAAGGTCTCCCTTGGAGGTAAGTACCAATAGTGAAAATGCCAGGCTTTGGGCCACTATAAGACATGATGGCCAGGGCTACAATCCAACAAAAGATAAACCACTCGGAATGCAACTTCTGTACTACGCTGCATTATTATGGTGGTACAGGAAGGAGAGCTAGCAGATCCTTGGACTGATCAATTAGAGCTGGTCCTTCAGTTCCATCAGACAAAGTTCATTGATACTATTTTTTTTCACATACCTATAAATACTTCCAGAAACATTTTTAGTTATCGGATGGCATATATGTCATAGTGACAATAAACTCTGTTGGTGTGTGTTGTGTCTTGGCATTGGGCTGATATTAAAAAAGTTATCTTACTCCATCACATGATGTGCTTTAAACTGGACCAACACAACAAACAGTGTTCATAGGCACATAAAAATCTTTCTTCAAAAAGCTGCAACCCCACAAAGGGAAGTGCTGTAAGCGACTTCTTGGCCACAAAATCAGCCGCCCACTGGCGTAACCACACCGACCGCCGAATAGCCACAAGCAAGGCCGAGGTTCTACCACACATAACCATGGCGTCATCCAGGGCAGCTAGCACAAAAGACATGAACAACTCACACCGCTTAAGGGCGGCGAACTCATCACTGGCCGGGTCAACCCTGGAAGAACCCAATAGGTCCCTAACAACAGACCTGGTAGCCACTGCCGTAAGCGCCGAAGCACAAACAGGCCACAAGGTTGCGTTTGTCCTCACCATCTTTGAGAGTGGTGGAGTCAGGAGAATGCAAAATAGAAGTATTAGATAACCCAAGCACCGGGGCATCCACCTCGGGAGGGGACGACCATCGTTTTACCACATCCACCGGCGCGGCTTAGAAGTCCCAAAGAACTCCCCCTTTTGCGGAGCATCCTCCTCAAAAAGGTGAGCCAGGACCTTCGGGGGATCCACAGCATCCCCCTGCCCCTGCTCAGTATCAGCACCAACAAATTGCTGATTGACAGAACCATCAGAATCCTCAAATAATTCCCCCTCTTCTAGCGGGGAATAATCAGACCAGTCCAGAAAATCATAATCATCAAACTCAAAAGCCGGCGCGGCTGGAGACAAATGTTTTCTCTTAGCCGAGGCTTTACTGGCTACAGAGCTAGAAATAAAATTCTCAATATTAGCCAATCTGGCACACACATCAGATTACGACTCCCCGCCTGTGACAACATCACTAGAGGTACGGCCTGCTGAGCACAAGGTATGCAAACAAGTACATTATCCCCCGCAAAGGATACTCCACAACCCACACACTGCCCGGACTGCCCGAGGAGAGCCCAAGCCCAGTATCTTGTGAAGCCTCCATATGGTGATTTTTAAGGTAGTCGCAATGACCAGAGGGAATTACGCTGTTAAGCAACCCGGGATGCCCCTTCAAGTCCCGAGTGAGAGGATTTTTTTTTTTTTTACATTTTTAGGAACCCTAAATTAAATTCTAAGGGACCCTAGGACCAGGAGAACCCCCTTTTTAAACATCAAAAGAAGGGATCCCACCTGTAAGACATGAGAACAGGGAGTACATAAGTGTCAACATGCACATCACCCAACAACAACATATATAAAAAGGAAAAATGGGGAAATAAACTATAAGACAGAAATTACTCACACCACAGCAAACGGCGACCGTCAACCCTCAAAGCAGCGAGGGAATGAGAAGAGAGAGAGCAGCGAGGCCGGAAGAAGAGGGGCGGGCCAGCGCACAACGCACGCCGTGCCTGGTTCCGGCCCCACCCCCTCCCCTCACGCAGGGCCCGGCCCCAGCCAGCACCACAGCGTCTCAGTGGAGCTGACCTCGAGGGGGGGGCGGACCGCGACGAGCACACAGAGCGCCCGGCCCCGCCCCCTCCTTAACTGCACCTGAGAGAAGCAGCCGGCCCAGCCGCAAACAACGGCCGCACCACGTGTACACACACACACACATACACCTTTTCCCCCAAATAAAGTCAAACAACCCACGGGAGAAAAGGCCACCCCCCCCAAGGGGCACAGAGGGACACGGTAGGGGGGAGAACCCACACCAATAGGTGAAAGGGCAAGAGGGACGGGGCATCCCAAGCCGGGATCACCAACCCGGACACCGCCTACCCCTTTGTATGGGGTCTCACGGGGGAGCAAGCTCCCATATACACCACATGGTGCAGCATACCATTGCCTGGACCTTCAGCCTAGGCTGGGAGGCATACTGCTATAGTTTAAATTAAAAAAGGTTCAGGCAGCAATAGAAACAAAAGGCCGGGGGTTACCCCGGCTACCTGCAAGGAGGAGACAACCATCTTCTGACTTGCTCGCCGACTGCAGAGACGAAAGACTGGGGAATGGTGGGAGGTCCCAGGTATTTATGGACCGGGAGGGGTTCCATTTTTTCATGTCATCTCTGCAAGATCGCCCTCTACAGGACAGTTACCCAAGTGTCATGAATATTCGGAAGCGGGGTGTGTGACATACTGGGAATATTACAAATGTATTTATCATATACCCTATGATTTAGCAACACAGCCAATAGTTAAACTGTATAAACTGTAGTCTTACCATCAGGATGCTCATATGGAACCCAGTGATGCTTAGCATTCTGATATTCAAAATACGGATCCCATTGTTTGCACTGTTCCTCTCTGAAGTCCTCAAAATCTGTTTCACAGTCCTCCATGTTGCACATTTCTAGTTCATAGCTTGGTCCTACACATGATCGACCTCCATTAGCTGGGCTACAAACAAGACCATATAATAATAAGTTTACTATTTAATAGTTTAATAGTTTTCTATTGGACCAAAAATAGCATTCTTAACCTGAAACACAAACAAATGACTAGTACAAAACAAATTTGATATAGGGGATCAAAAGATATACCTTTCAGATTCTATAGGAAATTGCCATGTTCTGGATGCAATCCACCAAGAAAGACACAAACCTATGATCTGTGTCTGCTCCAGATAATCCTGCACCTCAGAGCTCTATGCTGCAGCAGCTAACCTTCCACTAAGCTCCACTGTGGTGCATCTTCAGAGTAGGTCTCCTGTGCTTGGTGATGTCAGAAAGAGCCAAGAGCCAAGACCCTTGATATCATTTTGCTGGTTTCCAGCATATGCTAAGTAATTTACCCAATAGATGTTTGTGAGCACTCATGAACCAGTCATTGGAAGCCTTAACCCTTTAAGTGCCAACCTACCTGGAGCATTCTTCATTCTCTGTTGCCAGACCCTTTTGCACTATTTTGCGCTCCAGTTCAGCTGTGATTTTTGAAGGCATTTCCCAGGGAATTATATATTCTTTTTTTTCAGCAGAATCTGGGCTTTGACATGAAATGTCTCTTTTGCCATTTTTTAGGTGTATTCTCAATATTTTGGAGGGAAATATGTGCAAAAAAATAAAAAAAATCTATTTGTAGAGTTTTTGTAATAAAAAAAGTAATTTTTCAATAAAATCTTATTGTATGTGAAATCCTAATTTCTCCCGGTTACAGCGATACCACATATATATTGGTAGACACCCTTCCCTGCCCAGGAGACTCCCTCAAACTGAAACAACGCTTTAGGAGATTTTCAGATAAAATAGAAATATGCTAAGCGCTAGGCGCACCTTGCAGTTTTTCAAGAAAAACAACCCTTTACATTTGAAATACCCCTCACAAGCTATATATTCCCTGGAAGTATACACCTCAGGCTTTCTAGGTGTACCAGGCGTGTTTACATGGGTGCAGTTTTCTGGAAGTAATTCCTCAATGAATTATTTGGTAGCACAGAGTTTCACTAAAAAAGAATAAAAAAGCAGAATCAAACTCATATTTTCCTAAAAAAAACAAGAAAAAACAAGCCCAATCTGAAAAAGCAACATCCCACGAACAGAACAATACTCAACATGCATAGCTACTGTCAAGGAAAGAGTTGTCAAACACCCCAAAGTAAAGCATGTGCGTAAGGGTAATTTTACTTGAAAATTTCAGCTCTGCAGACAAATTGCGCACCTTGTACTTTTTCTACCAAAACAACCCTTTACATTTGGAATACCCCCCAGAAACCATATATTCCCTGAAAGAACATATGTTAAGCTTTCTAAGCGTACCCAGCATGTTGTAGTGGGCTCATCATTTTAGAAGTAATCCCTTAAGAATTCTTATGTTGCAAGAGGTTTCCCTCAAAAAAATTATAAAAAAACAGAATAAAAAAACACATTTTCTTAAAAAATCAATATGCAAACAAGAAAAAAAGAAGCTAAATCTGAAAGTGCAAGATCCCCCGAGCAGAACAATACCCCACATGCATAGGTCCTATTAACCCTTTTAATTGCCCGTCTACTTAAAATCTTTTCACCCTCTGCTGACAGGTAATTTTTCACCATTTTGCACCATGTTTAACCATGATTTTTGGAGGAATTTCCAGGAAAATTATAGATTGCAGCAGAGTTTAGGCTTTAACATGAAATGAAACAATATTTTTGCGTAAAAAGAACAAAATGAAAAATTATTTTTTAGAAAATTGTCTCCTTTATTTTAAATAAAACATTTACTTTATTAGAGAAAACCATATTGCATGTGAAAGCCCCATTTCTTTCGATTACAACGGTACCACATATGTATTGGTAGCCCCCCCATTCTTGCCCAGGAGACCCCCTAAACTGAAAATAGCACTTTATAACATTTACAAATAAAATACTACTACTATCCACACTATAAACATAAGGGGTTAATTAAAAAAAAATGAAATAGGATCCCCCCTCCTGGGGGTGATCCCATTTTTTGGGGAATTTTAAGGGTTAAAAACCCTTAAAACTCCCCCCAAAAAAATGATATGGGGTCCCCCTTACCCATCATAACCAGCCCTGGACCAGCTATGGGGGCTTGTAGAACAGGGTGCAAGGGGGCCAGCTTTGGTGGCCCTCCCACCCTGCAGGCTACAAGCCCACATAGCCATAGCCTGGGTTCTTCTGCCCCCCCCCCTTTGGGGAGACAGGTAATTGGGGTGCCGGGGTTAACGGCAAGTGACCCGCTAGCCGCAGGTGACTTGCCAACTCCCCAGCCTTGAATCTCATGGATCCCTTACCAGTTCACAAGGGGTTAAGTGCAAAAAAAAAACACAGAAACAAGCAGAAAAAATATTTTATTTATTTTTTTTTAATACTTTTTAATACTTACCTCCCATCCATCCCTGAGTCCCACGCTAATCAATCTGGCTTCTGCTCTCCTGCTGCAGCTGGAATCCTTTTTTAGCTGCTGGGCGACAGAACATAAGGGCTTAATTTTTTTTAAAAATGACATAGGGTCACCCCTCCCGGGGGGGGGGGGGGGGGGGGGGGCATTTTTTGGGGGAATTTTAAGGGTTAAAACCCTTAAAAATCCCCCCAAAAATGAAATGGGTCCCCCTTACCCAGCATTACCAGCCCGGGACCAGCTATGGGGGCTTGTAGGAACAGAATGGGAGGCAGCTTTTGTGGCACCCCACCCTGCAGCCTACAAGCTTACATAGCCTATGTGGGCCCGGGCTCTTCTGCCCCCCCCTGGGCTTTGGGGAGGCAGGTAATAGGGGTGCCGGGGGTTAATGGCAAGTCAACTGCGGCTACCGCAGGTGACTTGCCAGCCCCCAGCCTTGTGAACTGGTATAAGGGGTCTCATGGTCTCACGGGAGGCAGCGCGACCGCAAAATGTCATTTTTATTTTTTCTTTACAGTTAGCAGCTGCTGCTGCCGTGGGGGGGGGGGGGGGGGCTATTCCCACGGGGGATTGGGTGGCACCAAATTAAAGAGGAGACCCGGACGGATCCATAGAGGGGTTGGGTGAGTATTGCCCAGCGGGGCAAGTCAAGCACGTAACACCTACGGGCTTTGCACTTAAGGCCCGGACAAGCCAGCCCGTAGGTGTTACGTGCTTGGCACTTAAAGGGTTAATCACCAAAATGGAGACAAGAGCCAGCCTGGCCGCTGCCTCTTCTGATAAGTGGAGGTGTTTTGACAAGACATTTAAATGCATGTCAGCTGTCTCGTTAAGAGTCCCCAGCTCTCTTGTAGAAAAAGACGGCAATAGAATGATTCACTTTAGGGATATTCTGGAAGGAAAGCATACCAACATTCCAAGATTTTGAGATTTTAAACAGTTTTGTCTGGCTTTTTGTATTACCTGATTGGCAGAGCATTGTTTAATATATTAAACACTAGAGTTTTGGGCCCATGTTTACAGGTCTGAAGGGGCCAAGCTGGTTGACTAGGGTTGAGGAAAACCCAACATTTCATGTACTTAAAGCCCAGACACAAACTCTCTCCCACCTTATCCCCCATTGGGAAAGTATAATATAATATAAAATGAAAATCTCTAAATGTAGGTAAATAGCTTATGTATGCTAGGCAAAACTGATTTCTGGGTCATGGCTGTGCTGGTAAAGGTATGTCACGGTGTAGCTTTATGAGTGTTGGTGCAGCTTTATGAGACAGCTGCTGGACCATTGTGGCTTGCTGTGCTCACGCACACTGAGAGAACCGAGAGACACAGTAGCTGTAGGACCACTTTTTTGCGTGGTCTTGGAGGAATAAAATTGAAAAAAGGCAAATGTGTGCTGCTCTGCTGGAATTGAAGGAGAGGCGTATATGACAGGCATCAGGTCAACTGCTTGCTGGTTAATTACTACTGTAAAGTTTACAGTCCCTTTAATAAATTCAGCCATTGACTCAGGTTGTCATTGGTCTACCTCCTCCTGTTGGAGTCTGAGTGAGCGTCTAATGAAATGTTGCAAAAATCCAATTCTGTAATGCTCACCTGTAGAATTGTTTTCTCTTCCGTATACAATCCAGCCCCTCAGCATTCAGTAACAAATGTGTTAACTCTCGACCAAAGAGAGTGAACTGCAAGACAGAAAGGTGTGGCTCCTCCCGGCCTCTATATACTTCTGGCTTCCTCACCACAATCCAGTAATATAAAAGCAGTAGAAACAGCCATCCAAAAGGCTAAGGCATCCTAAGAAGCCCTATGTCTTTGTTGGAGATGAGGAGGATGAGAATTATTCTTCACCTTTTTCTTCTTATTTTTTTCATGTTTTTTGCTGACACAAGTTCCAGTAGGACTAGCCATCTGAAGAGAAGAAATAGAACCTAACAAAAAGGGAGGGTCTGACGGCCAGGAGTGGATACAGAAGAGAAAACAATTCTACAGGTGAGAATCACAGAATTGGATTTTCTCTCCCAATCCACTCCAGGCATCAGCATTCAGTAACGAATGGGACATCCAAAAGCAGTGCCCTTACTTCAGGGTAGTGTCAAAAAGACAATTCTGTGAGTACGCGCCTGTAGAATTGCTTTTAGTATGCATGGCACGGCCTGTTTCAAGAAGTCCTTACGTATGGGATATTCCGCCACAAGGTGGCGCAGTGTACTGCAGAAGAGTTGTGGCTCCTCCCGGTACCATATAAAAACAGGATCACCAATAGACCTATCCAGCGTTGACAAGCAGTTATTCAAGAAACCGTGAGATACTAAAGGTAAAAAAGGTAACAAAACCCCAACTAACTTGGAACAATCACCATAAAGAGGCAACCAAGAATAACGATAACAAGGGTAGGGTGAAGCAGGCCGTGCCATGCATAGTAAAAGCAATTCTACAGGTGAGTACTCACAGAAAAGCAGCATCAGCTGAGGCCTTAACATCAACCTTGGAAAACTTGTAAAAGGTATGAACAGAAGACCAAGTTGCGGCCTTACAAACTTGTTCAACAGAAGCTTGGTGCTGAAAAGCCCAAGAAGCACCAATAGCACAAATGGAATGAGCAGTAACCCTAAAAGGAGGAACCTTCCCCCTAGCAGAATAGGCCTGCTCCACCGCCTGACGGATCCACTTGCTGATAGTGGATTTAGCCGGAGGCAAACCCTTTCTAGGTCCAGCAGGAAGAACAAAAAGAGAGTCCGATTTCCTGAAAGACTCAGTAGCAACCAAACAAAACTTCAGAGCCCTGACAACATCCAAAGAATGAAGGGATTGGAATTAGCAGGGTTAGGACACAAAGAAGGCAAAACAATGTCCCGATTGAGATGAAAAGCAGACACAACCTTAGGCAAGAAATCTGGCTTAAGCCGAAACACCACCTTATCCTGATGCCGCTCAAAATAAGGAGGTTTGATGGAAAGGTGTGTGGTCAGCTGAGAAAGAACCAACCTGATCGCCCTCAGTTCCAGGACACTGATGGGAGCATGGGCCTCCTGAGGGCCCCACCGACCCTGGAACGTCAGAGACTTCCAAATTCCCCCCCAATTGGTCAGACTGGCATCCGTGGTGACAGTCTCCCAGCAAGGAGGCAGAAAGGTCCTGCCCACTAGAAGGTACCTTGAGTCCAGCCACCACGAGAGGGACTGTCTGGCCAGAGGGGAGAGAGCAAATTCCTGATCCAGGGACACAGGGTCCCGATCCCAAACAGACAAGAGGTGCAACTGAAGAGGTCTCATGTGAAACTGAGCAAAGGGGACCGCCTCAAACAGGACACCATCAGGCCCACTAACTGCATCCCTTGCCGGATGGAGGGATGGGGACACAAGAGCAGAGCCCATGCCTGCTTCTGAAGGCCCTCCACTTTCTGCTGAGGCAGGAATACCCTGACCTGAGAGGTATCCAGAGTCATGCCCAGAAAGGACCTCACCAAAGATGGAGACAGTGAAGACTTGGGGTAGTTGATCACCCAGCCGAAGGACTCGAGAGTGGAGGTCACCACCTGAGTATCCTTCTCGGCCTGATGAAGAGACTGAGCCGCAATCAGAATGTTGTCCAGGTAAGGGAGGATGCGAATGCCCTGATTCCGCAGCAGAGCCATCACGCCCTCCAGCACCTTGGTGAACACCCGAGGCACTGAGGTGATTCCGAACGGTAAAGCCACAAACTGGTAATGCTGATCCTCTAGAGCGAACCTGAGAAATCTCTGATGACCTGGAAAAATTGGCACGTGAAGATAGGCATCCTTGATGTCCACGGAGTCATGAAGTCGCCCGGGCGAAGGGTACTGACAGCCGAGCGTAGCGTCTCCATGAGAAAGTGCTTGAACCTGACAAACTTGTTGAGACCCTTCAAGTCCAGGATAAGCCTCAAGGACCCGTCTTTTTTGGGGACCGTGGAAAGATTGGAGTTGAACCCCTGACCCCGTTCCTGGGAAGGCACCAGGCAAATGACTCCTGACTCCAACAGACATTGAACCGCAAGACGCAAACCCTGAGCTGACAAAGGGTTTTGAGACATCCGGGATCTGATGAATCTTGGGGGTGGCCAGGCTGCAAACTCTATCAATATCTTGTAACCGGAGGACACCACCTCCTGAATCCAGCGGTTTGAGACGCGGATCCTCCGTGAGCAAAGAGCCGAAGCCGTCCCCCCACCCGGATGGGTGAGGGCGCCTCCTCATGCCTGAGGGAGCTTGGGAGAAGGTTTGGGCTTGGGACCCCATGAGAGACCGGGACGACCACGGGATCTGCCACGGCCCCAAGAATCTCTGCGGCTACCCGAAAAGAGGGAGCAACGACCTCCTCTGGGAGCACGAAAGGAGGGGAGGGAAGCGGAGGGCCCCCGAAAAGCCTCCTACGCTGAGGCAGCCTACCATCCTTGGCTAGAACATCCAGACGCTCTCCAAAGATCCGCAGCCCCGCAAAGGGGAGCCCAGTGAGAGCCTTCTTAGCAGCAGCATCAGCCGCCCACTGACGCAACCAAACAGAGCGGCGCATAGCCACCAAAAGGGCAGAGGCCCTACCACTCAGCCACACCGCATCATCCATGGCAGTAAGGACAAAGGCAACAAAATCAGAGCAAAGCAAGAGGGCCCTATAATCCTCCCCCCTCCTACCAGCCACAGCGCCATTAAGGAGACGCTTGAGCTGTAATGGCAGCGGCGCAGACCGGACGCAACACAGCCCCCGCAAATGTAAAGGCATGGCAGGCCAGTTGATCCATACAGTCCTCGCTGTCCCGCAGTGTAGTAGTGTCAGGGGAAGGCATGACCGAGGTGTTGGACAGCCCTAGAACGGGAGCATCCACCTCAGGGGGACACGACCATCACTTGACCAGGTCAGCAGGAAAGGGATACCTCTTATCCAACCCTTTGGGCACCGCGGGCAATCTACTAGGACGTTCCCACTCCTTGACCACCATATTAGTGAAATGGCCCTGCTCAGGGAACTCCAGACGCTGTTTATCAGGATGAAAGAGCTCACCCCGCTTCCTCTTAGCCACCTCAGGGGGGACAATGTGCAAGATTTCAAAAATGTGAGCCAACAGTCTATCAGTGTCATCAGGGAACCATGAGTCCTCCCCAGACGCAGACCCAGGGTCACTGTCGTAACCCTCCTGCTGGTCCCCAGAGGAGTCAGAGTCCTGGAAAAGCTCCCCCTCCTCTAGGGAGTAAACGGCCACCAAAAGGATCAATTTCCTCATCCTCCTCAGCAAAGAGGGAGGGCGTGGGAACCAGGTGCCGCTTCTTGCCAGAGGCCTTACGTGGAACAGGCCTGGCAAGCTGCCTTTCAATGCTGGCCACACAAATTGCCAGATCAGATTGTGACCCCCTGCTAGTATCCCCCTCACTGGGGGCTAAATGTAGGCGTGGAGGGGTAGGCGATGCCGAAGGGGGTGCAGAACTGGGAAGCAAAGCGGGTAGCCCAGCCTGGGCCGCAACGATAACCTGGGCGCACGGTACACACACCGCGGCACCGTTACTCAAAGTGGATACCCCACACATGGCACACAGCCGGGATTGCCCCGAAGGACCCCCGAGCACACTATCCCCAGAAGCCTCCATATGGTGATTAACACAGGCGCAATAGGCCAGCACAGGGTAAGGGCTAATAAAAAGCCACCCGGGATGCCCCCCCCAAGTATAGCCGGGAGAAACCACAACCCACAGTTGTCCCGCCTGAAAGACATAAATAAAGGGCACATAAACATCCCGCAGTCCAAGCCCCAAGTAAACAAGAGACCCCTCGAAGGGGACTCACGGACCAAGTAGATCAAAGGATCACCAAGCCACCAGACCGCAGGAGAAAGCGACACAGGAGGAGATCACCGCCGCAGCCCGGGGAGGAAGAGGGGCCCCAGACGCGCAGTAGACTAAAAATGGCGCCTGCAGAAGAACCTCGAGGGGCGGGCTGCGGGGAGACGATGCGATACGAGTCATCCCCCAGCCCCGCCCCCCTGAAGACCGCTCCGGCGCCATCGCAATACAAAAAACGCCTTACAGCTATAGCGCCGCCCGCCGCGGAGCAAAGGACAAAGTGACAACGGCGGCGGAAAAAGACTGTTGAAACACCACTCGCCGCTGCCACCTGCCCCCCCTGAACACACGCCGGGGAGAGAGGGGGGGGGAGAGCGAGCAGGCGGGAGCCTGGCCAGGGATGGGGGGGGACCCCAGACACAGAGAAACAAGGCACACAATCCCCAAAAAACACTCACCCCCTCAGAAGCCAGGACAGGACCTCCGTATCCCTCATTACGCTCACCATAAAGCCTATGGTAGGCTACCCTTTGTGGGACAGGGCTTGCGGCTTGGAGCAGCGCTCCTTGAGCACCTGACCCTAGTGCTCCTCTACCTTCACCCGATCCATCAGCCGAGGTTGGGAGGCACAGCGGGTCCGGAAAGTGGAAACAGACATGCAGGGCCGCAGGCTTGGTTGCCCCGCTCACCTGCGGAATATAAAGAGCCATCTTCTATCTTCGCAGAATCACTGCAGAGGAAACACTGGATAGGTCTATTGGTGATCCAGTTTTTATATGGTACCGGGAGGAGTCACAACTCTTCTGCAGTACACTGCGCCACCTTGCGGCGGAATATCCCATACGTAAGGACTTCTTGAGGCAGGTTGTGACATGCAATAGGAAAAACCTAGTCTGATTATAGTTATATATGCTGTGTTTCATTCAGCAACTGGTAAATATATAGCCTTGCAGAAGTCCCTTCATGTCTGAGAGGGCTTAGAAGGGGGCTTTTTCTTATTCTGCCAAAAGGATCTTGCCTTATTCTGGGACTTTGGTCTGTTCCAGAATTCCCTTCAGTATCCCGAACCTCTTCAGTATCCCAAACCTCTACCCCCAAAGGCTGGGAATTAGAGGACTTGCATGAAAAGGAGGTAGATTTCTTCTTTGTGGGAGTTTAGTAGACTTACCGAACCCGCCAACCATTGCTTTAGCAATAATGAATGGCTTAGAGCCACTAGTAAGGCTAAGACTGTGTCTTGGAATCCAGTTGTTTTAACAACCTTCTGCTCAGCAAATATGGAAGTGGCTACAATAGAGAAAGCGTGCATGAAGTGGCTACAATCGAGAAAGTGTGCCCCCTGATCCATGCCCTTCTCCACTTTTTTTAAGCAGGCGCTATCAGAGGAAGGCATAAACGTAGTATTAGAGAGACCCAAAACTGGAGCGTCCACAACAAGAGGAAGAGACCGTAAGACCTTAGGAATGGAAGGGAGCCTATCCGGCTTCTCCCATTCTTGAGAACTTTGGGAGGCAAAATAACCAGAACCTCTAAAATGGAACTAATGAGGCCTTCCATCTGATCCTTGAACAGAGAGCCCTCTTGTGTAAAGGATCCTGAGTCCGAATTACTCACTTTTCTACTGGAAGAAAAATACAATTCTGTGAGTACTCACCTGTAGAATTGTTTTTGTAGTATACAGCACGTCCTGTTTCACTAAATTCTTTACGTCTGGGTTATCCACAAGGTTGTGCAGTGGACTGCAGAAAAGACTTGTGGCATCTCTCTGCCCTATAAAAGGCCAGGAACCTCCCACAAATTCCCAGTGTTACAAAGCAGTTAGACAAGAAGCCGTGAGAATAATAATGAAGGAAACCCCAACCAAACATTTTAACAAATCACCATACAGAGGTAACCAAGAATAATGATAACAAGGGAGGGATGAAACAGGACGTGCTGTATACTACAAAAACAATTCTACAGGTGAGGTGAGTACTCACAGAATTGTATTTTTCCCAAGTATACAGCACGTCCTGTTTCTTTACGTCTGGGACATCCAAAAGCAGTGTCCGTAAAGTAGGGTGGGATCCCCAAAGAGCACGGCAGGCAGTTGAAACCACCGCCACCTGAAGAACCTTGCGGTCAAAAACAGCTGAGGCCCTAACATCAACCTTGTAAAACTTAGAAAAAGTATGAACAGAACACCAAGTTGCGGCCTTACAAACTTGTTCAACAGAAGCCTGGTGCTGAAAAGCCCAAGAGGCACCAATAGCACAAGTAGAATGAGCAGTAAGGGGGAAGGGAGGTTCCTTCCCCTTAGCAGAATAGGATTGCACCACCGCCTGACGGATCCATGTGCTGATAGTGGATTTAGCCGGAGGCAAACCCTTCCTAGGACCAGAAGTGAGAACAAAAAGCATCAGTCTTCCTGAATGATTCAGTAGCAACTATATAAAACTTCAGAACCCTGACCACATCCAAAGAATGCAGTGTCCGCTCCTTGGGATTAGCAGGATTAGGACACAAGGAAGGGAAGACAATAGGCTCGATTCAGAGGCACATTCATCTGCACTTCCGTAGCTGTCTGTGAAAGTTTTTGTGGGTGTTTGTCTTTTTTTTTGTTTTTTTTCGTCCATTTTTTTTTGTTTTTTTTCGTCCATTTTTAATTCGTACGAACGTTCGGGCAAATGCGTATATGCGCTTTCGATTAACGAATGCAAATCGGAACATTTGCATTAGTTCGGGGCATTTTCAAAACCAAATCTGAATTTTTTTCGTTCGTTCAGATAACTTACGTTATTGCTATGGGCTTGCGTCTCATTCTGAGAGCTGATTGCCGACAGACCACCACCCTATAAACCCGTTTCCTTTGTGATCCCCTTACGCAACCATTTTGACCTCAAGACTAGCAGCTATGGACGACTCTAGTGCATTTGAGGAGCATGAGGATCTGCAGCTCATGGGCATTGAAATTGTCTGGAGGGCTGAGACCAGATTGCACCGGCGACGCATGCACATCGATGGCATGCATGACGTTGAGCTGTTCGAGCTCACCAGACTTAATCGCCCTTCCCTATATAAACTGTATAGTGAGCTGCGGCCATGGTTAGCCCGCACCACAAGGAAGGGGCAAGCAATTTCAGGTATGACCAAGATGCTTGGCTGCCTGCAATTTTTGGCGAACGGCTCGTTCCAGAGGCTGGGTGCCCTCTCCGTGGGGATCTCCCAGCCTACGCTGAGCCACGCGCTATCCAAGTTTTTGGAAGGCATGGCTATCATTACTCGGAAATATATTTGTTTTCCTGACGACATGGTAGCCAGAAACGCGATTAAGCTGGCATTTTATAACATTGGCGACATGCCCAACATCTCATGGGTGCCATTGACTGCACCCACGTTGCCCTGGTGCCTCCGGCATCCGACGAGTAAATCTACAGGCAAGTACAATCAGTCATATTTTGTTTCAAGTTTTTTTTTTATGTCAAAAAAATTCCAAAAAGTCCCTCTCTGTAAAATGTCCCTCCTTATAATTATTCCCTCCTTGTAGGTTATTCATCCTTGAAAATAATCCCTCCTTGTAAGTAATCCCTCCTTGGAATGATTCCCTCCTTGGAATGATTCCCTCCTTGTAATTTATACCTCCTTGTAATAGATCTCTCATTTTAATTATTCCCTCCTAATGATTCCCTCCTTGTAAAGAGTCCCTGTGGAACCATGGACCGTATTAAGTTGCATATAAATTTCACATGTGTTCACCAAGGAAACATTTTAATGTGTACCTGAAATAGACACTTCTAAGTTAATCTTTCCTTTTTCAAACATACATATTTTTTTTGGCTAAACAAAATACTTATGTACTTGTTTATTGTTATTTGTATTGGGCCACAGGTTTTGCTTAGGGTGTGATTAGTTAGTGTTTCCCTAGTTTTCCTTGCCTTGCTAATGTTTTTTGATTGTTTTTGTATTCCAGGAACCGCAAAATGGGCCACTCAATGAATGTCCAAGCAGTGGTGGCCGGACATGCGGTTCCTTAGTCTGCTCGCCGGGTTCCCAGAGATCTGGATTGTACGGTCGGTTTGAGTCTGGGGAATTTTCAGGTGGATGGCTCCTTGGTAAGTTGACGCCAATAACGTCATTTTTTAGCAGATGTATGCCTATGAATTTAGTTTGTGTCCCATGTATGAAACTATGCCTATTTGAACACCTTGTTGACATGTGAAACACGACTTTAACCATTAGATTTGTCAAACAACAAAGCCTTGACAAATGTTAGTCCTGCATTAGCAAAATGTTAAATTTGAATTTAGAGTAAAGTAAGAATTAGTCTTCCCCACACTCTGCTTAAATTATGTCCTTGAATTTATAATAGGGTCTGCGCCATCTTTGATTAGATGCATTACATTTACTGAGTAGAGGAGAGCGGGATAAAGTGCAGGGGGCGGGTTACAGCTGTTTTGGACTCATACAAAGCAGATACAGGGTCCTGAAAAGTTAAGACATCCAAGAATGCTGAGCAGCACAGTCCGAAACCAATACCTGTTAGCAGTCTGGCTGAATGGCCCTCATTCGCGATCTTGGATGTTTAATTTGTTCCCATATCTATTTGATGTTTTTTGGCTTTTTTTTTGGCCTGTGCACTATGTATGCTCATGCTGTGTAGGAAATGTGACCTAGCCTCTTAGTCATGTTGATGGGCTGTTTTGGGGATTCCATTTATGGAGTAATGTGTAATTTATGTTTTTTGCAATACATTTTTGCAGGTGATTCCGGCTATCCACTCCTTCCGTGGCTGTTGACGCCCGTCCTCCGGCCCCAGAATGCAGCCGAGGAGGCATATAATAGGGCGCACAGGAAGACCAGGGCTGTGGTGGAGAGGGCGTTTGGCCTATTGAAGACCCGCTTCCGATGCTTGGACCATTCAGGGGGAGCACTTCAGTATGACCCCAAAAAAGGTCATAGATATTATAATGGCCTGTGCAGAGTTGCATAATTTTGCTATATTGCAGCATGTCCCCCGTATGTGGATTTGCCCCCCCTCTCCACCCACCGATGACCCAAACGAGGACTATCGTGGCCCACCGAGTGCGTCTGCCCAAGCCGTGCGGACTAATTTAATAGAGACACATTTTGTTTAATTTGGTGTTCCTTTGTTAATTTTGTCCCTTTATTTTTTGTTATTGTGTTTTTGGACCTTTGTGTTTGTATGTTTGTTTCTTACTTTTACAAACAGTAACTAATTAATTACAAAGAACCTCACACATGATTTTAGACTCTTTTTTTTTGGTTGTTCCAAATTTGTTAGTGCCTACTTTAAGTCATCTATATTTACCAAAAACATAAAGGCATAAACTTAGTCAACAACAGGTTAATTACAATTTTATGGTGTTAATTTCAAAAGCAAACATTGGAGTTGATGGTCACTCCCATAGTTGCATAAAATACATGGTCAAACCACAAATGAAAGTTTTGGCAAATCAGGCCACATAGCAATTGGCCAGAGGCAGGAGTTTTAAAGTAAGGCACTCCTGTCCAAAGTTTCAGACAAATGAAAATTACAAAAACATATGTGACAAGCATTGGCATGTCCACATTTGTCAGCAAACAAATAGGCCCACAGACACACCCTCTCCTGCTTGGCCACATTTGCCACAGGCACAGGTGTAAAGCAGCCAAACCTATGCCACATCTACACCTGTTACTATGTGGGCCACCCAAACAAGAACCCCCGTCCCAATCCAAGTCCAGTTCAATCTCAGCCATGGGTCAAGGTAGTAGTTTGCCAGGCCAGAATGTCCCCCAATCATGCCTACAAACAGAAGGAGCCAGAAACAATGTAATTCACCACAAGCATGCAGCACAACAGCTTGAGTGGCAGGTTCATTGAGGCTTCACTTCCGGCATTGGCTAGTGGGCTACCTCAGCACTCTAATGAGCTGTATGGGCGCAAATCCAAAGCAAAGAAGCAAAGCGATCCCAAAAGGGTATATTGGTAGGGCTCACCAGACAGGTCAATACAGTGGGGATGTAGAGCAAAGATGTGGAGCAGATACAGGCCAAATAGGCCTTAAAATGGGGGATGCCCATAAAACCCAGGTTGGGGCCCTTGGAGGTGGGCCCTCACCTGGGTCTGTCTGGCATTCAGAATCTGCAACTGTTCCACCATGTTTCTATTTGAAGTTCAAAATTCAGCCATCATGGCACTGAGATTGTTAGTTAAGGTGGCCATGTGGCTGTTGCTCTTTCAAACTTCCTCAAGCATGGCACTGTAATAATTGGATAAGGTAGCCATGTGGCTGTTGTTGGACCTAAATTCAGTCAGCATGGAGTTTAAGGTGTTGTTTAATATTTCTAATTGCCCATGAAGATGCTTGTGGTTTCGTTGATTTTGGAGGCGAAATAGCCGCCTCTCATGGTGCCATGCTGACTCCATCATTGGCGCGCCCCTCCCCTGGGAAACTGGGCAACGTAGTCGACTACGCCTCCCAATTCCCTGGGTTGGGGGGCGTGCAGATGATGTGCCTCTAGGTCCACCAACAGCCACAGGTCTGCTTGGCAAATCCTCAGCAGCAGAGCTAACACTGGGGACTGTCGGTTCAGTCTCTGCATGCTGCCCACGATGGGCTTGAAGCATGCAGCCAGCTTCACTCTGCTGCTGAGGATTTGGTGTAGAAACATGTTGGGACAGTTGCAGATTCTGTCCCAGGGGGAGCTGTTCCGAAGGTCCAATGAAGGGTCCATCCTTTTCCAGCTCCTGGGTTTCCTCCATCAGTGTGTGGGTCTGTTGGGACATGTAAATAAAAAAGGTTCAGTTTGGGGAATACATATGTAATTTAGCACAAAGAAACATGGCAAGGCACATGCATAAGCAACATCATAAAAAGACACTTACCGTATATATCGGATCCTGGGTCCGAGGCAGCACGGAAGTAGACGGTATGGTAAAACTGGCTGAGGATTCCCCACTAGCTGAGGGATGATGCTGGGCTGCATTGTGAAAAAGAAGGCATGTTAACACACAACTAGGCATTGGTGATGTGTAATAACACATATGGTTCACTCAAACACGGGCCCATGCATGAATGGCAACTCCCCCAACGGACCAAGTTTAACTTGACTATGAATGCCATTATCTGTTAGATGTATTAGTCAACAAGTACATACACATTGGTCTCCTTAACCAAAATAAACATGCATGTACTGACTGTTCTGAGGCTTCACACATCCCTAAAAGCCCATTATGGGACCACACTCAGCTTGCAAATAGCATTTGCCATTAGATTAGGCTGGTTGCCATTCTTTCTAGGTCAAACTTTCAAGCACCCCAGATCAAGTCTTTCTGAGCAAAGCACAGCTCAAACCCAAATTGGCTACAGATAAAGATGGAAGTGTTGTATGTAATTGACTCTAAATACATAACAGGCAGTCCTTTGCTAATCTCAATAGTGTTCCTCCAGACCCTCCAAACTCATGTATGGCCAAGGAAAAAAGCAAATGATGAGTCGCCACACTTAACACACCCTGTTTAAATTGTTACCTCCACTACAAGGCACACCCTAGGGGCATGTGTTAATCTATGGCTTTGTGCCTCATTTTACACATAGATCACATTTCACATACACACTAACATTACTAACCGGCAGGAATAGTTAGAATGTCCGTGTCCTGTCGCGCCGAGTGTCCCTCTAAGGCCACAGGATGTAGCAGGCCCAGCACCCCTGGACGGCCGGTCCAGGGGTGACCCAGAGCTTGGACTTCTGGGCCTGTGCCTTGCCCTCTTGGGCGCTGATTTTGACACCCGTGCGGGTGGGGAGGGCGAACTCGGACTTCTGGGCCTGTGCCTTGCCCTCTTGGCCGCTGATTTTGACACCCGTGCGGGTGGGGAGGGTGAACTCGGACTTCTGGGGCTGTGCCTTGCCCTCTTGGCATGAGCCTTGTGGCCCCGTGCGGGTGGTGTTGATGGGGAGGTTGAGCTGCTGGGGCTTCTTTCCCGGTGTCTCCGCTTTGTTGGCTTGCCATGGTAGCCACGTGGGTGGGGTGATAGTGACTTTGGGGGGCTGGGGCTTCGCACCCTCTTGGTCCCTTTTTTCCCCTCCGTTGGGGTTGGCTTTCTGGCCTGTGGCTTCCTTTTTCCAGCGACCTCCTTTTTTTTGGGTAGTTGTGGTGGTTGCCTTTGGCTGGGCAATGCGGGTTGGCCGCAACTTCATTCTCTTGGTCTTGGGCCCTTCAGCAGACTCCTGCCGTTTGGCTGGCTGTTTGCTGGTGCCCTCCTTTGCTGGTTTTTGTTGAGATTTTTTAGGTGCCATTGCTCATAGACTCTGAAAGAGAATGAGCTGTGTGTCCAGGACACTTTAAATAAGATTGGCGGGGTCTCACGCTACGCGTACGCGTGCGTACGGCCGTTCGCCCGGCCGTGCGAAACCCGGAAACCGCAGGGGCATAACTTATCTGCTGCAGACAAGAGGCAAGATGGTGCCCACAATCTTCACCCGCCAACAAGAAGAGATCATCTTGCTTGTAAGTGTCTTTTAATGCCTTTGATTTGCCATCTAAATGCATGCCTAGCCCTTAAGGAAGCGCAGGAAGAAACGGTTTGTTTAAAAAGTGTCTAAAACTACGTGCAAAACCGAAGTGAGGGCCCACACGTGCGAACCAACACTGAGGCCAGCTTCAAGGATTGTATTAGGCTACAAATGTGTCTGTTAATGTCATTTAGTCAAATGATTGATTGCTGACAGATATTTGTATGCAATTTGAACTAAATCCTATGTTTATTTTGTGTTTTGTAGACCATGCTGGAGCGCAGGTATGACTACCTGCCCAACTCTTTTGAGAAGCGCACCATCGCCCTGGAGATTATTACTATTATTATTATTACTCCAACATCAGACGAACACCACCTTCACCCACACGCAGATCATGTAGCATTGGTCGGACCTGAAACGCCTGCACATGCCCTGGGTGCGGCGGTTTTTCGGAATCCATTTCCCTAGTAAGTACATAGCGATTGCATGCCAGATGTTAACTCATGTAGAAGGTAGGCATTTATTTATAATTGTTTTTCTTTTCTAGTGTTGGAAATGGATTACCAAATCCGCCGCACCCGGAGGCGCACAGGCCGACCAGTGCTGCATGAATCTGCAGCTGGAAGTGAAGGTGGTGGATCTCCAGGGCGACGGTCCTACCCCTCCTCTGTTGGGTCCTCCGACCAGCCCCTGGACCTTTTCACAGAGGAGGGGCGGCACGGCGTGGGCAGAGAGTCGTACCCAGCGACGCAGGCGGGAGCCTCTGGTATGTGACTCTTCATGTATCCGCACACACATATACATGCTATTTCCACCCAAGCTGATTCCCTTAATCTGTTTTTGTAGATGCTTCTGGAGCGGGTGAAGATGCGGAGGCTGCAGCAGATCTCGCCCAGGAGGCACAGGGAGAAGGTGAGTGATGTGACACACACATTGAAAATGACATTTGATTACTGTTGACTAAGACATTAGAAGTGACCCTATTTGCCATGTCTCGACAGCCTCTACTTCACAACAGTGGCAGGGCCCAGGACGTAGGGTTGTCCGCAACGGGGCATCCGTCGGCCACCGACCAAGTAAGTTGGAATGTCATTCTTTGCAGTATGTGGTAATTGACATGATCACCCAGATACATCAAGCCATAGTCAATGGCATTAGCAGAATGACTTGCTTATAGTAATTACTTAGCAGACTGACCTGTGCCCACTTGCTTAGATTAATCAGCAGAATGACCTGTGCCCACTTGCTTAGAGTAATTACTTAGCAGAATGACCTGTGCCCACTTGCTTAGATTAATTACTTAGCAGAATGAACTGTGCCCACTTGCTTAGAGTAATTACTTAGCAGAATGACCTGTGCCCACTTGCTTAGAGTAATTACTTAGCAGACTGACCTGTGCCCACTTCCTTAGATTAATTACTTAGCAGACTGACATATGTCGCCCTGATTTATGTTGCCAACTAAAAAACATTCCATCCACAGGTGAGAAACATGTATTTGTCTAAGTAATTTTTTCACACAAATATGATACAGGGACCACACGGGCAAGAGTGGAAGAAATGAATCGAAGGGTTCTTGAGTTGGTGGCCAATATGCAGCAGTTGGTTGACTCGTTGGGGACAACAGAAGAAGAATAATGTTCTGGGTCCTGTCACTGTTTTTTTTTTGTAAATAGTTTTTAATATTTTAAATTTTTAAACATTTTACATTTTATTACATAAAAAAAAATTGTAAAATTTGTAAAAAACTTTTCAAATGCCCCAAAAATGGCCTTCTACTAAAATAACACCAAACGAAGGGTGAAATAAATATTTAGAGATGAAGATTCAGATGACCGGGAAGTGGTTTGGGTAAGTTTTAGGGGCCTAAAATGGAAGAAGAACCTAACCGGGAAGTGGTTTGGGTAAGTTTTAGGGGCCTAAAATGGAAGAAGAACTTAACCGGGAAGTGGTTTGGGTAAGCTTTAGGGGCCTAAAATGGAAGAAGAACCTAACCGGGAAGTGGTTTGGGCAAGTTTTAGGGGCCTAAAATGGAAGAAGAACCTAACCGGGAAGTGGTTTGGGCAAGTTTTAAGGGTCCAAAAGGAAAGATGGAGGATAGCGCTAAGTGGTTGGGGTGAGCTTTAAGGGTCCAAAAGGGAAGATGGAGGATGGTGCTAAGTGGTTGGGGTGAGCATTAAGGGTCCAAAAGGGAAGATGGAGGATAGTGTTAAGTGGTTGGCGTGAGCTTTAAGGGGCCAAAAGGGAAGATGGAGGATAGCGCTAAGTGATTTAGCTAAACATTGCAGTAGAAGTGAGGGTGGCAAATATGTAGGTGAGCACTTTAATGAGTTAAATTTCTAGTGCGCAGGCGCAAGATCGTAAGGATTTCCGTCTGGACGATTATTTATTGAAAAAGGGAAACAGAATCTAACGGGAAACGTAAAGGATTCGTGGGAGGAGACGATGGGAAAAGGGCAAAAACGAAAGCCTACATTGTAACATGAGAAAATTAAACGGAAAAGTCACGCTGGAAAATGACATCCTCATACTCGTACTCTGCCGTACCAACGGAGGGAAACTTTACAGAAAGATTGCAATGCATGCATAGAATCGCTCGCACACTCATACGAGAGCGGGAACATTTTAAAAATAAAACAGATCGGCACTAAAACAAAAGTCTTTTTTTGTCTCTCTGAATCAAGCCTAATGTCCTGATTGAGATGAAAAGCAGACACAACCTTAGGCAAGAAATCTGGCTTAAACAGAAACACCACCTTGTCCTGGTGTCGCTCAAAATAAGGAGGTTTGATGGAAAGCGCCGCCAACTCAGAAACACTGCCTGACAGAAGTGATAGCCACCAAAAAGGCTACCTTAAGAGTCAAAATGGGCAAAGTGGCCTCACGGGGAGGCTCAAAGGGACGACCCTGCAGAGCAGATAAAACCAGATTCAGATCCGAAACTTGTAACATAGGCTTATGTGGCAGACGCATGTGAGAAACCCCCTGGAAAAAAGTCTTAACCAAACGGTGATTGGCAAAAGATCTTTGGAAAAAAATTGCCAGAGCTGAAATATGACCTTTGAGGGTACTAAGTTGAAGGCCAAAATCCAAACCCTGTTGCCAAAATTCCAGAATCCTGGGAATAGAAAACACCCGACAGGGAAGGGATTTGGACTCACACCAGGCAATGTAAGCATGCCAGACCCTGTAGTAGATAAAGGATGAGGATTGCTTCCTAGCCCTAATCATGGTATCAACAACAGAGGCAGGCAACCCCTTTTCCATCAAGATGGAGGTTTCAGCAGCCAAGCCGTCAAAGCCAGTGTTTGTAAATTGGGATGGCGCAGCTGCCCCTGAGTGAGCAGGTCTGGATCCTTGGGCAGGACGTACTGATCTACTGCCAACTGCACAATGTCTGCGAACCACACCCTTCTTGGCCAACAGGGGGCCACCAGAATGGTTGCCACCCCTTCCTGGGCTATCTTGCGCAGCACCCTGCCCAACAGAGGAAACGGAAGGAACACATAAAGGAGCCGAAACCCCTTCCAAGGCATTGCTAGCGCATCCGTGGCGAAGGCCAGAGGGTCCTGTGACAAAGAGACAAAGAATGGAAGCTTGTGATTGTGACGGGATGCAAACAGGTCCACATCCGGCAGACCCCAGCGACGGCACAGGGAGCGAAACACCCTGTTGCTGAGGGACCACTCCCCCAGCCGAGACATCCCCCTGCTCAAGGAGTCTGCCTCCAGGTTTTCCACTCCCGGGATGTAAACTGCCGATATACAGGGGACATTCTCTTCCGCCCAGCACAGTATCAGGGACACTTCCTTGAGGGCTCGCTTGCTCCGAGTCCCTTCCTGATGATTGATGTAGGCAACTGCCGTCTGGTTGTCCGAGTGGATCTGAACAGCCCGACCACGAAGGTGTGGGGTCAACTGGGAGAGAACCAACCTTATTGCCCGCAGTTCCAGAATGTTGATGGGAGCATGGGCCTCCTGAGGGACCCGCTGACCCTGGAACTTCAGAGACTCCCAAAAGCCCCCCAACCTGTCAGACTGTCATCTGTGGTGACAGTCTCCCAGCACGGGGGCAGAAATGTCCTGCCCACTAAAAGAATCCTTGAGTCCAGCCACCACGAGAGGTACTGACTGACCAGAGGGGAGAGAACAAATTCCTGATCCAAGAACACAGGGTCCCGATCCCACACTGACAAGAGGTGCAGCTAAAGAGGTCTCATGTGAAATTGAGGTGGTCCCCTATGCTCAAAGCATGACACCATCAGACACACCAACTGCATCCCCTGCCGAGGATGAGGGGATGAGGACAAGAAAGTAGAAACCATGCCTGAATCCGACTCGAGTGTGGAGACCACCATCTGGGTATCCAGCTCGGCTTGATGGAAGGACTGAGACGCAATGACAATGTCGTCCAGATAAGGAAAGATACGTATGCCCTGAGATCTCAACAGAGCCATCACCCCCGCCAGCACCTTGGTGAAGACCCGAGGAGCCGAGGTAAGACCGAAGGGTAAGGCCACAAATTGGTAGTGCTGATGCTCCAGAGCGAACCTGAGAAATCTCTGATGATGATGATGATGAAGATTGGAACATGAAGGTAAGCATCTTTGATGTCCACAGAAGTCATGAAGTCGCCCGGCCGCAGGGTACTGACCGCCGAGCGCAGAGTCTCCATGCAAAAATGCCTGAACCTGACAAAATAGTTGAGACGCTTCAAATCCAGGATGGGCCTCAGGGACCCATCCTTTTTGGGCACCGTGAACAGATTGGAGAAGAAGCCTCTGCCCCTTTCCCGCAAGGGCACCGGGCAGATGACACCCAATTCCAAAAGGCTTTGGACCGCAAGTCCTGAGCTGACAGTGAGTTTTGAGCCATCCGGGATCTGATGAATCTTGGGGGCGGCCAGGCTGCACCTTGTACCCAGAGGACACCACCTCCTGAATCCACCGGTCTGAGACGCGCAGTCTCCAGACGTCAGCAAAGAGCCGCAACCGTCCACCCACCCGGATAGGTGAGGGCGCCTCCTCATGCCTGAGGGGGCTTGGGGGAAGATTTGGACTTGGGACCCCATGAGAGACCGGGACGTCCACGGCCTCTACCCCGGCCCCAAGGGTCTCTACGTATCCCCGCAAATGGTGCACCCCGGCCAGACCTGAGAGCACGTAAGGAGGGGAGGGAAGAACCAGCCCCCCAGCCCCACCAGCCGCGGCTGCCTCCTACGTTGAGGCAGCCTACCATCCTTGGCAAACAGATCCAGACGCTCACCAAAGAGCCGTAGCCCAGTAAAGGGGAATCCAGTAAGAGCCTCTTAGCAGCATTATCAGCCGCCCACTGACGCAGCCAAACAGAGCGGCGTATAGCCACCAAAAGGGAAGAAGTTTTACCACACATCCTGACCACATCATCCATAGCAGAAAGAATAAATGCAACAAATTCATAGCAAAGCAGGAGGGATCTATACTCCTCCCCCCTATTGCCATCCGAGGCATTATCCAGAAGGCACTTGAGCAGCCCTTTAATAGCAAGAGTCGTGATGGCAGAAGCGCACACAGGGCGCAGCGCAGTCCCTGCACAAGCAAATGCGTGAAAGGCCAGCTGATCAACACGCCGGTCGTCACCATCCCTCAGAGTAGAAGTGTCAGGAGAATGCATGACCGAGGTATTGGACAACCCAAGCACGGGAGCATCCACCTCGGGGGGACATGACCAGCGCTTAACCACATCAGCAGGGAAGGGATACCTCCTGTCCCACCTCTTGGGCACCGCGGGCAATCTGCTAGGACGTTCTCACTCCTTGAGCACCAAATTATTAAAGTGGTTCTGCTCAAGCGTTGTTTAACAGTGTGAAAAAGCTCACCCTGCTGCTTTCTAGCCGGCACAGGAGGGGTAATACATAGCACTTCAAAAATGTGAGCCAACAGCCTATCAGTATCCTCGGGAGACCATGGATCTTCTCCAAAAGGAGACCCAGTACCGCCATAAACTTCCTGCAGTTCCTCAGAGGAATCAGAATCAGAGAAAAGTTCTCCCTCTTCTAGGGGGTAAAGGCCAGGGAAAGAATAATGTCCCTCATCCTCCTTAGGAAAAAGGGAAACAGCAGGAGATAAATGCCGCTTCTTGCTAGAAGCCTTACGGGGGGCAGGCCCAGTAATATGCCTTTCCAGGCTGGCCACCCGCAAAGCCAAGTCATAATGTGATTCCCCGCTAGCATGTCCCTCACTAGGGGTCAAATGCAGATGCGGGGGGGGTAGGTGATGTAGAAGGGGGCACAGAGCTGGGCAGCGTAGCAGGCAACCCAGACTGCAGCGCAAGTACCTTCTAGGCGCAGGGCACACATACCCTGACACCGTCACTCACAGGGGATACCCCACACGCGCAACACAGCTGGGCTTGTCCCGAAGGAACCCCAAGCACATTATCCCCGGAAGCCTCCATATGGTGAAGGCCCAATGGCCAATATAGGGTTAAGGCTAGTAAGAGCCACCCGGGATGCCCCCCTCAACCAGGGATGCCCAGACGCCCACTAGGGAAGGTGGGAAATGAAAGGGGGGAGGGCTGGAGAAACCACAGTCACGGTTATCCCGCCTGAAAGACATAATACAAATACATAACTATCCCATAGCGCGGCTAAATAGCAATAAAAAAACACAACCCCAAAGGGGACTCACGGACCAAGAGGACCGATTGCACCAAGGACCAGACCGGAAAAGCAGCACGCAGCAGCAGCGTAGAAACGAGGGCCCCAGCACACCACAGAATCAAAATGGCGCCACAGTGTACCTGGAAGAGCACGAAATCGCCGGTCACATGATCCACCAGCGCCATGACAGAACAGTGCTCCACAGCCCGCAGTCTCTGCACCAGAATACAAGGCACAGGCTGGCGAGCAGCGGCTGCTGCGCCGTTAAAGAATGGCCCGCTGCTTTCGCAGAGCGGCCAAGGTACAGACTGAGGCGGCAAACCAGCCAGTGCCATTTCCACCTGTTCACAGAGGAAGCGTCTCCAACTACATTATGCCCAGCTTCACCACATGTTCACGCCCCTTAAAGAAAAAGGGCGCAAATTTTAAAATTTAAAGAGAATCACAGAATAAAATAAATAATTGTGGGTATTATATATATCCCCAGGTTCCCCCTGCAGGCTCACCAGACAAAAGCCTGTGGCTGATTGTAGACCAAAATTAAGGATTTTGACTATCCTGGGTTTTGGTCTTTGCCCCCTGTCTGCTCTTCTAATGCGAGCAGATCTGAGCGCACTGGTGATTGCATCCCCCTGCTACAGAGCAAGTATGCCTGCCCTAGAATCTCATATACTCCAGGGTGGGTTTTGGTCCACTTTAAGGTTAAAACGCCAGCCCCAGAGTGACAACTTTTAACAAAACACTAAAGTGACACCCCGAAGTGCCCCAAGATCCTTCCGCTTACCACTCTGATATGTATAGCAGCAAAGCTAAGGAGACATAATGATATAGGGGCCTGGAAGACAGAAAGGGTTCAATTCCCCCACTTCCTAAGTAAAAAAACCTTTTAAAAAAGAAAAATTAATTTCAGGCAAGCATGGCAGTCCAATCCAACTGCAAGAATGAAACTGGATTGTGGTGAGGAAGTCGGAAGTATATAGAGGCCAGAAGGAGCCACACCTTTCTGTCTTGCAGTCCAAGCCCGTCAAGAGTTAACCCATTGGTTACTGCATGCTGACAGCCTGGAGAGGATTGGGAGAGAAAAGTGAGAAGCAATAATGCCAACCTGACCCCTACTTGGCCACACAAGATCAAATGCCAAGTGCTTTTACTACACTGTGTCCCAGTCTCAGTCACAAGGGAAGAGAGAGAATAGAGACCAAGGTAGGAAAAGAGCGGGAGAAAGCCAGGTGTAGGTTATAATTTTCTTTGGAATTCTGAATTGTAAAGTCTACTCAAAAAGCAACTTCTCAGCCAGTCACTTGCAATGGTCAATCCTTGAATAGAGCATAATCCAAGGGCCTCAGACCAAAGAAGTACCCAAGCAATGTAATATTTTTTTAAGCATTGGTTTAACCATGCTACCTGCAGGCAAACTGACAGTGGGAGATATACGGAGAAAAAGTGAAGGATTCTGGTAAACATCCATCAAACACCCATGCTTACCTTGAATTCTTGTGGGTGCCTCTGCAGGACAATAGGGAAACATAACTGCACAATGACTTTGTTCATTTTTCAAAATCCAGCGCACTTGTCCATGGATGAAGTGGAAATCAAGGCTTTAAACACATTCAAAAAGGACTTGAACCCAGCCATTTGTTCTGATATGTCTATGTGGATTAACAACATGTACAAGCTGTCCCTAAACACATCAACACATAATTACAAAATAAAGATGTTCAAAACAAAACACTGGAATAATTGAATTGTTTGGCAACAATCGGAGAGGGTGGAAATCTTAAAACAGAGGTCTACACAAATCTAATAATAGCTGATTGCCTTTTACTATCCTCTGGGGGGGTTCTATAACATCTATTCCACTGAGCAGAGAAGATTTCAGCCAGAACAAAGGCTAACATTAGGAAATTAAGTCACTTCAAAGGATCTCCTAAAAAAAATAGAGGATATCCATACTGTGCCACAGTTACGAGAAGAAAAAAAGAACAGGACTACCAGTAAATCTGGGAAACATGACAAATGCATGTAGCATGAGTGTCTCAAAAGATCCAAAGCCAAACAACAAAAGAAACAAAAAGATAAAGAACACACAACATAGTGTGTAGAAGGTAAACCACTGCAACCGGTATGAAAAATAAAACGTGTCTTTTAATTGTCCATTTAATAGCTAGATAGAAATATCATTAAAAATATCATTTCAGGTGGGAAGCCCCTAGGCGTACTGAGACAGAAAATTGCCCTGAAAAAGCCATATTGGAGGAAGAGACAAATTCATCCAACATCACCTCTGAAAATGTATCTTAACAAGATCTGTTATAATATCTTAAAGTGGACCAACACCCAGGAGGATCGGCCCAGTCCAATCCAATCCCTCCCCGTGGGGCATCCAAAATTGGAATGCCCCGCCGTGTGAAACCCCCCAGGATGCCAGCAAACCTTACCTGAATCCCGGTCCAACAGGGCATGCGACGGCATCTCGTGCTTCTCTCTAGAGAAGCGCGAGATGAATGGCCTGCGCGGGCGTGCTCCCTGTTAGAGGGAAGCGCAAGATGCGGCTGCCAGCGTGCTCGGAGCCACTGTGTTTTGACGCCACTTTGACGCGAATAGCTCAGTGGCTCCGAGCGCGCTGATTGGACGAGCGACTGCGCATGCGCTGTAGGAGCAGGGTGAGATGAGTTGAATCGGGCGATCTGGGGGGTTTCACAGTGATCGGGGTGGCCCGGGGAAGTGGACCAAAACACAGGATAGTCAAAGATAGTCAAAAGTGTTGGTCCACTTTAATGCACACAGTGTGGTACAAAATATAGGCAGAGATTGTATAAGTATATATATTGTGACAGAGTGTCTGGACAAGTCATAGAGGGTGTGTATAACTGCCCAAGATTTCTTGTATCTGTCAGGTAAAAGCAACCAGGAAGTTAGAAACTAGAGATCTAGGATCTCTAGTTTAGGGTGTGGGGAAGTGGGGAAGAGAGGGTGGGCCCCACTCCACCCGGACAGTCCGGGTCTTGGGCTGTCTGATTAGTCCAAGCTGTGCTTGCCTGATAGAAGGAGGAGTTCACACACACTCTGGCTCTCTCATCCTGGGAACAGGACATCTGCTAGGAGCCTGTGGGAGCATTGCCAGTGGTATGTCATGATCTGATATGTTGTGGTGCCCGGTACTAGGCCGGCACTGGGTTAGTCAGGAGCACCTAATGTTTAGTTAGAGTCGGACAGGCATAGGACTTATTTTGTTTAGTTATGTTTTACTTTATACCACAATCTGGCAATAAAACTGACTGAGGTCAGTTAAATGATTCTTCCTTGTTCTGTGGACTTTGTGCCTGCTGAAAGTGTGCCCGTCTACCCAGGAGACGACTAACCCGCTACCTAACCCCTTACAAGTGGTGGAGGATGATTTAGGCACTAATTTTTGGCAAAAGAAAACAAAACTGGAAATTTAAAGGGCCGGAGTCCCTTTTTTTTTTTGGCAGACTGTTTCTTTGCATCTGGAAAATGGAGGATGTAATAAAAGCTATGTTGCAAGCTGTGGCATCTCAACAGGAGGCTACCATGGTGCAGCAAAGAGCACTTGAGGAATCAAGCCGCAGACTGACAGCTCAACTGGAGGCGACACAGGAAGAGCACAGAAAAGACCGGGAGACCTTAAAAGTTGTTCTACAGCAGCTAGCCAGTGTCACTGAGCGGGCCCCAGGTGTTGCAGACGCTACTCAAGCCTCCATAAGAGCTAGTCATTTCCTACAAAAAATGACCGCAGCTGATGATGTGGAAGCCTATCTGACAACCTTTGAAAGGACTGCCGAGCGAGAGTGTTGGCCAAAGGAACAATGGGCGGGTCTTTTGGCACCCTTCCTTTCAGGAGAACCTCAAAAGGCCTATTTTGACCTGGAAACCCAGGATGCTATGGACTATGGCAAGCTAAAAAAGGAAATTTTAACACGTCTTGGAGTCACAGTTTGTCCGTGCACAGTGCGTGCCCACCTGGGTCTACAGCATGGACAAACCTCCACGCTCTCAAATGCATGACCTCATTCACCTAACCAAGAAGTGGTTGCAGCCGGAGATCCTGACAGGCCCCCAGATGGTGGAACGGGTTGTGATGGACCAGTACTTAAGATCCCTCCCCGTTACCTTGCGCAAGTGGGTGAGCCATGGAGACCCTAAAAATGCTGACCAAATGGTGGAGATGGTGGAGAGGTACAAAGCCCCTGAGGAACTGATGAGTCTGCCACAGCGCCCCCTAGTCCCACAGCGGAGATCTCCAGGACTTCCTGGTAAGACTGTTCTAAGGGAAAAGGGGGCTGGTAGATCTGATGGGTTGGTGCATGCAAGTGGAGAGACTGAAGGACCAGGCTCTAGAAGCTGGCAAGCCATGCCAGGGAAGTTGGGGGCCTATAAGAGACTCAGTAAGGAAGTTATGAAGTGTTTTCGATGTCAAATGCCCGGTCATATTATTGCCAATTGCCCAATGTATGATGATGCCATGCAATGTGATGTCTCCTACATAATCCGCCGCTTATCACTGTATACTCAGCTTGCGTGTGTAGCGTTACCAAATGCTGGGGATGAGAAACACATGTGTCCTATTACGGTCGAAGGTAAAGTTGTAAATGCACTGTTAGACTCGTGACCCTGATAAACGCAGATTAGGTAGTCTAGTGACCCTGATAAACGCAGATTTGGTGCCTCCAATAACCCGTCGGGTGAAAACTATTGGGGTTACTTGTATTCACGGGGATACTCAACATTACCCCACGGCTGTAGTGGACATACATACACAGTTTAGTGCAGTAAAATTCATGGTGGGGATAGTGCCATTATTAATGCATGATGTCATCATGGGGCGGGACTTCCCACATTTCTGGAAGATGTGGGAACAGAGGGTCTCAAATACACTGCCAGTAAGTGGGGCCCTAATTGAGGAGGAAACTTTCCCTTTTTTGGTTATGGCTGGGGAAGTAGCTGAACCCCACAATGTGGTGTCCCCAGAGGGTCATAGCAGTCTAGAGCCCCCTAGTGACAGTATGCCTGATCTTGAGGTGCGGAAGGATCAGTTTGGTGCTGAACAGTTGAAAAATCCCACTCTTACCCGAGCCCGGGAAAATGTTAAAATGATTGATGGTAACCTGGTGGAGCCTGACACCAGACTGTCCTATACATATATGGCGGTAAAACATGACTTGCTGTACCGAGTGGTAAAAAGGGGAGAGGATCTGGTGGAGCAACTAGTGGTCCCTAAGGCATATAGAAGGATTGTGCTAGATCTGGCACATGGTCATCTTATGGGGGGGCATTTGGGGACAGAGAAAACTATAGATAGAGTCCTTCAACGGTTCTTCTGGCCTGGGGTTTACAAAGACGTAAAAGATTATTGTGACTCCTGCCCAGAGTGCCAGGTTTCAGCTCCTCGGCCACACTACCGTAGTCCCCTGGTTCCTCTACCAATTATTGAGGTGCCGTTTGAGAGAATAGCGATGGATTTGGTGGGGCCCGTTGTAAGATCTGTCCGCGGCCACCAGCATATTCTTGTAATTATGGATTATGCCACCCGTTACCCGGAAGCTATACCCCTACGCAATGCGTCATCCAAGGCTATAGCTAAAGAGTTGGTGCACGTGCTTAGCCGGGTAGGACTACCAAAAGAGATCCTTACAAATCAGGGTACCCCCTTTATGTCCCAGGTCATGAAAGAGGTGTTTAAATTATTCCAGGTGAAACAGCTGCATACTTCTGTCTACCATCCACAGACCGATGGACTGGTAGAAAGATTCAATAAAACCCTAAAAGCCATGTTAAGGAAGGTGGTGGACAAAGATGGGAAAAATTGGGACTTCCTTCTCCCTTACCTCTTGTTTTCCATCCGTGAGGTCCCTCAGTCATCTACATGGTATTCTCCATTTGAATTACTATATGGCCGTCACCCGAGGGGCCTTCTAGATATAGCAAAAGAAACCTGGAAAGAAGAAGCTACCCCCTATAGGAGTGTCATTGAACACGTGGCCCAAATGCAGGATCGAATCGCGGCAGTGTTGCCTATTGTGCGAGAACATATGGCCCATGCCCAGGAGGCACAACAAAGAGTATATAACCGCAGTGCCAGAATACGTACTTTTGCACCCAGTGACCGGGTTTTAGTGCTGATCCCAACAGTAGAAAGTAAATTTCTGGCTAAATGGCAAGGGCCCTTTGAGGTATTAGAAAGAATAAATCAGGTGAACTATAAAATCCGCCAGCCAGGTAAACGGAAGCCGGAGCAAGTGTACCACGTCAATCTTATAAAACCGTGGAAAGATCGACTGTCACTTGCTGCAGACACCTCATCCCAACCCGAGCAGCTGGCCTCTGCGAAGCCCTTGTTGCCAGAAGTAACAGTACCCGACTCCCTTGCAGATACACAGAAAGTAGAAGTGCAGGGGTTCCTCTTTAAAAACAGGGGTTTTTCTCTGATACCCCAGGTCGTACCTCTCTCATTAAACATGACATTCTGACTGAACCAGGTGAAAAGGTTAAACTGAGGCCCTACAGAATACCAGAGGCCAGGAGAGAGATTATCTTGGCAGAGGTGAGGAAGATGTTAGAACTTGGGGTAATAGAAGAGTCCCATAGCCAATGGTCCAGCCCTATAGTTCTGATCCCCAAGCCAGACGGCAGCTGGAGGTTTTGCAATGACTTCTGTAAGCTTAATTCCATATCTAAATTTGATGCTTACCCAATGCCACGTGTGGATGAGCTCATTGATAGACTCGGGAATGCCCGTTATATAACAACCCTAGATCTAACCAAAGGGTACTGGCAGATACCATTAACAGATGAGGCCAAAGAGAAAACTTCCTTTGCCACTCCGGACGGGTTGTTTCATTATGTTGTTTTGCCGTTTGGGTTGCATGGGGCACCTGCCACCTTCCAGAGGGTTATGGATAGAATTTTGAGACCTCACAGACAGTATGCAGCAGCCTATCTGGATGATATAATCATCCAAAGTCCAGATTGGGATTCCCATTTACCTAGAGTACAGGCTGTTATCAATTCTCTGCGTGAGGCAGGATTTACAGCCAATCCAAAAAAATGTGCCATGGGACTGGAGGAGGCCAAGTACCTGGGTTACAACATAGGCCGTGGCTTGATAAAACCCCAACTAAACAAGACTGAAGCCATACAAAGATGGCTCAGCCCTTTAACAAGAAGCAAGTCCGTGCTTTCTTGGGAATTACAGGCTATTATAGAAGGTTTATACCTAATTTTGCCTCTCTTGCGGCCCCTTTGACTGACCTGACGAAAGGCAAAGACTCTGTCATGGTTAAGTGGACGCCACAGGCGGAAAAATCATTTCAGACCCTTAAAAGCCTACTGTGTGCTCAGCCGGTGCTGATAACGCCAGACTTTACGAGAGAGTTTGTCCTTCAAACGGATGCATCTGATGTGGGACTGGGGGCAGTATGTCACAGGTGCGGAATGGTGAGGAACACCCGGTGCTGTACCTAAGTAGAAAATTAAATGATCATGAGACAAAGTATGCCATTGTAGAAAAAGAATGCCTAGCCATTAAATGGGCCCTAGAAGCCCTCTGTTATTACCTGCTTGGCCGTCAGTTTGAATTGGTTACGGACCACGCTCCCCTCAAATGGATGTGTGAAAATAAGGAAAAGAATAGGAGGGTTACAAGATGGTTCTTAGCCTTACAGGAATACAGGTTTACAGTAAAACACAGGCCAGGGACCCAAATGAAAAATGCTGATGCCTTATCTGGGGTCCATTGTATGATGTCCAGTTGTGTTCCAGCCCTGGGTCTGAAACAGGGGGGGAGGATGTGTGACAGAGTGTCTGGACAAGTCATAGAGGGTGTGTATATTTGCCCAAGATTTCTTGTATCTGTCAGGTAAAAGCAACCAGGAAGTTACAAACTAGAGATCTAGGGTCTCTAGTTTAGGGTTTGTGAAAAAAACCCATTTACAGGGCCTGTGTTGCTGGAGTGGGGAAGAAAGGGTGGGCCCCACTCCACCCGGACAGTCCGGGTCTTGGGCTGTCTGATTAGTCCAAGCTGTGCTTACCTGATAGAAGGAGGGAGTTCACACACACTCTGGCTCTCTCATCCTGGGAACAGGACATCTGCTACGAGCCTGTGGGAGCATTGCCAGTGGTATGTCATGATCTGATATGTTGTGGTGCCCGGTACTAGGCCGGCACTGGGTTAGTCAGGAGCACCTAATGTTTAGTTAGAGCCGGACAGGCACACGACTTATTTTGTTTAGTTATGTTTTACGTTATACCACAATCTGGCAATAAAACTGGTTGAGGTCAGTTAAATGATTCTTCCTTGTTCTGTGGACTTTGTGCCTGCTGAAAGTGTGCCCATCTACCAAGGAGACGACTAACCCGCTACCTAACCCCTTAATATATATATATATATATATATATATATATATATATATATATAATGTTCAGCTGCAAGAAGATCTTTGGCTAAATAACCAAGCAGCACCATATCCCATACAGTGAGAGAAGACTATGTACTATAAAAGGGTATATACTCTTAACAGAAGTTAGGATAATATCTATTCGTTCAGTTGCCGATGTTGCAGGAGATGGTGAGACCTATTGTTCATTACAAGAATGAGGGGGTGGGTATTAAGGGTATGTATAATCCAGGTATTAAGGGGCATATATATTAGAGGCTGCGCACCAATAATAAGAAGAGCTGAGGGTGTAAGTGTGTCAAAAACATGACAACTCCTCCCCAGCATAAATGCTTATACAGAGATTGCCAATTGTAAATCCTTGGAAGCTTAAAGTGTTTCTCAAAGATTAGAGCTTAGCACTTTGAGGTGAACTTTCTGTTTTGGTAGCTATATTAATTATAGAATGTTCTGCCCTGTTATGATTTTATTTTAATAATGACAGTTGTTCTGTTAACAGACCTGGGAGATTTTTCCAAATACCATTTTGTGAATACTCACCTGTAAAATGGGTATTATAAGTATGTCACACACCCCGCTTCAAGACAATCATTACATGTGGGTATACTGACCTGTAGATGGCGATCTTGCAGAGATTATAATAAAAAAAGGTAAGACCCTCCCAGCCCATAAATACCTGGGACCTCCCACTCATTCCCCAGTATAAAGATAGCAGTAAGATCAAGGGACCAGGAAAGCCAATTAAAACTAACAAAGGTTCACCATATAAAGGGTCCAGAATACAAAAGGGCAGGGTGAAGCGGGGTGTGTGACATACTTATAATACCAATTTTACAGGTGAGTATTCACAAAATGGTATTATTTTAAGTATGTCACACACCCCGCTTCAAGACAATCATAACATGTGGGACATCTAATAGCAGTGTCCAGAAAGGGCGGGGCTCCAAAAAACAAGGCAACAAGGCACAAACTTAAACCACTGCAGCTTGCAGAACTTTGCGGCCAAAAACAGCATCCGCTGAGGCCCGAACATCAACCTTGTAAATCTTGGAAAAAGTGTGAATAGAAGACCAAGTAGCAGCCTTACAATCCTGCTCAACAGAAGCCTGGTGCTGGAAGGCCCAGGACGCCCCAACAGCACGAGTAGAATGAGCAGTAACACGAAAAGTGGGAACCTTCCCCTTGGCAGAATAGGCCCCAACAATGGCCTGGCGAATCGATTTACTAATGGAAGACTTGGCAGGAGCCAAACCCTTCCTAGGCCCAGAGGGCACCACAAAAAGGGTGTCAGTCCTACGAAAAGGATAAGTAGACACCAAATAGTACTTCACACAGCGAACCACATCCAAAGAATGCAAAACCCTCTCCTTGTCATTACTAGGCTTAGGACACAAGGAGGGAAGAACAATATCCTGATTAAGATGAAAAGCAGAGACCCCCTTAGGAAGGAAATCTGGCTTGAAGCAGAAAACCACCTTGTCCTGATGCCTCTCAAAGTAAGGGGCCTTAATAGACAAGGCTGCCAACTACGAAACACGCCGAACAGAAGTGATGGCAACCAGAAAAACAACCTTCTGAGTAAGCGTAGAAAGTGCAATATCCTGCAAAGGTTCAAAAGGAGGACCCTGCAAGGCAGACAAAACCAAATTCAAATCCCAAACTGGGAGCAAAGGCTTCCTAGGAGGCCGCACATGCGTAACCCCCTGGAAAAAGGTCTTAACCAGAGGATAAAGAGAAAAAGACTTTTGAAAGAAAACCGCCAGGGCAGAAACCTGCCCTTTCAGCGTACTAAGCTTCAAACCTAGGTCCAGACCATGTTGCAAAAATTCCAAGATCCTAGGGATAGAAAGCGCCCTTGCAAGGCAAGGCCCTGACATCACACCAATCAATATAAGACCTCCAAATCCTGGCAGAGGAAGACTTCTTTCTAGCCTTAACCAGAGTCTGAATGACAGCATCAGAAAGACCTTCCTCCTTCAAGATGGAGGTTTCAGCAACCACGCCGTCAAAGCCAGCGTTGGTAAATTGGGGTAGAGCAGTGGACCCTGAGTGAGTAGATCCGGCAGAAGGGGCAGAACTAACTGATCCTCTGCCAACCTTACCACGTCTGCGAACCAAACCTGTCTTGGCCACCTTGGAGCCACGAGAATTGCTGACGCGCCCTCCAGGGCCAGCTTGCGCACCACTTTGCCCACTATGGGAAACGGAGGGAACAGGTATATAAACCCCAGATCCCTCCAGTTCAGAGACATGGCAACCGCCGCCAGAGCCAGCGGATCCCGCGAGAGAGACACAAATGCCGGAAGCTTGTGATTGTGACGAGAGGCAAAGAGGTCCACCACCGGAGTCCCCCACCGGTGGCAAAGCGACCGAAACACCTTGGGGCAGAGCGACCATTCCCCCCCGGCGAGATGACCCCCTGCTCAGTGAGTCCGTCTCCATGTTCTACACTCCCGGAATGTACACTGCCGAGATGCATGGGACATTGCCCTCTGCCCAATCCAGGATTGAAGACACTTCCCTGAGGGCACGCCTGCTGCGAGTCCCTCCCTGGTGATTGATGTAGGCGACCGCCGTCCGATTGTCCGACCGAACTTGAACCGGTAGTCCCCGTAACTGATGAGTCAAGTGAGCCAGAACCAACCTGATGGCTCTCAGCTCCAGAACACTGATGGGATCGTGAGCCTCCTGAGGCCCCCACAGCCCCTGAAACTGAAGATCCTTCCAAAATCCCCCCCAAACTGACAGGCTGGCATCCATGGTGACCGTCTCCCAACGAGGGGTAAGAAAGGACCTGCCCCTCGTCAGATTGCTCGGTTTCAGCCACCACCGAAGGGAACACCGCACCCAGGGGGACATCCGAAAGGACTGATCTAATGACAGCGGGGACCCATCCCAGGCTGCCAAAAGATGGAGCTGGAGCGTCCTTGTGTGAAACTGGGCAAAGGGAACTGCCTCGAAAGACGCAACCATCAATCCCACCAGTCGCATCCCTAGCCGGATGGACGGGCGGGGGATGGATAGGAGATGCTGAGTCAATTCCTGAATCAGAAGAACCTTGGCTCGGGGAAGAAACACCCTGGCCTGAGAAGTATCCAGAGACATTCCCAGGAACTCCACCACCCTGGAGGGAGTAAGGCAGGACTTGGGATAGTTGATCACCCAACCGAAACTCTCCAGAGTGGACACCACGTTCCCGGTATCCAGCTGCGCCTGACTGAGGGAAGACGCCATGATGAGAAGATCGTCCAGATAGGGCATGATGCGGATACCCCTAGCTCTGAGGATGGCCATCACTCCTGCCAACACCTTGGTAAAGACCCTTGGAGCCGAGGTAAGGCCAAACGGAAGAGCCACAAACTGAAAATGTCGATTGTCCACTACAAACCTGAGGAATCTCTGGTTTGCCCGAAATATTGGAATATGCAGGTAAGCATCCTTGATATCTATGGACGTCATGAAGTCCCCCTGACGAAGTGAGTGGATGGCTGATCTCAGAGTTTCCATACGGAACTTCCGGGGAACCTGTTGAGCAGCTTCATATCCCAAATGGGACAAACGGATCCGTCCTTCTTGGGCACCGTGAACAAATTGGAATAGAAACCCAGGCCCCGGTCTGAGCAAGGCACCTGACAGATGACAGCCATGTCCAAGAGACTTGCTACTGCCGCCCGAAGCCCCTGGGCGGCCAGAGAATCTGACGGCACCCGAGAACTGAAGAATCTGTGAGGGGGCCGGAACTCGAACTCCAGCTTGTAACCGGAAGACACCACTTCCTGAATCCACCTGTCCGAGACCTCTTGGACCCAGACCTGGGAGAAGAATTGCAGCCGTCCCCCCACCCGCAAGGGTGAGGGCGCTCCCTCATTGCTGAGCCGGCTTGGCAGTGGCTCTAGGCTTGGAGCCCCAACTGTGTCCTGGACGGGCCCGAACCTCGCCCCTGGTCCAGGAATCACCTCTGAACGAGGGGAAAGCCGAACCCCTGCCGACTCTAGCCCCACAAAAGGACTGAGAGAAGGAAGCCGCCCCCCGAAAGGGGCGACGCTGCTTTTTACGCTGAGGTAACTTACCTCCCTTTGCCACCGAATCCAATCTCTCTCCAAAGAGCCGCAACCCCACAAAGGAAGGGCCGTAAGCGACTTTTTGGACACAAAATCAGCCGCCCACTGGCGTAACCAAACCGACCGCCGGATAGCCACAAGCAGGGACGCAGCTCTGCTACACATCACCAATGTGTCGTCCAAGGCGGACAGCACAAAAGACAAAAATAACTCACAGCGCTTAAGGTCGGCAAACTCCTCACTAGCCGGGTCAAGCCCGGAAGAGGTCAACAGTCCTCTAACAACCGACCTGGCAGCTACCAATAAAAGCGCAGAAGCACAAACCGCCTGCAAGGCCGATCCAACACTGGCAAAACCATGACAAGCCATCTGGTCAATGCGTTTATCCTCACCATCCTTGAGAGTAGTGCACTCCGGAGAATAGAGGACTGAGGAGCTGGACAACCTCAAAACAGGAGCATCCAACTCAGGGGGGGGGACGACCAGTGCTTCACCGCGTCCGCCGGAAAGGGATATTTCCTGTCCCAACCCGGTGGGACACCTGGAAGCCGAGTCGGCCTCTCCCATTCCTTGAGAATGATACCATCAAAATGCTTTTGATAAGGAAATTCCAAGCGCGGCTTGGTCACTTCAGAGAACTCCCCCTTCAGCGGAGGAGCCTCCTCGGGGGGAACAATAGCCAGGACCTCAAACATATGAGCCAGGACCCTAGAGGTATCCAAGGAGTCCCCCTGGCCCTGCTCGGTATCAGCGCCCACAAACTGCTGATCATCGGAGCCCTCAGACTCCTCATACAGCTCCCCTTCCTCACGCGGGGAACAATCAGACCAATCCAGGGAGTCAAAATCCTCCCTATCAAGGCCCTGCGCGGCCGTATACAAATGCTTTCTCTTTGCCGTGGCCTTTTTAGCAACGGCACTGGAAAACAATTTTTCAAGATTGGCCAATCTGGCACACACCTCAGATTGCGACTCCCCGCCAATGATCACATCACACGGGGTACGTGTCAAGCGAGGGGGAGACGGAGAGGAGACTGGCGGAGCAGAACCGGACGCCTGAGATCCGGTCTGCCGCGTAATAGACCGCTGCGCACAGGGTACACCTAGAAATACATCATCCCCCAAAAGGGATACCCCACACCCCAAACACAGCCTGGATAGCCCCGAGGGGGGGGCACAAGCCCAGTATCCGGGGAAGCCTCCATATGGTGATTTTATAATTATATATATATATATATATATATATATATATATATATATATATAATGTTCCGAGGGATTTACGAAATAATGCAACCCGGGATGCCCCTTTAAGTCTTGAGTGGGAGGATTTGAAGCCAACTAAAATTTAACCAGGGACCCTGGACCGGGAGAACCCCCCTTTAATAAGATCAATGGTCCACCTGGAACACACAAACAAAACACACGCTCAGAATGCTAGCAATGCATAAGGAGTTAATAACAGATGCATCTGATGGGCCACAGGCCACTCACCCGACCTTCACCCAAGCACCGCACGCCAGGCAGGAGGGGAAGTGGAAGACACGCAGTGTGCAGGAGGGAGGGCGGGCCGGCGCGGTTCACGCGCCGCGCCCGGCCCCGCCCCCCCCGTCTCTCCCAGCCAGAAGCCGGGACCTGAAAACGGCGCCCACAGGACGGGAGCGCCAAGCCCCGCCCACCCCGCCCTGAGGAGAAGAAGCCCTCATGGGCGTTCACAGCCGCCACTGCCGCACGCCGGAGGCCGGCGCCTCGATTGTGGTGAAATGGGGCCAAAACTGAACCCCTCTTACAGAGTGAACTTCATTGCTCAATACCAACAGACCCCAATGCGATTTACATGGATATTTATCTCACAGGCACACCTTTTTATGAGTCACATGAAGGGAGAAATGCATGTGTATAATGTGCAATATTTGCAATGTCACCCAATATTCATACATCTTCTTCTCCCATGGGGAAATGTCTCCCCATATCCAGGTTTGGGTAAAAGAGCTTGAGAACTTGAAAGTTGTGCATGGCTCCCATCATGGGGGTTGGGGGGTGGTGTTATGCAACATCTTTTGGGGTGATTAGGCTCAGCGTACCTGCATTGGGCTGTGACATGTATGCTGGGTTAACCTTTGTACCACAGTGTGTGCAATAAAATATTATAAGGAATCTCATTGAGATACATTTTTAAGAGGTGATGTTGGATGATTATGTCACTTCCTCCACTCACCAGATCAGCAAATCAGCATGCTCGCTTTAACTCAACTCCCTTCAGCTCTGCTGACGGCTAAGCAGCCAAGTGGCACCGAAAGCACTAACCTCCTAGCCATGGTGTGCCCGCACCGTCCATTCGCAGGTTAATTGGTATGTGGCCGCAATGCAGAGATGTGGCTAGAGCTCCGGGAGAAGGCGAGTGAAGTCTTTTAGACTCCTTTTAAGTCTACCGTTAAGTCTTAACTACCGTTGACTAAAATCCTTCCCATGTGTATAACCTCACATTTATCCATGAGCTTCATTATCAAATACTGTCCCAATACTGGAACAGCAATTATACCTTCCCGCGGAGAACCAGTAGTGTGAAAATAAAATTTCTGTGAATCCACCACAAGAGATTAAATGCGTACCGGACTGATTCTTTAGCCATACATCAAATAACAAAAGACTTCAGGTCTTCTTTAAATATACTTAAAATCAATTTAGGTCTTCTTCAGGTAGTTGTCTCCACAAGATATAAATAATTATCTCCATAAAATGTATTTTTGCCTAGTCAAATTTTTCCTCATGAAAAGGAAACAAAAAAATAGAACCATATAGTGCGACAAGCTTAAAAATATTTAAAAAGCGCAGGCTGCGCCTCCATTTATTGCACTCACCAAGTATCAAATTAAAAGCGCTTCCGCTAGTAGATGCTGTAAGCGGGTATCGGGCGCTATAACAGAACACCTCCGTCGCTGTAATAACCTGGCCGGCATTGATAAATGTGATGTATGTTGGGCGCCCTAACGCCAGTACAGTGCTGCAGCCAGCGAAAGGTAGAAATCCATTTTTAATATCATTCATATATATTAAAGAGAACTGGGCCCAGCACTGGCCCCTGTGCTACTCCAATAGTAAGGGGGTCCAATCCCAGTTTGTACCATTGACATGCGCACACATTTCCCCCCAGTCCAAGCATCTTTTATACAGTACCAGTCTTGTATGTGGCACAGTATCAAATGCTTTAGAAAAGTCAAGATATGACATATGTACAGACTCCAGCCTAAAAAATGTTCTTCCTAATAATTTATAACGTATGTAACTTTCATAGGACATTTAGAAAGTGCAGTGCCAGAATCTTCATACTTACTAATGGCGAGAAGCTCTTTAGGCATCCAAAGAGCCTTGTTTACGACCGTACAAGCCTACTCCCATGGAGATGGCATTCTAAACCAGGTTCAGCAAGCTTGGACTTGGCATGCCCGCTGGATTGCAAGAAATGGAGGAGTGTTAGAGAATGTAAAGCCATGGTGATGGACCACCATGTCAAGTATGAAGAGGCCAGTGCTGCACAAAGGAGCTGTGGAGGACAAAAGGCGAGTATAGGCTTTTAAGGTTATTGTGTGGATAGGTACATTCCAGCCTGTTTTCTGCTCCCTATGTTATGAATGTGAGGGATTGCATCTTTTATTCAGTCTGCTTTATTTATTTCTTAACAAAACCTAGTGAACGTCCTTACTTTTGCTGGGCCCTGTCAGCAGCAAAGGGTGACTGATCCATGCATGTTTCAGCATAAAAGTCCTCTCGGAAGTTATTTCATTTTGGGGACTGAGAAAGAGGCATCAGCGGAAAGCGGAGCAAGTTCAGCAAGGTTGTGATGAATGAAATGTCAGGGGTGGCCCTGACAGCCAACATGGGGCAAGCAGAATACAGGCTAATTTAATCCACTACTTTTAGGAAGGTAGGTCAAATGTTTTGAATGGGTAATTCTAAAAGCCAGGCAGTGCACCTTGGAAAGAGGCACTTGGAACAAATGAGTTTTAAAAAGCTGGCCTCTCCTTCTGGTTATAAATGTTGTAGAGAAATGCTGAGTTCAACAGTGATAATTAAACAACAGAAATTGTATTTACATTTAAATATAATGTACATAATTTTATAGTATAGTATCATTCATTTTGAGTAACACTCAAAAAAAAATAGACATCATTGGGTTAGTGGTACTCTCAAGGTAAGTCCAGTGTTAGAAAGGGAAGCTCGATCTACCTGGACCTGCAAGCCTTCACATTAGCTCCCTCCTTTCCTACCTATGTGATACCAATCTGAACAGACAACAATGCTCACATAACTACAATATGGATATTTAAGGAAGCGTTTTGACATATTTAAGCACCCACCTTGGCACTCAGCAGACATTCATAGAATACAAGGGCAGTGAGAATAACAAGGTGCTTCATAGCAGGAAAAAATACAATTCTGTGAAGTACTCACCTGTAGAATTGGTATTATACGTATATAGTACGTCCTGCTCCAGATGTAATACTTACACTTGGGACATCCAATAGCAGTGTCCATAAAAGTAGGGTGGGATCCCCAACAAAAAGGCAACAGCACGCAGCTTAAACTACTGCCGCCTGCAAAACCTTGCGGCCAAACACAGCATCAGCTGAGGCCCGAACATCAACCTTGTAAAACTTTGAAAAGGTGTGAACAGAAGACCAAGTAGCGGCCTTGCAAACTTGTTCAACAGAAGCCTGGTGCTGGAAGGCCCAGGAGGCCCCAATAGCACGAGTAGAATGAGCAGTAAGACGGAAAGGAGGACTCTTCCCCTTAGCAGAATAGGCCTGAATCACAGCCTGACGAATCCATTTGCTGATAGTAGACTTGGCAGGAGCCAAACCCTAGGCCCAGAAGGCACAACGAAGAGAGCATCAGTCTTCCTGAAAGCCGCAGTGACAACCAGGTAATACTTCAAACACCTGACCACATCCAAGGAACGCAGAACCCTTTCCTTGTCGTTGCTAGGATTGGGACACAATGAAGGAAGAACAATGTCCTGATTCAAATGAAAGGCAGACACAACCTTAGGCAGAAAATCCGGCTTGAAGCGGAACACTACCTTGTCCTGGTGCCTCTCATAGTACGGAGGCTGAATGGATAGAGCAGCCAGCTCCGACACACGCCTAACCGAAGTTATGGCCACCAAAAAGACAACCTTGAGAGTAAGAACAGCCAGAGCAGCATCGTGAATAGGCTCAAAGGGAGCACCCTGCAAGGCAGATAAAACCAAGTTTAAATCCCAAACGGGGACCACAGGTTTACGAGAGGCACACGCATGAGTGATCCCCTGAAAGAAGGTCTTAACCAAATGATGTTGAGCAAAGGACTTCTGAAAGAAGACGGACAGGGTAGAAACCTGACCCTTCAGAGTACTGAGTTTTAGACCTAACTCCAAACCATACTGTAAGAACTCCAGAACCCTGGGGACAGAGAACTCCCTACAGGGAAGAGACCTAGACTCACACCAGTCAATGTAGGTACGCCATACTCTATAATAGATAGCAGCAGAAGTTTTCTTCCTAGCCTGCACCATAGTACCTACCACAGAGGCAGACAAACCCTTCTCCATCAAGATGGAGGTTTCAACAGCCAGGCCGTCAAAGCCAGCGTTTGTAAATTGGGATGGCGTAGGGAGCCTTGAGTTAGCAGATCTGGCACCCCTGTCAGATTGTACTGGTCTATTGCCATTTGAACCACGTCTGCGAACCACACTCTTCTTGGCCACCTGGGGGCCACTAGAATCACAGGCACCCCTTCCAGAGCAATCTTGCGCAGAACCCTGCCCAGAAGGGGGAATGGTGGAAATACATACAGGAGCCGAAACTCCTTCCATGACATGGACAGGGCATCCGTGGCCAAGGCCAGAGGATCCTGAGACAGGGATACGAAGGTCGGGAGCTTGTGGTTGTGACGGGATGCAAACAGGTCCACATCCGGTAGACCCCAACGGTGACACAGGGACTGGAAAACCCTGTTGCAGAGGGACCACTCTCCCTGACGGGACGTCCCCCTGCTCAGAGCATCTGCAAGCAGATTCTCCGCCCCCGGAATGTAAACAGCCGAAATGCATTGTACATTGGCCTCCGCCCATGTCAGAATCTGAGACACCTCCTGGAGGGCACCCTTGCTCCGGGTCCCTCCCTGATGGTTGATGTATGCAACCGCCGTCCTGTTCTCTGAGCGTACCTGGACCGACAGACCCCTCAGGTGTTGGGTCAACCGCTCCAGTATCAACCGGACTGCCCGCAATTCCAGAATGTTGATGGGTAAATGGGCCTCCTGAGGACCCCACTTCCCCTGGAAGCGCAGGAACTTCCAGAATCCCCCCCAACCTGACAGATTGGCATCCGTTGTGACAGTCTCCCAGGAGGGGGCCAGAAAAGACCTGCCCCCTATCAAGTTCCCGAGGTCCAGCCACCATGCAAGGGACCGTCTGACCGAGGGGGGAAGCACACAGACCCCGTCCAAGGATGCTGGGTTCTTGTCCCATACTGACAGAAGGTGAAGCTGCAGAGGTGCCTGGGCAAAGGGCACCGCCTCGAAGCTTGCCACCATCAGGCCCACCAGCTGCATTCCTTGCCTGATGGAGGGCTGTGGGCACGAGAGAAGGAACCTTGCCTGCGCAGTCAGAGCTTCCACCTTCTGTTGAGGAAGGAATATCCTTGACTGAACCGTATCCAGAATCATTCCCAGGAACGGAGTCACCGAGGAGGGGGACAGAGAGGACTTGGGGTAATTGATCACCCAGCCGAAGGACTCCAGGGTGGACACTACCAGCTGAGTGTCCAGCTCTGCCTGCTGCAGAGACCGAGAGGTGATGAGTATATCGTCCAGGTAGGGCAGCACGCGTATGCCCCTTAGCCTTATCAGGGACATCACCCCTGCCAGCACCTTGGTGAACACTCTGGGAGCCGATGTGAGGCCGAATGGCAAGGCCACAAATTGGTAATGCTGATCTTTCAGTGCAAATCTGAGAAACCTTTGGTGTCCTGGAAACACCAGGACGTGAAGGTAAGCATCCTTGATGTCTACGGACGTCATAAAGTCCCCTGGGCGCAGGGAGCCAATGGCTGAGCGCAGAGTTTCCATGCGAAAGTGCCTGTTCTTGACAAATTTGTTGAGGATTTTTAAATCCAGAATGGGCCTGACTGACCCATCTTTCTTGGGTACTGTGAAAAGGTTGGAATAGAATCCCATGCCCCTGTCTCCTAAGGGGACCTTGCAAATGACCCCTAGATCCAGGAGACCCTGCACGGCCAGCAACAAGATCTGGTGGGGGGCCGTACAGCAAATTCTATCTTGTAGCCGGAGGACACTACCTCCTGAATCCACCGGTCTGAGACGTAGCGCCTCCAGACATGCTCGAAGTGCTGCAGGCGTCCCCCCACCCAGACGGGCGAGGGCGCCCCCTCATGCCTGAGGGGTCTTGGGAGGGGCTTTGGGCTTGGGCCTCCAGGAGAAACCGGGACGGCGTCCTCTATTCCTGTGCCAGGAATCTGCGTGGGACCCAGCGAAGGGCACCTCTTTTCCCTGTTTAGCCCCACGGTAGGGGATTGAAAGGGCCGAATCTGCCGCCTGCGCTGGGGCAACTTGCCTCCTTTGGCGAAGAGGTCTAGACGGTCCCCAAACAGGCGCATCCCCTTAAATGGAAGCCCAGTAAGGGCTTTATTAGCGGCATTGTCAGCAGCCCACTGTCGCAACCAAACCGCACGGCGTATAGCTACCGCCAGGGCAGAAGATCTGGCACACATCCGTATAGCATCGTCCGATGCAGACAGGATAAAGTTTACAAACACATCACAATTAGACAGTGCATTGACAGTATCAGGTGGCAACTCATCTGTGCCATCAAGTGCATTCCTGACCATGGCCCTGAGCGCTACTGCCATAATGGCTAAGGCGCAAACCGGGCGCAGGGTCGCTCCCCCAAATGCAAAGGCATGACATGCCAATTGATCAATATGCCGGTCCTCAGAGTCCCGTAGCGTAGTAGTGTCAGGGGAGTGCATAATAGAGGTGTTGGACAACCCTAGAATAGGAGCATTGACCACGGGGGGCGATGACCAGCCGGGAAGGGATACTTCCTATCCACACTCTTACGGATCCCAGGAAGTCTGCACGAGGCTATTGAAATGGGTTTGCTCGGGAAATTCCAGATGAGCCTTAGCAGTATGAAAAAGCTCACCCCTTTGCCTGGGAGCCGCAACAGGGGGAGAGATGGACAAAACTTCAAATATCTGAACCAGCAGTCTGTCAATATCATCCGAGGTCCAGTGCTCGGAACCAGACTCGTCGTGACCCCTTGACTCCTCGTCATATGACCCTGAGTCAGAGAACAGCTCCCCTTCGTCCGAGGGGGTATGGCCGTAAGGATGCAACAACTCAGATTCCATAGGGAAAAGAGTCAGGGGTTAAATGCCGCCTCTTAGCGGTGGCCTTACGCGCTAATGAGCTAGCAAGCAATCTTTCAACACTGGCCAGTCTAGTAGCCACATCAGGATGAGAATCTCCGCTTGTATTGGGGGTTAGACTCAGGCTTGGGGGAGTAGGTGAAGTGAGGCGAGGTGCAGGCCCAGCCACTGAAGGGGCGGGAAGAACCTGCTGTGCACAAGGAACACAGACCCATGCATTGTCACCGCTGCTAGGTAAGACCCCACAAGCTACACACAGCCGGGCTTGTCCCGAAGGAACCCCGTTCACAATATCCTGGGACGCCTCCATATGGTGATTTAATCGGCACAATAGGCCAGTAGGGATTGACGCTGTAAGCTACCCTGGATGCCCCAATAACCCGCGGCAAAGCTCCAAAAACGCGTAGCCAATAGAGAAAACAGGGCAGTGACGCCTGAAGGAATTGATCGAGTGGATTACCGCAGCAGAGCCACTTCAGGCTAAGAAAAAGACGCCGCAGCATCAGCAAAGCCACCGCCGCCCGTGCAGTACAACCATATAGGAAGGGCGCGGCGGCGACCAATACAAGTAAAAAGAACACAGCGCGGCTCTGACACCCATTCCCAGTCAAACGCGATACTAAGGCCATAAGCGTGTAATGGGGTACACTGAGGCCGCCATACTCACAAACCCCTCCCCCCCCCTTTCTTTCCCCCCAGGCTAGGGGGGGAACGAGGGAGGATGGCGACCCTTTACACAGGGTCCACTGCTACACGGGGCGTGGGGCAATGATGCGGGAGGGGCATCCCCTAAAGGCTCACCATCAGCCTAAACCGCCTACCCTTTGGTGGGGGACTGCGGTGGAGCATGGCTCCGTTAAGCACGCATGGTGCTGCCTACCTTCACCCGACCAGCGCAGCCCAGGCTGGGAGGCACATCACAAATAGGACGGGTGGGAGTAGTCCAACAGGGCCGCAGGCTGTAATAGCCCCGCTCACCTGCAAGACAGTGATACTTCATGTCTTCGCAGTCAGCACTGCAGAGAAATCTGGGTATTTGTGGGAGGTCCCTGGGTATATGAAGGGCCGGGAAAAGCCTGTTTTTGCATGTCTGCAGTGCACAGCGCCATCTGGCGGAGGATAACCCAAGTGTAAGTATTACATCTGGAGCAGGACGTACTGTATACTTAGAATAATGTATCAACACTACTAATACTACTAACCCAGTTATTTTTCTTCTCTACAATATAACAGGTGGTTCTCATATTATCTAAATGATAATATGACAATTCTATACACACCTTTGCTCTATTCTTAAAATGTAAATAACATTTCAGTTCATCACTATTGCAATCAGAATTTCTCTACAATACCTATAACCATACAGTTAATTTAGCCGTTTGCCTGGAATGTCCCTTTAAGTTGTTCACTACATTCCAATAAATATGCTTTATGTTCTAAGAAGCCTGATTAAATCATGGTAAGAAAAGGCACCATGTCATCATTTTACTACAGTAAATGTATTACTAATTATTGGACATATTTGAAGGAGTCAGCCATTGGCTTATCAACTCCACAGACCTGGGATCTTCTACATCCCAATACAATTTATTTATTTTTTTCTTTTGTTTATATTGCAACTTTAATTTCAACTTACTGAGGGTTGTCACAACTCCTTGTTCTATATCTTACACCCGCTCCACAAGTTCGAGAACAAGAACCAAATTTGCTCCAAGACCCCCAATTTCCATCTTGCCGGAGAATGTCTGGCGTAAGCCAGATGCAGTGTCCTTTGAAGCAATGCTGCAAAAAAGTCAATAGATAAATTATATATATCACCCATAAAGTATTTAGATACCGAACACATTCCTAAACTCAATCAATCAAGACAATATGTTTTGACATCATTGCGATCATGTTAGACAAAAGATAAAGTGACAGGCTGCAGCTAAAAATTATTTAACAGCATAGTGCAAATCAACTACTGACTAGCAATTCCCAAACTATCATTTTACACTTCCCTAAAATACTGTAGTTAACCATTGAAGTTGGTCTGGCTTTAACACTAAAAATCAAAGTCTACTGGAGACCAGCAGACGCTTAATATGTTAAAGTGGTCCAACACCCATTTTCCATCTGGTTTGCTGGATCCCCCCACAACCCAAGTTTCACTCACCTGAACCATGAACACCTGGCAAATTGTGATTCTGCGGTCGGAGAGTTGCATGGTCTATGTGTTAGTCAGTCAGTGACCTGAAAAGCAAAAGCCAATCCGGTACACGTGACCACCAGTGGAAACTTGTGCGGTCACGAATTCAGTGGAGGGATAGTGGTACAGGTAAGTAAAATTTTGGGTTGTGGGGCTGGGGGGGGGATTCTGGATACCTTCCCCCCCACCTAGCTTGTCTCAGTTTGGCCCAGCACCCATTTGCAAATGCATTGCCGGTATCTCATTATTCATCATTACATTGCTGTTACCATAATCAACCTTTCATTGCAATTCCTGCAGTGATTCCAGCAGCCTTTGGGTGATCACTGTAAGGAGGGAGATGATGCAACAAAAAAAGACAGGTGGTGGGGTTTGGCTTATAAGCAAAAATCAACAAAATGTAGGTAACCCAAACTTGTTTCAGGGTACAGGTCCTGGGGACTGCTATGGATTTCTATGCTGGAAAGTGAAGTTGAGGAGACATCATGCAGGCCTTTGAAAGCAAACTCTGTAACTTGTATAAAAGTTGCTACATCTACAAAAATCTCACAGCTGTAAGAGAAATTCAGCATTCTGGGAGAGCCCTGACCAGAGAAGAGGGGAAAAGTTCTATCCCGGAGGCTAATCGTGAAAAATCAGCACTCCCCTAAGATGTCCCAGGATGTAGTCAGTCTGCTCTAGTGTCTTTGTGGTATATGGCCACATGCCTATCCTGGAAATCAGGCAACACAGCTTTCTGGTACCCCTCTGGTTGTGTGGCCGTACAACTGTGCACCAGTTAGAGAACGCAGCTCAGTTTCCAGACACATGATTAAATGGGTCAATGAGCCCTAAGCTTACTCCTAGACCATGGTGCTGATCATGTGGAAGGGAATATGAGCACAGAGTTAGTGCTTGGCCAACATAGGGAGTTATTCATCAAGGGATAGTGCCAGGTAGTGCCTCGTAGCGGCAGGAAGCATCTGGTGAACGCTCGGCACTGTACGAAAAACAACATTTATGAAAGCGAATCTGGTGAGCGACTCTAACAGCGCCATGTAGCGTATGATTCATCATTACAGGTGGCTCGGCATATAGCACCGGCACTCTAGCTTCCAGAGAACCAGGTATTACCTGTCGCTACCTGTCGCTCTCCCATACATTTCAGTGCACATTCCTTTTTTTCTGTCTTTTATTTTTTTTTTTGCTCTCAAATAATTGTGTAACCTTTCCTGTCCTAGAAAAAGTCATTTTTAAAACGTTTTTTATATTTTTATGCAGAAATGTCATTACAGGTCTGGCACTAAAGTGTTAATGTCACAATGTTACAACAATGTAATTCCATGTGTTTTCGCTTTGTTACTGGTGGACAGACGTCTGGCGCTCTGTGCTATAGCGATCAGCTTTAGAGCACCGATGCTGTGTGTGTAGTTTTTTGATAAGTATGGTGTGAGTCACTGAGAGTCGGTCGAACTGAGCTGGCGCTACCTTTCGCTCCCTGCAGCGCTGTACTGGTGTTACAGCACTCAACATACATCACATTCATCAATTGCAGCCAGGTTACTACAGGGACTGAGGCGCTCTGTTACAGTGCCCGATACCCGTTTATAGCGTCTACTAGCGGTCGCTCTAAGCGCAGCTCTACAGACGCCCATCTGCCGATACCTGGCGTTAATAATCAATCGGCCTCATAGAAGACATAATTAGCGCTTGCTTGAACGAGAGAAACATGGCAGAAAACTTCAATGCCTGACACCCAAGGAAACTCCCCTAGCCCAACAGATACCTTTTCCTTGTTCTAGTTGTTACTGACTACTCTTGGAATGAAAAGGCACTGCTAAAACCTTCAGGTACTTCAAGTACTTTTGCCTAATCCCTTTGCTCCATTTGTATGCCCTCCATAAGGGTTATTTCTATCACTAATGACCTACTTTAATTTAGTCCCAAATGTAATCCTGAGCGTAGACACCACTAATACTAAATCTCTTAACTTCATCTTTTTAAGCACACCCCCTTAAAACCCATTAAATTGGGGTTCCCTAAATCCTAAATCAGGTTGGATTGAATAGGCAGTGAACCAGGTGTGGCTTTTCTTATTTTCAAAAATAAGGGACAATTCCAATCTTACCAGAAGGTTATTTGGTCCATTACCAGTTCAATCCTCTTCTTGGGAAAACCCACTATACCTACGCCTGTTCTATAGGAATTTAACGATGCCAAGTCAGATGTTCACCTTGGCGTTACAAAAATGTTGGCTCTAATAAGTCATGTATGGTGGCAATCCCTTTGGGGACACACAATATGGATTTGCCAAGACATGTGCTGTCTGTGTTATCAGAATTTCTTTGGATCTCCCTGGCAGGTGACATTCTTCCTCTCTAGGTACATCATCAAGTATTTCCATGAATTTCATAGTAGACCTTCTGCTTGATCTCCTGGGAATACCATTTTTGGGTGGTTTGCTATTGGCTTGCTAAGGGACAGCCATTATCTGGGTCCTAGTACATTGGTCAGTATAGTCCAGAGCTTCAACTCCTTTAAACTATTATGGGAATTTATCATATAAAGCAATCCCTCAATTAAAAAAACATATTTATGGTTGTGCAGAGCAATTGAATAAAAAAAAATGTTTTACACATAATTCTATGTACTGAAGGCTCAATAGACTTACACATATGGTGTAATAGAATAGCTACAAACAATGCAATAACGATGATGACATAACAAAGATGCAATATACAGACAAATAAATTAAAGTATCAGGCGCACACCAAATTAAGCTTATAAAAGTTCATTTGATTTAAATTTTCATTTTCAGCAGTTAGGGCCAAGCAGCTGCTCCATAAGGAATTTCTTGTGGCCACTAGATAATTCCATGTCATGTAAGGTTGAATCAATAACTTCTAAGCCCAAATTATGTGGGATGGATGTATAGAGGCTATTTACGTCCATGCTACAAAGCCAACAATTATCAGGTAATGTTCCTAGATCTTTTTCCTTGAGAAAAGGGCTGTGATCCCCGAAACGTACTAAACTCACAATCTCGGGTAATACACTGCCTATGTATTTTGCTGATATGTCATTGCTGCTACTTGTATTTAAATGGATTACTGAAATCATTCTGTAATGATGCATCTGGAGAATCATGATTAAAGTGGACTAACACCCTGCTGGATCGGCCCGGGATTCTATAAGATTCCCAGGCCGATCCGATCCCTCCCTGCTGGGCATCCAAAATCGGGATGCCCAGCTATGTGAAACCCCACAGGACACCTGGTCCAACGGCGCAAACGCGGGCCGCATCTCCGCTCCTCTCTAGCAGGGCGCGTGCCCCCTGTTAGAGGGAAGCGCGAGATGCGGCCACCAGCGTGCTCGGAGCCGCTGTGGTAAGAGGTCTCATTGACGTGCATACCACAGCGGCTCCGAGCGCGCTGACTGGACGAGCGACCGTGCATGCGCCGTAGGAGTGGGGAGAGGTGAGTTGTATATAGCGATCTGGGGGATTTCACATAGCGGGGCACCCCCGATCGGGGTGCCCCGGGGAATTGGACCAAAACCCAGGATAGTCAAAATCCTGGGTGATGGTCCACTTTAAGCTTAACATTTTTTATGTTGGAATACACTGTTTATTGTATCCTGTACGCTTTTGAAACTGACATGCTTGACAACAGATAAACTTTGTATCTAAATTATTAGCTATATAACCCAGTCTCTGAATGTTAAGAGGCTATCACTGTGGTGATATACTTTTGTTGCTAACATTTTTTTGCTACATATAGAGCAGCTGCTTTTTTCTTTTTTAAACCACAGCGTCAGCTCACAACAAAAAGAGATTGTTGGTATCTTTCTTACCTGGATGCATTTTTTTGCGAGTGTAAATTTTTTTGTGATGTATCACTATATCTATTTCTTGCTTATATGAAAGAATATGGGCCTTAACTGCAGAGAAAAAGGAAAATGTAATCAAATGAACTTTTATAAGCTTAATTTGGTGTGCACCTGATACTTTAATGTATTTGTCTGCATTGGCATAAGAAGAGGTATCCTATTTGGGCAGCACCCTGTATATAAACCAGTATTTAGACTGGAGTAAATGCAATGAATATGAGAGTGTGCCACTAACTACTTACCATATATAAGTAATTACAACCTCCTCTGGATCTTGAAAATTAGAGGCAATTAGCAAATGTAAGCATCATATTTGTTTTCTCAGCTGTTTTTATCTCTGAACCATTTTGGCTGTAGAACAGTGTTACTTTAAACTGCAGGATAACACACACTCGCCAATAGCTGCCTCCATCTGAGGTCACACGCTTTGGCCCTCTGTGTCCATCACACTAAATAATCCCATTGGCTTTCACCCAACTGGGACTTCAACCAAGTTTTCCTGATTGGGAGACAATTTATATTAGTAAAACCCTAAATTGTTTAATAGGAAACCAGTAGTATGTGTCTTACTATACCGCATTGAAGCCTCTGAGTGGCAAAGAAAAACCAACTAGAGCATTGGATAATGTGGTGCAGTGCCGGTAACATGTTTAAAACTTTAAATGCCAAGCCATGTGAAATATACATGGCTGCTTGTCCATCCATTCCTTGTCAGCCACGTGAATTTCATAGACCTGTCCAGGATCCAGAAGGGGTTTTCTTTTCCTCCAAGGTGCCTCCGGATCCTGGGTCCTTATCGCTGGCATGCGAGCTTCTGACAGCCCGCTCTCCGCCGCAGGGAGGGGCCTTTTATAGACGCGAGTGAGTTTACGTCAGTTTACTCTGCCAGTGTAAACGGCCCCTCCCGGGAGTGAGAGCCGAATCTGGAGTGAGCAGTGGGACAGGGGGGCAGGGGACACTGATCGGCTGCCCTGCTCCCACTAATCACACCAGTTAATCCAGTAAAACTCGCATTGGTCCAATGACGCTCAACGCTCGTTGACTTGAATGAGCAGATAAGCAAAGCACAAAAATAAAATCCCAAAGGTGAACCACAGGGCTCTTATGCAGGTAAGTCATGAGTATAAGACTAGTCATGACCATACAAAGCAAGTCTAATCTCAGTCAGAATTGTCTTTTCCCATGTTTGAGTCAAGAAAATGTTAGTATAACCCAATAATTAAATGTTTTGCCAAATATTAGCTGTATACTTGAGGCCTTTACACACAATGCAGCTCTTGTATTAAGTTTCAGCATCCATTATAATTCATCATTATTTTTACCTTTCCTTGGGCACAAGCTGTCCCATCCAAGGGAGGACCTTTTTTTGTTTTGCAAAAATATGGATTGTCGGGATGACTACACCAAAGTTGCTTGCAGGGGTCAAATGTTCGAAACTAAATGAAAGCAAAAGCAAAGCATAGATAAAAAAAACTATGACATTTTTGTATAAAGGAATTGCAGAACATAACATTTAGAATATCTGTACCTGTGATATGTAATTTACTCCCATACAGTATTGTTCAAGATAAATAGAGGCCTTTAACCATAAAGCCAACAGGAAGACTTTTATCTGAATCATTTTAAAGTCTCGGCAAGAAATTTCTGGAGAAACTTGGGTTTTGAGAGCCTTTTTTCATTTAGCTCACAAAGTAAAAAAAAATAGTTTCAAGAAAATCCCCTGCAATTGTTCTATATCTTCTTCTAAATTTATGTTTGCAGTGCACAAAGCTCTTAAGTCTGGAGAGAACATGCCTTCAGATGGTTCTTAAATCTCACAAGATAATTTTGGAAAGTACAAGAAACAAAGTATTTGGCATTAGCATCGATTTAGACATTTGTCCAGGCAGTAATAATCTAACCACATTGAAAGTGGAAATTCTGTGGCTGTACCAACACTGTGTACAGACCTTGAACTTGGGTTAAAGAACAGGGGCAACCGGTTTATTTTATAGCTATTGAAAATATTGGCTGTGAATGAAAAATGAAAATGGGGACTCTAAACCCAATGGCAATAATTAGCCAGCAAGCAGGTGACCTGATGCCTGTCTGATTTGTCTCTCCTCCATTTCCAGCAGCATAAGGTAGAAAACATAACAGGACTCCAAAGTTTGCATTTTTATCAATTTTATTTCTCCAGGACCATACAAAAAAGTGGTCCCACGGCTACTCTGTCCATCGGAGCTCTTAGCTTGAGCAAGCACAGCAAGTTACAATGGTCCCACAGCTGTATCGGACCACAGTAGAGCATGCTCAAGACGCATAAATCTGCTCTATGACATGTAATTACCAGCTAAACCAGGACACAGAAATTGAAATCAGTTTCGCCTAGAGATACACATAAAAGAGATATTTACATAAAATCAGAGATTTTCAGGTGATCATTTTACATTGTTCCCAAGGGGGGATAATGTGGGACAAAGTTAGACTCTGGCTGTAAAGGGACATTAAACTGGACCTTCATCATGGTTTAATAAAAAGCCCAAACCCTTAAAAAACTATTCACCAGCATCTACAATTACTATATTTAAAGTTTTTAGTCACTTACTTATTATTCTTTCCCCCAGCCGGCTGCAACTCTGTTCAGGACTCTAGGATACGGGTGCCTCCATCTTGACTCAGAAGAATCACATACTGAGGAGAGGAGAGTGGGATAAAGTGCAGGGGCGCGGGGTTATAGCTGTGCTTTGCACAGACAGAGTAGAGCTGGGGTCAGGGAAAGGACAGCAATCCCAGAATGCAGAGCGACACAGTCAGAAGACACTTCCTGCTTACAGGCTGCCTGATGCTCCATGAGCCGCCATCTTGGATGTTTAAAGGCTCATGATGTGCAGTAGATGCAGGTAGGATTATTTTTAATGTGAGCAATCTGTATCCACAGGGTGGGGAAAACATACAAGATAGACTCTTGGGTGAAGGTCCGCTTTAAGAATCCTATAGGTATCTCTATGGATTTTAGATTTAGTTAAATAACACATTAAATAACTTGGATAGATCAATTATTGTTTCTCCATCAACCAATAGCCAAAATATGAAATAACTCTGCTTTTAAAACAGTTTATTATTCCCTAATTTGTCCTGGGAAATGGAGCAAAACATGACTACATCATGTGCTGAATGAAATAGAGGGGATGGCATTCCCGCAACTGCAATACAAATTTAAACTCTCTGCATTTTTACTATAACAATATCTCCAGGTAAACATTTGAAAATACAATTCTGTGGTTACTCACCTTGTAGAATTGTTATTATAAGTATGCAGCACGTCCTGCTCCAGATAATGATTCATAACAGCTGGGATTACCTCCACAAGAGGGCGCTTTACTGCAGAGATGGCAAAAAGAGGCCCCTCCCGGTCCATATATACCTGGGATCTCCCACTAATTCCCCAGTATAGAAAAGCAGTAAGGGAACCAGGAGAAGCCAATAACAAATTTAACAACGTTAACAAGGAAAACAATCGCCACATAGAGGATCCAAGAATAAAGCAATTAGGGTGGGATGGAGCAGGACGTGCTGCATACTTATAATACCAATTCTACAAGGTGAGTAACCACAGAATTGTATTATTCTAAGTATGCAGCACGTCCTGCTCCAGATAATGATTCATAACATCTGGGACATCCAATAGCAGTGTCCATAAATGGGTGGGGATCCCAAAACCAAACCACTGCCGCCTGCAGAACCTTGCGGCCAAAAACAGCATCCGCTGAGGCCCGAATGTCAACCTTGTAAAACTTGGAAAAGGTATGAACAGAAGACCACGTAGCAGCCTTACAAACTTGTTCAACAGAAGCCTGGTGCTGGAAGGCCCAGGAAGCCCCAACAGCACAGGTAGAATGAGCAGTAACACAGAAAGGAGGATCCTTCCCCCTATTAGAATAGGTCCTAACAATAGCCTGACAAATCCATTTAATAATAGTAGACTTAGCAGGAGCCAAACCCTTCTTGGGACCCGAGGGACCCACAAACAAGGTGTCCGTCTATCTGAAAGGCGCAGTAGCCACCAGGTAGTATTTCAAATTCCTGACAACCTCCAGAGAATGCAAGGCCATCTCCTTGGAATTACCAGGATTAGGGCACAAAGAAGGAAGCACAATGTCCTGATTGAGATGGAAGGCAGACACAACTTTAGGCAAGAAGTCTGGTTTAAAGCGGAAAACCACCTTGTCCTGGTGTCTCTCAAAGTAGGGGTCCTGAATAGACAGAGCCGCCAACTCAGACACACGCCGGACAGAAGTGATAGCCACCAAAAAGGCAACCTTCAGGGTAAGGATAGACAAGGCAGCCTCATGCACAGGTTCAAATGGAGGACCCTGAAGGACAGACAATACCAAATTCAAATCCCAGACCATTAAAATGGGTTTGCGAGGAGGGCGTATATGAGCGACCCCCTGGAAGAAAGTCTTGACCAGAGGATGTAGAGCGAAGGACCTCTGGAAGAAAACGGCCAAGGAGGACACGTGACCCTTCAAAGTGCTGAGCTGAAGACCCAAATCCAAACCATGTTGAAGGAACTCCAGGATCCTAGGAATGGAGAACACACGACAGGGAAAGGCCCTAGACTCACACCAGTCAATGTAGGTCCACCAGGTCCTATAGTAGATAGTAGAGGAGGATTTCTTCCTAGCCCTGACAAGAGTATGAACAACCGAATCAGACAGTCCTTTCTCCTTTAGGATGGAGGTTTCATCAGCTAGGCTGTCAAAGCCAGCATTTGTAAATTGGGATAACAGAGCCGTCCTTGAGTGAGAAGGTCCGGAACCAAGGGTAGAGTGTACTGATCCACTGCCAGTTGCACGACGTCTGCGAAGCACACCTGTCTTGGCCACCTGGGGGCCACCAGAATGGCTGGCGCCCTCTCCTGTACCAACTTGCGCAGAACCTTGCTCAGAAGAGGAAACGGAGGGAAGAGGTACAGGAGACCAAGTCCCTGCCAGGGCAGAGACAGTGCATCCACCGCCAGAGCCAGAGGATCCAGGGACAGGGAGACAAATGCTGGAAGCTTGTGATTGTGACTGTGCCAGCACCAACCGAACCGCCCTCAACTCCAGGATGTTGATAGGAGCGTGAGCCTCCTGAGGGCCCCACAGCCCCTGGAATTGAAGGGCTCTCCAGTAGCCCCCCCCCACCTTACAGACAGCCATCCGTAATGACAGTCTCCCAACATGGTGTCAGAAATTATCTGCCCCCCAGAAGATTCCTCGAGTTCAGCCACCACAGGAGGGACCGCCGGACCAGAGGAGAGAGAACAAAGGCCTGCTCCAGAGACAGGGGACTCTTGTCCCAGACTGAAAGGGGATGGAGCTGAAGGGGTCTCATGTGAAATTGAGCGTAAGGGACTGCCTCGAAGCAGGCCACCATCTGTCCCACCAATTGCATCCCTTGCCTGGTGGAAGGACGAGGGCTGGACAGCATGAAATGAACCAGAGCTTGAAGAGAATCCATCTTCTGCTGAGGAAGAAAAAATCCTGGCCTGAATGGTATCCAGATTCATGCCCAGGAAGGGTGTCACCCGGGACGGGGAAAGGGAGGACTTGGGATAATTGATCACCCAACCAAACGTTTCCAAGGCAGTTACCACCGTCTGGGTATCCAAGTCTGCCTGCTGGAGAGAATGAGATGTAATGAGAAGGTCGTCCAGATAAGGGAGAATGCGAATGCCCCCGGCTCTGAGGTGGGTCATCACCCCCGCCAGCACCTTGGTGAACACTCTGGGGGCTGAGGTGAGACCGAAGGGAAGTGCCACAAATTGGTAGTGTTCCGCTCTCAAAGAACTGACTATGTGTGATTTTAAACGGACAGCTAAAAACTTGTCGGAGATTTCAGTAAACAGAAGCCCATGCTTGTATTGTTCACCAAAGGAATCCAACTTTATACTGTTTTATTAGTATATATATATTTTCTTCAGTATATATTAATTTGTGAAACTGCAATACAATCCAATAACAGCATATCAGTACACATGAAACACTAGTCAGCATAGATAATAATTACATAACAGAAAGGCACTTACAGGTGATGATGTCTCAAACCTTCTGGGAGAGGAAAATATCTGCTGCATCCATAGAGAATGAAAATCTAAAATGGCTGAAGAGAACTTCCTGTAGCAAAGGTTACTTCCTGTCTAAGGGATTCACTGAATGCTTTAATACTTAATAATAAGGGTAGAACCGTAATACCGAAATTCTGCCAGTAGATGGCAGTGGTGCACTACACAACTATAAGTAATACACTCCTAAGAGCAATTATAACTGAACTAGCCTGAAAAGGCAGCACAGGTAGTGCTGGTCCTCCAGGGCGAACCTGAGGAACCGCTGATGCCCTGGGAAGACTGGCACATGAAGGTAAGCATCCTTGATGTCTATGGAGGTTCCCCGGGCGCAAAGAGCTGATCGCGGAGCGCAGGGTCTCCATGCGAAAGCGTCTGGTCCTGATGAACTTGTTGAGAAGCTTTAAGTCCAGGATGGGCCTGATGGAACCATCCTTTTTGGGTACTGTGAAGAGATTGGAATAATAACCTTGACCTCTCTCCCCCGGAGGGACCAGACAGATGACCCCCATATCCAATAGGTTCTGTACAGCCAGAAACAGACCCTGAGCTGCCAGGGGGTCTAGAGGAATCTGAGACCTGAAGAATCTTGGAGGGGGCCATGCAGCGACTCTAGCTTGTAGCCGGAGGACACAACCTCCAGAATCCACCTGTCTGAGACCTGTAGCCCCCATACATGAGCGAAGAGCCGCAGCCGCCCCCCCCCACCCGTAAGGGTGAGGGCGCCCCTTCATGGCTGAGCGGGCTTGGTGACAGATTTGGGCTTGGAGCCCCAGGAGGATCTGGGACGGGCACGGCCTCTGCCCTTGCCCCAGAAGTCTCCCCTGTGCCCCGCAAAGGATACCCCCCTCCCTGACCTGGATCCACGAAAGGAGAGAGTAAGGGACCCCGAACCCCGAAAAGGCTGCGGCTGTCTTTTGCGTTGGGGCAACTTACCTCCCTTAGCAAAAAGGTCCAAACGGTCACCAAAAAGGCGCGGCCCCGTAAAAGGGTAGCCCTGTTAGAGCCTTCTTAGCAGCAGTGTCCGCTGCCCACTGGCGCAGCCAGATCGAGAGGCGAATAGAAACAACCAGAGCCGAGGTCCTGCTACACATCCTAATGGTGTCATCTAAGGCAGAAAGAATATAAGAGATGAACATCTCACATTGTGATAAGGCTCTAAATTCGGCACTAGAAAAATCATTGGGAGAGCCTTCCAAAAGGCCCTTGACCAGTGTCCGAATGGCCACTGCAGTAATAGAAGCACAGACTGGGCCCAGGCCCACTCCAGCACAGGCAAAGGCATGGGACGCCAGCTGGTCAATACGCCGGTCCTCACTATCCTTCAAGGTAGTGGAATCAGGGGAATGCACCACCGAAGTGTTAGACAACACCAACACAGGGGCATCCACTTCTGGGGAAGTTGACCAACATTTAATCACATCCGAGGGAAAAGGGTACCTTTTATCCCATCCCTTAGGGAGACCAGGAAGCCGGCTAGGCCGCTCCCATTCTTTGAGAACCAGATTATTGAAATGTGCCTGTTCTGGAAATTCCAAACGTGGCTTCGCAGTACCAAACAATTCCCTCTGTTGCTTGGGTGCCGCAGCAGGAAGGGAAATGGAGAGCACTTCAAAGATTTGAGTCAAAAGTCTATGGGTGTCATCAGCATCCCAATGCTCTGAGCCGGCATCAGCGCCAAGGTAATGCTGATCATCAGAAAATTCTGAATCTGAGAATAATTCCCCTTCCTCAAGTGGGGTATAGTCAGATAAATCAAGGAAATCTTCAGTCTCCAAAGGAAAGGCTGACGCAGCAGGTGCCACGTGCCGTCTTTTAGCTGGGGCCTTACGGGCCGCAGAGCTAACAATCAATCTCTCAATGTTGGCCAGCCTGGAAGACACATCAGGCTGAGATTCCCCACTAGTATTGAGTTCACTGGGAGTCATGATCAAGCGAGCGGGTGTGGGAGAAAACATGGTGAGCGCAGACCCAGACATAGGCAGCCCAGAGTTCCGCGCAAGCGCCTGCTGGGCGCAGGGTACACAGACCCGCTCATCATCGCTCACAGGGGATGCCCCACACACGACACATAGCCGGGATTGTCCCGATGGGACCCCGAGCACAATATCCTGTGAAGCCTCCATATGGTGATTTTTGGTGGCACAACTGGCCAATAGGAATTACGCTGTACAGCTACCCGGGATGCCCCAAATGTCCGCTAGGATAGTGGGAGGATTAAATTATTCAGGCCTCTAATACAGTTACAGGGAACAAATAGAGGGCACAGGAACGGAAGAAACCTCTAAAACAGTTTTCCCGCCTGTAAGACATAAGACATTACACCCCATTAGTAATACAGAAGAAAAAAATGGATAAAAATATCAAATACAGGCCCGCTGGGGCACTCACGGACCGCAGAAGAGCTTGCAATCGCCCAGGCAGCAGTGCAAGATGGTGCCGGAGGGCTCTGAAGAGGCGGGCCCCATGAGAAGAGCTGTGGAACGCGCACAAGCGCTAAGCCACGCCCCCTCCAGGAAGCACGGGGACAGACCAATAGGAGCCACCCCGAAGCCAATCCCAGCACAGCAGGCGCCGGAGTGACGTCACCGCGGACACCGCAGGGCGCGCGAGTCAGCGGCGGGAGAATTTAAAAATGACCCGGGGAGAAGAGAAGCACTGTTAGCAGAGTGCCAGCGCGAGTATTCCAAACGCAGCCACAGCAATGCTAGTACTGTGAAGCAAGCACTCACACAAAACATACAAATGCTCACCCCCCCACGAACTGGGAAAGCGGGAGAAGGGGGGAGTAGTAGTATGCCCATAAGGTGTACCCAAGAATGTCATGGAGGGCTAAGCGGACGGGGGCATCCCAATTCAGGATCAGCAGAAACCTGGACCGCCTACCCTTTGGTGGGGGACTTGCAGGGGAGCAAGCTCCTAATAAAGCACCTCTAACAGGTGCAGCCTACCATCACCCGACCATGCAGCCAAGGCTGGGAGGCAGAATAAAAGGTGGAACGGGTGGGAATAGTACTACAGGGCCAGGGGCTGTGAAGCCCGGCTCACCTGCGAGAAGAGAAGCCATCATCTTGTCCTTCGCAGCCCACTGCAGAGAAGAAACTGGGGAATTAGTGGGAGGTCCCGGGTATATATGGACCGGGAAGTGCCTCTTTTTGCCATCTCTGCAGTAAAGCGCCCTCTTGTGGAGGTATATCCAGATGTTATGAATCATTATCTGGAGCAGGACGTGCTGCATACTTAGAATATTGGTACCACAAGGCCTTTGGTTGTGACTGGGAATCTGCCAGGTCATGTTTTGTGGCTTTCCATTTAGCTGAATACATTTAGCTGTGCCTGAGCATGAATTATTCCACCTGTACATCTGTGTGGATATCCACAAAACCTGGCCTGCTGGTGGCCCTTGAGGAGAGGGTTGAACATGTGTGTATTAGGACCTCTATTAGTGCCTTAGCAGTGAAGGTGAACATTAAAGGGCAACTCAAGCCCCTTCCTGGGAAAAAAACCTCGCCCTGTCCCCCTCAAATAGCGATTTTGTTAATACTCACCTTCACCCTAAATCTAGCCCCCGGAAGTGTCGCAACTGGCGGCACCGAACATCCGCTGCCATCTTCCTGAAATCCCGGATGGCTGCTAGGAGCAGATGCTTTCTGCATCACGTGAACTCCCGCCCATTCATGTGAATGGGCGAGAGCATGTGCAATGCAGTAATTTCCAGTAATTCTACAGCCATTATAAAGACTGAAGCAAATAGGAAAACATGTCCAAACACTTGTTTAAAGGCAAAATCGGATATTGGAATTTCAAGGCAGTTTTTAATTTGGCAACAATGTTCTTTGTATCAGTCAGACTGGAGGCATGAGTAAGTCTGGCAAGCGTGATCACATACTAAATCATCTGGTGCCAGGTACCCTCCCCACAGCAGATTGTGCCCCCACCCCAGAGGTGAGGAAGTAGGAAAGCCAAAAAGGGGACAAAAGGGTTGTTGGAAGGGTTGTTTTTCAAGCAAGTTACAGAAAAAAGTAAGTTGCTTAAAAATACAATTCTGTGAAATACTCACCTGTAGAATTGGTATTATACGTATACAGTACGTCCTGCTCCAGATACAATACTTACACTTGGGTTATCCTCCGCCAGAGGGCGCTGTGCACTGCAGACATGCAAAAAACAGGCTCCTCCTGGCCCTTCATATACCCGGGGACCTCCCACAAATCCCCAGCATTGAAAAGCAGTGAACAAGAAGCCGGGAGAATTTAACCACCAAAAACAACTAGTAATGATAACAATTATAACAATCACCATACAGGGGATCCAGAATAATGCAAAAACCAGGGTGGGGTGGAGCAGGACGTACTGTATACATATAATACCAATTCTACAGGTGAGTATTTCACAGAATTGTATTATTATATACAGTACGTCCTGCTCCAGATATAATACTTACACTTGGGACATCCAATAGCAGTGTCCATAAAGTAGGGCGGGATCCCCAACAAAAAAGGCACAGCAGACAGTTAAAGCACTGTCACCTGCAAACCTTGCTACCAAGAGCGACATGAGCAAAGGCTCCAACGTCAACATCATAAAAACCTTTGAAAAGGTACAAACAAAAAAACAAGTAGCGGTCTAGCAAACTTGTGCAACAAAACCTGGTGCTGAAAAGCCCAAAGACACCAAGGCACCAGTGGAATCAGAAATAGAATGAGAAGAAACTCTTCCCCTTAAAGGAGCAGGCCTGAGTAACAGCCTGACAAGATCAACGCTAACAGTAGCCCAGGAAGAAGCCAAACCTTCCCTAGGACCAGAAAGGACATCCATCCAAGTAAGGGCTAGGCCAAAGGCCGCTTAACCCCTGGAAGCAGACGAGATCAGGCACATACAGATGTAGGTGCCCACAAACCCCAAGGGGCATCAGTCCCCCTAAGGGACAAGAGACAATCCAGGAAAAAAATTCCAGCACCTGTTGAGGGAAAGTAGATCCCCTTGCCTCAGCGTTACTAGGAATAAGGCACAGAAGACAATGTCTTAAATACATGAGCCTAAGACACCACCTTAGGCAGAAGGTCCGGCGTAAAGCGGAACACCGCCTCATCTTGGTGTATAGATAAAAGAACGAGGGCTAGCTAAACAGAGCCGCCCGCTCAGTCACACGTCAGACTGAAGTAACAGCCCCCGGAAGGACAACTTCGTGGATAAGAACAGTCCGACAGCATCCGGAATAGGTCCAAGGGGAAACACCCCGCAAGGCAAACAGAATAAAATGCAAATCCCAACAGGGACCCTAGAACTACGTGGGGGAGGCACCTGAGCAATCCCCAAAAGAATGCTTAACCAAGGCAAAAAACTGAGCAAGGACTTCTACAGGGAGGCGGACAGGGCAGAACCTGAACCTCCAGAGAACCGAGTAGGAGAGCCAACTCCAACCCATGCAGTAATAACTCTAGACCCCTGGGAACAGAGAGCGCCCAACAGGGGAGAGACCAAGACTCACACCAATCAATATGGGTATGCCATACCCCACAATAGACGGAAGAAAAAGAAGAAGAAGCCAACTCCTAGGCTTCCAGAAGTCACAGTCACCCAGAAGATAAGCCCATCTCCATCAAGGTGGATGAATCAACCGTCAGGCCATCCAGACCAGAGCCTGTAGATTGGGGTGAAATAAAAAAGGGGGCCTGAGTGAGCAGATCAGCACTCCTGACAGAACGTACAGGTCCGCTGTCCTCAGTACCACATCTGCAAACCACACTCCACTAGGCCACCCAGGGGCCACCAGTATAACTGGTTCCCCCTTCCAGAGCAAACTTGCGCAGAACCCCGCCTAGCGGGGTGAATGAAGATAAGACATACAGAATAGAATGTCCAGCCATAAAGTTACTAAGCCTCATGACCAAGGTCAGAACAAACTGGGACAGGGAAACAAGGGCCTAGAACCTATGATAGTGACGGGGCCCAAAAAGATCCACCCTAGATGGATCACATAGTGACACAAGAATTAGCACATCCTGTCACAGAAGGACATCCACCGGAGCGAATATCGCTGATATGCAGGGAACACTGTCCTCCACCCAGATCAGGGTCAGATACCTTCCTGGAGGATCAACCTGCTCCGAGTCCACACAGATAATTAATACAGGCCACTGTCGTCAGACCGACCAAGGAGCCCCCAAATAGACAGATCCCGCAAAGGAGAAGTCCAGCGAGATAGAGCCAACCTGAAAGCCTACCGCTTCAAAAATAGATAGGTGAATGGACCCCTAAAGGTCCCACCTCCCCCGGAATCACAGGGGATTTTAGAATAACCCCCCCCCTCTGTCAACCTGATAGATTTGGTATCCATCTACAAGAAGACGCAAGGAAGGGGGTGCCCCCTGACTGGTTCCTTGAGTACGACCGTCTCAAGAGGAAACACCGTACCAAGGTGGAAAGGTACACAGACCCAGATCCAGGGAAGCTGGAACCCAGTCCAGCATTTACAATACAAGTTGCAGAAGAGCCCAAGGGCACTGAGCATAAGGGACAACCTCTGAGCAGCCACCAACAGGCCCACCAGCTGCAATCCAGCCTGGTGAAGAGACGGGAACAGCAAAGAGGGACCGAGCCCATGTAACCAAATTGTCCACTTTATAGTAAAGGAAGCAGGTTCCCGCCTGAACCGAATCCAAGTTCAACCCTAGAATGGAAATACCAAATAAGGGAACAATGAGGAATTGAGGTGATTGAGCACCCAAGACTCCCAAAGGACACCACCAGCCGAGTAACAAACTCGGCCTGACGTAGAGATTGGGAAGCAAAGAAAGGCGACCAGGCAGTTCCTCGCGCGGACGCCCCCTTGGTCTCATCAGAGACATCACCCCCGTCATCGCCTTGGCGATCACTCTGGGAGCAGAAGAGAGGCCAGATAACAAGGCCACAATCAGCAGTGTTGGACCTCCAACACTAACCTGTAAGATCCTCGGTGTCCAGAAAACACAGTGGCAATGAAATAAGCATCTTAGAGCTCCACAGACGGCAAGAGGTCCCTGGACACAGGGCGCTGGCGGCCCAACTCAGAGAAACCGTGCAGAAACCACCTGTGAATGTAAATTGCCACACCTATGGAAGGCCAGAATGGGCCAGAGTGCCTCATCCTTTTAGGGGAATGTGGAAAGGTTGGTGTAGAGGCCCTTGCCTCTGCCTGTTAAGGGCAACCTGCAAGTGACCCCAGACCTCGCAGGCCGTGGGTGGCCTGCGCCAACACCTGAAGAGAGACAGGGACCACAAGCATCCTGACAATCTCGGGAAGGGGCCGCCCAGCAAACACTATCCTGCATCCAGAGGAAACTACCTCCTGAATCCACCAGAACGAGGCATGACGCCTCCTGATAGGAGCAAGGTGCTGCGGCCATCCCCTCGCCCAGACGGGCGAGGGCGTCCCATCATGCTTGGGGGGTTTTGGTGAAAGATTTGGACTTAGTCCTGCCGGAGGGGCCAGGGCGTTGTCTGCCACTCCTGGGGCAGGAATCTACACCAAAAAGCTGGAAGGACACCCCTGGTTCGGGTTTGACACTAACATAGGGGGGGAGGGGTGCCCCTGCCCCGAGAAGGCCGAGACCGCCTTCTGCGAAGGGGTGTTTTGCCCTTTTTCCCAAACAGGTCCAGACGGGATCCAAATAGGCGTCGTCCTCAAAAGGGAAGCCCAGTAAGAGTATTTTTTGTAGCATCGTCAACACCCCACTGTCGCAACCAGACCAAGCGGCGTATAGCTACCGCAAGGGCAGAAGTTCTTGCGCACATCCTAATGGTGTCATCCAGCGCTAAAAGGATAAACCTTACAAATACATCACAACTGGAGAGTGCATTAAACACCTCCCAGGGGAGATCCTCAGGTTGATGATCAATCATCTTTTTGATGAGGGTCCTAGCGGACACTGCAGCTATGGCAGCGGCACAGACCGGGCGCAGAGCCGTCCCTGCACAAGAAAAGGCGTGGGAAGCCAGCCTATCAATGCGCCGGTCCTCAGCATCCTGAAGGGTACGATAAATAGGGGCTGCAATAAAGGGGGGGTTAAGAACCCCAATGTTCGGTGCATCCACCACGGGAGGTGATGACCAACAGTTAACCACATCAGGGGGAAAAGGGTATTTCTAATCCCAGTCCCCTGGAACCCCTGGAAGTTTACTAGGGCATTCCCATTCTTTGAGTACAAGAGCCTGGAAGTGATCCTGCTCCAGAAATTCCAAGCGTGGCGTCGCTGTATGAAAACTCTCCCTTCTAGGCCTGGGAGCCTCACCAGGGGAGAGATGGACAAGACCTCGAAGATATTTATCAGTAATTCATCGGTGTCACACAGGCCCCAGGAACCAGGGCCAGTATCATCATGACTCCTCGGCTCCTCGTCAGATGAGCCTGAGTCAGAGAACAGCTCACCTTCATCAGAAAGAGCAAAACCCTGCTGAGTAGTGAACTCCTCAGTTTCCGAAGGAATGGGTGAAACCGGAGGCGTCAGGGACCGCTTCTTACCAGGGCCCAAGCGCTCTGCCAACCTTGAAATAACCTGATCAGCCGTAGGCAGTCTGCGCGGCACGACTTGCTGGTCATTCCCGCTCGAGTGCGACTCATCAGGAGTGAGATTTAAGCATGGGGAGACAGGTGTATTGAAACGAGGCGCAGCCACTGGCAACCCTGACTGCAGGGCCAGTACTTGTTCAGCACAGGGGCCGCAGACACAGCCGGTCTTGTCCCGGAGGGACCCCGGTCACATAATTCTGAGATGCCTCCATATGGTGATTATCAATGCAAATATGCCAGCAGGGATTTATGCAATAGGCTACCCTGGATGTCCCAAAGACCCGCTAGGAATGTGGGAGAATTTTTTGTAAGCCCGCTATAATTTATGTTAGGCCAGGAGAAGCCACCGGAGTCTTTGACGTCTGAAAGACAGAAAGGGAATAAGGGGTGTCAGGGCCATGCGCAGCAGCAATACTAATTATAAAAATCACCCGCGAGGGCACTTACAGACCTGGGGAGGAGGAGGACCGCAAACACGCGCGCGCGAAGATCAACAAAATGGCACCAACCGAACCTCGAAGGGCGGGCCCAATCTGGGCGTGACGCGGAGCGTGCCACGCCAGGTCCCTGCCTCCCCCAAACAGCGCGAAGCTCTGAGGCAGCCGTCCAGGCTTGACAATCCAAGCATAGGATATGCTAGTAAAAGCATCTGCTAATGGATACTCGTAGTCTGACAACGCCGACACCCAGCACAGTAAATTTTAATTAAAAAATGAGAAGGCAAAGACAGCGGCGGCCAAAATAAAAAGAGCAAGCAGCGCGGCTCTGACACCACAGTTGCCAGTCAAGGGCAAAACTACGGCAATAAGCGTGACAATACAGTACACTGAGACCGCCAAACACCCCCCCCATTCTTTTCCCCCGAATACGGGCATGGGGCAATAATGCGGGAGGGACATCCACTAGAGGCTCACCATCAGCCTAAACCGCCTACCCTTTGGGGGGGGACTGCGGTGGAGCATGGCTCCGTTAAGCATGCATGGTGCTGCCTACCTTCACCCGACCAGCGCAGCCCAGGCTGGGAGGCACATCACAGGGAGGACGGGTGGGAATAGTCCAACAGGGCCGCAGGCTGTAATAGCCCCGCTCACCTGCGAGAGAGTGATACTTCATGTCTTCGCAGTCAGCACTGCAGAGAAATCTGGGGATTTGTGGGAGGTCCCCGGGTATATGAAGGGCCGGGAGGAGCCTGTTTTTTGCATGTCTGCAGTGCACAGCGCCCTCTGGCGGAGGATTACCCAAGTGTAAGTATTATTTCTGGAGCAGGACGTACTGTATACTTAGAATACAATTATCTCTACCGTTCTTATGTTTTCAGTAGTGTTGGAGAATTACATTGTACACGGTTTAAAACAGCACATGACCACATGCAGCAATGCGACTGATTGCTACTGCACCAAACCACACTTAGACGGCAGAGTTTTCACTGCAGCTTCTATCATATCTTAAATTAATAATCCTGATACACATACTCTTAGGCAACAACTTTCTATCAAATATAGAAATATATGTGATATCGCACAATCCTCGATTTCTGCATCATCAGTGGAAATAACATAAATAAATGCTGCAAACCAGTAAAAGGAAGGTCCCTAGGACCATAAATGGGCTCATAAGTAGAAATAAAAGCTATTGTACAGAGTCAATCCCCTCGATTCAAAGAGCAAAAGTTAATTGATTTCGGATCGAGAATCGTAAGTTTGGGTGGGTGTTAGTCATTTTTTCCTGTTTTTTTGGCCATTTCCGACTCGCACGAGCCTACGTACGAATGCGTATATGCTCTTACGATCATCGCAAGTTCGTTCGTAAATTTTAGGATCAAAACGTAAAACTTAGGATCAAATCCTAAAACTTAGGATGAAAACGTAAAACTTAGGCTAATTGGATGTGTTTCGGTGTGATTCAGAGAACAGTTTTCAAACCTCTAAATACGTTTTAAAAGAAAGCCACTGCCGACACCTTTTAGCAGTCGGATTGCTGTTCTTGAACAGGTTTTTTGGCTATGTGGAGGAGTCTGCGCGTCTTGAGCTGCAATGAACTGCATATATCAGCATGGCCGAGCCCATAAATTGTATTGCAATGCATACCTGATTCATGTATGCCTTATAAAAGCATTTTAATGTGGACCTTAATTAGTCCTTTGCATGTAAACCTTTATTTGGCAATATATTTGCGTTAATTAAAGAAACTTATGTCCTTTGTTATTTATTTTTAAATTGATGTACTACAATAATATTTTTAGATTGCATTTATTGGTGTAGTTGTTTACCTTTGCTTTGTTTAATTATTTAAGCACATCTTTGGTCAGATGCATCACACTTACTGAGGAGAGGAGAGCGGGATAAAGTGCAGGATGTGGGTTACTGCTGTATTTTGCACAGACACAGCAGAGCTGGGGGCACGGAAAGGTCAGAAATCAAAGAATCCAGAGCAACACAGTCACAAGGCCCTTTCTGTTTGCAGGCTGCCCGAGAATACCTGAGCCGCCATCTTGCCTGTTTCTAGGCTCATAACATGCAGAAGTTGCTGGGTGTTTTTTAATATTTGAGAGCAATCTGTATGTAGAGGGTGTGGGTAACCACACCAAAAATTTAAAGTTGTACCATTTGAAGCCAAAATATTAAAATTAAATCCACAAGTAAAAAAATGCAAGTTAAGTAAAAATTAAACAAAGTAAGATTTACTTATGCAAATGCATTCATTAATGGTTGGTTACTACAAAATGAATGAAATAAAGAAAAATAAAAGACCAAATATTTAGAATGCACTTTAATGAGGTAAGTTTGTAGTGCGGAGCCGCAAGATCAGAAGGATTTACGTCCAGACAAAAAAGGAAAAAGGGCAAAACCAATTGTTGCAACCTGAGAAATGAAACGGAAAAATCAGGATGGAAACTGACATAGGTCTGATTCCCGAACTGCCATACGAACGGACGTATATTTTAGGATAGAAACGTATTTGCTTATAGAATCACTCGCAAGTTCATACGAACGCACGAGCGGACGTGAAAAATAGGATGATCGTGACCCAAATCCAAGCTGTTACATGTTTCTTTGAATCAACCCAAATGATTGGTATTTAATTCCCTTATTCAAATTGCATTAACATGCATTAACAAGCATCACAGGCCTCATTAGACCTCTTAAAAACAGGACAAAATGTTAGTTAATCATCATAGTACAAAGAAATATTAGTCTCCGAATAATGAGGTCAAGTCTATTGTAGATCTAGCAATAGGGAAATGCAAACTTTAAAATATTAAAGTTAATATTAAACTTAATTAGAATAAAATTACAATGCAAAATGGTATAGTATAGAAATGTCAAGTTTTTTTAAAAACAATAGAGCATGGCAAGATAACCCGCAAGGGACCTCTTTGAATGTGGGCATGGCTGACCACAAAGCTGATGGAAGTGCTTCTGTGCATGATCCCTGTGGAAAAAATGCAGAGAAAAGTGCAGCTAATATTTATTAAAAGAATGAATCAACATTTTTACCTGTGTGTGAAATATGACTAGTTAAAACAGTGCTCCCGCTTATGACTGGCTGTAGATGGGAAATGGACAACTAAAATCTCTCCACAGATCCAGTGGTATAGGAGGAAAAAACAGCAGTAGCATATTAGTCTTGGGGCATGATATCTATCATGCACTTTTTTTTTAACCACTGGCTAAAGCCCAGCTCCAACTCCAACACTATGTTTTTCTTAGCCTCGGAATGAGCAGGGAAAGTATCAGAACCAATTTTCTTTTTCTGTGACCCCAATAATGTGTCTATTAAACAGGTGTAATTGGAACAGGAAACCCATATTGTGTGCCGTCATCACCTTTCTAACCAGGGACATCTAGGATTTCTCTAGGAACCAACACAGGGAGCAAGAATTATTAAGCATCATGTCACGGACTGGGTGGAGCGGACTCGGGTGTGGATCCGCTTTAACTGTGGAACCGATGGCGGGTACCGTGTCAGGGGAGCGGAGTCTAAGAGGCCACCGGTATTCACCAGAGCCCACCGCAAGGCAGGTTGGTCTTGTGCGGCGAGTGACCCCCAGGTCGCTACCCCCTAACAGCGGCCCAGTCCCACAGTCAGCCGAGGTTCAGTGAGGTACACAAGTGGCAGGCAAAAAGGCGTAGTAAGTACAGGCAGAGATCGGGGCTGGCAGCACAGGTTCGCGGTAAAGGTGAGTAGCCGAGGTAGGGGCAGGCAGCAAAGGTTCAGAGTCGGGGACAGGCAGAGGTCGGTACACGGGTGAGCAATCCAAGAATGTCTGACTTTCAACAAGCATGGAGAGACCAAGATCCGGCACTGAAGGAAGGAAGTGCCTGTTTAAATAGGGGAAGATGATGCAGGATTGGATGACATAAACACCAATCAGTGCTGTAAAGGCCCTTTAAATCTCAGGGATCCTGTGCACTCGCCCTCTAGTGGACGGAGACTTGTGCGCATGCAAGGAGGAAGCACTGGGGGAAGGGCGGCAGCTGGAAGCAGCCCCGAGGGAAGATGGATGACGGCTGCATGCAGCCATGGAGGTAGGTGAAATGCTGTGAGACGGGCGTGCAGTGCTCGCCCTAACAGTACCCCCCCCCTTGGGCCTCCCCTTCTTCTTGGGACTAAGAAAATCTGAGATGAGACTACGGTCTAGAATATTCTCTTCGGGCTCCCAAGATCTTTCTTCAGGTCCACAGCCTTCCCAGTCGACCAAGAAATATCTTTTTCCTCTGGAGAGCTTAGAAGCCAGAATCTCCTTCACTGAAAAGGTATCCTCGGTGCCCGAGATTGGGGCAGGCACCAAAGTTTTAGGAGAGAATCGATTGACAATAACTGGCTTCAACAGAGAGACGTGAAAAGAATTGGGAATTCGCAGTGAAGTCGGTAGGTGAAGCTTATAGCAAACTGGATTGATCTGTTGTTTGATCTTGTATGGCCCCAAGTAACGGGGGCCCAATTTGTAGCTAGGAATTTTGAAGCGGATGTATTTTGCCGACAGCCACACCTTATCTCCTGGAGAATAAACAGGCGGAGCTCTTCTCCTTTTATCAGCGCTAACCTTCATGCGGGCGGAAGCTTGACAAAGGGAACGCTGTGTTTCTTGCCAGATGGTGGAGAAATCCTGTGTGAGATTGTCCACAGCGGGCACTCCGGAGGACGTGGATAAAGGCAAAGGCGGAAGGAGTTGACGGCCGTACACCACCAAAAACGGGGACTTCCTTGTGGACTCAGAATCCTTAAAATTATACGAGAATTCCGCCCAAGGCAACAGATCGACCCAATCGTCTTGACGCGCTGAAACAAAATGGCGAAGATAATGCCCGAGAATCTGGTTGACTCTTTCCACCTGGCCGTTAGACTGGGGATGATAAGCGGAGGAAAAGTCCAGTTTAATTTTCATTTGTTTACAAAGAGCTCTCCAGAACTTGGACACAAACTGCACACCTCTGTCAGACACAATATGTGTAGGTAGACCATGAAGTCGAAAGATATGCTTCAGGAAGTGTTTTGCCAACAGAGGAGCTGACGGGAGACCGGGCAAAGGAACAAAATGCGCCATCTTAGAAAACCTATCCACTACCACCCAAATTACAGTATTGCTATGCGAAGAAGGGAGGTCGGTAATAAAGTCCATAGCAATGTGTGTCCATGGGGTATCTGGAATAGGAAGTGGGTGGAGTAGGCCAGCAGGTCTTTGGCGAGGGGTTTTGTCGCGAGCGCAGGTGGTACAGGCCTGAACGAATTTGGTCACATCCTTTTCAAAAGAAGGCCACCAATAATATCGAGAAATGATAGAACAAGACTTCCTGATACCGGCATGGCCGGCTACATGGGAAGAATGCCCCCATTCTAATATTTTGCGACGTTGGCGGGCTGGCACAAAGGTCTTTCCCGGCGGTGCTTGTACAAGAGTAGCGGGGGCAGAGTGGACAAGGCGTTCAGGCGGGATGATATGTTGTGGAGTGGATTCAACACCAGAGATGTCAGAGGAGCGAGAAAGGGCGTCTGCCCTGATGTTCTTAGCGGCTGGCCGGAAGTAGATTTGAAAATCAAATCGAGCGAAAAACAACGACCAACGAGCTTGTCGTGGATTCAATCGCTGGGCAGTTTCTAAATAAGATAGATTTTTGTGATCAGTATAGATGGATACTTGATGGGCAGAACCTTCTAAGAGGTGTCTCCACTCCTCCAACGCCAACTTGATGGCGAGTAACTCCCGATCTCCGATGGAGTAATTCCTCTCCGCTGGCGAAAAGGTCTTCGAAAAAAACCCGCAGGTGAGAATTCTGCCAGTAGACGATTTTTGAGTGAGCACCGCTCCGGCTCCAATGGAGGAGGCATCTACTTCTAGGGCGAAAGGCCGAGATGGATCTGGCCTAGACAACACTGGTGCAGAGGAGAAGGCCTTTTTTAGAGCAATGAAGGCCTCTTCAGCCTGAGGAGGCCAAGACTTCGAATTGGCGCTCTTCTTTGTGAGGGTCACAATAGGCGCCACTACAGTGGAAAAGTGAGGAATAAACTGGCGATAGTAATTGGCGAAGCCCAGAAAACGTTGAATAGCTCGCAGGCCAATAGGACGGGGCCAATCCAGAACTGCTTTCAACTTGCTGGGGTCCATCTGAAGGCCACGAGCTGAGACAATATATCCAAGAAAGGGTAAGGCGGTTTGATCAAATAGACACTTCTCCAGCTTGGCGTAAAGATGGTGTTGACGGAGACGAGACAGGACTTGCCAGACATGACGGTGATGTTCTTCTAGATTAGATGAAAAGATGAGTATATCATCCAAATATACAACAACACAGGAGTAAAGTAAGTCCCGAAAAATGTCATTTACGTATTCCTGGAATACAGCGGGTGCATTGCAGAGACCAAAGGGCATCACTAAATATTCGAAGTGGCCATCGCGGGTATTGAAGGCGGTCTTCCATTCATCGCCCTCGCGTATACGTATCAAATTATAGGCTCCCCTCAGGTCAAGCTTGGTGAAGACCCTGGCCCCACGCAGTCGGGTATCGATTTTTAACGGTAATCTTATTGAGGCCGCGGTAATCAATACAAGGGCGAAGAGAGCCATCTTTTTTCGCCACAAAGAAGAACCCCGCGCCTGCCGGAGAGGAAGACTTCCGTATGAACCCTTTATGAAGATTTTCTCGAATATACTCCGACATGGCTTGAGTCTCAGGAGCCGAGAGAGGGTAAATTCGGCCACGAGGAGGAGTGGTACCCGGTAGGAGGATAGGGCAATCGTAGGGGCGATGAGGCGGAAGTACCTCCGCTTGTTTCTTGCAGAATACATCAGCATAGGTCTGGTAGATCTCAGGCAAGCCAGGTAATGGTGCTGAAGCAGGAATAGGTCGAACAGGAACAGACTTCAAGCACTTCTTAAAGCACGCTGCACCCCAAGTCTTGATATCACCGGTGGTCCAGTCAAGCGTGGGATCATGACGTTGGAGCCAAGGAAGGCCTAGAAGAATCTGAGAGGTGCAATTAGGGAGGACGTAGAACTCAACATTCTCTTGATGGAAGAGTCCAATTTTTAATTGGAGGGGAACGGTGCGATAGCGCACAGTACAGTCCAGCCTATCACCATTGACTGAGGCGATAAATAAGGGTGTAGCAAGGCAATTCACAGGGATATTATGTTTATTGATCAAGGCAGCCTCTATAAAGTTCCCTGCAGAACCAGAGTCCAAAAAGGCGGTTAAATTCAGGGATGTGGAAGGTGAGATGGAAAGTTGAACAGGAACAGTGAGCCGTGGAGAGGAGGCACATACACCCAGGGACGCCTCTCCCACCGCCACTAGGTGCGCCCGTTTCCCTGACGTGGAGGGCGAATAGGACAGTCCTTCAAAAAATGCTCAGAACCACCGCAGTACAGACAAAGGTTCTCGTTCCTTCTGCGAGTTCTCTCCAATTGGGTCAAACGGAATCGATCGACCTGCATGGCCTCCTCACTGGGAGGTACATGTGCAGACAAAGGGTTTTGAAATACTGGAGCCAAACGGGATGCCCTCCTAGGGCGCTGAGAGTCTCTTTCTTGGCGGAATTCTTCACGCCTCTCAGCAAAGCGCACATCAATGCGTGTGGCCAGATGGATGAGTTCAGTGAGAGATGAAGGCAAGTCACGAGCCGCAAGAGCATCCTTAATTTTACTAGAAAGTCCTTTCTTGAAGCAGGCACACAAGGCCTCATTGTTCCAAGACAATTCGGAGGCTAGAGTGCAGAACCGAATGGCGTATTCACCAACGGACAACTCGCCCTGGACCAAGTTCAAAAGGGACGATTCAGCAGATGAAGCCCGGGCAGGTTCCTCAAAGACCTGGCGAAACTCTGAGACAAAGGTGTTAATACTGGAAGAGACAGGGTCATTGCGATCCCACAAGGGAGTGGCCCAGGCCAAAGCCTTTCCAGAAAGCAAACTGATGACAAAGGCCACCTTAGCTCGTTCAGTGGGAAATTGATCCGCCAACAACTCCAAGTGCAGGGAACATTGGGCAAGGAACCCTCGGCATAACTTGGCATCCCCATCATATTTAGCCGGCAAGGAGAGACGGATTCTGGCAGAAGATGTTACCGGGGGCTGTGGCGGTAATGCTGGAGCCGGTGATGGAACTTGCTGCTGCTGAATCGTTAAAAATTGCTGCATCATGGCAGAGAGTTGATTAATCTGGCGGGACTGCATAGCTACTATAGCAGGCAATTCAGTGGCATCCGGCAGCGGTACCTCAGCGGGATCCATGGCCGGATCTTACTGTCACGGACCGGGTGGAGCGGACTCGGGTGTGGATCCGCTTTAACTGTGGAACCGATGGCGGGTACCGTGTCAGGGGAGCGGAGTCTAAGAGGCCACCGGTATTCACCAGAGCCCACCGCAAGGCAGGTTGGTCTTGTGCGGCGAGTGACCCCCAGGTCGCTACCCCCTAACAGCGGCCCAGTCCCACAGTCAGCCGAGGTTCAGTGAGGTACACAAGTGGCAGGCAAAAAGGCGTAGTAAGTACAGGCAGAGATCGGGGCTGGCAGCACAGGTTCGCGGTAAAGGTGAGTAGCCGAGGTCGGGGCAGGCAGCAAAGGTTCAGAGTCGGGGACAGGCAGAGGTCGGTACACGGGTGAGCAATCCAAGAATGTCTGACTTTCAACAAGCATGGAGAGACCAAGATGCGGCACTGAAGGAAGGAAGTGCCTGTTTAAATAGGGGAAGATGATGCAGGATTGGATGACATAAACACCAATCAGTGCTGTAAAGGCCCTTTAAATCTCAGGGATCCTGTGCGCTCGCCCTCTAGTGGACGGAGACTTGTGCGCATGCAAGGAGGAAGCACTGGGGGAAGGGCGGCAGCTGGAAGCAACCCCGAGGGAAGATGGATGACGGCTGCATGCAGCCATGGAGGTAGGTGAAATGCTGTGAGACGGGCGTGCAGCGCTCGCCCTAACACATCACTAACCTTTCATTATTTTATTCAAAACTAGAGCTGGGATTTAAAACAGCCCTGAGTACAGCTTTTACTGCATGTGACTGTAGAAGTCTGTAGAAGTCTACAATAGGTACAATTGTGCTGGAAAAAAAATACAATTAAATGATTACTCACCTGTAGAATTGGTATTAGACGAATACAGCACGTCCTGTTCCAGAATATATTCCTTACTCTTGGGTAATACATCCACTAGATGGCGCTGGACTGCAGAGACAGAAAAGTGGCTCCTCCTGGCCCCATATATACCAGGGACCTCCCACAAATTCCCCAGTATTGAAAAGCAGTTAAAATGAAGCCGGGAGAATTATAACCATTATCAATATTGAACATAAGAACAATCACCATAAAGAGGTAACTAAAAATAATGATAACAAGGGTGGGTGGAACAGGACATGCTGTATACATATAATGCCAATTCTACAGGTGAGTAATCACAGAATTGTATTATTCTAAGTATACAGCACGTCCTGTTCCAGAATATATTCCTTACTCTTGGGACATCCAATAGCAGTGTCCGTAAGGTAGGGTGGGATCCCAAAAGTAAAAGCAGACAGTTTAAACCACTGCCGCCTGCAGAACATTGCGACCAAAAGCAGCATCAGCTGAGGCCTTAACATCAACCTTGTAAAACTTAGAAATAGTATGAACAGAAGACCAAGTGGCGGTCTTGCAAACTTGTTCAACATAAGCTTGGTGCTGAAAAGCCCAAGAGGCACCAATAGCACGAGTAGAATGAGCAGTAAGGTGGAAGGGAGGCTCCTTCCCCTTAACAGAGTAGGCCTGTATCACAGCCTGACAGATCCCCTTGCTGATAGTGGACTTAGCTGGAGCCAGACCCTTCTTAGGTCCAGACGGGAGCACAAAAAGAGCATCAGTCTTCCTGAAGGATTCAGTAGCCACCAAATAGAACTTCAGAGTCCTGAACACATCCAAAGAGTGTAAAACCCTCCTCTTAGAGTTACTAGGATTAGGACACAGAGAAGGCAAAACAATGTCCTGATTGAGATGAAAAGCAGAAACAACCTTAGGCAGAAAATCTGGCTTAAAACGAAATACCACATTGTCCTGGTGTCTCTCAAAGTAAGGAGGTTTGATGGAAAGCGCCGCCAACTCAGAAACACGCCTAACAAAGGTGATAGCCACCAAAAAGACTAAGCGTAAGAATGGACAAAGGGGCCCCCTGCAGGGCAGATATGGCCAAGGCAGAAACATGACCTTTCAGAGTACTGAGCTGAAGACCCAGATCCAAACCATGTTGCAGAAACTCCAGAATCCTAGGAATAGAAAACACACGACAGGGAAGCGAGTTAGACTCGCACCAGTCAAGGTAAGTACACCAAACCCTATAGTAAATGGAAGAAGAGGACCTTTTCCTAGCCCTAATCATGGTATTAACAACCGAGGCAGGCAGCCCCTTTTCCATCAAGATGGAGGTTTCAGCAGCCAGGCCGTCAAAGCCAGAGTAAATTGGGGTGGCGTAGGTGCCCCTGAGTGAGCAGATCTGGAACCCGGGGCAGGGCGTACTGATCTACTGCCAGCTGCACGATGTCTGCGAACCACACTCTTCTTGGCCAACAGGGGGACACCAGTATGGCTGGCACTCTTTCCTGAGCTATCTTGCGCAGCACTCTGCCCAGCAGGGGAAACGGGGGAAACACATACAGGAGCTGAAAACTCGTCCAAGACATTGCCAAGGCATCCATGGCCAAGGCCAGAGGATCCTGGGACAGAGAGACAAAGACTGGAAGCTTGTAATTGTGATGGGACACAAACAGATCCACATCTGGCTGACCCCAGCGGTGGCACAGGGAGCGAAACACCCTGCTGCTGAAGGACCATTCTCCCAGACGAGAGGTCCCCCTGCTCAGAGAGTCTGCCTCCAGATTCTCCACCCCCGGGATGTACACAGCCGAGATGCAGGGAACATTGTCCTCCACCCAGGACAGAATTAAAGACACTTCCCTGAGGGCGCTCCTTCTCCGGGTCCCTCCCTGATGATGTAGGCAACCGCCGTCAGGTTGTCCGAGCGGACCTGAACAGCCCGACCCCGAAGGTGTGGGGCTAAGTGGGCGAGAACCAACCTGATCGCCCTCAACTCCAGGCCCCACTGACCCTGGAATTTCAGGGATTTCCAAAAGCCCCCCCAACCTGTCAGACTGGCATCCGTGGTGACAGTCTCCCAGCAAGGGGCCAGAAAGGATCTGCCCCCCAGCAGGTTCCTTGGGTCCAGCCACCACAATAGAGACCGCCTGGCAGGAGGGGACAGAACAAACACCTGATCCAAGGACACGGAGTCCCGATCCCATACTGACAAGAGGTGAAGCTGAAGAGGTCTCATGTGAAACTGAGCATATGAAACCGCCTCGAAGCAGGACACCATCAGGCCCACCAGCTGCATTCCCTGCCTGATGGACGGGTGAGGACAAGACAGAAGTAGCTGTGCTTGCTCTTGAAGACTCTCCACCTTCTGTTGAGGAAGAAAGATCTTGACCTGAGATGAATCCAGAATCATGCCCAGAAAGGACTTCACCATGGAAGGAGACAGGGAAGATTTGGGGTGGTTGATCACCCAGCCGAATGACTCCAGTGTGGACACCACCCACTGAGTATCCAGCTCTGCCTGTTGGAAGGACTGAGAAACGATAAACATGTCGTCCAAGTAGGGAAGAATGCGAATGCCCTGAGATCTCAGCAGAGCCATCACTCCTGCCAGCACCTTGGTGAATACCCTGGGAGCCGAGGTGAGACCAAAGGGCAAGGCCACAAATTGGTAGTGCTGATCCTCCAGAGCGAACCTGAGGAATCTCTGATGACCTGGAAAAATGTGAAGGTAAGCATCCTTGATGTCTACAGAGGTCATGAAGTCCCCTGGGCGTAGAGAATTCACAGCTGAGTGCAGAGTCTCCATGCAAAAGTGTCTGAATCTGACAAATTTGTTGAGGCGCTTTAAATCCAGGATGGGTCTGATGGACCCGTCTTTTTTGGGAACAATGAAAAGATTGGAATAGTAGCCTTTGTCCCTTTCCCTCAAGGGCACCCGGCAGCTGAATCCCAATTCCAGAAGGCCTTGGACAGCAAGGGACAGACCCTGAGCTGACAGGGGGTTTTGAGCTAACCGGGATTTGATGAATCTTGGGGGCGGCCAGGCTGCAAACTCTATCTTGTAACCGGAGGACACTACCTCCTGAATCCACCGGTCTGAGACATGATGCCTCCAGACATGAGCAAAGAGCCGAAGCCGTCCCCCCACCCGGATGGGTGAGGGCGCCCCTTCATGCCTGAGGGGTCTTGGGGGAGGACTTAGGCTTGGGACCCCAGGAGGGACCAGGGCAGACACGTCCTCTGTCCCTGCCCCAAAAATCTCCACGGGCTTCAGCAAAGGAAGCTCCCCGTCCAATTCTGGAACCACGGAAGGAAGGAAGAAAGGCACCTGAACCCCAAAAGGACCGGGGCTGCCTTCTACGCTGAGGTAACTTGCCTCCCTTAGCAAACAAGTCCAGACGTTCACCAAAGAGGCGCAGCCCCTTGAAGGGAAAACCAGTGAGAGTTGTCAGCTGCCCACTGGCGCAGCCAGACCGAGCGGCGTATCACCACCAACAAGGCAGATGCCCTGCCACACATTCTAATGGTATCATCCAAGGCAGAGAGAACATATGCAACAAATTCCTCACAACGCAGAAGAGCTCTATACTCTTCACTACCTGCATCATCAGGGGCCCCATCTAAGAGACTCCTGAGCAGGCTTTTAATAGCAACAGCCGTAATGGCAGAGGCACAGACCAGACGCAGGGCAGTCCCCACACAGGCAAAGGCATGGCAAGCCAGCTGATCTATGCGCCTGTCCTCCCCATCCCTCAGGGTAGTAGAGTCAGGGTAATGCATGACGGATGTGTTGGACAACCCCAGAACTGGTGCATCCACCTCGAGAGGACATGACCAACATTTCATCTCAGCGGGAAAGGGATACCTCTTATCCCAACTCTTTGGTACCCCGGGAAGCCGGCTAGGCCGTTCCCATTCTTTGAGCACCAGATTATTAAAGTGAGTTTGTTCAGGAAACTCCAAGCGTGGTTTACCAGTATGAAACAGCTCCCCTTGCTGCCACGGAGCCACGGCAGGAGGAGAGATACAGAGCACTTCAAAAATGTGAGCTAAAAGCCTGTCAGTATCATCTGAAGCCCATGGGTTAGACCCAGAATCAGCACCATAAACCTTCGGCCTATCCTCAGATGATTCTGAATCAGAAAACAATTCCCCCTCTTCCAGGGGGGTATAACCGGTAACGTCAAAAAATTCCTCAGCCTCCATAGGAAAGAGAGTAACTTCAGGTGATAAATGCCGCTTCTTAGCAGAAGCCTTACACGGGCCAGGCCCAGCAATATGTCTCTCAATGCTGGCCACCCGTGCAGCCAAATCAGGTTGAGACTCCCCACTGGTATGCACCTCACTAGGAGTCAGATGTAAGCGTGGGGGGGTAGGCGAAGCCAGAGGGGACGCAGGCCCAGCCACCGGTAACCCAGACTGCAGCGCAAGCGTCTGCTGGGTGCACGGTACACACACCCTGACATCATCAATTATAGGGGATACCCCACACGCCACACACAGCCGGGCTTGTCCCGAAGGAACCCCAAGCACATTATCCTGAGAAGCCTCCATATGGTGATTATTGTGGCACAACCGGCCAATTGGGATTGACGCTAATAAAGCTACCCGGGATACCCCAATAGCCCGCTAGGGAAGTGGGAGACAATGGATCACAAAAGCCCTCCCAATAAGGAGTTAACGCTAAATAGAGGGGATAGGGCCGGGAGAAACCACAAAAAAGTTTGACCCGCCTGCAAGACATAAAGCAAAGATCCCGTAAGCATAATACAATGAAATAGAAAGAAAAGCCAGCCCGCAGGGGCACTTACGGACCGCGATAGGGAGACGCCAGACACGCAGCACAGGAGCTCCAAAATGGCGCCTGCATATACCTCGAGGGGCGGGCCGCGGAGAAGTGATTCGGAAAACGTCATCCGCAAGGCCCGCCCCCCGAAGAGCGCGAGAAACGCACCCCCGTGACAAGGCCGCCGTCCATGGAGCAAAGTACAAGCGCGCGGCGGCGGTAATAAAAAAACCCAGTGCAATCACAACATGGATATACAAAGTTAACGCATACACCCCCCCACCCCCCCCGAGATCTACCCAGGGAGAGCAAAGGGGAATCAGCGGCCGGCCTAAGAGGAGCCTGAGGGGACAGGGGGCGAAGGTCAAACGGCAGCGGGAGGGACATCCCATAAGGCTCACCACGGGCCTGTACCGCCTACCCTTTGGTGGGGGACTGCGGTTGGAGCAAAGCTCCTTAGCACCTGACAGCGGTGCTGCCTACCATCACCCGACCAGCGCAGCCTAAGCTGGGAGGCAGTGAAAAGGAACGGGTGGGAATAGTCCTACAGGGCCGCAGGCTAATAAGCCCGGCTCACCTGCGAGTAGAAAGAGCCATCTTCTAGTCATCGCAGCCCAGACCGCAGAGAAGAACTGGGGAATTTGTGGGAGATCTCTGGTATGTATGGGGCCGGGAGGAGCCACTTTTCTGTCTCTGCAGTCCAGCGCCATCTAGTGGATGCATTACCCAAGAGTAAGGAATATATTCTGGAACAGGACGTGCTGTATACTTAGAATAATCAGAACAATCAGTGAATATAAATGTGTAATTGTTCCACTGAAATGTAGATAATATATAAAGCTGAGACCTGCCATTTGTGGGCACTCAGAGCAAGTGCAAGACTACCCTGGAGTAAAATGTTCACACCAACAAACATATGATTTTGGGTCCTATTTTAAACCAAAAGGCACCTGCCTTGATATGATGGGTTACTGTTACCAACATGCCAAAAGACCACTGCACCCTAGGACTTTGGTCTCAACATCCAGGCTGTCAAGTCAGCAACTGTAAATTTGCATGCCAGATTCACCCCTAGGGGAGTGTAGAGTAAAACGTGATGATCTAGACGATAGCCTGGGATATGCATGTGCAGATTTGCAACCTACGCAAAGCTAGTACAACAGGAATGGTAAAAATTTCCTCTGACATTGACTTTTTTAGAAGTCAACCAAATTCTGATAAGAGGGCCTAACTAAAAGATAGAGTATACTGTGGAACTTCTGTCTGCAAAAGACTGCCACAACTTCAACCAATATTTTGGTGAAAACCCTGGTACTGAATACTGAATACTTTATTTGTCGCCAAGTAGGTACAGAATACATACAAGGAATATTTTCTGGAAGGGGGAATCTCCATAGAGGTTGAGCATTTGCTGGACACACTATATACATCGAGGGGTTCATACATTTGCTAGATATACATATACACAACACACATTATGCAACTAGATATACATATTATACAAGGGGCTTATTTACATTCGACAATACGTTTGCAACTGGTTATGCGCTGGGGACCAGAAGTTATTGCAGGATTCTTAAAGTTGGTTGTTCAGTGCTTTAACAGCTAGTGGGTAGAAACTGTTTTTGTAGCGGGTGGTCCTGGACGAGATAGCTCGGTACCTCCGTCCAGAGGGTAGGAGAATGAAGATGGGGTGACCTGGGTGAGTGGGGTCTCCAACTATTCTTTTTGACCTTGAGCGGATCCTTTCCTTGAATTGTTCATCCAGGTCAGGTAAGGGACATCCTGTGATCCGCTCTGCAGTCCTGGTGATCCTCTTCAGCCTGTTCCTGTCTTTGGCAGTGGTCCCACAATACCAGGCAGTGAAGGAGGAGGTCAGGAGTGAGCCTACTGCACCGATGTAGAAGGTCTTCAGGATTCTTTTCGACATTCCGTATTTCGCCAGTTGTCTTAGGAAATAAAGTCTCTGTTGAGCCTTCTTTAGGACAATGGCGGCTTGTCTACTCCACTTCAGGTCGTCTGTTATCACTGTGCCGAGAAATTTTGCGCTGGTAGTGATTTTAACCCCATCCTTACCCATGGAGATGGGACTGTGCGCTGGGTGGGACCGCCTGAAGTCTACAATCAGCTCAACCGTTTTCTGGGTGTTGAGGATGAGGTTATTCTCTTCGCACCAGGTTACCAGATTTTTTATTTGTGTCCGGTATGGAGATTCGTCTGTGTTTTTGATGAGGCCTACCAGAGTCGTATCATCTGCAAACTTGATGATTTTGATTGATGGGTCTGTGGACTTGAAATCATTTGTGTATATGGAGAAGAGGAGAGGGGACAGAACACAGCCTTGTGGTGCGCCTATATTGGTGGTTCTGGATGAAGAGATAAAGGGGCCCAGTTTGACTCTCTGGGTCCTGTTTGTGAGGAAGTTGGTGATCCAGCCAGAGAGATCCGGTGAGATGCCAAGTGAGAGCATTTTCCTATTCAGAATTTGGGGATCTATAGTATTGAAGGCGGATGAGAAGTCCACGAATAAGAGTCTGGCATAAGAGCTTGGTTGCTCCACATGGTGTAATGTAAGTTGCATTGCAAGGTTGACCGCGTCTTCTGAGGATCTGTTTGCCTTATACGCGAACTACAGTGGATCCCACTTTGAGCTGGAGTACAGACTCCAGTCTAAATGTAAGAGCAATAGATTGGGAGCATTGGTAAGGTTTGAACCAATATTTCTGAGAATATACGAAATATAAAAAATAGTCAAGCCCATCCATCACTGAACCTGATTACACATCAATGACCTTCAATCAAGGAAAGCAAATTGCTCCACATTGGCCCAAAACAAATGGTTTCCGACCTCACCACTGGACCCATAATTACATATCTGACACAAAAGTAGCATCTAGTGGTTTTGACTAGATATTATGGTATACCACAAGGATAAGGTGACCTGGAATCCCATTGGTCAGTTGTTAAATGAGATGGTGTGGCGCATAAGGGGTGGTGATTTAGGTTGTGTTTGATAAAATTAGTGATCTCCTCTTGCTATAAAGGGCAACTCCAAAAATCAGTCAGGAGGAACCTCATATTACGACATATCATATCAAAGACTACATTTGCTACTTATAATAACAAAAATCTATAGCACCATTTGGTTATGCTGGTGTTTTATTTTATTGTCAATTGATAAGAAAGTATGACCCATCTATTGGATCAGAAACAAAAAAAGAGTAGAAGAAAAATAGTGGCAAACAGTAACCCACTGTAAAGTTCACAGTCCAATAATCCCACCTTTAGAGCCAGCACTGAATGTAGTAACTCCCTTCCAAAATGCTGAGAGTGGATATGATCATTTTAATTCTTAATAGGAAAATTAAGTACTAAGTATTTCTTAGTGACAAGGATGTTTGGGTAAAACGCAGGGCCCCTTTAAATGTTTGAACAGGGATCACTTCATCATGGTTTCTTATCTCCTCAAATGTGTGACCTGGGATGGTAATATTGGGTGCAAATAGTCTTTCTATAGTGGGATAGACAGGAACTCAGTCTTGTATGAGTATATCCCAACCTCCCTGACTTTTAGAGACCTGAGACAGTTTTGTAGCCAGAGACTGCAGCACCCGTACCCACATTTGGCTGGGTGAGGATGCTTCTTCTTCAGAACTAATAAATATGCTTCAGTCTTCAATCAATCAATCAATCATAGGATTTAGTGTTCATTAACCCTTTAAATGCCAGCTATGTGAAATTTACATAGCTGACATTTTTCACCTGTTAAAAGAAAAAAAAACACTCACCTTGTGCACGATCCATCAGCATTTGTCTCCTCTACACCCACGGAGTTTCTGCCCCCCCCCCCCCCCGGGCTCTTCCACCGACAGTAGAGGGTCTGAAACAGGCCCCTCCGCCACCCCACCTTTTATAGGAGGTCAGTGACATCGGTGATTGCTGCAGGACAAAGGATCGGCACGGGACAGAGAGGTGAGTAAAGAAAAAAAATAATAAATGACATTTTGTTTAGTGGTGTTTGTTTTTACATTTAACCGGGAACTGGTAAGGGGGTCCATGAGACAAGGCTTGAGAGGCTGGCAAGTCACCTGCGGCAAGCAGTTTTCCCTATTTTTAATCTGTTGCTTTCGGCAACTTTGCTGCTATGGCCGCTGGTGAAGTGAGGGAGCTGCCGATAGAAACTGCTTCCATAGAACACACATTTGCTAACATAAGAAAAAAAAAAACGTAGATACGCTTAGCACATTGAGGGCATCATTTTGGCACAAAAATATACTTTCAAAATTTTCATGGAAAGTGGAGTTAAGCTCTTTAAGCATTTTACATTACATTTTACATTACTTGCAATAGTATTGCATGTCACACGTGTATGGTATGACACTTGGGGCATGTCCTTCTAATCTAGGTGGACATAAAGGCTGGTCAAAGCACAACCCTGAGAAATTGTGAAGTTGCACACAAACCTTTCATGCAGGACTGTGAGGGTGCAAGGTATTACCCCATGTTTTCCACTAGGTAAAGCCCTGTCTTTTCAGCCAGTAGCTTCAGAAAGTTTTGTTTCTCACTGTGGTTTTCAGACATGGCCAAAGGTTTTAAGACTGACACCAATTTTGTTTTTCACAAAGTTTGCTGCTTCATTATTTTATACTGGCTATATGAATAAACTGTACATTGTTATCAAGTATTATTATTTGATATACATTTGCCATGAAAAACCCAAATTTCACTGAAATTTTACGCAGCTGAGGAGGAACAAAACCCAGGATAATAAGTCCACAAAGTTTCTATGAGTTTTAAGGCTAGATATTACAGGTATAATGAAGGTGATGTCACTCGGAATGTTTAAGGAGCACTATCATGAAAAATGGGCCAATAATAAATATCCATATAAATATGCTGGATGGCGAGTGATGGGATCACTTATACACCCGGCATCAGGAAATATCAACCAGGCTTGTTATTTTTATTTTGATGGAAGAAGAAATACAATTCTGTGAAATACTCACCTGTAGAATTGATATTATTTGTATACAGTACGTCCTGCTCCAGATATAGTACTTACACTTGGGTTATCCTCCGCCAGATGGCGCTGCACTGCAGAGACATGCAAAACAGGCTCCTCCCGGCCCCTCAAATACCCGGGGACCTCCCACAAATCCCCAGCATTGAAAAGCAGTGAACAAGAAGCCAGGAGAATTAACCACCGAAACTGGTAACTATAACAATGGTAACAATCACCATACAGGGGATCCAGAATAATGCAAAAACCAGGGTGGGGTGGAGCAGGACGTACTGTATACAAATAATATCAATTCTACAGGTGAGTATTTCACAGAATTGAATTATTCTTAGTATACAGTACGTCCTGCTCCAGATATAGTACTTACACTTGGGACATCCAATAGCAGTGTCCATAAAGTAGGGTGGGATCCCCAACAAAAAAGGCAACAGCAGACAGTTAAAACCACTGTCACCTGCATAACCATGCGGCCAAGACAGCATGAGCTGAGGCCCTAACATCAACCTTGCAATACTTTGAAAAGGTATGAACAGAAGACCAAGTAGCGGCCTAGCAAACCAGTTCAACGGAAGCCCGGTGCTGAAAAGCCCAAGAGGCACAAAAAGCACGAGTAAAATAAGAAGTAAAGCGAAAGGAAAGATTCTTCCCCTTGGAGGAATAGGCCTGAGTAACAGCCTGACGAATCCAAACGCTAACAGTAGACTTGGCAGAAGCCAAAAACCCTTTCCAAGGACCAGAAGGAACCATCACATCCAAGTTATGACCAAGGCCAAAGCCGTCTAACTCCCGAAAGCAGACGAGATCGGCACATTCAGGATGGAGTGGCCGTAGGCCCAAAGGAACATCAGTTCTCCTAAAGTACACAGTGACTACCAAGGAAAAAACTTCCAACACCTGTTGTTGGAATGCAGAACCCTTTCCTCAGCGTTGCTAGGAATAAGGCACAGAAGGAAGAACAATATCTTGAAAGAATGTACATAAGACACCACCTTAGGCAGAAAGTCCGGCTTCAGGCGGAACACCACCTATCCTGGTGTATGTCAAAGAATGGGAGCTAGATAGCCAGAGCCGCCAGCTCAGACACATGTCTGACCGAAGTAACAGTCACCAGAAGGACAACCTTGAGGGTAAGAACAGCCGGACAGCATCCTGAATAGGACCAAAGGGAAAAAACCCGCAAGGCAGACAGAAACAAATACAAATCCCAACAGGGACCATAGGATTACCTAGGGGACGCACATGAGTACCCCCTGAAAGAAGTCTTAACCAAGGAAAACTGAACAAAGACTTCTAAAGTAAGGCAGACAGGGCAGAACCTGACCCTTCAGAGTACTGAGTTGGAGAACCAACTCCAACCCATGCTGTAATAACTTTAGAACCCTGGGAACCGAGAACGCCCTACAGGGAAGAGACCTAGACTCACACCAATCAATATGGGTATGCCATACCCTATAACAGATGGAAGAAGAAGAAGCTTGCTCCTAGTCTTCCCAAAGTCTCAATCACCGAGACAGATAAGCCTGTCTCCATCAAGATGGATGTTTCAGCAGTCAGGCCGTCTAGGCCAGAGTCTGTAGATTGGGGTGACGTAAAGGGGCCCTGAGTGAGCAGAGTTGGCACTCCTGGCAGAACGTACAGAACTACTGCCCTCGGTACCACGTCTGCAAACCACACTCTACTAGGCCACCCGGGGGCCACCAGAATCACTGGTCCCCCTTCCAGAGCAATCTTGCGCAGAACCCTGCCTAGCAGGGGAAATGGAGAAAAGACATACAGAGCAGAACGTCCAGCCATGACGTTACTAAGGCATCCTGATCACGGCCAGAGGATCCTGGGACAGGGAAACAAGGGCCGAGAGCTTGTGATAGTGACGGGACAAACTTATCCACAACTGGTTGGACCCCATAGTGACACAGGGATTAGCACATCCTGTCGCAGAGAGACCCCCACCGGAGCGAATACCACCGATATGCAGGGAACATTGTCCTCCACCCAGATTAGGTTCAAAGACACTTCCTGGAGGACCCTCCTGCTCCAGGTCCCTCCCAAATGATTAATGTAGGCCACTGTCGCCAGACAGACCGAGCGCCCCCGAACAGGCAGGCCCTGAAGAGGAGTAGTCAAGCGAGATAGAACCAACCTAAACGCTCACTGTTTCAAACATCTATAGGTGTATGGACCTTCTAAGGGCCCACCTCCCCCAGAACCGCAGGGAGTTTCAGAAGAAACCCCCCCCCCCCTTCAACCTGATAGATTGGCATCCATGGTGACCGTCTCCAAGACGGGGCAAGAAGGGAACTGCCCCCAGACAGGTCCCTTGATTTCATCTACTCCAAGAGGGACCTCCTTACCAGGGGGGAAGGCACACAGACCCTGCTCCAGGGATGCTGGATCCCTGTCCTGTACTAACAATAGAAGTCGCAGAAGGCCCCAGGGAAACTGAGCATAAGGGACTTCTTCTGAGCAAGCCACCAACGGGCCCACCAGCTGCATCCCTGCCTGGTGAAGGGACTGGGACAGCAATGAGGGACTGAGCGCATGCAACCAGATTGTCCTCTTTATTGCTGAGGAAGGAAGATTCTCATCTGGACCGAATCCAGATTCATTCCTAGGAATAGAGTTACCAATTAAGGGGACAATGAGGACTTGGGGTGATTGATCACCCATCCAAATGACTCCCAATGGACACCACCAGCCGAGTGTCCAACTTAGCCTGACGTAGAGACTGGGAAGTGAAAAAGGACGTCCAGGTAGGTCATCGCGCGGACGCCCCTTGGTCACATCAGAGACATCACCCCCGACAGCACCTTGGTGAGCACTCTGGGAGCTGCCAGATAACAAGGCCACAAATTAGCAGTGTTGGACTTCCAACACGAACCTGAAGAGCCTCGGTGTCCAGAAGACACAGGGATGTGAACATAAGCATCTTAGAGCTCCACAGACGGCAAGAAGCCCCCTGGGCGCAAGGCGCTGATGGCCCATCTCCATTTCCATGCAGAAAACTGCCTGTAATTGGAGAATTGCCGAGAACCTGTGAATCCAGAATGGGCCAGACTGACCCATCCTTTTGGGGGACTGTGGAAAGGTTGGTGTAGCGGCCCCTGCCTCTGCCTGTTAAGGGCAATCTGCAAGTGACCCTCAGACCCCGCAGGCCTTGCATGGCCTGTGCCAGCACCTGAACAGAGGCAGGGACCAGAAGTACCCGGGACCTGATAATTTTGGGGAAGGCCGCGCAGCAAACTCTATCTTGTATCCGGAGGACACTACCTCCTGAATCCACCAGTATGAGGCGTAATGCCTCCTGACAAGAGCAAAGTGCCACAGCCATCCCCTCACCCAGACGGGCGAGGGCGCCCCATCATGCTTGAGGGGGTTTGGTGGAAGATTTAGGCTTAGCCCCGCCGGAGGGGCCAGAGCGTTGTCTGCTGCTCCCGGGGCAGGAGTCTGCGCGAGCCCCCACGAAGGACACCCCTGGTTCTTGTTTAACACTATGGTAGGGGGGAGGAGGGGTGCCCCTGCCCCGAGGGGGCCGAGACGGCCGCCTGCGTTGGGGTGACTTACCCTTTTTACCAAACAGGTCTAGACGGGCCCCAAACAAGCGTAGCCCTCTAAAGGGAAGCCCGGTAAGAGTCTTTTTAGTAGCATCGTCAGCACCTCACTGTCGCAGCCAGACCAAGCGACGTATAGCCACCGCAAGGGCAGAAGTTCTTGCACACATTTTAATGGTGTCATCCAATGCTAATAGGATACATTTTACAAACACATCACAGCTGGAGAGTGCATTAAACACATCCCAGGGAAGATCATCAGAGTGATGATCAAGCATCTTTCTGATGAGGGTTCTAGCGGCCACTGCTGTAATAGCCGTGGCACAGACCGGGCACAGCGCCATCCCTGCACAAGAAAAGGCGTGGGAGGCCAGCAGATCAATGCGCCGGTCCTCAGCATCCCGAAAGGCTATTATAAGCAGGGGCTGCAATAAAGGGGGGGTTAGGAACCCCTATGATCGGGGCATCCACCACGGGGGGGGGGGGATGACCAGCAATTAACCACCTCAGGGGGAAAAGGGTATTTCCTATCCCAGTCCCCTGGGACCCCTGGAAGTTTACTGGGACATTCCCATTCCTTGAGCACAAGAGCATGGAAATGAGCCTGCTCTAGGAATTCCAAACGTGCTGTCGCTACATGGAAACGCTCCCCTCTCGGCTTGGGAGCCTCACCAGGGAGAGAGATAGACAGAACCTTAAAGACCTTAATCAACACATCGTCAGTGTCACACTGGGCCCAGTATTCAGGTCCAGAATCGCCTCTCATCAGATGAGCCCGAGTCAGAGAATAGCTCTCCTTCATCAGAAGGGGTATAGTCACACAGAGTAGTAAACTCCTCAGTTCCCATAGGAAAAACAGTAACATGAGGCGTCAAGTGCCGCTTCTTACCAGGGCCCTTGCGCTCTGACAACCTCGCAATCATTTGTTTAGCCGTAGGCAGTCTGGAAGACGCAACAGGCTGCAAATCCCCACTTGTATGCGACTCAGCAGGAGTGAGATTTAAGCATGGGGAAATAGGTGAATTGAAGCGAGGTGCAGCCACTGGCAGACCTGATTGCAGAGCCAGTGCTTGCTCGGCACAGGATACGCAGACCCGTGCCCTGTCAGCATCAGCATGGGGTTGTCCACACGCTATACACAGGCGGTCTCGTCCCAGAGGGACCCCGGTCACATAATTCTGAGATGCCTCCATATGGTGATTATTTAGGCACAATATGTCAGCAGGGATTTACGCTATAGGCAACCCTGGATGCCCCAAAAACCAGCTAGGGAAGTGGGAGAATTTTACAAGGCCCGCTATAAATTACACCAGGCTGGGAGAAGCCAATGGTGTTCACCAGTCTGAAAGACACAATGAGAAGGGAATGGTGTCAGAACCGAAAACACTACAACGAGTATAAGCCGCCCGAGAGGGCACTTACAGTACCACGGTAAGCAGGAACGCCCCACGCGTCGTGCGCGAACAGACAAAATGGCGGCGTGTACCTCGAAGGGCGGGCCAGAGCGTACCATGACGCGTAGCGCGCCAAACCAGACCCCCAGAAGAGCGCGAAGTCCAACATCAGCCAATGAGGACACAGAGGTGTCTGAGGTAACGCCGCCGCCCGGCGCGGAACATCCAACGAAGGAAAAAAGCGCGTGCGGCGGCGGCAGCAGTCATACGAGTAAAATACATAAAAAGGGTGCGGCGGCTGACACCATATCTATAAGAGTCCAAAGACAGACAAAGGCCATATACGTGCAAAGATCCTATACAGACCACACAGGCACACCCCCACCCCTTTCTTTCCCCCCAACTACGGGGGGAACGAGGGAGGATGGCGGCCCTTAGTACAGGGCGGGAGGGGCATCCCTTAGAGGCTCACCATCAGCCTACACCGCCTACCCTTTGGTGGGGGACTGCGGAGGAGCAGCGCTTCATAGGCACGCGTGGTGCTGCCTACCTTCACCCGAACAGCGCAGCCCAGGCTGGGAGGCACATCACAACGAGGACGGGTGGGAATAGTCCAACAGGGCAGTAGGCTTTAATAGCCCCGCTCACCTGCGAGAGAGTGATACTTCATGTCTTCGCATTCGGCACTGCAGAGAAAACTGGGGATTTGTGGGAGGTCCCCAGGTATTTGAGGGGCCGGGAGGAGCCTGTTTTGCATGTCTCTGCAGTGCAGCGCCATCTGGCGGAGGATAACCCAAGTGTAAGTACTATATCTGGAGCAGGACGTACTGTATACTAAGAATAGGACATCTGGGGTGACAGGCTCTGTCACCCCTCATAGATTAACCCTGTTTTTTTTTCCAATGATGAGAAGAAAACCACAAGCTTGGTGGGAGTTTTATTCAGTTCAGGTTTATGAGTGACCCCTCATCTCATTAGCCAATGTGTTTATATCGATTTTTATTATTACACTATTTCGTGATAGTGCTCCTTTAAAGTGGACCAACACCCAGGGGTGATCGGCCTGGGAATCTATAAGATTCCCGAGCCGATCACCTCCCTCACCGCGGGACATCCGAGATCGGGATGTCCCGCGGTGAGGGACCCCCCCAAAAGCCCCAAAAACCTCACCTCACCTCCCGCGCGCCCCTCCAGGCGTGCGCGCCCCCGCGCCGGCCGTTTGTGAATGGCCGGCGCGGGCGCGCGCACTGTCAAAGGGGCGCGCGGGAGGCGGCAGCGGACGAGCTGTCTTGTCCGCAGCTGTCACCCGCTTGTCCGTGGCTACGTGGGAGCATGGTGAGGTGAGTTTTGGGGGGTTTCTGGGGGGTTTTACACAGCGGGGCACCCCTAATCGGGGTGCCCCCCTGAAGTGGACCAAAACCCAGGATAGTCAAAATCCTGGGTGTTGGTCCACTTTAAGCTTGTTTTGGTTCGTAACTGTATTTGTGTTTCTAGCCTGAAACTGAAAAATGACCTATATTGAGATTCTTTGCAAAACAATTTTACCCACTAACAGCAAAACACACAATGAAGCTTAGGCTGAATACTTACAGCTGTACACATCATGTAACCCACACCAAAATCAAACCGGCATTGCTCATTCATTGAATACTGAATTCCTGGCAGCTGAGGAAGAGATGGCCAGTCATGTGCAAATGGATCGTCACGCAGGCAATCATATGAACTGCAAGAAATGTGTGAGGTTTTCTTTTAGAAATGGAAGTATCAATAAAATGAATGTAAATAAAGCAGATCCATTTGCAATAAATGAATGAGATGAAGCAAATGCATGTACGTATAAGGGTTGATTCAGCATTATATTTATTTATTTATTTTTTATGAGTAAACACTTTCATTATTTTTTTCCTTCTTGCAATTGAGCATCATATTTAGCTGTGCAATTTTCGTAAACATTTGCACAACTAAATATGGTGCTGACAGAGGGAAAAATCAGTTAGAAAAAATGTTTACTCACAAAAAATGTAAGTAAAAAAAATACAATGCCGAATCAACTCTATAGTAATCTGGCCTGCAGAGGTGATTATGTACGGCTATGCAAAATGTATTTTTAACATGCAAATACATACATGAAGCGCACAATGCAACATAGAGCTGCACTATGCACTTACTAGGTTTCATGAAAGTCCCAGGCAGTAAAGAAAAAATTCATGGCACTTACCAGCCAGCCTGGAGGCTCATTCCCACAAAGTGCTGTGGGCCCCATCCTTGGCATTCAGCATGCTTCTCCTCTCATCCTTGCTTTGTGCACCCTGCTGCCCAGTCAATGTAAGAAGGTTTTATCATGGATTACCAGAAGGGGGGCTCAAGAGCATCCTGCACTAACCTGAAATTAGCTTGGGAATGAAAAAGCCCAGGAAAGAATGACGTTGTCAGCCCTACGGCCTATGAGTCAAATGTGACAGAGATGCACAAATACATAGTCATATGGGTAGCCCTTGTGGGCTTACATTCTAAACCAGATAAAGGACGAAATATAAATACTAAAAATTCCTTAAACAGAGTTACAGGGCTGGTGTCTGCACTCAGAAAACCAGAGCCCACTTGGCTTGTGACTTTTTTTTGTTGCTCAGGGCCAGAGTACTGGGGTGGGGGGCATGGAGATTTTATTGCTCAAGGGCCCAAATATGTCTGGAGTCAAATCTGCTAAGTTAAATATATTTAGAACATCTCTGTTTTCTAGATTTCCAGTTTACAGTATGTCCAATAAATAAACTGAAATGCCATTCTGTGAAAAAGCAGGGTCGGAACGCCGGCAGAAGAATTGCGTTGCCAATATGGTTTTTATTTCATATATTTATATTTGTCATCATTTTTTTTACTATTTTTTACTATTTCATAAAGTTTACTTATTATGTATTATATAAATTAGGTAATATTGCTTACTATGCCTTTATTTACCTAATTTGTCTAAGTATTAAGAACTGCTTTCCTATATATTATTGTTAATTATAGCACTTATTATATACAGTGGGGTAAAAGTATTTGATACACTGCCAATATGCAAGTTTTCCACCTAAAATGAATAAAGAAGTCTGTAATTTTAACTACAGGAACACTACAACTTTGAGAGACAAAATCTCTTTTTTATTGCATAAAATATCTATTTGATACACTAGAAAAACAGAACTTAATATTTGGTACAGTTACAGAGGTCAGACATTACTTGTGTTTCTTGACCAGGTATGCACACACTGCAGCACTTCTTACAGATCCAATCCTTAGTTGCCCTGGCTGTGTATGTTGGGTCATTGTTATGCTGGAAAATCAGCCACAATCCATCTTAAATGCAGTTACTGAGGGAAGAAGCTTGTTGGCCAAAATCTTGCGATACATGGCCCCATTCATCCTCTCAAATAGTCTTCCTGTCCCCTTTCCAGAAAGGTATCCCCAAAGTATCATGTTTCCACCCAATGCTTCATGGTTGGGACTATGTTCTTAGGGGTGTAGCCTTCCTCCTCCTTCCTCCAAATATAGCAAGTGGAGTTGATACAAAAAAGTTCTATTTTGGTCTCATCTGACCACATGACTTTCTCCCATGCCTTCTTTGAATCATCAAGATGATCATTAGTGAACTTCAAATAGGCATGGACCGTTCGTCCCTATTCAGAGTCATCCTTTCCCCAGGCGAGATCTTGCATGGAGCCCAGACCGAGGAACATTGATAATTGTTGCCTTCTCACCAAGCTGCTTACCTATTGTCCTGTAGCCCATTCCAGCTTTTTGCAGGTCTGTAAAACTGTTCTTTAGTGTCTTTAGATAGCTGTAATTTTCTGGATTTTTTTAAAGAGATTCTATCGCTCACAGTTTAAGTATACCTCTGATGAGCTTTGTTAGTAAGTGCAAATACGGCAGTGAACAGCTAGGTTCTACTTGACCAGTGCCAATAAGGTCAGAAAATATCAGGCCTATCTTGGTGATTTGGATTCAGGGTGGGTGACTGAACATAATGCACCAATAAAGTAACCAAATACAAGAAATCAAAAGTATGATGCTGATGCTGAAGAGAAAAAAGCACCAACTCTGAGCCTCACCTCTTCCGGATAAACTCTTATTCAGGTACTGAGTTTCCTGTGTCAAGGCCAGACTGCAGATGAGTGTTAGAACAAGCACGGACCTGTTGGAATGACCCTACCCTAGTACTATCTAAATGATGCATTCTAATGCTTGAGGTGAACCATAGAAACGGTAGCCCAACAGGTGCACAAGAAAGCATAGAAAATAATTTCTTCTCTGCTAGCACTGTAGCTGCCACAGCTACACTGGTAAGAGAAGACCTAAAAGACTAACACCTGGTGTAGTCCTAGAACAGCTGAGTTGGGTGTTAAATTATCCACCATGAACTGCACAACCCCATGCTGATAACCTGAGGTACCCTATACTGCAGAAGGAGATGAAAAGGACCTTCCTCCTTGTGAAAATAGGCTCTACCACAGAGCAAGCCTTTTAAAGCGGAACTGCAGTACTACTAAGCAGCAGCTGGCCCCGGGCTCCCTCTGGAACCGGGTTCCAGAATAATCACCACTTCCGCAGCACAGCCAATAAGCCTCTTGGGAAGTGCTGATAGGCTTGTCCGCTAGCCATGCTGTTAGGCTGCTTGCAATCATGCGCCCATAGAAGTGGGGAGTATCCCAGCATTTTATTTTAATGGCCGCAATACGCAATGGGCAGCCCAGGTCTTGCTGACCTGCTGCTAAGTAGTACTGTGTAACTACAGAAATGTTTGCGCTTTAAGTGGAGGGAACTGTATTTATCCCTTACTAGTTTGTCGCAACTAGGAGTTCATGTCAAAAGCAAACCTAACTTAACACCTCAGCAGGCCCAGAAGGGCATTGCTGAATGGCAGGAATGGGGCAGCTACTGATACATATGTGGTACCATTATAATAAGGCAAAATGGGGATTTCACGTGCAATATGGTTTTCTTTAATAAAATAAATGTTTTATTTACTATAAACAAGACATTTAAAAAAAAAACTATTATTTTTTCCTTTTTAAAAAACACTGGAAAAATGACAAACAAAACACTTCATGTTAAAGCTCAAACTCGTCCAAAAAAGCAATACATAATTTTCCTGAAAATTCCCGCAAAAATCACAGTTAAGCGAAAAATGACTCGTCAACCGAGAGTGACAAAATCTCAAGTAGGCTGGCAGTTAGAAGGATTCAAAGTAGCTATACATGTTGGGTATTGTTCTGTTAGAGGGATTTTGCGCTTTCAGATTTAGCTAGTTTTTTCTTCTTTGAACATTGATATTTTTGGAAAATATATAAATGTATGTTTTTAGGGAAACCCTGTGCAACCAAATAATTATTTGAGGGATTACTTCCAGAAAAATGAGCCCACTACAACAAGCTGGGTACACCTAGAAAGCTTAGCAAGTGTACTTTCAGTGCATATATGGTTTGTGGGGGTATTTCAAATCTAAGGGGTTGTTTTAGTTGAAAAAGCGCAAGATGAACAATCTTGCATGCATGTTTTACTTTGGGGTGTTGGCAACTCTACCCTTGACAGTACCTATGTATGTTCTGTTCAGGGGACCTTGCTTTTTTTAGATTTAACTGTTTTGAATTTTTGCATATTGAAAAATGTGGCTTTGATACTGCATTCTTATTCTTTTTTTTTTAGGGAAACCCTGTGCTGGTTGCAGCATTTGGTTAATTTATTTGGTTAATAATTAATCGAGGGATTACTTTCAGAATCGCTGCCTCCCTGTAAATTTCACAAGCAATAAGATTTCACAAGCAATAAGATTATTTTATAATTATTTTATTACATTTTATATATAATTATTTTATTACAGGAAATCACTACATATTGTAAAAAATTGATTGTTTAAATTTTCACCCAAAAATATTGAGAATGTCCAAGGGATGTCCCGGTCCCGCCGCTGCGATCGCTGTCTTTTACCGGCAGCGATGACAGCTGAAGAAGCAGCAGATGGAGGAGCGGCGGGGGCGCTGTCTCTGGCCCCGCCGCCGTCATCGCTGCCGGTAAAAGACAGCGATCGCAGCGGCGGGACCGAGACAGAGCCCGCCGCTGCCTCTTACAGCCAGTTCCGTGAATGAGGTGGGCTTGGCCTGTGCCGACGCAGCGCAGGCCACACCCACCCCATTCCCGGAGCCGACCGCTCAGCGAAGAGGTGAGTTTTACTTTTTTTTTTTTTTTTTATTATACCGCCCTGCCTATACAAATGGGGGTAGTGGGGGGGATGCCACACAGCCTATGGGGGGAGAGGGGGATGCCACACAGCCTATACAAATGGGGGTAGATGCTACACAGCCTATGGGGGGAGAGGGGGATGCCACACAGCCTATACAAATGGGGGTAGATGCTACACAGCCTATGGGGGGAGAGGGGGATGCCACACAGCCTATACAAATGGGGGTAGAGGGGGGATACCACACAGCCTATGGGGGGAGAGGGGGATGCCACACAGCCTATACAAATGGGGGGAGAGGGGGGGATGCCACACAGCCTATGGGGGGAGAGGGGGATGCCACACAGCCTATACAAATAGGGGGAGAGGGGGGGATGCCACACAGCCTATGGGGGGAGAGGGGGATGCCACACAGCCTATACAAATGGGGGGAGAGGGGGGATGCCACACAGCCTATACAAATGGGGGGAGAGGGGGGGATGCCACAAAGCCTATGGGGGGAGAGGGGGATGCCACACAGCCTATACAAATGGGGGGAGAGGGGATGCCACACAGCCTATGGGGGGGAGAGGGGGATGCCACACAGCCTATACTAATGGGGGGGAGGGGGAATGCCACACAGCTTATGGGGGGAGAGGGGGATGCCACACAGCCTATGGGGGGAGAGGGGGATGCCACACAGCCTATACTAATAGGGGGAGGGGGATGCCACACAGCCAATGGGAATGGGGGGGGCACACTGCCTATATGTAGAATAGGAGGGGGGAATGCCACACTGCTTATGATAATGGGGTGCACCCTGCCTAGATGGGAATGGGAGGGGGAAGAATGCCACACTGTCTATATAGGGAATGGGAGGGGAATGCCACACTGGGTATACGGGAAATGGGATGGGGGCATGCTACACTGTCTATGGAATGGGGGCATCCCACACGGCCTATGGGAATGGGAAAGGGGAATGTCACACTGTCTGTAATGGTGGTTTCTCCCCCAAATCCTAGGTGCGTCTTATAGGGCGAAAAATATGGTACTCAAGAAATCAAGTATTGTGGTATATATATATTTGTTATGATCTTAACACAATAAATAATAATTTGATGACTATGTGATTGTTTGGGGTTATTGGTGCTGACTTGGAGATTTGTCTGTTTTGTGGTAGCTGGGGCCACATTATTTTATTCTATTGACATCCTCCGGTGAATCTTATCAATTTCAGGAGCAAATAAAAAAAATCACCCATAGACAGCTTTGCACGTAGAATAAATCACGAGGAATGATCACTGTTCTAAGTATGTAGCCAAGGGGCTCTCCATATTGAATAAACTTGATTGGTTCAGCTGAAACATCCGTAAGATACGTTGCTGCTGCAAATAGGTTGGTAGGGTCTCTGAAATCTCCGACATGGTTGTACTGAATTGTAAGTGATCTTTAACCTATAGAAGCGAGTGGCTCACATTCCTGGATTTGCATTTTGAAGCAAACACCGGCCTGAACACAGCTGCAAAGGCCAACCAAAACTGTTTTAATAGGATGTCAGTCCTCTTATCCAAGGGATCTTTCAATACCCCCCCAACCCTCAGGCTAGATGGTTTTTAAATTTTGTGAAAGGAGGATCTAATTTGAGATATCTCTTCCACAATTTTGAATCCTCCCTCTTAAGTGGAAAACATCATATAGACTAGAAATACCTAGACTAGTAAAAAAAAAAAAGGATATTTTTTTCTGGCTTCTTCCATGTCTTCACAAAATGGTGCACCGATAAGAGATATTTGTTGGACCCATGAGAACCTTAACATTTGTCATATTTTGAATAAAAACATAAAGAGTCCAAAGATAAATAAAAAACATAAGGGAGAGGAAGAGGGGATTTTCCAGTGCTCCTCTTGATGGTAAAAAAAATTATGGTCAGAACCGGATCAACAACTATGCACATTTGAAAACAGGAAATACCTGAAACTCACTTGCCCCATTTGTATGCATGATACTGAATAATTTTCAGCATTTACATTTGCTCCTGCCTCCAGTCAAAGCTGAAACATCACCATTAACTCCTGCAGTCATTTGGAGCTTCCTTTCCTAGCATCCCAGTTGTGCTGCTGCCTGAACTGACATAACCCCACAATGCCCAGTGGCAGGAAACTTCCTCTTTGCAAGTGGCTTGCAGCTCCATGAGACACCATTTTGTTTTTAATAGGAGTTACAAAAAGGTAAAATACATTTTATGTACAGAAATCTGAAATTCCTTAGGGAGGGATGCATATCAGCAATGTTTCTTGTAAGGATATTGGTCTGGTTTACCATTTAAAGTGGACCAACACCCAGGATTTTCACTATCCTGGGTGTTGGTCCACCACCGCGGGGCACCCCGATAGGGTGTGAAACCGCTGTGTGAAACCCCCCAGAAAGCCCCTAAAATCTTACCTATTAGGCGACGGACAAGCGACGGATAAGCCGCCTCTCGCGCGTCCCTCTTACAGGGCGCGCACCGGCCGTTCGTGAATGGAGCGCGCCCTGCTAGAGGGAAGCGCGGGAGGCGGCAGCGGATCCGTCGCCTAAAAGGTAAGATTTTAGGGGCTTTCTGGGGGGTTTCACACAGCGGGGCATCCCGATTTCGGATGCCCCGCGGGGAGTGAGCTGATCGGCACGGGAATCTAGGGGTGGGTGTTGGTCCACTTTAACCCTTTGAGTGCCAGCCTACCTGCAGCTTTTGTCACCCTCTGTTGCCAGATCATGTTTCACTATTTTGCGCTCTGGGCTTCAACATGAAATGTCTTGTTTGGCCTTTTTTGAGTGTATTCTCAATACGTTTTGGTGAAATATGTGCAAAAAAAATAAAAAAAATCTATTTTTTGCAATTTGTAGTGTTTTTTTGTAATAAAAAATGTAATTTTGTCAATAAAATTTTATTGCGTGCAAAACCCCAATTTCTCCAGCTCACAGCGGTACCACATATGTATTGGTAGACACCCTTTCCTGCCCAGGAGACTCCCCCAAACTGAAACAGGAGATTAGGAGATTTTCAGATAAAATACAACTATGCTATGCGCACCTTGCAGTTTTTCCAGAAAAACAACCCTTTACATTTGAAATATCCCCCACAAACTATATATTCTCTGGAAGTACACGCCTCAAGCTTTCTAGGCGTACCAAGCTTGTTTATGTGGGCTTAGTTTTCTGGAAGTAATCCCTTAATGCATTAGTCCTCAAACTTCCTCCTCAAGGGCAGAGACAGGCCAGGTTTTGCAGCTCTCTATGCTGATGCACAGATGTAATAATTAGGGCTATAGCTCTGTCTGAGCACCAGTTAATTCACCTGTGGAGTAGCGTGGAGAGCTGCAAAACCTGGCCTGTCTCAGCCCTTGAGGAGGAAGTTTGAGCACTACTGCCTAAATGACATAGAGTCCCTCCTCCCGGGGGTGGGGGGGGCAATTTTTGGGGGAATTTTAAGGGTTAGGGTTAGGCTAACCCTAACCCTTAAAAATCCCCCCAAAAATTACATAGGGTGCCCTCCTACCCGTCATAACCAGTCCGGGACCAGCTATGGGGGCTTGTAGGAACAGAGTGGAGGGGCCAGCTTTTGTGGCCCCCCACCCTGCAACCTACAAGCCCACATAGCCTGTGTGGGCCAGGGCTCTTCTGCCCCCCCCCCCCCTGGGCTTTGGGGAAGCAGGTAATTGGGGGTGTGGGGGTTAATGGCAAGTCACCTGCTAGTTGCAGGTGACTTGCCAGCCCCCAGCCTTGTGAACTAGTACAGGGGTCTCATGGACCCATTATTAGTTCACAAAGGGTTAACAGTAAAAAAACACACTGACACATAAGAAAAAATGACTTTTATTAAAAAATAAAACTTTTTTTTACTTTACTTACCTCCGATTTGTCCCTCGATGTGATGACAGATGTGATCATGCTGGCTACAGTAGCAGAGGGGCAGGTGATGATCTGATCACCTGCCCCTCTGCTCCTGTGGCCAGCAGGATTGCATCTGAAAGAACAGCAGCAGGGAGCCAGGACGACACCCGGTGAGTGACGTCATAAGCCCCGCCCCAAAGGGCAAGATGGCGGCGCCCGTCGGGAGAGAAGGGCCTTTCAGGCTCTCCCCTGAAGCTGAAGAGCCAGGGGGGGCAATCGGAGGCCCCCCCAGTGAAGAGATCTGTCGGGCGACATCGCGACCGCAGGTAAGTAAATGTCATTTTTAATTTTTTTTTACAGTTAGCAGCTGCTGCTGCCGAAGCGGGGGGGGGGGGGGGGGTATTCCAGGGGCTCCCCCCACGGGGGATCGGATGGCACCAAATTAAAGAGGAGTCCCAGCTGGATCCAACGAGGGGTCAGGTTAGTATTTTACTTTTATATTTTTTTTACTGTGGGGGTTTGAGTCTCACGTAGCTGGCACTTAAGTGGAGTAGACTTACCTCCGCCGATCCCGCATCGCCTGCCACTGCTTCTGACATATGGAAGTGATTGGCAGAAGCTTCGGCTTCTGCTCTCGCTCCCAATGGCGGTAGAAGGCTTTTATTCTGGCATCAGCATGCGGTAAAAAAGGCCCTGTGGCACCCCGTGGTGGCGAGCGAGCTGTCAGAAGGCACAGCACGGTGCATGGAACAGGTGCTCTCTGCCACGCTGAAGACCCAGGGGTGTTGGGTGTCTAAATAGTTAAAGGAGGGGTGCGTGCCCAAACGCACTAGCACCATGTTTGCTTTTAGTGTTCAGGAGCAAGCCAGGGAGTGTCCATCATTTTATTTTGCACACAGATGGCTTTTAGAAATTCAGAATTTATGTGCTGACAACACACTCACTGACTGGTCTCTTAGTTTCTATGTTTCCAGTAATGGGAGAGAAGACTTGTTGATTATCAGCAAAGGATGCATCATGTGGCAATGCTGTTATTTGTTCACCTCTGAAATATTATCAGAAGTAGACAAACAAAGGCACGCTGAGATATAGAATGGTGGATTAATCTCAAGACCTCCAGGGATCCAGCCTAGGGGTCATCAGCTAAATGGGTAGGAGTTTTTTTTAATTCTAGCTTGAGATCTACTTTAAGTCACAGTCACCAGTCATAGGATTGGAGCCAACACTATACGATCATTTCAAATCGAAATAAAAAAATAATGATTTCTTTCTAATTGAAAAGTGAAAATGTAATTAAAAACAATTATAGTGATCCCCACGGTATATTTAAATACTGTATGTTCTAGGGAAGCCATATGCAGAGAAAGAAGGCATGATTACTCACCTTAGATATCGACTAAGTTCTTGCTGACTACATCGAGACCAGTGAAAGCGGTGAAATGCTGCTTGTACAAGTGGTGCCATAATACTTCCCATTCTAACTTCATCCTCACACCTATTTCCTTGACCATCATGTTCCATTCCTAACCTAGAATATACATTAAAATATTAGATATAGATATATATATTAAATCCCAAAATGTCATTGTAACACAGATAGGAACCTTAAATTGTCATGCCATGATAGAACATTAACATGTAATAAATTAAAACCATTTTCGCAAGGAAGTCGACTTTGCAGTATAGGATGGATCCAATAGACCCCCCTTTAGCATTTGGCCAGATCCCCCACATTTTTTAGCATCGCTATTATCCAAGCTAAACTTTTTGCTTCAAGTATAGCGGTTGGAAGCAAAATTCCAGATGGAGAAGAGAGTAGATTCTATTTTCTCCACTTGGGAAAGTTATATCCACACACTGCCCACAGATTTGAAGTCTCATCTGAGCAGACCAAATGGTATTTGATAAGAATCACAACTGGAGATCACCCTATACTCATTTCATGACCCCGTTAGAGGCTGGCTGGAGGTGGTGAAGAGAGATTTACAACCAGCGAAGGTCTAGGACTTGTGGGATTGTACACGAATAAAAAGAGGAGCATCCAGAGAGACACTTAGACAGGCAAATCAATAGCTTTATTCAAAATCATAGCAAAATGGTTTGTTGCAAATAGCTTTGTCTATTACTGGGCTTGAAATAAAGGTTACCGTATTTTTCGCCATATAAGACGCACCTGCCCATAAGACGCACCTAGGATTTGGGGGAGGAAAATAAGAAAAAAAATATTTTAAACCAAAAACGCACCATTACAGACAGTGTGGCATTCCCCCTATCCCATTCCCATAGGCCGTGTGGGATGCCCCCATTCCATAGACAGTGTAGCATGCCCCCATTCCATTCCTCATATAGGCAGTGTGGCATTCCCCCCTCCCATTCCCCATATAGGCAGTGTGGCATTCTCCCCTCCCCCCATTAGCATAGGCTGTGTGGCATCCCCCTCCCCCCATTAGCATAGGCTGTGTGGCATCCCCCTCCCCCCATTAGCATAGGCTGTGTGGCATCCCCCTCCCCCCATTAGCATAGTCTGTGTGGCATCCCCCTCCCCCCATTAGCATAGTCTGTGTGGCATCCCCCTCCCCCCATTAGCATAGGCAGTGTGGCATCCCCCTCCCCCCATTAGCATAGGCTGTGTGGCATCCCCCTCCCCCCATAAGTATAAGCTGTGTGGCATCCCCTCCCCCCATTAGCATCAGCGTCAGCGCAGGCCACGCCCACCCTATTCCCAGAGACGGTCAGTAAGAAGCAGCGGCGGGGGCTCTGTCCGATCGCTGTCTTTTACTGGCAGCGATGACAGCGGCGGGGCCAGAGACAACGCCCCCGCCGCTCCTCCAACTGCTGTCTCTTATTGGGGCCTTAATTCCAAGAGGCTCCCTCGCCTCCCCTCCCTCTGTGGTGCCCAACTCTCACCTGCCGCCGGGTCTTATCCTCATTCCCGCATCCCCAGTCCGACTCCCGCCGCACCGCACTTTTCTGCTGCGGGAGCTGGAGATCCTCTCCCACCGTCGCCTCCGCAGCTGGCCTGTCGGGGGGGGGGGCCTCCCCCTCCCCGCTCCATGGTTCTCTGCCCTGCCGCTCCTCCACTGCAGTGCCGCCGATGCGGAAGTCGGCTGCGCACGTGGGCAGTGACGCTCCCCGGCTCACCTCTGGCTCCACGTCCAGGGCTGTACACCTCGCCCCCCCCCCTGTGCTGGGTGAAGGGCCGCTCATGCCTCCCGGCAGCTCCTCCACTTCAGTGCCTCCGGCGCGGAGGCCGATGCACGTGGGCAGCGCAGCTCCCCGTCTTATCCCCGGCTCCACATCCAGGGCCGCTTCAGGCTCTTCTGCCCGGACGCTTGATGGCCTGCACGCCCACCCACTGCCCTGACCTGCGCTGGGAACGGGTGAGTTTTTTTTTTACATTCACCCGATAAGGTGCACGGACATTTTTCCCCCACTTTTGGGGGAAAATAAGTGCGTCTTATAGGGCGAAAAATACGGTACTTACGTTCATGCAAGAAATAATAATTTAATAAAATGTGATAATAAGATAAGGTTTATCTGATACAAACAGGCGATTCCTAACAGCGGAAATAATTAATGCAATTCACCAGTAAAACATTAATAAATGTACAAGAATATTCATTCACTGGAATTTTAAGAAAAACTTACCGACAGTATTGTCTAATAAAAAAGATTTATACTAAAATGTTGTAAAAGCCTCAAGACTACTTATGCTTTGCACTATACTCCAAGCTTAACTCCAAGGCCCCTTTCACACTGGGGCGATCGTCCCACAATTGCTGTTAAAGCTCAGGCCATAGGAAACTATGGGAACTTTCACACATTAGCAAGAAGATCGCAAAAGCCCTGCATGCAACATTTTCACCCCTATTAATATTTGCCTATACTAGTCCAAGACTAGGATGAGATTTGTGGCAGTATAATATTTTGAGATGTTTGAAAGGTCTACCCCTTCTTTTTAGCTTAGAAAGGCACATCTTGAAAGCAGTTGATTAATGCAGCAGAAAATGTGGTTTCCCCATTCCATAAGGCTCACACGCAGTTGTATATTCCACTGTGGTCCTGTGACTACAGTGTGTTCATAGCTGGAAAATTGGTAATTATATGCTCCCCTGCAACTGTGCATGTGTATTTAACACCTTATGCCCTCTATACCCCCCTCTATACACACACGGGTGTGGGTGCACATACACTTATGTTAGGGGCTGGGGCTTAGGCCAGCCTGAATACCAAATCTGTCCCTGCTCACAGCCAAGGGAAAAGAAGATGGAGTAAAGACAAGTAACAAATTAGATTATTTATTAAGCCCCGATTTATCAAGCACAATCTGCCAAAATTCGCCACACTGGTACAAATTAGAATAGTGCAAAATATAATTTATATTTTTTTCTGCATGTTGCTGCAACAATAATGTTTTTGTAAATTTGTTTCAGTGTAAAAAGTAAATATTTTTTGCTGGTGTGACATATTCTGGCAGATCGTGCTTGATAAATCAGAACTTAAATCTGTAAATGTACTGGCATCCACCAGTCACTAGATGGTGCTAAAAGTCATTACAAATTCACATTTAGCTTTAGTTGAGAAAAATTTTTGTTCAAACTATACATCGCAAAGCAACACAAAACTATTAAGGAGTATATATAAAAGTATAAAACTGCCAGAAAGCTCATATAGTCTAGAATAGTAAAGTTAGAGAAGCTGATAAACTAGAGATCACTTATCAGTTATCATAACCTGGACAGCTCATTTGTGTTTTCCCCCAAAATGGGGTTAAAAACTCAAACACCTTATAATGCATGCCATGGTGGTGGGAGGTGAACAATTGTTAGCAAGTGGAGATCTGCTTTAACAATACCCTTAGCTGCGAAATATTGAAATGAGAAATAATACCATTTTGTGAGTACTCACCTGTAAAATGGATATTGTCAGTGTGTCACACACCCCGCTTCCCCTTTAAATCTTACGATCGGGTTACTCCACCAGCAGGTGGCGACGTTGCAGAGAGAAGTCTTGAAAACGAGCCCCTTCCGGCCTATATATACCTGGGACCTCCCACTTAACACCCAGTGAATTCAAAAGCAGTAAGACAAGGTACCAGGAAATCCAATGGTAACCTGAAAAGAAAAAAATAAAGAAAAGCTTCACCATATAAAGGATCCAGGATACCAAAAAGGGCGGGTGAAGCGGGGTGTGTGACACACTGACAATATCCATTTTACAGGTGAGTACTCACAAAATGGTATTATTCTCAGTGTGTCACACACCCTGCTTCCCCTTTAATTCTTACGATCGGGACATCCAAAAGCAGTGTCCACAAGGGATGGGTATCCGAAGGCAAAATGAAGCATAACTTAAATGACTGCAGTCTGCAGAACCTTGCGGCCAAACACAGCATCCGCTGAGGCCCGCTCATCAACTTTGTAAAACTTAGAAAAAGTATGAACAGAAGACCAAGTAGCAGCCTTACAAACTTGTTCAACAGAAGCTTGGTGCTGAAAAGCCCAAGACGCTCCAACGGCGCAAGTAGAATGAGCAGTGATACGAAAAGGGGGAACTTTCCCCTTAGCAGAATAGGCCCCAATAATGGCCTGATGTATCCATTTGCTAATGGAAGACTTGGCCGGAGCCAAACCCTTCCTAGGCCCACAGGGCACAACAAAAAAGGCATCAGTTTTACGAAAAGGAGAAGTTGTAATCAAATAGTACTTAACACAGCGTACTACATCCAAACAATGCAAAACCCTCTCCTTGTCATTCTTAGGCTTAGGACACAAGGAGGGAAGAACAATATCCTGATTCAAATGAAAAGCAGAAACAACCTTAGGAAGAAAGTCCGGTTTGAACCGAAAGACCACCTTGTCCTGATGCCTCTCAAAGTAGGGCGCCTGAATAGACAAGGCCGCCAACTCCGAGACACGCCGAACCGAAGTGATAGCTACCAAGAAGTTAGTCTTCTGAGTCAAGGTAGACAGAGCAATATCCTGCAAGGGCTCAAAGGGAGGAATTGGTTTAGGCGCGCTTGAACCATGTGTCAGAAATAATGCTCTGCCTAGTCAAGGATATATGAATTATCCACACAGGATAGATATTCTCTGATGTGTTGATATATCTGCCAGGGTAAACTTTAGTACCGATTTATCAGTATATGACTAGCAGAATAATAATTTCATATATAACTGCTTATATCATCCACAAAAGGCAAGATATTAATGTAGTACAATATTATGAAACAATGGTTTTGTTTGGGCACTTACCGCCGCGGCCCGGGGGTTCGTAACCTTCCCAGGGCCTCTGATGGTGTGTGTCTCAGGTAAGTGCAAAACCGCAGTGTGAAGATCCCTTTTAGTTGGTTATGTTTTCAGGTGTCTAGACGTCTGGATAATCCTTAGATGAATCAGTGGTTGATTTTTACCTTCAAACACACTTTTAAGTCCAGGTATAAAGCAAACCTTAATTGTGCTGATTTTAGATCATCTTTAGTTGGATCTTCCAACTCTCAATAAACACACCTTGAAGTAAAGTGCGATTTCTTTATTTGATTTAAAAAGCTTAAAGGTGCGCCAATAGAAATATAATGGGAATAGGAATGGGGGAAAAGATAAGGGTCAATGAGGGAGTGTGGGCGCCAACAATCCTCCAAAGTAAAGCGCTCTGTGGTGTTCAATGTGAGTGAACACCGAAACGTTGGGATGAGGGAGTGAGTGAGTGAGCTGAGCTGTGAGCTGATGTGTTGATATATCTGCCAGGGTAAACTTTAGTACCGATTTATCAGTATATGACTAGCAGATTAAGAATTTCATATATAACTCCTTATATCATCCACAAAAGGCAAGATATCAATGTAGTACAATATTATGAAACAATGGTTTTGATTGGGCACTTACCGCCGCGGCCCGGGGGTTCGTAACCTTCCCAGGGCCTCTGATGGTGTATGTCTCTGGTAAGTGCAAAACCGCAGTGTGAAGATCCCTTTTAGTTGGTTATGCTTTCAGGTGTCTGGACGTCTGGATAATCCTTAGATAAATCGGTGGTTGATTTTTACCTTCAAACACACTTTTAAGTCCAGGTATAAAGCAAACCTTAATTGTGCTGGTTTTAGATCATCTTTAGTTGGATCTTCCAACTCTCAATAAACACACCTTGAAGTAAAGATCCAAAGTAAAGTCCAACTAAAGATGATCTAAAACCAGCACAATTAAGGTTTGCTTTATACCTGGACTTAAAAGTGTGTTTGAAGGTAAAAATCAACCACCGATTTATCTAAGGATTATCCAGACGTCCAGACACCTGAAAGCATAACCAACTAAAAGGGATCTTCACACTGCGGTTTTGCACTTACCAGAGACATACACCATCAGAGGCCCTGGGAAGGTTACGAACCCCCGGGCCGCGGCGGTAAGTGCCCAATCAAAACCATTGTTTCATAATATTGTACTACATTGATATCTTGCCTTTTGTGGATGATATAAGGAGTTATATATGAAATTATTATTCTGCTAGTCATATACTGATAAATCGGTACTAAAGTTTACCCTGGCAGATATATCAACACATCAGCTCACAGCTCAGCTCACTCACTCATCCCAAAGTTTCGGTGTTCACTCACATTGAACACCACAGAGCGCTTTACTTTGGAGGATTGTTGGAGCCCACACTCCCTCATTGACCCTTATCTTTTCCCCCATTCCTATTCCCATTATATTTTTATTGGCGCACCTTTAAGCTTTTTAAATCTAATAAAGAAATCGCACTTTACTTCAAGGTGTGTTTATTGAGAGTTGGATGATCCAACTAAAGATGATCTAAAATCAGCACAATTAAGGTTTGCTTTATACCTGGACTTAAAAGTGTGTTTGAAGGTAAAAATCAACCACTGATTCATCTAAGGATTATCCAGACGTCTAGACACCCGAAAGCATAACCAACTAAAAGGGATCTTCACACTGCGGTTTTGCACTTACTTGAGACACACACCATCAGAGGCCCTGGGAAGGTTACGAACCCCCGGGCCGCGGCGGTAAGTGCCCAAACAAAACCATTGTTTCATAATATTGTACTACATTAATATCTTGCCTTTTGTGGATGATATAAGCAGTTATATATGAAATTATTATTCTGCTAGTCATATACTGATAAATCGGTACTAAAGTTTACCCTGGCAGATATATCAACACATCAGAGAATATCTATCCTGTGTGGATTATTCATATATCCTTGACTAGGCAGAGCATTATTTCTGACACGTGGTTCAAGCGCGCCTAAACCAATTCCAAACAAGGTTTTACCTCAATTGAGGCATTCCCAATTACGGTATTGGCTCTGTTTCACATTTTTCATGATAAGAATTGACCTCTTATACTAGGCAGCGGCTCACACTCTTTTCAGCGCTCTCTCTCACATTACTTTCTCAAAGGGAGGAGCCTGAAGAGCAGAGAGAACCAAGTTCAAGTCCCAAACAGGGAGTAATGGTTTCCTGGGAGGCCGCACATGTGTAACCCCCTGGAAAAAAGTTTTAACTAAAGGATGAAGCGCAAAACGCTTCTGAAAAAAGACAGATAAGGCAGAAACCTGCCCTTTCAAAGTACTCAGCTGAAGACCAGAGTCCAGCCCTGATTGCAAAAACTCCAGAATCCTGGAGACCGAAAAGACCCTACAAGGCAAAGATCTAACCTCACACCAAGCGATATAGGCTTTCCAAGTCCTATAGTAGAAGATAGAAGAAGACCTCTTCCGGGCACCGATCAGAGTCTTAACAACCGAGTCAGAAAGACCCTCCTCCTTCAAGATGGAGGTTTCAGCAGCCAAGCCGTCAAACCCAGCGTTGGTAAATTGGGGTAACACAGCCGACCCTGAGTGAGTAGATCGGGCCGAAGAGGCAGAACGAACTGATCCACTGCCAGCCGAACAATGTCCATGAACCATACCCGCCTTGGCCACCTTGGAGCCACGAGAATGGCGGACACCCTTTCCAGAGCCAGCTTCCGTACCACCTTGCCCAGCATGGGTATCGGAGGAAACAGGTACAGAAACCGCAGATCCCCCCAGCTCAGGGACATGGCGTCCACCGCCAGAGCCAGAGGATCCTGGGAGAGCGACACAAAGGTCGGGAGCCTGCAATTGTGACGAGAGGCAAACAGGTCCACCTCCGGTGTCCCCCACCGGAGACACAGCGACCGAAAAACTTGAGGATGGAGAGCCCATTCTCCCAGACGGGAAGAGCACCTGCTCAACAGATCCGCTTCCCTGTTTTCCACACCCGGAATGTAAACTGCCGAGAGACAAGGAACATGGGCGTCCGCCCAGGTCAGGATCAGGGACACCTCTCTGAGGGCACCCAGACTGCGAGTCCCTCCCTGATGATTGATGTAAGCAACCACTGTTCGATTGTCCGAGCGAACCTGAACCGGAAGGCCCAGAACATGTTGAGTCAAAAGAACAAGAACCCGACGGATGGCTCTCAGTTCCAGAATATTGATGGGCAAGTGGGCCTCTCGAGGCCCCCACTGCCCCCGGAACTGAAGATCCTTCCAGAACCCCCCCATATCGAAAGACTGGTGTCCGTGGTGACAATTTCCCAAAGAGGAGTCAGGAAAGACCTGCCCCTCAAGAGATTGGTCGAGACCAACCACCATTGAAGGGACTGCCGGACCCGGGAGGACAACTGGAAGGGCGATCCAACGACCGTGGCCGCCCGTCCCAAGACGCCAACAGATGAAGCTGAAGCGTCCTCGTGTGAAATAGGGCGAAAGGAACTGCCTCGAACGAGGTAACCATCAACCCTACCAGTCTCATCCCCAGATGGATGGACGGCCGAGGATTGGAAAGAAGGACCCGAGCCAACTCCTGAATCAGACAAATCTTGGACTGAGGCAGAAACACCCTGTATTGACAAGAATCCAACCGCATTCCCAGAAAAGACACCACCCTGGCCGGAGCGAGGGAGGACTTGGGAAAGTTGATCACCCAACCGAAGCTTTCCAGCGTGGAGACCACCGTCCTGGTGTCCGTCTCCGATTGATTGAGAGAAGGAGCCATGATGAGAAGGTCGTCCAGATAAGGACGACACGAATGCCCCGAGATCTGAGAATGGCCATCACCCCTGCCAGCACCTTGGTGAACACTCTTGGAGCCGAGGTAAGGCCAAAGGGAAGTGCCACGAATTGAAAATGCCGATCCTTCATCACGAACCGAAGAAAACGTTGATGAGCCTGGCAGATGGGAACATGAAGGTAAGCATCCTTGATGTCTATGGACGTCATAAAGTCCCCCTGCCGAAGAGAACCAATGGCCGATCGCAGAGTTTCCATGCGAAACTTCCGAGTACGGATAAACCTGTTGAGGAACTTCAGATCCAGGATGGGGCGAAACGACCCGTCCTTCTTGTGGACTGTGAAAAGATTGGAGTGGGCGCCCGAGACCGGAAAAAACGTGAAGGCGGGCGAGACTCGAACTCCAGCTTGTAACCGGACGACACCACCTCCCGGATCCATCTGTCCGGAACCTCCTGGTCCCAAACCTGGGAGAAGTGTCGCAATCGTCCCCCCACCCGCACGGGTGAGGGCACCCCCTCATTGCTGAGCAGGCTTACCCGCAGGCTTGGGCTTGGCGCCCCAGGACTGACCGGGATGGCCACGGCCCCTCCCCCGCGTCCAACCTGCACCCCTGGTAGCGGGAAATGAAGCCCCTCTGCCCACTCTGACTCCCCGAATGGAGGAATGGAAAGGAACGACGAGGCCTCTTGCGTTGAGGCATCTTACCACCCTTGGTAACTGAATCCAATTTATCGCCAAACAGGCGCAAACCCACAAAAGGAAGCGCTGTAAGCGCCTTCTTAGAGTTAAAGTCTGCCGTCCACTGGCGCAGCCACACTGACCGACGAATAGCAACCAACAGTGCCGCTGTCCTGCTGCTCATCGCAAGTGCATCGTCCTGGGCGGTCATGACAAAGGAAATAAACGACTCACACTGCTTGAGAGAACTGAACTCATCACAAGTGGGATCAAGATCTGCGTACAAATCTCTAATAATGGACTTAACTGCCATCAGAAGAAGCGCCGAAGCACACACCGGCCGCAGTGCCGATCCAGCACTGATAAAACCATGGCGAGCCAATTGATCAATCCGACGATCCTCACCATCTTTAATGGTAGTAGCGTCAGGAGAGTGCAACACAGCCGTGTTCGACAGCCCTAACACAGGGGCATCGACGTCAGGGGGAACCGACCAAAGCTTCACCAGATCCTCCGGAAAAGGATAACGTTTATCCCAACTAGGAGGAATTACAGCCAGGCGCGTGGGTTGTTCCCATTCCTTAAGGACAACCCTCACAAAGTGTTGTTGCCTGGGAAACACCAAACAACTCACCCTTTGGCGGGGGGACCACCACGGGCGGATCCAAAGCCAAAATTTCAAACATTTGAGCCAAAATGGAAGGAGTGTCAAGGGACACCCCCGCAGCCTGATCGCCAGCGGTGCCAACCAATTGCTGGTCTGCAGGCTCATCCGACTCCTCAAGGAGTTCCCCCTCCTCATCAGGGGGACAATCGGACCAATCCAATATTTCAAACACCTCAACCTCCGGAACAGGCACTGCCGGGGAAAGGTGCTTCCGCTTCGCCGGAGCCTTCTGAGGTACCGTGGCAGAAATTATCTTCTCGAGGTTGGCCAATCGCGCACACACCTCGGATTGCGAATCCCCCCTTTTGACAATGTCACACGGGGTCCGGAATAGGGGAGGGGGGGTAGGAGATGACGGAAGTTGCAAGGAGCCAGAAGCCAGAGTGCTGGACTGGCGCGCAATATTCTGCTTTGCACATGGAACGCATAATATGACATCATCGCCTGGGAGCGGAGCCCCACAACCCCCACACAGCCTGGATAGCCCCGAAGAGCCATTTCCGGTAACGTCTGAAGCCTCCATATGGTGAAATTATGGTATTCGCAACAACCCAGGGTTTAACGCATTTAAGCAACCCGGGATGCCCCTTTATAATTAAAGTCCCGGGAGTGGGAGGATTTTTTAAGCAAAACCAATACAAAAGAAGGGGGAGGGGGGATCTACATATGGGCACTCACTCTGGAAATATGTATAAAGTAATATTACAAAATTTATTGAAGGTACTAAAGACACAATAAAAAACATATACACAACATATACAGACAAGACAAGATTAAAAAGAAAAATTGGTGGGTCCCCGGGAACTGCTAACTATAAAGCTGGTATATAAATCAAATATTAAATCAATCCAATACTATGTATCATAAAATAAAACATAACTATATCACTATCAATGAACAAGGTATAGCTTACTGGCGCCCCCTAATGGCCAATAAATAAATAAATAAACCAACATGGGAATAATGTGTACACATAAGGAATCAGATAAATAAGCTATATACAACAATCTAATAAATACAGTACACAAATAAATAAATACAATAAAAAAGTGCTAAGTGCATAAATATTCAAGAACCAATTAAGCTGTGATGATAAGTAAAGATGAAAAAAACATCTCATACGATTCAAATCTATATAATAAAGTGTCATGTGCAAATGAATCACAATCCCAAAGTGTGCTGATCAAAATAAATACCAATCCTAATTAATCAAAGTAAAAAAACAAAGCCTATCAACCTAATCAATGCATATTAATATAATTTCCCATGCTGGACATACTGAAAATAAATAATCCACTCCCCAAATAAGTAATGCTAGGAAATGTCAAGCTAAAATGCAGCTAGTATACAATCATAATTGCAGCTTAGTGAAGCACATTAGGTGGGGGCATGGAGGTAGCGCTCAGAGCATTACTATAAATATAATCAATCAAACATAAACAGAAGATGATACTACCAACAGCAGTTTTCCGGGACCTCCTGGCTGCCCCACGCGTTCCGCCGTGCGCCCACGGCTTCTGATCGGGGTTATGATGCCTGCTTGTAAACCGTTTTTAAAGGCCTGGCTGGCCACCGCACACGTGCTCACCAGATTGCGCCCAGCTGAAGTATGACGCATACAGCGTCTGCCCTCCCGCCCGTGAGCCACGCCCCCCCGATGACCCGGCCGCCGTCATCGTGATGCTGAAACAGCAGGGGGGCGCGGCCCACCGGCGCGAGGCAGCAGGCGCTGATGTGGCTGTGTGCACGGGGGCAAGTCAGGCAAAAAACCTCCGGCTCGCCTGATGTTAGTATTGTACCAGTATTTGACAGTGTACCTAATAGGTGTATCTTATGATTAGTTGTGGATATTATAATTATTATGATTATGTTAACTACATAAGCAATTCTATCCGAAGAACAATATATAATCTAGCAATAATAAAGGACATAATTTCAGGTAAACAGCACTCCAAGTGGCGACATACTCAAATAACAGTCCCTTGTTGCAAATAATATTATCCAGATAATTGGAGTCTCTTTGTGGAATATACGAGGGTGTCAGGTGCCCATGGGGGATGAACCCCTCACATAGGGCACACCAAGTTAGCAATCTCTTGTTGAGAGTGGATCACAATATCCAGAACATTATAGTCTTGATATATCAAAATATATCAAATATCAAAATCCTATGATTGCTTCAGATTAGCAAATCAGATGCTCCTCAAGTGCCCAATTTAGGGCTGCAAAATTTGAAAGGCAGATGCTTCTTGAGGGGAAACTCCTCCCATGCAGGCACAGGACCTCCAACGAGGAAACTTGAAAAAACATATATGGCCGATGTTGACAGCCTCTGGGCCCATTTCCTCTTCCTCATGCGAGGTATCCACAGAGTGACGAACCCGTGCAGATTCTCCCTTGTCTTCCCTGTTCTCTATTGGACCTGGCGTATCACCCGACCTGGGCAAACACTGCGTGCTCAAATCCAATGACATCTCCCCAATCACCTATTGAGATGCAATAGTGATCCTATCTGAATTATAATAAAGTGATGATTAAACCAACAATCAAAATGTGTACAGTGTGAAAAAATAAACAGTGATCAAACTCAAACGTAAAATATGCCCTTCCCCCCCCCCGGCAAACCCCCCCCCACCCCCCAAAAGGTGTACCCCACATACCATGTCACCAAAAACAATGACATGAACATATGAATATGCTAAAAAAAACCCTAATAACCCCAATGTGCTACCCAGTGTACAAACTGATAAACACCAGGGCCCTATGTGAGGGTGGAGCCAGGTATAATTAAACCAATATGAACAGGGCAGGGGTATCAGATGAACGGTGTATAGGAAATATCCTCGTTAAGGCCACGGGGTGCAGCCGTGTCGAGATTGAAGATCCACTTCAATTCCTCTCTCCGGAGCAGGTTTTTAAGATTCCCTCCCCGAGGGCCCACTCTTACCCTTTGGAGTCCTATGACTTGCAGTTCCCGTACATTGGAACGATGTTGCATGAGAAAATGCCTGGCTACTGGCATAAGTGTCTTACCTGCCTCCAAGTCTCTGGCTGCTGTCCGAATGGTAGACAAGTGTGATTGTATTCTCAATTTAAGCATGTTCTGTGTTTCGCCTATATATAATTTAGGACAAGAACATCGTATCAGGTAAATAACCGATTTCGTATTACAATTTATGAAATCCCTCAATCTGAAGGCATGACCGGTACAGATGTTCCTTACCTCCTTTGTTTTAAGCATATGGATGCATATCGAACAGGAGCCGCAAGGTGCCGAGCCATTTCCCCCAAAAGTCGACATCCAAGTACCCTCTGGACGTTGAAAGTGACTATGGCAGAGACGGTCCCTGATATTTCGGGCTCTTCTGGCCACTAAATGCGGCCTCTCAGGGATCCAGCCTGACAGGTCCCCGTCGCTCCGCAGGATGTTCCAATGGCGTTCCAGAATGGCCTTGATGTCATTCCATTGAGAATTAAATTTGGTGACCACACTGATCTGTCTCTGATCCTTCTTATGTTATTTGCTGTATAGGTCCGCCCGATTAGTTGTACGGGCTCTCTTGATTGCTGGTCCTAGAATTCTATTCGGGTACCCCCGATGTAGGAATCTCTTTCTAAGATCTTTTGTCTGTGCCTCAAATTCTCTCTCAGAAGTGCAATTCCGTTTAAGCCGAAGAAACTGGCCAACAGGAATACCTTTCTTTAAATGTTCCGGGTGGGCACTTTGGAAGTGTAACAAACTATTTGTCACTGTATCTTTACGGAACAAGGTGCTCTCCAGGGAACCATCCGCAGTCAATGTCAAACGCAGATCAAGGAAAGTCATGCTCTCTGAGGAAGAATGGGACGTAAGTTTAATGCATAGATCATTTTCATTTAAGGCTGCAAGAAAGGTGTCACATGTAGTCTGAGGGCCATCCCAAAAGAACAAGATGTCGTCTATAAATCTAAACCATGCCACTATGTGGTCATGGTACTGGTGGAACGGTTCATTAAAGACGATTTCTCTCTCCCACCAGCCAAGGAATAAATTGGCGATTGAGGATGTTATTACATCCTTTGCCTGTAATAACATCTATCAAACACAAAATAATTGTGTTCCAGGACAAAACGCAAAGCTTTTTTTAAGCCTAGGAAAATCCCAATTTGGAGACTAAGACTAGCCAGGTATATCAGACCGGGAGAGCCACTGCAGTGAGGGGATCCCAGAATCTGTAGGGGAAAAGAGACCACAGTCAGTCCCCCAGGAAAATAGCCAGCATGCATCACACATATACAACAAACAAAAAAATAATGGTAAACAAATATAAGCAATATGCATATATACCAAACAAAGCAATAAGTGCCTCCAGGAGTTATGCTGAAGTGCCAGGAAAAAGTCATAAACACAAGCAATACCAGCTGCAATGTGAAAATACAGCTTAAATGACGGCCCCACGTGCGCGAGGTGGGGACCGCTACCTGTTACTGCTGCTGAAGTCAGAACACCGCACTCCTGGACACGCAGCTTCCCCAGCTTGGCCCCAGCACCTGTCTCCGTGATGAGGCAGAGGAAGTAAGGCGGGCCCGGGCTCGGTGAGCGACGCGCTCCGGCCACGCCCCCCGCCAGTGAGTTACACAGCGAGGGCCGACAGGGAGCGCGGCCCCGCCCCCAAAACCTAAGCAACGCGGCCCGCTGAATGACCCTCAGGCCAAGCGGGGGGGGGGGGGGGGGGGGAGTTTAAGAACACAAATAAAAAGAGCCCCAGCAGCTCAGGCCGCGCGCCCGCACACCGCGGCGCTGACCCTGCGTCTGCCAGCGCTCCCCACACACACACATTACAAAAGTAAAAGACACCCCATGCAAACCCCCCCCCCCCAAAGCGAAGGGAGAAGGGACCAAGCGGGAGAAGGTGGCCAAGGGGAACATCGGGACAGGGGCATCCCAAATCCGGATCACCATGCCGGATAGCCGCATTGCCCCACGCGTGGGGTCGAGCGGAGGAGATAAGCTCCTAGGCACCTAGTGCCATCTACCATTGCCCAGCCAGCAGCCTGGGCTGGGAGGCTTCCATTACCCATCTAGGCGAGTAAACAAATGACTGGGCAGAAATGGACCGAAAGGGGGGTGCCGGGGTATGACCCCGGCTACCTGCAAGCAGGAGACTTCTTTCTTCTGTCTTGTCGCATCTTGCAGAGAGAAAACACTGGGTGTTAAGTGGGAGGTCCCAGGTATATATAGGCCGGAAGGGGCTCGTTTTCAAGACTTCTCTCTGCAACGTCACCACCTGCTGGTGGAGTAACCCGATCGTAAGAATTAAAGGGGAAGCGGGGTGTGTGACACACTGAAAATATTGCTATTTGAAGTATATGGACAACTGATTAGGCTCATAGAACAATTTCTTTTGCCCCCCCCCCCTCCTTACCTACTTCTTTCTTGTTTTGAATGTGTTAAGCAGGGTTATTTGGATATACCTTTTTTGGATTGAATGGGTAAGCTTGTATGAAAATGATGGGATAAAGATAAAGGGGATTATTATAATTTTTGATTAATTTTTCTCTGAGTGTGGTCTATAATTTAAAGATGCAGTTTATTGATGTTCTTGCATGACAACTTTACAGCAAAATAACTATAATTGATGTATACCTTTTTGTATGTGATTAGTTGCATGTTTAAAAGGACAGGGCAATGGCAATAATAAGCCATCAATCAGCTTTCCTAAATCATGTCCCATGAGCCTCTTCTCCATTTACCGCAGCACCTGGTAGAAGTAGCAGGGATCCAAAGTTTGCCCCATTTTTCAATTTCATTCTTCCAGGACCCCACAAAAAAGTGGTCTAACAGCCAATCTGTCCAATGATGCTCTCAGCACCAGCAAGCACACACAGTTCTGACCACCAGTGTGTCTCTGGACAGAAACTTTAGGATCCTTACAATAAAAATGTTTAATTTGAAAAATGATGAACTTGTAAACAAATACTATAAGTCATAACAAATACAATTGACATGCAATAAAATGTATTTTTTATTAGACAAAGAAACACACACACAAACACATCCTCATTCTCAATATTCCCTACATCCTAGATATTGAATCAAGATATTATATTTGCCCTCTCTCCAATCTGATCTTCAGTCTTGCAACCCAGTGGCAAATAAATAAAAATAATTATGAAAGCAATCTACATAAAAAAACTTGAAAAAGCCTGGTTTAGTAGCCAATGTGATCAGCTCTGAGACTAGTCCTATATATGTGATTGCTATAGAAAAGACCAGACTCTGAGAGCAAAACTAAAGGAATAATATCTAAGGGATCAAACAGATTCAGGGAAAACTCTGTCTCTTCGGGGGTCCCTGCATGACTATCAACATCTTGGTCTAACTATAAGAAGATAACTGTTGTAAACTCCTGATCTTTCACACCACCTGAGGTAGGCCTTCCAATAAATATGGGAGACCTCTGAACAAGATAGAGAAAGGAGAGTACACCTACAACAATTGGGGAAAGACCACTTTCCTTTAGAGCAGTACTCCACAACCCTCCTCCTCAAGGTCCACCGAAAGGTTGTGTTTTGCAGATCTCCACAAAGATGCACAGGTTAAGAAATTAGTGCTCACACAAAGCTATAGCGCCAGCTTTGTGGAGTAACAAAACATGACCCATTTCTTTGGCCTTGAGGAAAGGGTTGGAGAACACAACTCTCAATAGCCAGGCTGTCAAAATCTGAATCTATGTGAATGGCTGGGGCAGGAGCTTGTGCACGCTGCTGGGGATGCAGGGAATGAGGAAGTGCAAACATTCAGAGATCATTTAGAGAGGAAATTGGCCAGCCCTGAAATCTTTTAGATTATGGTATGCTTTAATTAAGGTAACAGTGTACCCATTTTTCCTAAAGTTAATACATTCCTCATGCTGCACCTCATATCTATAGGACAATGTACCACAGCTAGGCTGTTTCAGTGCTATCTACTACAGGGGCTCATGTAATCTAGCGTGATCAGTTTAGGGTGCACTTCAGCTGCTGGTGCCAATAGAGGCAAAATGGCTGTGGCACCCTGGACTATGCATGCACATGACAGCGAGAGGGCAGTTAAGTATCATACTAGAAGAAATGGGTACACTGCTAATTAAATTAAATTACTTTTTGCTCCTCTACACCCAGTTTTTGCTCTAATGTTATTTTCAGGGGTGACAGAACCTGACCCCTCGGATGCCCTCGTCCTTCTATTAAAATAAAAAACAAGCCTGGCTGGATATTTCTTCATGCCGGGTGCATAAGTGGCCACCTCTCCTCCCACCATCGAGCATATTTAAATGGATTTTTATCATTAGGCCATTTCTTGCGATAGTGCTCCTTTAACCCTTCAGTTGCCAGGCAAGTTACTTTCACATGGTTGCCTCTCCTGCCATTAAGTGCCAAGCAAAAGAGAGTTACGTACCTGGCTTTTCCCCATGCTAGCGGTGAGTAAAGAAAAAAACATGTAATTTTTTCTGCTGTGTTATGCCTTTTTTTACGTTTAACCCTTTGTAAACTGGCAAGGGATCCATGAGACCCCTATGCGGGCTTGAAGCCTGCAGAGCAGGGAACCACCAAAGCTGGCCCATGTGCCCTGTTCTATAAGCCCTCCATAGCTGGTCCCCAGGCTGGTTATACTGGGTAGCAGGGATCTCACACCATTTTGTGGGACCCCACACCAATTTATTTTATTTAACCCTTTATAGTGTGGATAGAAGTTGTATTTTATTTGTAAATGTTGTAAATTGCTCTTTTCAGTCTGGGGGGACTCCTGGGCAGAAATGGGGGCTACTATAAAATCGTTATTTTATTTAAATTAAACAAGAGAATTCTGCTTTTTTATCATTTTTGTTTAGGGAAAACCCTGAGCAACCAAAGAGTTCTTTGAGGGCTTACTTCCACAAAGATAAAGCCAATACAACAAGCTGGGTATGCCTAGAAAGCTAAACGTATGTATCTTCAGGGAATATATGATTTATGGGGGTGGGTGCACAGTTTGTCTGCAGAGCTGAAATTACCCTTACGCATGCATTACTTTGGGGTGTTTGGAAACTCTTACCCCCACAGTACCTATGCATGTTTGTGGGTATCTTTCTGTTCAATGACCTTGCTTTTTCAGATTTGACTTGTTTTTTCTTGTTTGCATGTTGTTTTTTTCACAAATGTGATTTTGCTTTTTTTTTTTTTTTTTTTTTTTAGGAAAACTCTGTACAACCAAATAATTAAAGAAAACTGCACCCACATCAAGCTTGGTATACCTAGAAAGCTTGAGGTGTGTACTTCCAAAGAATATATTTGGGGATTTCAAATGTAATGGGTTGTTTTTCTTGAAAAACTACTAGCAGTTTTATTTTATCTGAAAATCTCCTGATTGCAATTCTGCTGTAATTCAAATAGCAAGGAGCACAATCTTGGATTCCAGTAGCTAAAGGGTTACTTAGGATGTACTCGGATGGAAGCATCATTACTGCTGTGAGACCTGTTACAGTGCAAGCATTCAGGGATATGTAGTCAGTAATTTCCACTGAAGGCCAGAAAAAAACACACCCATCTTAGGATCACAGACACAGAGGAATATAGGAAACTTGGAAATAGCATGCTTATAAGTAAATCATAGGTATGGGGGCACAATCCTAACACAAATGGTTATAGGAATAGGAAAACAATAAGGCAGAACAACCAAAAAACGGACAAAAAGGGAGTGTTCCTTTAAGGTGTTGCAAAAGACGTTTCCACTGTCTCTTCCACTGTCTGCTCTGATATTGTGGATCTTAAAGCAGCACAAAACCCGAAAACACGCTGTCACTTTTCCACCTCTGAAATATATCTGATGCAGATTAACACACATATATACAGGTCCTTCTCAAAAAATTAGCATATAGTGCTAAAGTTCATTATTTTCCATAATGAAATGATGAAAATTAAAATTTCATATATTTGAGATTCATTGCACACCAACTGAAATTTTTCAGGTTATTTTTTGTTTTAATACTGATGATTTTGCCATACAGCTCATGAAAACCCCCAAATCCTATCTCAAAAAATTAGCATATCATGAAAAGGTTCTCTAAACGAGCTATTAACCTAATCATCTGAATCAACAAATTAACTCTAAACACCTGCAAAAGATTCCTGAGGCTTTTAAAAAAGCCCAGCCTGGTTCATTACTCCAAACCGCCATCATGGGTAAGACTGCCGACCTGACTGCTGTCCAGAAGGCCATCATTGACACCCTCAAGCAAGAGGGTAAGACCCAGAAAGAAATTTCTGAACAAATAGGCTGTTCCCAGAGTGCTGTATCAAGGCACCTCAATGGGAAGTCTGTGGGAAGGAAAAAATGTGGCAGAAAACGCTGCACGACGAGAAGAGGTGACCGGACCCTGAGGAAGATTGTGGAGAAGGACCGATTCCAGACCTTGGGGGACCTGCGAAAGCAGTGGACTGAGTCTGGAGTAGAAACATCCAGAGCCACCGTGCACAGGCGTGTGCAGGAAATGGGCTACAGGTGCCGCATTCCCCAGGTCAAGCCACTTTTGAACCAGAAACAGCGGCAGAAGCGCCTGACCTGGGCTACAGAGAAGCAGCACTGGACTGTTGCTCAAGTACTTTTTTCTGATGAAAGCAAATTTTGCATGTCATTCGGAAATCAAGGTGCCAGAGTCTGGAGGAAGACTGGGGAGAAGGAAATGCCAAAATGCCTGAAGTCCAGTGTCAAGTACCCACAGTCAGTGATGGTCTGGGGTGCCATGTCAGCTGCTGGGGTTGGTCGACTGTGTTTTATAAAGGGCAGGGTCAATGCAGCTAGCTATCAGGAGATTTTGGAGCACTTCATGCTTCCATTGGCTGAAAAGGTTTATGGAGATGAAGTTTGCATTTTTCAGCACGACCTGGCACCTGCTCACAGTGCCAAAACCACTGGTAAATGGTTTACTGACCATGGTATTACTGTGCTCAATTGGCCTGCCAACTCTCCTGACCTGAACCCCATAGAGAATCTGTGGAATATTGTGAAGAGAAAGTTGAGAGACGCAAGACCCAACACTCTGGATGAGTTTAAGGCCGCTATCAAAGCATCATGGGCCTCCATAACACCTCAGCAGTGCCACAGGCTGATTACCTCCATGCCACGCCGCATTGAAGCAGTCATTTCTGCAAAAGGATTCCCGACCAAGTATTGAGTGCATAACTGAACATAATTATTTGAAGGTTGACTTTTTTTTTTATTAAAAACACTTTTCTTTTATTGGTCGGATGAAATATGCTATTTTTTTGAGATAGGATTTTGGGGTTTTCATGAGCTGTATGGCAAAATCATTAGTATTAAAACAAAAAAAGACCTGAAAAATTTCAGTTGGTGTGCAATGAGTCTCAAATATATAAAAGTTTAATTTTTATCATTTCATTATAAAAAATAATGAACTTTAGCACTATATGCAAATTTTTGGAGAAGGACCTGTATATATCTCCATCCCCTTTGACTACTGCTAATATTTTTAGTTCTTATAACAAACGCCGAGTCAGATTCGTTTATCTGGTGTCCAGTCCTTTAGCAAAAAATACAGAATATACAGATCAGAATATGCTCAGAAAATTATTGCCAGCCTAACATGGAGGAGCATGTATTCACTGTCAAGTGTAAACTATTATGCTAGCTATGCAGAGGAAATTAAAGATTTAAACTTTTATGCCAGCTCCAACTTACACATGTCCAGTTTCATGAGCTACTACAAAAGCAGAAGAGAAGCCATCTTCGTGATTAAGTGTGCAACTTCGCACAGGGTGACACATTCCTGTTACTGGGGCATACCCTAAAAAAGAAATAATAATTAAAAGTTTAGAGAAGATGGGTCTGGAACCCATAGGTTAGGACTCTGAATACTGAATACTCTATTGGATTTCCAGTGTTGGTGATTTTTAAGTCATATGAAAGCCAAGGAAAGGGGGCAGGGGCTTTAAGGCAACCCTTACGTAGAAAACCTGCTCCCCCTCTAATGTCACCCTATTGGAGTGTCTAATCTTATGGCAACCCCTCAAGGTATGTTTATGTACAGATTAACAGTTCAATAATCATAAGTAGGTAAAATGAAAAGAAAAAAAGAACAAATGCATGCAATTTCACAGTGCACCTTTTTATTCTATCTATTCTATTTATTATTATTGGTGGTGACAATATTCACATTATGTATAGTATAGTATAGTTACTAGATAAAACTCAACATACCTCATTCATATACACTTATTCTTGTTTCATTCTTGCACTCGTGTTCTGGGGATCTCCCAGACGCAGCAGTGGATAAATGCCTTTCCCCAACTAATGGTGGCAAAGATGTATCAGGATAGGTATAGTTAGTTTATTAGTAATGTAAAGCATTGGTACAAATAACACGTCCCTTATTCCCCCCACTGGCCCACACCATTAACTAAAGCGCTATTATCGCTATTGTAAGCACTATAGCATTATTTCATTTAAACAATTTGTACCAGTGCTTTACATTATCAATAGACTAAGTATACCTACCTTTTTTCAAGGCATATATAAAAGGAAGTTTATTGAATCAGGTCCCCAGCCTGTAGTTCAGGAGCCAAATGTGGCTGGTGGACCTCTGCTGTACCCGCCAGCTGTCTGTAAGACCAGAACACTTAAGGTGGTCCAGCACACTAGCTCACGCTTGAAGCTGGGGGTACATAGTACGTAGGTCTGGGCCTTATCAATGCATGGGTAGGGTAAGTGCAGAGTCAGGCAGACAGGGAAGCATGCTGATTAGCACCATATGGCACCCCTGATTTGAGGGCTAACGGGAAAGTCCCTGAAAGATCATCTGGAAGTATAGCAACCCACTAAAACAGTTAAGCTGGGGGCGTGGCTTGACATGGCCGAGTGAAGACGTGTGGCGAGGGAGCTCCGCACATCTTACCTGGAGAGCTGAGGCCAGAGAACTCCTGGAAGCCCGACACTTGGATGCCTAGACGGGGGAAGCAGCGGGGACCCTCGAGGAGGGGCAAGGCACACACCATCCCGGCCCTGTTCCGATCCCGGGGCCGTGAGAGCCTGGAGGCAGCAGCAGGAAAGATGGCGGCCGCGGGAGGAGAGCAGCACACACGTGCGCACGGGACCGCGCCTCCCGACCGCACTGTGCGGCCGGCGGAAGATCAGCCCGCTCGGCGGGGAGACGTCATGGGGGAGTCGGCGGCTGTCACCGGCAGCGTGGAGGCGGCCAAGCAGCGCAGCTCGGAGCTGACAGTAACGGCGGAGATCCACTGCGGGGCGGACGGATGGAGGAGCGGGCCCGCCGGGCTTCAGGTCAGTGATCCGCCCCGGACTCTCGCACCGGCCCTCAGCGGAGAAGTGGGGGAGGCCCCGGCCCATGCCATTGGGGGTCGGGGGGGGACTGGAGCAGGGGGTGACGGGAGACCCTGTGCTGGGACACCCCACGGATCCTCAGCTGGGATGCCCCCTTGTGAGCAACACGGGCAGGGGGTAACCCCCCACAGCATGAACTGAAGGAACTCTCTCCACCTGGGCCCATAGTACTAGCCACCTGCAGCGGCGTGGCGCTGGCCCCACCGTACACTGTTCGGAGCCGGGAGCAAGACGGGTCAGGGAGGGAGGTGACACCCGGTGCTGCGGCGCCCAACAGATCCGCCACAGAAATGCACGCCTGTGCCCGCGGAGTGGGTGTACCCCACAGTCCGGACTCCCCGCCGCGTACTCTGGAGGGGACGCCTCGGCCGCGGGGCTATTCCTCCCCACAATTGGTGGGCCTCTCATCAAGCGCCAGCTCCTTACTGGGTACCCCATCTCCCCAACCGAGCCCACAGCTGACATGGCAGTCCAGACCGGGCAGCCCGACTGGAGAACCAATGGCAGGGGGGGATGATCCTGCCCCACGCAAACTATGGGAAGATGATGCAGCCACCCCGTCACAAGAGAGCCAAACAAAGACGGCCCAGCGGCACCCGCATACAGACCCGGGGCGGACCCTGCGAAGGGGAGACCTAGGGAGGGTGCACATCCTGAGCTCGCCCTCGCGGGCTGCTCACAGCATTGATCTACCTCCCCCAGATAATCCACCTGTGGCTATCCCAGTAGATCTCTTATCGCACTCCATCGCTGAGGCAGTAAAAGTCAATATCCAGGAGGCCCTGCGGGGACTCCCAACGCGGGGGGACTTTGACGGATACGTGGCCCGGATGGAGAATACCATCAAAAAAGAGCTGACGGCCTTGCAGAGCTCGGTAACGGAAGTAACTGAAAGAATGGATGGAGCGGAGGCCTCCCACAGGGCCCTGGAGACACGAGTGGCAGAACTGGAACACCAACAGGCCGGAAACAAACGGCTCCTGGCGGACCTTGCGCTGGCCCACGACGACTTAGAGAACAGGAACCGCAGGAACAATCTGCGCCTCAGGGGGATCCCCGAGTCGGTGGAACCGAGGGACCTGGCGGGAGCAGTTACCTCTATTTTCAACGAGCTCCTCGACCTACCCAGCTCGAATCACATAGAGATGGACCGGGTGCACAGGGCCCTGGGCCCCCGGCCTCAGGACCCGAGTAGACCCAGGGACGTTGTCTGCCGAGTACACTTTTTCAAGATGAAGGAGGACATTCTGCGACGAGCCTGGGAGAAGGGTCCCATCAAATTCCTGGGAGCGCAGGTCATCATACTCCAGGACCTCTCGCGGAGGACTTTACAGATGAGACGGCTCCTTAAACCCCTATTGGACGCTATCCAGGGACGGGGGGCGTCGTACAGATGGGGACACCCATTTCAGCTCCTGGTGAGAAGAGGCGGGAACCACTTTGCTCTCAGGTCGCCTGCCCAACTTCCTGACCTGTTCCACTTCTTGGAGGTGGAAAGCGTGGATGTCCCGGACTGGACGGTCCCGGACTTAGCGGTATATAGCAGGCAGCTGCCGCAGCGCCAGGGCGGTGGCCCCAGAGGAGACAGAAGAGTTGGGAGAGGACGCAGGAGGTGAGGCGGACTGTCTGCGGGGCCCGGGCTCGGGTCTGCCGCTGACACTTCATCCCGTCGGCTGACGTTGTACCTGTTGAGGTTGCTTTTTCTTTGATTGTTCCCCGTTGAATTGTTTAAGTTGTATGTATAAAGTTTATTTGATCTGTTTAGGGTGTTGACGGGCACCCCCTCGCTGGGGCGCCCCCCCCCTCGACTCGCTGTTGGATTGGGATGTTGAGCGAGGCGCCGAGCTCTCGAGGGCCTTCGGGCCTATTAGGGCAGAACTTTACCTTTTTCTTTTTTTTTTTAAGCGCAATAAGGAGATATGCCTCGCTGAGCAGCCACAACCAATGTGCGACTCCGGACCCTCCAAGCTTTGGACTAGTCTTCCATACTCCCCTTTTACCTGGTGCACCCCTCTAGGGAAACCTTGGTTTCCTTTAGACGGGATTAATCCCCGCGCAGGGCCGGACTGCCCGTGGACTGGAGATCCCTTGTAGGGACCCCTCCAGCACGCGCGTTAAAGGGCACCGTACCCGGGCCACGCCTGTAGGCGGGTGACCGGCGGACTACTTGTTGGTCCTCAACTCTCCTTCCCTTGTTCCCCAGTCCTTAACACCTCAAGCCCTCACACATACTCACTTGAGGCGCGGTATCCCCCTTGTTTCCTCCCCCCCCTCCTACCCTAACCCATCCACTCCCCCCCCTCCCCTTTGGCGTGTGGGGCCGGTGACGGGACCAGCTGCATAGCCATTGTTTCTCTGCCGCGGCATTCAATTACCCCCGCATCCCTGTAACGTGTGTGACCCAACATGGGCCCTTTGAAAATAATCACCCTGAATGTAAAGGGCCTTAACACACCAGTCAAAAGAACCATCCTGGGGCACGAATTACGCAGATATAAAGCAAAGATCGTTTTCCTCCAGGAGACCCATTTCAAAAGAAACGCGGCTCCAAGGCTCTGTAACAAGCATTTCCCGCGTGTATTCACCAGCTGCGCGGCAGACGCAAAAAAGAAGGGAGTGGCGATTATGCTGGCCAAAGACGTGCCCTTCATCTCTAAGGAGGTATGGAGCGATGAATCAGGGAGGGTGGTCCTGGTTAAGGGGCTCATTGACCAAAGAATGTATACACTGGCCTCCATATATGTACCCAACCAGGGCCAGATCCGCTTCCTTAGGAGCACGCTGGGAAAAATTGAAAAATTCAGGGAAGGAGACGTCATACTAGGGGGCGACTTCAATCTGGCCATGGAGCCTCTGCTGGATACATCAGCAGGTAGGTCAACGGCCTCCTATTCGGCTTTGAGGTCCCTGAGGGAAAAACTGCACTGCTTGCAGCTGGTGGACGCATGGCGGGCTAGAAACCCGGGGGCGCGGGACTACTCCTTCCACTCCAAGGTTCATGGGACATACTCCAGGCTGGACTATATTTGGATCTCACACAGACTCTTGAGCCAGGCCACGGGAGACGGGATGTACCCAATCTCATTCTCAGACCATGCCCCGGTTTATCTCGACCTCAAACTTATTGACAGAGCCCCACCCCCCTCTATGTGGAGATTGAATGAGTCACTCCTCCAGAATGCAGTGGTAGCGCAAGATATAAAGGAGGGTCTAGAGTCATACTTTAGCACCAACGACAATGGGGAGGTTTCACCTTTGACACTCTGGGAGGCCCACAAGAGTGTAATAAGGGGTGTCCTGATTAGCCACGGGGCAAGACTCAAAAGAGAAAGACTGGCTCAAATAGAGAAGCTCACTGGAAAGGTCCGAGGCCTGGAGTTGTCCCATAAGCAATCTGAAGCGGTGAAGGTACTGGGGGAACTGACCCAGGCAAGGGAAGCCCTCAACGCTTTGCTGCGTCACAAGGCCAAACACATACTTAGAAGGTGTAGACGCACATATTATGAGTATGGCAACAAAAGCAGCGCTCTACTGGCTAGAGCCCTTAGACAGCAACATTCACAGAACTTCATAGCGGAGATCTTAGATGATGCACAGCAGAGGCGACACACTACGGAGGGGATAGCTGAGACATTCAGGACTTACTACTCGGGTCTATACGGCTTGGGCGGAGGTGTGGGGGCGCAGGCGCCCCTGGGCAAGGTGAAGGAATATTTGAGGGACTCCGGTATGCCGGCGATACCGGAGGAGATGGCGGCACTGCTGGAGGACCCAATTGGGATTGAGGAACTAACGGAAGCAATCAAACAAGTCCCCGTAGGGAAGGCCCCGGGACCAGATGGGTACTCCGCCAAATACTATAAAACCTTCGCCCCCATACTGGGTCCACGCATGATTAAGGCGTGGAACTCGATATTGGACCCGGAGGTGGTAGGTACATTTTCAGGGAGAGAGCTAGAGGCCCACATATCTGTACTCCACAAACCAGGGAAAGACCCCTTATCTTGTAAGAGTTACCGCCCCATCTCCCTCCTCAACGTGGACCTGAAGCTTTACGCCAAAGTTCTGGCCAATAGGCTAGCGCCGGTGGTGGCTCAGGTGGTCCATTTGGATCAAACGGGCTTCGTGTTGGGGAGGGAGGCCAGGGACAATGTGGTGCGAGCACTGAGTGCAATCCACGTAGCGCAAAATACCAGCGTCCCTATGATGCTTTTGTCCACGGACGCGGAGAAGGCCTTTGATAGGGTGAGCTGGCCTTTCCTAGGAGAGACCCTTAGACATATAGGCCTTGGAGATAATATGCGGAGGCTCATTGAGGCACTATACACGGTGCCCTCGGCCAGGGTCAAGGTGAATGGCCTTCTTTCAGCCCCGGTGCCTATCCGCAACGGGACCCGACAGGGATGTCCCCTCTCGCCCTTGCTGTTCGCCTTGACCCTGGAGCCCTTCTTGTGCAGAGTCCGTGGAAACGTGGATGTGGGGGGTCTGGCGGTTGGGGGTGTCACACACAAGGTCGCGGCCTACGCGGACGACCTCCTGTTCTTTATCACCAACCCCACGATCTCGGCACCAGTCTTAATGAAGGAACTCGAAGTGTTTGGGAGACTGTCCTTCTTTAAAATCAATTTCGACAAATCTGAGGCCCTAAATGTGTCACTCCCGGGGGATGTGGCCAGGAACCTTCAACAGGCATTCTCCTTCAAGTGGGCCGGAGCATCGATAGCGTATTTGGGCACTCAGTTGCCATCTAGGCTGTCGAGGATTCTGGAGTTGAACTTCCTGCCCTTGTCCCAAAGGATAAAAGCGGATCTAAACAGCTGGGATTCCCCCACCTTTTCTTGGATGGGCAGGGTGAATATAATTAAAATGACAATACTACCTAGACTCCTATTCCTGTTCCAGGCCCTCCCAATTAGCATCCCTTTGCACTTCTTCACGGCCCTGAATAGAGTCCTGACGGGGTTCGTCTGGCTGAAAAAGAAACCCAGGCTCCGACGGCAGCTACTGTGTAAGCCCAAACATATGGGAGGCATGGCGCTGCCTGACATCCGATCCTACTGGTTGGCTACCCACCTCCAACGAATTTGTGAGTGGCACACGTGTAAGAGTACAAAACAGTGGGTACAGCTAGAGAACGCTTTGGCTCAGGCCCCTTTGGACATCACAGTCTGGAACAAAGAAACATACAGGCCAGGGTTGAACTCCCACCCAACAGTGGCGGCCACTTTGGAGGCCTTCCGGTCCCACAGGAAGCGCCCAGAGGTCTCTCCATGGCCCTCTCCCATGATTACGCTGGTGGACAACCCCCCACTATTGGACTGCTCCAGGACGACACTTAGGGAGTGGGGAAAGGTGAGCCGCCTGAGGGGGGGCGACCTGATCACAGTGGCGGGTTGGGTCCCCATAAGCGAACTGAGGATCAGGATGGGGAACGGCGGCCTAGACCCATGGACGCTCCTCCGCTTTCAATTACTCTTGGCCCGGATGGGCTTTCGGAAAGAAAGCCTCAGAGGTCACACAGAATTCGAAAGGATTTGTTTGGAGGGCCGGCCGTACCCACACCTGATTTCTAAGCTATACTCACTCCTGGTGGGTGAGCAGGATTCCCCCCCTACATTCTGGGAAGAATGGGAGAATGACCTGGGCAGAACATTGGGGGAAAAGGAGAGGAACAAAATAGCGACATTAGCCCATAAGTCCTCGATCGCCGTGAGAACCCAAGAGGTCAACTACAAACTGTTGACGCGCTGGTATTACACCCCTGACAGGCTGGGTAAAATGTTTAGCCAGGCAGACTCGGGCTGCTGGAGGTGCGGAGAGGGGAGGGGGACACTGTTCCACATCCTGTGGACATGTCCTGGGATCCGGGAGTACTGGGGAGCGGTCCTGCCTATCATTGCACAGCTCACCGGGACACAGCTGGGGGAGGACCCAGCTCGGATCCTACTCCACTCTACAGAGACCCCACTGGGGAAATACAAGAAGTCATTACTGATCCACCTGCTGAACGCGGCCAAACAGACGATACCCAGGTTCTGGAAACAAAGGAGAGCCCCATCCGTAAGGGACTGGGTGAGGGAGGTCATGAATGTTAGGGAAATGGAGGACCTAACACTATCACTACATGACAGAGATGAACAGTTCAGAACTACCTGGCTGCCCTGGCTAATGTATGAGGAATCGGCAGAATTTAAGAACTTATTTGAGTAGTGGCTATGGGGGAGGCGCTGCGCCTATGCCCCCTCCCGTTCACTGTGACCCGGGTGGAGGAGGACGCATTTGCCGCGCTCCCACCCGTGGACATTCAGAGATGGAGGACGGCTCGCGTGCCGAGCCCCACACGCCATACACTTTCCCTCCCCCCAACCCCCTCATCCCCTGGTTCGTTCTCCCCCCTACTGCACCCCCCCCCCCCCGCAACGGGTTAGTGCTACGTCTGCACGTGGCGGACATTGCCCACCCGGGCAGATCAGAACGATGGGCCACTGATCAGTGGCGATCAAGACCTATTCAAATGAGCGTCGCGTTCCTCATCCCGGGAATGGCGACAACTACCCCTCCACATTACAATGTGCTAAAAGAACAGAATATGAACAACAGGGTTTCCGCTGCATTGTTCCGCCTGAGAATTAGCGAACAGCGAACCCGTCTATCCCCACCTATACCCTTATCTCACTTGTATCGTTTGATATTGTATGTTTCAATGTATGTTTGTATAAAATTGCAAAACCTTTAAATAAAGAATATTAAAAAAAAAAAAAAAAACAGTTAAGCTGCCATATATTACATCCCTTCATTATTGTAATTTAGATTGGCAACAAGTTTACCTTTTGAACTCGCTAACTAGTAACATATTGGCAACCATAGCAAATGTACCATAAAATGGAAATATTTTTGCCATGTGCAAATATCACAGTATATGTTAATTAGCAATTAAATGTGTTATTTGGCATCTTTGCAGAAGAATAGCAAACTAAATTAGCAACATCTATTATAACTTGAGAGGTGCTGTCCGAGTTATATGTAGGTATCAAATGGGAAATCCGCTAGGTTTTCTTCTGCATTAATTAAATTTCCAGTCAAGCTTCGAAACATATCAGTCACTGGGTCACCATGGAAACTACGAATTGCTCCCTGGCAACCAAAGCAGGTCTCCTTATGCACCTTTATCCTGCACTGATGCCTAGCTGTTCATGACAACACTTTCAATTGTATCTGCTGGGATATATTAGAAATGGTAATTGATACAACAATGCATGAGCAAGGTTCAGAAGGTGAAGATTCAAAAGATTAGACTGAATTCCTTGAGGACCATACAGAAATAACGTGGCATAAAATGCTGTCTGTATATAATAATTATACGTTGGTTATAATATACTATAAATGAACTAATACTACATTATGTGCAATATACCTTTAAAGTGCTATGTGCAAAGTGAGGAAATATATTAATATACCTAGTAAGAGGACAGCCAGGGAAGAAAAAATGCAGACAAAAGTAATAAAGATCAGCTCACATGTCAGAAGTGGCCAGCCAGCATGACCCCCCCCCCCACGCTCAACACCGACGCGTTGCGTGACGACCACGCATCACTTCACCAGGGCAAACAACACACAGCCAAGTCCACACGACCGTTCTTTTGTACTCACCCCTCTACGCTCCCCAGTCCCGCGGCGTAAAGCTCACAGAAACGGAGACGCGCTCCGGCCGAAAGCGCGTCACACAAGCCAGTCCACATGACGCGTGCCAGCTGGAAGCGCGTCTGCGGACTAAATGCGTTCCAGACACCCGGAAGCAGCCACTATCCGGCGTAGGCTGCGCATCACCAAATGTAAAGAGCCAATCAGCGCACGGAGGGAACGGGAAAAGTGAGTAAACAGGACGGGCAGGACATGGTTAATTATACAGACTGCAAACAACATTAAACCATGTACATATGTGTATAATTCAATAACTCTTATCTCTGTACTATCCTTTGTACAAATTATAGATGCCAACGGATTAAACATATCTTCAAGGAAACTACTTTGCTGACAGCATGTGATTATGCAGCTAGTATAATCCAATCATAACACATAGCAATACACCATATTTAAGTCTGTTCTCATTACAGCCTACTGCTTATTCATTCTAACACTCCTCTGATACAAATCCCCTGTATGGTGTTCAACTGTAGAGCTTAGCAATAAGGGAGGAAAATTAGGGAAACACAAGAAATCCAAATTAGAAACATCCTACCAATGTTTGGCTCTGCTGTAGAGCATCTCTACACATTTTACCAACATATCCTGCAAAAATCTACTACACATACTTAGTAGGGCTTATTAATTACAAACAACCAAAAAGGGGGACAATTGCGGGCGCCAGATGTTGAGGTCATCTTCCCCACAACGTCCATTTCATTGATTACTCATCAGCTTCGTGGATTGGATCCCCGTCTTGATTCATCAGTCCCAACCTTCTCAAGCGTATGACCTGGGTATATCTCAAATGTGCTGGTGCTGTAACTAAAACACAATAACTTAATACCTAATGACATAAGTGAATATGTGATTGAAAGTGACAACAAACCTGTAACAATCAGGTTACTGAAACATAATACAAAATGCAAAAAGTGAAAAACACAAGTTAGCGTGAAACTATACTAACACAGTGACACCCTCCATTAGTAACACAAGATTAAAGATCCACCGCAATTCTTTCTGCTGCAGTAATCTTTTTATATCCCCCCCACGTGGACCCAAGTTAACTTTTTCTTTACCGATGACTTTCAAACTACCAAGATCTCTTTGGTGTTGGTTAAGCAAATGTAGGGCCACCGGGGGTACCATTTTGCCTAATTGAACGTTTCTAGAAGCTAAACGGATACTGGACATGTGTGCTTGTATCCTCGCTTTGAGGCTGTTGCGTGTCTCCCCTATATACATCTTGGGGCATCCACAAGTCAGAGAGCAAATAACACCAACAGTCTTGCAATTAATAAACTGGCGTACAAAAAACGTTTTCCAGTCTGTAAATTACTGATTACTTTACTTTCGATCATGTGGGGGCATATAGAGCACCCCCCCCCCCCCCCACTTGGATCATTTCCACTCACTTTATGTTCACGCAACCAATTGGAAGAGGCATTAAAATGACTGGAGCACACCCTGCCCCGTATATTGGGGGCCCGTTGTGCCGTCATACGGGGTCCCCCTCGAACCCATCTAGCCAACTGTGAATCTGTTTTCAACATATTCCAGTGACTTTTAAGGATATGTCTCAATTTAGACCACTCACTGTTCTAGCGTGTCAAGTATCTTACCTCCGACCTGTTGCCTGTTCTTTTCTTGGGGACCAATAGTCCCAATCTTGAAGCTGTCCTGGCCCGTGTCAAAGCCCTATCCACCACTGCTTTTGGTTACCCTCTTTTACAGAAGCGTTGCACCAAATCTCCGGCTTGTCGTTCAAAATCTTGTTCATTGGAGCAATTCCTGCCTATACGCAGGAACTGCCCCGTCAGAATGCCCCGCTTCAAACTAGTTAGGTGGAAGCTCTCGTAGTGCAATAAAGAGTTGACAGCGGTCTCTTTTCGATACAGACCCGTGCGTAATGTCCCATCTCCCACGACTGTGATAGTGAGGTCCAAGAACGTGACCTGTTTAGGTGATATCTGAGCGGTTAGAAAATATACCATTTTGTGATTACTCACCTGTAAAATGGGTATTATAAGTATGTTTCACACCCTGCTTCGGAATGATTAATAACACGTGGGTTATAGTCCAGTAGAGGGCGAACTTCTGCAGAGAAGCTACTCCCAGTCCATAAATACCTGGGACCTCCCACACATTCCCCAGTATAAGAAAGCAGTAAGGGGACCAGGAAGAGCCAATAAAATCTATGAGAAAAAATTTTCACCAAAAAGAGGATCCAAGATACAACTCAGGGTGGGACGAAGCAGGAAGGAATCACAAAATGGTATTATTCCAAGTATGTCTCACACCCTGCTTCGGAATGATTAATAACACGTGGGACATCCAATAGCAGTATCCAAAAAGGGTGGGGATCCCAACAGGCAATAATGCACAAATTAAACCACTGCAGCTTGCAGAACTTTGCGGCCAAAAACAGCATCCGCTGAGGCCCGCACATCAACCTTATAAAACTTGGAAAAAGTATGAACAGAAGACCAAGTAGCAGCCTTACAACTTGTTCAACAGAGGCTTGGTGCTGAAAAGCCCAGGAAGCCCCAACAGCACGAGTAGAATGAGCAGTGATCTGGAAAGGGGGATCCCTCCCCTTAACAGAATAGACCCTAATAACGGCCTGACGAATCCATTTACTAATGGTAGACTTGACGGGCGCCAAACCCTTCTTGGGCCCTGAGGGCTCCACAAAAAAGGCGTCCGTCTTCCGGAATGGGGAAGTAGCAACCAGATAGTACTTTACACATCTAACGACGTCCAGAGAGTGCAAAGCCCTCTCCTTATCATTGCTAGGTTTAGGACACAATGAAGGAAGCACAATGTCCTGATTGAGGTGAAAGGCCGAGACAACCTTTGGCAAGAGGTCTGGTTTAAAACGGAAAACCACGTTGTCCTGATGTCTCTCAAAGTAGGGGGCCTGAATGGACAGAGCCGCCAACTCCGAAACACGTCGAACAGAGGTGATAGCCACCAAAAAGGCAACTTTTAAGGTGAAAATGGATAGTGCAGAATCCTGCACTGGTTCAAAAGGAGGACCCTGAAGGGCAGACAACACCAAATTTAAATCCCAAACAGGTAACATGGGTTTGCGAGGAGGGCGCACATGAATGACCTCCTGAAAAAAAGGTCTTAACCAAAGGATGAAGAGCGAAAGATCTCTGAAAGAAAACCGCCAGAGCGGACACATGCCCCTTAAAAGTGCTAAGCTGAAACCCCATGTCCAGACCATGTTGAAGAAACTCCAAAATCCGAGGAATGGAAAACACCCGACAAGGAAAGGCTTTAGCCTCACACCAATCAATGTAGGTCCGCCAGGACCTGTAGTACATATTAGAGGAATATTTCTTCCTAGCCCTGACAAGAACGGCTTCAGACAAACCATTTTCCTTTAAGATGAAGGTTTCAGCAGCCACGCCGTCAAAGCCAGCGTTTGTAAATTGGGGTAACAAAGCTGATCTTGTGTGATCAGATCCAGAACCAGAGGCAGCCTGAATTGATCGACCGCCAGCCGGATGACGTCTGCGAACCACACCTGTCTTGGCCACCTTGGGGCCACCAGGATTGCTGGCACAGCCTCTTGAGCCAGCTTGCGTACCACCTTGCCCACCATGGGAAAGGGAGGAAACAGATACAGGAGACCGAGCTCCCGCCAGGACAGAGACATGGCATCCACTGCCAGAGCCAGAGGATCCTGGGACAGAGACACAAATGCCGGAAGCTTGTGATTGTGACGAGAGGCAAACAGATCCACCTCCGGACTCCCCCACCTGCGACAGAGGGATAGAAATACCTTGTTGCTGAGGGACCATTCCCCCCGGCGAGAGGTCCCCCTGCTCAGAGAGTCCGCTTCCAGGTTCTCCACCCCTGGAATGTAGACTGCCAAGATGCACGGAACATTGCTCTCGGCCCAAGCAAGAATAAGACACCTCCCGGAGGGCCCTCCGGCTGCGAGTCCCTCCTTGGTGATTAATGTAAGCGACCGCTGTCCGAATGTCGGAGCGAACCTGAACTGGTAAGCCCTGAAGGTGACGTGTCAGGTGCGACAGCACCAACCGAACCGCCCCCCGGGCGGAGCCGACCCGGCCGCACGGGGTCCGGATTGCCGCGTAATGGCCTGCTGTGCATATGGTGCACAAATTTGCACATTGTCTCCCACAAGGGATACCCCACAGACCACACACTGCCGGGGTTGCCCTGAAGGGATCCCGAGCCGGTATCCTGGGAAGCCTCCATAAGTTGATTTTTTATGGTAGTCGCAATGACCAATAGGAATTACGCTAAAAGCTACCCGGGATGCCCCTTAGCGTCCATTAGTGGGAGGATTTGGCAATGACAAAGGGAACCCCAATTTGAAACAAGGAACCTAAAGGACAGGGAGAACCCCCTTTTTCATTAAGGTACGGTAGTCCCACCTGGAAGACACAATTAAGGAACCCTTAAGTAAAGGCATTCATTCTTAATAAAAAGCCATAAACACAATATAATACAAAATACAATCCCGGAGCTAAGAAAACCCAAGGGTTAAAAAGTATCCCCCAGCGCTAGTGGTCATTAATCAAGGCATGAATAACAGTATAAAACAAAACCAAAGCCCCGCAGGGCACTCACAGCGACCGTAGGGATAATGGCGTCTCACAGGGTCAGTCTTAGGAGGAAGGGCGGGCCAGCGCGGATCGCGCGCCGCATGTGGCCCCACCCCCTCCCGACCCGGGAAGAGAAGGCAGCTCCCGGCCGAAGGCAGAGGCCGCAGCAGAGCGCCATAGGAAGGGGGCGGGCCGCAACAAGCGCGCCGAGCGCCCGGCCCCCTCCCCTGACTGGAAAATGATGAGGAGGTCGCCCTCCCAGCCATGCTGAGAAGCCGGCAAAGGAGACCGACCCGCCGCCGCTGTAAACAGCGGGCGTGTGGGCCATCATACCAGAGCACCAGTGCCCCAAAACACACACACACAAACTGCCACTCACAACACACCCACACTGGCAGAGCCAGCAAGTGAAGCACACACAGCACACAAGGAAAAAAACAACAATAAAGGTCAAAATGGAGGGTAAAGCCCCCCCCCCTACTAACCAGGAACGGGGAGTAATGGAGGGGATCCCCAAGCTACCCAAGTTATATAGCGATGGTAATAAACGGACAGGGCATCCCACACCAGGATCACCAACCTGGCAGCCGCCTATCACGGAGGAGCATGGCTCCTATGCAGTACACCTCTAAGGTGTACCCTACCCTCGCCCGGACCCACAGCCAAGGCTGGGAGGCATAGGGACTTAAAAACAACAAGGTCCAGGCGGGAATAGGAAAAAATTGGCCCGGGTGTGCACCCGGCTTACCTGCAAAGGAAAGAGACAGCCATCTTCTTGACTTGCTTCGCCGTCTGCAGAGACTCATCTGGGAATGTGTCAGAGGTCCCAGGTATTTATGGACTGGGAGGGGCTTCTTTTTTTCTAGTCATCTCTGCAGAAGTTCGCCCTCCACTGGACTATAGCCCACGTGTTATTAATCATTCCGAAGCAGGGTGTGACATACTTGGAATATATTAAGATTGTTCTGATTCAGATGGTTTAGGTACTCATTAAAATATGTCTCAGAGCCCCGCCATAACACCAGTATATCGTCAATGTATCTGTACCAACCCAACACGTGCCGATGATAACCACGCATGTCCTCACAACTGACTATCTCCCTCTCCCACCACCTCAGGAATAGGTTGGCTACCCACATACCTCGCCATGGTGGCCAACCTACAGTGTTTTAGTTACAGCACCAGCACATTTGAGATATACCCAAGTCATACGCTTGAGACGGTTGGGACTGATGAATCAAGAACCAATCCACGAAGCTGATGAGTAATCAATGAAATGGACGTTGTGGGGAAGATGACCTCAACATCTGGCGCCCGCAATTGTCCCCCTTTTTGGTTGTTTGTAATTAATAAGCCCTACTTAGTATTTGTAGTAGGTTTTTGCAGGATATGTTGGTAAAATGTGTAGAGATGCTCTACAGCAGAGCCAAACGTAGGATGTTTCCAATTTGGATTTCTTGTTTTTCCCTCATTTTCCTCCCTTATTGCTAAGCTCTACAGTTGAACACCATACAGGGGATTTGTATCAGAGGAGTCTTAAATATGGTGTATTGCTATGTGTAATGATTGGATTATACTAGCTGCATAATAACATGCTGTCAGCAAAGTAGTTTCCTTGAAGATATGTTTAATCCGTGGGCATCTATAATTTGTACAAAGGATAGTACAGAGATAAGAGTTATTGAATTATACACATATGTACATGGTTTAATGTTGTTTGCAGTCTGTTTAATTAACCATGTCCGGCCCGTCCTGTTTACTCACCTTTCCCATTCCCTCTGTGCGCTGATTGGCTCTCTACATTTGGTGATGCGCAGCCTACGCCGGATAACGGCCGCTTCCGGGTGGCTGGGCTTTGCGGCACGGGGGAGCGTGGAGGGGTGAGTACAAAAGAACGGTTGTGTGGACTAGGCTGTGTGTTGTTTGCCCTGGTGAAGTGATGCGTGGTCGTCACGCAACGCGTCGGCGGTGAGCGTGGGGGGGGTCATGCTGGCTAGCCACTTCTGACATGTGAGCTGATCTTTATTACTTTTGTCTGCATTTTTTCTTCCCTGGCTGTCCTCTTACTAGGTATATTAATATATTTCCGCACTTTGCACATAGCACTTTAAAGGTATATTGCACATAATGTAGTATTAGTTCATTTATAGTATATTATTTTTGCACAGTATATGTATATATAGTCAGCCGGGATTTAGAATATCAGAAAAATAATCCATTTAACATTTTTAATTGATTTATGGCCTACAAGCAATTAACATCTTAGGGGGTGCTGTGTTTTTTCGCCCTCCCCCCCCCCTTTCAAAGGTTGTGTATATATGTATTTTAATTGTTTTTAAGGATTTGTACATATGTATATAGACATTTTTTGAATCAATAAAGAAGTATTAAATGTATCTTTATTATTGAGTGGTGCCATTGTGTAATGAGGACAGATTGAGGAGTTGTGGGACTCCTTTTTGTTTTTCTTTTGATTCTATTATGAAACATCATAAATTAGCAAGAAGTGTCCAATATAATAATAGTTTTCACACGCTGTTGCATAATGGCATACTATAGAGAATTTGTAACATAGCTACCAAATCACTTAGGTATGAAAAAAGGCAACCTCTCTAAAACCAAAGTTTTTGCAGGGTAGAAAGTGAAATCAAAGTTAAGTGTCAATCTTAATCATATACTTACCTTGCATGCCAGAAGGTCCAAATTCTTGTCTTGTCAAAAATATTGCATGATCGTGGTATTCAGCATGATCAGAATCGGGTTTCTGTTGCAGATATGCCCAACGGCACACATTTTCTAAGCTTTGTGAAGGGTTCCCAATTTCAATTAAACTGCTAGACTGTAAACATTAAAAAAAAAAAAACTATTAATATATAACATTATGTATTGATTCTTCATTCAGAACCAAATCACCAGTGTGCGTAGTAAAAAGTATTGAATATTTAATCGAAATGGTCAAATGTAATTATTGGTAAAATAAGTCTAGCGAACATATACAATTCTGTGAAATACTCACCTGTAGAATTGATAAGTATACAGTACATCCTGCTCCAAATATAGTACTTACACTTGGGTTATCCTCCGCCAGATGGCGCTGCACTGCAGAGACATGCAGAACAGGCTCCTCCCGGCCCCTCAAATACCCAGGACCTCCCACAAATCCCCAGCATTGAAAAGCAGTGAACAAGAAGCCGGGATAATTTAACCACCAACTGGTAACTACAAGAATGATAACAATCATCATACAGGGGATCCAGAATAATGCAAAAAACCAGGGTGGGGTGGAGCAGGACGTACTGTATACTTATAATATCAATTCTACAGGTGAGTATTTCACAGAATTGTATTATTCTTAGTATACAGTACGTCCTGCTCCAGATATAGTACTTACACTTGGGACATCCAATAGCAGTGTCCATAAAGTAGGGTGGGATCCCCAACAAAAAGGTAACAGCAGACAGTTTAAACCACTGAAGCCTGCAAAACCTGAGGCCAAGAACAGCATCAGCTGAGGCCCTAACATCAACCTTGTAAAACTTTGAAAAAGGTATGAACAGAAGACCAAGTAGCGGCCTTGCAAAACTTGTTCAACAGAAGCCTGGTGCTGGAAGGCCCAAGAGGCACCAATAGCACGAGTAGAATGAGCAGTAAGGCGAAAGAGAGGACTCTTCCCCTTAGCAAAATAAGCCTGAATCACAGCCTGACGAATCCCTTCGCTAACAGTAGACTTGGCAGAAGCCAAAAACCTTTCCTAGGACCAGAAGGAACCATCCCATCCAAGAAATGACCAGGCCCCACGCCGCTTAGCCCCCGAGATCAAACGAGATCGGGCGCACTCAGGATGGAGAGGCCGTAGGCCCAAAGGAGCATCAGTTCTCCTAAAGGACACAGTGACTACCAAGGAATACTTCCAACACCTGTCCAAGGAATGCGGAACCCTTTCCTCAGCGTAGCTAGGAATAGGGCACAAGGAAGGAATAATAATATCTTGAATCAATGAACAGAAGACACCACCTTAGGCAGAAAGTCCGGCTTAAAGCGTAACACCACCTTATCCTGGTGTCTCTCAAAGAATGGGGGCTAGATAGACAAAGCCGCCAGCTCAGACATACGTCTGACCGAAGTAACAGCCACCAGAAGACAACCTTGAGGGCAAGTACAGCCAGAACAGTATCCTGAATAGGTCCAAAGGGAACACCCAGCAAGACAGACAACACCAAGTTCCAATCCCAAACAGGGACCATAGGATTACATGGGGGACGCACATGAGTACCCCCCTGAAAGAAGGCCTTAACCAAGGAAGGCTGAGCCAAAAGACTTCTGAAAGAAGACGGACAGGACAGAACCTGACCTTTCAGAGTACTGAGTTGGAGACCCGACTCCAACCCATGCTGTAATAACTCTAGAACCCTGGGGACAGAGAACACCCGACAGGGAAGAGACCTAGACTCACCAATCACTATAGGTATGCCATACGTTGTACTAGATGGAAGAGGAAGGTTGCTCCTAGTCTTCCCAAGTCTCAAACACCGAGGCAGATAAAATAGTAAAGAAAGAACAGCGCTTATAGAAATGCTCAGCTGCAGCCTGACCGGTTGGCTAAACCGTGGGGTTGAAAAGACAATAAAGGTGATAGATCTAGCAGACAACAGACAAGCTGCCTGTGGCTGTCAGTCTATCTGCAGGCGAGCTAATTTCATTATTTAAATTAGCGCGCCTGCAGATAGACTGACAGCCACAGGCAGCTTACCGAGGCAGATAAGCCTGTCTCCATCAAGATGGATGTTTCAGCAGCCAGGCCGTCAAAGCCAGAGTCTGCATATAGGGATGACGTAAGGGTGAGTGATTGAGTAGATCTGGCACTCCTGGCAGAACGTACTGATCTACTGCCCTCTGTACCACATCTGCGAACCACACTCTTCTTGGCCACCCGGGGGCCACCAGAACCACTGGCACCCCTTCCAGAGCAATCTTGCGCAGGACCCTGCCTAGCAGGGGGAATGGAGAAAAGACATACAGAACAGAATGCACAGCCATGATGTCACTAAGGCATCCGTGACCACGGCCAGAGGATCCCGGGACAGGGAAACAAGGGCAGAGAGCTTGAGATCGTGACGGGACACAAACAGATCCAACTGGTTGGTCCCAATAGAGACACAGGGATTAGCAAACCCTGTTGCAGAGGGAGCCCCCGGAACGCATACCGCTGATATGCAGGAAACCTTGTCCTCCACCCAGGTCAGGATCAGAGACACGTCCTGGAGGACCCTCCTGCTCCAGGTCCCTCCCTGATGATTAATGTAGCCAACTGCCGTCAGATAGAACTAGCGCCCCAGAACAGGCAGGCCCTGGAGAGGAGTAGTCAAGCGAGTTAGAACTAACCTGAACGCTCAAGCGCTCACTAATTCAAACATCGGCAGGGGTATGGGCCTCCTAAGCGCCCCACCTCCCCTGGAACCGCAGGGAAATCCGGAAGAAGACCCCCCCCCCCGAACCTGATAGATCGGCATCCATGGTGACCGTCTTCCAGGAAGGGGCAAGGAGGGAACTGCCCCCAGACAGTTCCTTGAGATCATCCACTACAAGAGGGACCTCCTCATCAGGGGGGAAGGCACACCGACCCTGCTCCAGGGATGCTGAGTCCTTGTCCCGTACAATAGGAGAAGTTGCAGAAGGCCCCAAAATGCCATTTTGTGAGTACTCACCTGAAAAATGGATATTGTTGGTGTGCCACACACCCCGCTTCACTTTTAAATATTCATCACTTAATGGGTTAACTCACCGCCAGGTGACGTAGTGCAGAGAGGAAGTCTTTTAACGAGCCCCCTTCCGGCCTATATATACCTGGTACCTCCCTTCAATCACCAGTATATTAAAAAGCAGAAAGACAAGGTACCAGTATTCCACCGGTAACCTCAAAATCAATTTTGATATAAATAAAAAGGCTTCACCATATAAAGGCTTCGGTAATACCGAAAAGGGTGGGAGTGAAGCGGGGTGTGTGGCACACCAACAATATCCATTTTTCAGGTGAGTACTCACAAAATGGTATTATTCTTGGTGTGCCACACACCCCGCTTCACTTCTAAATATTCATCACTTAATGGGACATCCAAAAGCAGTGTCCACAAGGGAAGGGCATCTCAAGGCCAGGTGAAGCATAACTTAAATGACTGCAGTCTGCAGAACTTTGCGGCCAAAAACAGCATCCGCTGAGGCCCGCACATCAACTTTGTAAAACTTAGAAAAAGTGTGAACAGAAGACCAAGTGGCGGCCTTACAAACCTGTTCAACAGAAGCTTGGTGATAAAAAGCCCAAGACGCCCCAACAGCGCGAGTGGAATGAGCAGTGATACGAAAAGGGGGAACTCTTCCCTTAGCAGAATAGGCCGCAGTAACGGCCTGACGTATCCACTTGCTAATAGTAGATTTGGCTGGAGCCAAACCCTTCTTAGGCCCATGGGGCACAACAAAAAAGGAATCCGTCCTACGAAAAGGAGACGTGATAATCAAGTAGTACTTAACACAGCGTACTACATCCAAACAATGCAAAACCCTCTCTTTGTCATTCTTAGGATTAGGACACAAGGAGGGAAGAACAATATCTTGGTTCAAATGAAAAGCAGAAACAACCTTAGGAAGAAAGTCTGGCTTGAACCGAAAGACCACTTTATCCTGATGCCTCTCAAAGTAAGGCGCCTGGATAGACAAGGCCGCCAACTCTGAGACACGCCGGACCGAAGTGATCGCTACCAAGAAGACAATCTTCTGAGTCAGGGTAGACAAAGCAATATCTTGCAAAGGCTCAAAAGGAGGAGCCTGAAGAGCAGAAAGAACCAAATTCAAATCCCAAACAGGGAGTAATGGTTTCCTGGGAGGCCGCACATGCGTAACCCCCTGGAAAAAAGTTTTAACTAAAGGTTTAAGCACAACACGCTTCTGAAAAAAGATAGATAAGGCAGAGACCTGCCCTTTCAACGTACTTAGCTGGAGACCAGAGTCCAGCCCTGATTGTAAAAACTCCAGAATCCTGGAGACCGAAAAGACCCTACAAGGAAAAGATCTCACACCAAGCGATATAGGCTTTCCAAGTCCTATAGTAGGTGATGGAAGAAGACCTCTTCCGGGCACTGATCAGAGTCTTAATGACTGAATCAGAAAGACCCTCCTCCTTCAGGATGGAGGTTTCAGCAGCCAGGCCATCAAACCCAGCGCTGGTAAATTGGGGTAACACAATTGACCCTGAGTGAGCAGATCGGGCCGAAGAGGCAGAACGAACTGGTCCACTGCCAGCTGAACGATGTCTGCGAACCTCACTCGTCTTGGCCACCTTGGGGCCACGAGAACGGCGTACACCTTTTCCAGAGCCAACTTCTGAAGAACCCTGCCCAGCATGGGCATCGGAGGAAACAGGTATAGAAATCCCAGAACTCCCCAGCTCAGGGACATGGCGTCCACTGCCAGAGCCAGAGGATCCTGGGAGAGCGACACGAAGTTCGGGAGCCTGTGATAGTGATGAGGGGCCAACAGGTCCACCTCCGGGGTCCCCCATTGGAGACACAGTGAGCGAACCACCCGAGGATGGAGAGCCTATTCTTCCAGACGGGGAGAGCCCTTGCTCAACCGGTCCGCTACCTGTTTCTTCACCTCTGGAATGTAAACCGCAGAGAGACAAGGAACATGGAACACTGCCCAGGTCCGGATCAGGGACACTTCTCTGAGAGTACTCAGACTGCGAGTCCTTCCCTGAAGACCGATGTAAGCAACCGCTGTTTGATTGTCTGAACACATCTGGACCGGAAGGCCCAGAACGTGCTGAGTCAGGAGAGCAAGCACCTGACGGATGGTTCTCAGTTTCAGAATACTGGCGTCCGTGGTGACAATTTTCCAAAGGGGGGTCAGGAAAGACCTGCCCTACACAAGATTGGTCGAGACCAACCACCACAGGAGGGACTGCCGTACACGGGAGGACAACTGGAAGGACTGATCCAGTGACTGAGGTTGCTGGTCCCAAAACGCTAACAGAAAAAGCTGAAGCGTTCTCGTGTGAATTTGGGCAAAAGGAAGAAACACTCTGTGTTGATGAGAGTTCAGGCCGGGATGAACCGACCCATCTATCTCGGGGACTACGAAAAGATTGGAGTAGAAAACGAGGCCCATCTCTAAGCGCGGCCCCGGCCGGATGACCGTTATCTCTAACAGATCCCTTACCGACGCCAGGAGCCCCTGCGTAGCCAAAGGAACGATGGGCATCCGAGACCGAACGAACCGTGAAGGAGGGTGAGACTCGAATTCCAGGTCGTAACTGGCCGACACTATCTCCTGGATCCATCTGCCTGGAACCACTTGGTTCCAAACCTGGGAGAAGTGTCGCAATAGTCCCCCCACCCGCACGGGTGAGGGCAGCCCCTCATTGCTGAGTGGGCTTATCAGCAGGTTTGGGCTTGGTGCCCCAGGACTGAGCGGGCCGGCCACGGCCCCTCCCCCGAGTCCAACCTGCACCTCTGGTAGCGGGAAAGGAAGCACCTCTGCCCGCTCTGAATCCTCGAAAGGAGGGCCTACCGGAACCTGCCCCCCTAAAGGGGACAAGAGGCCTCTTGCGTTGTGGCATCTTACCACCCTTTGCGACTGAATCAATTTTCTCCCCAAACAGACGCAACCCCAAAAAGGGGAGAGCTGTAAGCACCCTTTTAGAAGCCGCGTCCGCTGACCACTGACGCAGCCATACTGACCTGCGAATAGCCACCAGCATAGCCGCTGCCTTGCTACTCATAGCCAGCGCATCGTCCTGAGCGGCCAGGACATAAGACACAAAAGATTCACACTGCTTAAGCGCAGTAAACTGTTTACAAGCGGGATTAAGATCCTCATATAGCCCCTGAATTAAGGACTTAATTGCCAATAGAAGAAGGGCTGAAGCACACACCGGGCGCAACGCTGACCCGGAATAAATAAAACCATGGCGAGCGTATTGGTCAATCCGACGATCTTCCCCATCCTTAGGAACAGTGGTCTCAGCAGACTGTACCATAGCCGTGCTGGAGAGCCCTAGCACAGGGGTATCGACGTCAGGAGGGACAGACCAAAGCTTCACCAATTCTGGTGGAAAAGGATAACGCTTTTCCCAACTGGAAGGAATTCCAGATAACCGTGTGGGATGTTCCCATTCCTTAAGAACCACCCTCTCAAAGTGGTGTTGTCTGGGAAAAACCCAACGCGGCTGAGGCTCCTTAAACAACTGACCCTTTGGCAGGGCGGCCGCCTCAGGTGGATCTAAATTCAAAATTTTAAACATTTGAGCCCGAATGGAGGGGGTGTCAAAAACAACCCCCTCCGACCAATCGCCAATCACATCAGCCTCAAGCTGACCTGCAGGCTCATCTGACTCCGACAGGAATTCATCCTTGTCCGGGGATCCATCGGACCATTCCACAGGTTCACATAACTCGTCCTGTGGAGCCGAAGGTACCGGAGTCAGGTGCCTCCGTTTTGCAGCGGCCTTTAACGCTGCTTTAACGGGCACTACTTTCCGGAGCCTGGGCTGTGCCGCCGCCTCGGAATGCGAATCCCTACCTTTGACAGTGTCATGCGGGGTCCGGAACAGGGAGGGAGAGGTAGGAGATGATGAAGGATGCGATGGGCCCGCAGCCGAAGCAACGGACTGGCGCGCAATAGTCTGCTTTGCACAAGGGATGCAAATAAAGACATCATCAGCTGGGAGTGGAACCCCACAACCTACGCACCCCCCGAACGGCTCAGCAGAACCGTTTCCGGAAATTACGGAAGCCTCCATATGGTGATTTATGGTATTCGCAATACTTGGGTCTTTTAAGGCATAAGCCAACCCGGGATGCCCCTTTATTAGTAAATGTCCCGGAAGGGAGGATTTTTTTTTTTTTTTTTTTAAGTTAAGGTCTCCTTTAATAAACTATATATATATATATCTATATATAGTTTATATATACATGCATTAATAGATATCCCAATAAATAGCCAGGCAACATAGAGCCGGAGGGCCACCATAAGCAGGGATCCCGGGATCTGTAAGGAAAAAGAAACCCCAATCAGATCCTCACATGTGTATAAGAATCATATAGGCATGGCACCAAAGTGCCTTTAAACATGAGCAAAATCATGCCCCCTAATAAGATATGACTCCCCACCATATCAAATACAAAAAGATATGCACTTCCCACTTAACGGCCCCAACGGGTGGGGCCGCTTACCTGGCCCAGCGAAGGCAGCAGCCGGAGAGCAAGACTGCAGCCAGCAGCCACAGCACAGAAGACTAAGTGCGGCCACGCGCCCACGCGACTTCCTCCTTTGAAGGGAAGTGAATGCTGGGCCCGCCGCAAAACGCCGCATGACGCCGCATGACGCCGCCGCGCCCCCGATGCCGCGTCACCGGGACCCGCCCCCCTACGCCAATCAGTACAGCCATTCAGCTGGAGATTACACCAGATGGGCCACTACACGTGCGCCCAGGCAGCGGAGGGGGGAGGATAATAAAGACCGCATAGCGCAGCCTATGCAAATAGAGTACATAAAATGCCAGCGGGGAAGGGGGAAGGGGCCACTAAAGCAACAGTCTGCTAAGAAAAGTGACCAGCACGGTCTGCCATTCAAGCAGACCTAAACCAAATGAACCAAAGGTATACACATGCTGAATAAACTTAATGCATAACATGAACACACACACATGTTGAAATAAAGTGATACAAGTGAAACACACATACTTAAAGCACACCCTCAAACCCCCCCCCCCCATAGTAAAGGGAGAAGGGACCGTAACGGGAGAGTAAGGGGCTACGGGGACCCTCGGGACAGGGGCATCCCATTTCCGGATCACCATGCTGGATAGCCGCATTGCCCCACGCATGAGGTCGAGCGGTAGGAGATAAGCTCCTAGGCACTTAAAGTGCCATCTACCATTTGCCCGGTGAGCAGCCTAGGCTGGGAGGCTTCCACTCCACCATTAAGGTATACACACTCAAACCGGGCAGAAATAGACCAAAAGGGGGGTGGCGGGGTAAGAAAACCCCGGCCTACCTGTAAGCAGGAGACTTCAAACCTCTGTCTTGTCGTCAAGCAGAGAGAAAAATACTGGTGATTGAAGGGAGGTACCAGGTATATATAGGCCGGAAGGGGGCTCGTTACAAGACTTCCTCTCTGCACTACGTCACCTGGCGGTGAGTTAACCCATTAAGTGATGAATATTTAAAAGTGAAGCGGGGTGTGTGGCACACCAAGAATAAGGGGGACTGAGCATAAGGGGCCTCTACGGGGCACGCCACCAACGGCCCACCAGCTGCATCCCCTGCCTGGTGGAGGGACGGAGACAGCTATGAGGGACTGAACCCGGGCAACCAGATTGTCCACCTTTATTGCTGAGACAGGAAGATCCTTGCCCGAACTATATCCAGATTCATTCCTAGGAATGGAGTTACAATGAAGGGGACAATGGGGACTTGGGGTGTTTGATCACCCATCCAAATGACTCCCAAATGGACACCACCAGCCGAGTATCCAACTTAGCCTGACGTAGAGACTGGAAAGTGATGAGGACGTCCAGGTAGGTCATCCCGTGGACGCCCCTTGGTCTCATCAGAGACATCACCCCCGTCAGCACCTTGGTGAGCACTCTGGGAGCTGAAGAGAGGCCAGAAGACAAGGCCACAATTTAGCAGTGTTGGACTTCCAACGCCAGTCGGAAGACCTTCGGTGTCCTGAAGACACAGGTGTAGCGATAACCCTTATCGCCGGAGGGCTTCACCGCCCGAGACGTCCTTTTCCCAATCGTAAGAGGTGCTGCTGGAATTCCAGAGTCGTCCGTGAGGAAACAGGAACAGCCCTTACAAGGGCTAGTGAATTGTAATATAGCGTTTCCCCCAATAAGAGACAGAACTCAGTATTGAGGGTGAAGGTGAAGTGTTTTTATTAGTGCCACACTGTGCCTTATATACACAAGTCTCCATGCAATGGGACCTCCCCCGTGGACCTCATGACAAATACACAGACCAACTCTGCCGGTGACGCAATCAGCAAAACAATAGGCGTCTGTAATACACTCAATTAGAACAATGCCATTGCCTGTGACGTAATCAATTAACACAAAGGCAGTTTATAATACAATCCAAACTACAATGACCTAATTAAGAAAAGGCCAGTGAATGGCCCGGTGGGCAACTGAATAGTGATGACATCCAAATGACAGAGCGTCTGTCACAATGCCCCCTTTTTGTGGAACACCCGGCAGACCCGGATTGACCCTGTTCGGGTTAACGTGGGGCTGTCCGGACTCTTGTTATGGGCAGAGTTCTGTGTAAGGACAAGTCTGCACATAGTGAGTAACCGGACTAAACATTGACGTAGGCTGTACATAGGAGTCGGTCATGGGTGGGGTCCAAACATTGGGATATTGTGGCGTTGGTGAGTTCAGCACCAAAGTCCTTGGTTGGATGTGTGCACAGGTGCTTTGCTTTCTTATAGCTGGTCCAAGTTTCAATCTCTTTCCATGGTAGCTGATCGGAGAATCCACAATCTTCTGCACATCTACATCATCGTAAAAGTAGACAAAACCATAACCCTTAGAAACGCCAGAGGCATCCCTAATAATTTTGACACTCTTTACAGCGCCATACTTTGAAAAAACATCCTTAATTTCAGGCTGATTAATCCGACGGCCAATGCCCCCAACAAAAATAGTGTTTGGCATACGTTTCCCTTCTGGAAGGACGTAACCTGACGGCTGATCCTCTTCTTGGCTTCTTGTAACAGACATGACGTGATGCAGACGAAACCCCTGGGTCTCCCCGACCAGCGGGCTGGAGTCGGCAGCTCGGGCTGGAGACCGGGTTGTAACAGGGTTGACGCTGGTTGGTCCAGAGGTAGCGTAGGCAGAAGTCATTGGTCCTAGATCATTTCCCAATAGTACTTCTGCTGGTAAGTTGTCCATAAGTCCCACCTGTACCCTGCCGGATCCAGCGCCCCAGTCAAGATGTACTCGGGCGGTGGGGAGTCGAAACACAGCTCCTCCCGCCACCCTTACTGCAACGGTGTGTCCAGTGCGGTCTTTGTTCTTGACCAAATGAGGTTGAAGCAAGGTAAGTGTGGCTCCGGTGTCGCGTAACCCTTGCGCGGTGCGCCCATTGACTCGTACCTCCTGGCAATGGTGCTGTCGGTTGTCTTGGATAGCCGCTTGTACGGGATCAGCTTCATACAGTACCCCCAGATACTCTTCCGAACTGCTCTCAGCTTCCAAACAGTGTGCCACAGGAGTACGGGAGGTGGAAGGTTGCTTTTGCCCCCACGTGTTTCGGGGAGGCTCTAGGGTGCAATCACTGCGATAATGTCCCCATTGTTTGCAACGATGGCACTGAACTGTGGAGAGATTCGGTTGCTGCGCTGGCCTATGTGGCCCAGAGTCACGAGTTGGCGCTGAAGCCACAGGTGCTTGAAATTTGATGGGAGGTTGTGGTTTTGGAGCGGACTGTTCTGTCCGGCGAGCATCAGTGTACTCGTCGGCTAGACGAGCAGCCTCAGGTAGCGTTAGAGGCCTCCGGTCACGTACCCACTCTCTTAGCTCTGGTTGCAGGGCATTGAGAAAATGTTCTAGTAAAAACAACTGTAGTACATCCTCAGCGGTCGTGGCTTTGCATCCAGTGACCCAGTGTGATGCTGTACGATGGAGGCGACATGCCCACTCCGTGTAAGAATCCCCTCCCTTCTTTTGGGATTCCCGAAATCGTCGCCTGTAGGCTTCCGGGGTGACAGCGTACCGGGCTAACAAAGCCTCCTTTACCAGATGGTAGTGTGGTAAGTCCGCATCAGGGATGGCCCGGAAAGCATCGGAAGCTTTCCCAGATAGTTTCCCTGATAATATGGTGACCCATTCCTCCGTGGGTACCCGGTGTAAAGCGCACTGGCGTTCAAAATCGGCCAAAAATCCGTCAATCTCGTCGTCACTTTCCTGGAAGGACTTAAATGCTGCAAATGGAATCTTTCTCCCCCCAGTGTAACTGAGGCTGAGAGGCTGCTGGGTTGAAAGTCGCCGATCTTCCCTTCGCTTACTGGCCTCTGCCTCCGCTGCGGCGAAGACTCGGTCGATCAGTTCCTGTGATGGATTCGGGCCATAGACCGACAATCTGTTCCGAACCGCTTGAACAAGAGCAGCGTCTTCATCGATCTCTATATTGGTTTCAGTCCTCACTGCTGCATGATCCATTTCGATCAGCTCGGCTATCAGTTCCCGACGTGGGCGGTTGCTAGCCGACCTTCCCCGGCTCTCGAGTAGATCCTTCAGGGTCAGCCTTTTCAACTTGTCCTACTGACTCTCCATCAGGGTAGCCCTCTCTCTGGGTACAAAGGACCATCCGACCGCTTGCCACCAATTGTAGCGATAACCCTTATCGCCGGAGGGCTTCACCGCCCGAGACGTCCTTTTCCCAATCGTAAGAGGTGCTGCTGGAATTCCAGAGTCGTCCGTGAGGAAACAGGAACAGCCCTTACAAGGGCTAGTGAATTGTAATATAGCGTTTCCCCCAATAAGAGACAGAACTCAGTATTGAGGGTGAAGGTGAAGTGTTTTTATTAGTGCCACACTGTGCCTTATATACACAAGTCTCCATGCAATGGGACCTCCCCCGTGGACCTCATGACAAATACACAGGCCAACTCTGCCGGTGACGCAATCAGCAAAACAATAGGCGTCTGTAATACACTCAATTAGAACAATGCCATTGCCTGTGACGTAATCAATTAACACAAAGGCAGTTTATAATACAATCCAAACTACAATGACCTAATTAAGAAAAGGCCAGTGAATGGCCCGGTGGGCAACTGAATAGTGATGACATCCAAATGACAGAGCGTCTGTCACAACAGGGATGTGAGAATAAGGATCTATGATTTCCACAGAAGGCAAGAAGCCCCCGAGGTGCAAGGAGCTAATGGCCGAGCGCAGAGTTTCCATGCAGGAACCGCCTGTGATTGACGAATTGCTGAAATTCTGTGAATCCAGAATGGACCAGACTGATCCATCCTTTTGGGAAGCTGTGGAAAGGTTGGTGTAGCGGCCTCTGCCTCTCCCTGTTAAGGGCAATCTGCAAGAGACCCCGCAGGCCTTGCATGGCCCGCACCAGCACCTGAACAGAGGCAGGGACCAGGAGTAACCTGATAATCTTGGGGGAGGCCGCACAGCAAACTCTAGTAGCCGGAGGAGACTACCTCCTGAATCCACCAGTCCGAGGCGTGATGCCTCCTGACCTGAGCAAGGTGCCGCAGCCGTCCCCTCACCGTACGCAGACCCGAGCCCTGTCAGCTTCAGCATGGGGTTGTCCACAAGCCATGCACAGCCGGTCTTGTCCCAAAGGGGACCCCGGTCACATTATGCTGAGATGCCTCCATATGGTGATTTTTAGGCACAATATGCCAGTAGGGATTGACGCTATAAAGCAACCCTGGATGCCCCAATGACCCGCTAGTGAAGTGGGAGAATTTTACAAGGCCCAACTATCAATTACACCGGGCTGGGAGAAGCCAATGGATTCGCCCGTCTGAAAGACACAATGAGAAGGAAAGGGTGTCAGAACCGAAACACTACAATGAGTATAAGAGCCGCCCGCGAGGGCACTTACGGACCACGGCAGGCAAGAGCGTCACACGTGCGCGCGCGAACTGACAAAATGGCGCCGAGTACCTCGAAGGGCGGGCCAGAGCGCGCCAAGACGCGGAGCGTGCCAGGCCGGGACCCCGCCCTCCTGATGGGCGCGAGGTCCAACAAGCAACCAATGAGGACGCAGAGGCGTCTGAGGTAATGCCGCCGCCCGGCGCCTAACATCCAAGGGAGGAAAAAGCGCGCGCGGCGGCGGCAGTTACACGAAGTGAACCTCATGGCTATAATACTGCCTCTGCGCAAAGCTAAAAATACAAATCAGCGCATCTGACACCACAAGTACAAGTCCAAAAGACATTACAAAGGCCATATGCATGAAATCACAATACAATGACACCAAACACCCCCCCCCCCTTTCTTTCCCCCCCGAGCTACGGGGGGACGCGGGAGAATGGCGGTCCTTTGTACAGGGCCCACCGTTACGGGGCGTGGGGCAATAATGCGGGAGGGGCATCCCATAGAGGCACACCATCAGCCTATACCGCCTACCCTTTGGTGGGGGACTGCGGTGGAGCAGCGCTCCATAAGCACACAAGGTGCTGCCTACCTTCACCCGACCAGCGCAGCCCAAGCTGGGAGGCACATCACAGGGAGGACGGGTGGGAATAGTCCAACAGGGCCGCAGGCTTTAATAGTCCCGCTCACCTGCGAGAGAGTGATACTTCATGTCTTCGCAGTCAGCACTGCAGAGGGATTTGTGGGAGGTCCCTGGGTATTTGAGGGGCCGGGAGGAGCCTGTTTTGCATGTCTCTGCAGTGCAGCGCCATCTGGCAGAGGATAACCCAAGTGTATAGTCTATATCTGGAGCAGGACGTACTGTATACTAAGAATAAGAAATCAGTCTACCAGTATAGTAAAGTATTTTATAGCCCATGCATAACAATCTAATAATAAATCACAATTTCCCAAACTCCTGTGAACAAGGATACCATAAATGGGGGGGGGGGCTCCTGATAGAAACGCTTGACCTTCAGCCACTGTACATGGGTGTGTTCAGAGATAGCGGCAGGAAAGACAAGAAAGCTAATTTCTATGAATTCTAACAAAGAACGAAAATCCGTTGGTGCAACATGAATTCCAAGACATGTTGGCATTCCAACAATTCAAGTTGGGTAAGATGAAAGGGGTTTCATCCCATGTCAAGTAAAACAAGGCTGAAGATGTCCAACTCAAATTGGTGAATGCCTAGAAGAGGGCAAAGTGAGGAAATTTTGTCCCCCTTCTTGAGCAGGGATATATATTAGGGTATATTTAGCAATTGGGACCCCTTTGGACGACAGGGCTTGGAAAAAAACAGCAGCCCTGTGTTTTTTTGTTAGACTGAATGTTGACATACCCCCTCCTTCTACGACAGGTCAAGAAGAATGCTTTTTTTTACCTCAGGAGGCAGAGCCTCTTGAGGATTCCCCCCTACCCCATGTGACAAACTACATCACTGGAGGGGATGGAGGGTTTTTTCCAGGGAAACCTCCTCCATATCCCACCCATCCAGTGACATAGTTGGTCACATGGAGGAGATTAAGAAAGGGGGACCTGTGTTTCCATTCACTCCATACATACATTATTTGAATGTATTTGCCTTCACAACACACAAGAAAATGTCAATTTCATGTTTACTTCCATGGCCTTGAGGATAGTGATCAGTTGTATCTAAAATTCCACTCATCCAGATGATCAACTACTAAGTGGAGCATTATCTGGGGTAATCAACGTGTCATATCAATAACCAGAAGAAAATAGGTCTCTGAATGCATGCTGCTCAAGCAGCATGTCCATTTCAGTTGTAGCATCATTTGAAACTTGGCTCCTCCTGCTGCAGCCCAGCATAAAAGCTGCGAAGGCGAGGTATTTTGTACAGTGTCTGTCCCCTAATCAGAGATGCTTTAAAACACAGGGAGTATATGAATAAAGAAACCCAGGGAGTATATGAAATGCCCCCTGCAGGAAGTTAGGAATATATATTTTACGACTTATCCTGGATACAGATCTTGACAAAAAACATTTATGCTAAAGGCGTCAAAAAAGAAGCCAAATATTGCACCTTCAAGATATGAGTGAATGTCCAGCATCCTAACCTTGTAAACATGCCAATAGATCATTATTGTTGTCTGGAAAAGTAACTCCACCACTAAACCATGAAGAGCCAACCCCCAATTAAAAGAGCATTATCATAATTTCTTGGTGGGAACTTAAAATTAAATGGCACTTTGAATGTAGGTAAATGGTGGAGTAAGTAGTAAATGTGTGGGTAAAAAGAAAATATATATTGTGCAGCTATAGAGTGGCAGCTGCTGTAAATGTAGGCTGGATGGCAGGGAGCATCACCTGGGAGCAAACCAACTGCTCGGCGCTGTGTGTGGAAATGTGTCTCACAGCATATTGGGGGGAAGGTGTCAGACGAGGGGGAAAAGAATGGGGGTGGAATTTTAGTCCACTGGCTGTGTTAATTTATGTTGATAGTAGTAAGCACTTAGTGAGGCAGTCAGCTATTCAGTGCTAGGTAGCCATCCAGCATAGAGAGACCACCGAGTCACCTGGTGGTCTCATCACTGTTACCACAGTGAAAAAGGCTGTTGCTAGACCAGTGGGCTAAATGATGCAGCTGTCTGCTATCAGCTCACTGAATAAAACCCAGCAGACCCCCCCACCCCCCATTCAGCAAATGGACTGAGACATTTTCATTTTACAATTTAAAAGTAAGGTATACATTTTTTTCTTTGTCTATTGCCACATTAGTTATACACATGTTAAAGGTATTTTGTGGCCATTTATTTTGTATCTATTTCAATGCAAATTTTCACGATAGTGCTCCTTTAAGCATATTTATCCTAGACCCCCAATACATAACTTTGTTATGTATTATGTTATTAAATTTGGTAATGTAATCTATTTTACTTTTTAAAGAAAAAGTGTTCAGGAAAAGCTTATGAGTGGATAACCAACAAGTACAGTATCTGGATAATCCTTGTAGATCTCCAGGTTAAGAAAAAGGCTGTACTCAACTAAAAGAACTACAAGTTGCAAATTGCAAAGGAAAGGTGCCAGGGAATAGGGCGACAAGCAGGTTAGGTGTTGTTGTCGGCCATCTGCCTGCTGAACCTGCACAGTCAAGTGTAGAACTAGAAAAGCCACAGGGGAAACCCATCTTGTTGTAGCCCTAACTTAGATGACATTGGGCTGTACAGGATCTGATTGATCTTGACCTGCCCTTACAATAGCAGCCAAATTCTATGTTTGAGCCCATAGCTAAATACTAGAGTCCTCAGCAGATCTGTTGATTGCACAAATGGACCAGTAGCCTTGGGCTGGCTCCTATGACTCATTCTCACCACAGTGTTGAAGTGGAGAAGGGCATTGCATCAGTTCTACCTGCTGCACATGCGGCCAAACATTGTCTGACAAAACAATGTGGGATACATGTGTATGTCTACTTAAAGAAAAGCTTATGTTGCAGCACCAGTTCATCCTCTTTGCACAGCTGCAGCCTCACTTCTTGAGGAAGTTTATATATCCTAGAGCTCCCACGCTCCTTGAGGGTCACAAATAGGTCAGGTTTTGCAGATCTCCACAAAGGAAAAGTAATTGGTGCTCGGACAGAGCTGGGGAGTTGGCAATACGGTAATTCACAAAACATAACCTGTTGGTGGCCCTTGTAAAAACGGTTAGGCATCTATGTCCTAAAGGCAGAACTCCTTGTCAAGTATCCAATCTTCTGGCTGGGCAGACATAACCCCAAGTGAATTTGATTGACCGCAGTGTCCCCCATGGATTGATAAAGAATTGTGGCTTACCCAATTAACCAGCATAGATATGCCTAATATGCCAGTGTTCCTTGGAAACAATCATTTCTAACATAAGACTGGTTGTTTATATGGCCAATATTGCATTTAAATAGATTTATTATGCTCATGCTCATGATTATTTACTATAATATATTTATATATAATATACTATGACTTAAAGGATTTTTAAAAATTATTAAGTTCCAGCTGCAAATACCAGTAAATACAGATGTAAATCAATAGTTCTGATCTGCGTGTTGGTAATAAAATTATTGAATAATATTATGGATAGAAGAAACATTATTGGAGCTCTATCAAATATTCTCATAATAAAAAAAATCCACAAAAACATGCAAGATAGCAAGAGGATTGTTTACATACAGGTATATATTTTAAAAAAATGAGTCAAGCTTGTTTTATTTTCTTTAAATGCAACAAGAGTAAATCTGGGGTGGCTTTTACAAGGGGGAACAATTCAACTGCTAAACAGGGCCTGTTCCCCAAGGTAGTCTAACCTAAAAATACCATTTTGTGAGTACTCACCTGTAAAATGGATATTGTCAGTGTGTCTCACACCCCGCTTCCCCTTTAATTCTGACGATAGGGTTATCCTCCAGCAGGAGGCGACGTTGCAGAGAGAAGTCTTGAAAACTAGCCCCTTCCGGCCTACATATACCTGGGACCTCCCACTTAACACCCAGTGAATTCAAACAGCAGTAAGACAAGGTACCAGGAAATCCAACGGTAACCTCAAAATAAAATAAAGGAAAGCTTCACCATATAGAGGATCCAGGATACCAAAAAAGGGCGGGTGAAGCAGGGTGTGTGACACACTGACAATATCCATTTTACAGGTGAGTACTCACAAAATGGTATTCTCAGTGTGTCACACACCCCGCTTCCCCTTTAATTCTGACGATAGGGACATCCAAAAGCAGTGTCCACAAGGGGTGGGTATCCGACAGCAAAATGAAGAATAACTTAAACGACTGCAGTCTGCAGAACCTTGCGGCCAAACACAGCATCCGCTGAAGCCCGCACATCAACCTTGTAAAACTTAGAAAAAGTATGAACAGAAGACCAAGTAGCAGCCTTACAAACTTGTTCAACAGAAGCTTGTGCTGAAAAGCCCAAGACGATCCAACAGCACGAGTAGAATGAGCAGTGATACGAAAAGGGGGAACCTTCCCCTTGGCCGAATGGGCCCCAACAACCGCCTGACGAATCCATTTGCTAATGGAAGACTTGGCCGGAGCCAAACCCTTCCTAGGCCCACAGGGCACAACAAAAAAGGCATCAGTCTTACAAAAAGGAGAAGTAGTAATCAAATAGTACTTAACACAGCGTACTACATCCAAACAATGCAAAATCCTCTCCTTGTCATTCTTAGGCTTAGGACACAAGGAGGGAAGAACAGTATCCTGATTCAAATGAAAAGCAGAAACAACCTTAGGAAGAAAGTCCAGTTTGAAACGAAAGACCACCTTGTCCTGATGCCTCTCAAAGTAGGGCGCCTGAATCGACAAGGCCGCCAACTCCGAGACACGCCGAACCGAAGTGATTGCCTTCTTGGTGGCTATCTTCTGAGTCAAGGTAGACAGAGCAATATCCTGCAAGGGCTCAAAGGGAGGAGCCTGAAGAGCAGAAAGAACCAAGTTCAAGTCCCAAACAGGGAGCAATGGCTTCCTGGGAGGCCGCACATGCGTAACCCCCTGGAAAAAAGTTTTGACTAAAGGATGAAGCGCAAAAGGCTTCTGAAAAAAGATAGACAAGGCCGAAACCTGCCCTTTCAAAGTACTCAGCTGGAGACCAGAGTCCAGCCCTGATTGCAAAAAATCCAGAATCCTGGAAACCGAAAAGACCCTACAAGGCAAAGATCTAACCTCACACCAAGCGATATAGGCTCTCCAAGTCCTATAGTAGATGGTAGAAGAAGACCTCTTCCGGGCACAGATCAGAGTCTTAACAACCGAGTCAGAAAGACCCTCCTCCTTCAAGATGAAGGTTTCAGCAGCCAAGCCGTCAAACCCAGCGTTGGTAAATTGGGGTAACACAGCCGACCCTGAGTGAGCAGATTGGGCCGAAGAGGCAGAACCCACCGCCAGCCGAACGATGTCTGCGAACCATACTCGCCTTGGCCATCTTGGAGCCACGAGAATGGCGGACACCCTTCCCAGAGCCAGCTTCCGTACCACCTTGCCTAGCATGGGTATCGGAGGAAAAAGGTAAAGAAACCCCAGATCCCCCCAGCTCAGGGACATGGCGTCCACCGCCAGAGCCAGAGGATCATGAGAGAGCGACACGAAGGTCGGAAGCCTGCAATTGTGAGGATGGAGAGCCCATTCTCCCAGACGGGAAGAGCACCTGCTCAACAGTTCCGCTTCCCTGTTTTCCACACCCGGAATGTAAACTGCCGAGAGACAAGGAACATGGGCCTCCGCCCAGGTCAGGGACACCTCTCTGAGGGCACCCAGACTGCGAGTCCCTCCCTGATGATTGATGTAAGCAACCGCTGTCCGATTGTCCGAGCGAACCTGAACCGGAAGGCCCAGAACATGCTGAGTCAAATGAAAAAGAACCAGACGGATGGCTCTCAGTTCCAGAACATTGATGGGCAAGTGGGCCTCTCGAGGCCCCCACTGCCCCCGACATTGAAGATCCTTCCAGAACCCCCCCATCCCGAAAGACTGGCGTCCGTGGTGACAATTTCCCAAAGAGGAGTCAGGAAAGACCTGCCCCTCAAGAGATTGGTCGAGACCAACCACCATTGAAGGGACTGCCGGACCCGGGAGGACAACTGGAAGGGCCGATCCAACGACCGTGGTCGCCGGTCCCAAGACGCCAACAGATGAAGCTGAAGCGTCCTTGTGTGAAATTGAGCAAAATGAACTGCCTCGAAAGAGGCAACCATCAACCCCACCAGTCTCATCCCCAGACGGATGGACGAGGATTGGAAAGAAGGAAAGAAGGAACCGAGCCAATTCCTGAATCAGACAAATCTTGGATTGAGGTAGAACCACCCTGTGTTGACAAGAATCCAACCGCATTTCCAGAAAGGACACCACCCTGGCCGGGGCGAGGGAGGGAAAGTTGATCACCCAACCGAAGCTTTCCAGCGTGGAGACCACCGTCCTGGTGTCCGTTTCCGATTGATTGAGAGAAGGAGCCATGATGAGAAGGTCGTCCAGATAAGGTACGACGCGAATGCCTTGAGATCTGAGAATGGCCATCACCCCTGCCAGCACGTTGGTGAACACTCTTGGAGCCGAGGTAAGGCCAAACGGAAGTGCCACGAATTGAAAATGCCGATCCTTCATTACGAACCGTAAGCATCCTTGATGTCTATGGACGTCATAAAGTCCCCCTGCCGAAGAGAACCGATGGCCGATCGCAGAGTTTCCATGCGAAACTTCCGAGTACGGATGAACCTGTTGAGGAACTTCCGATCCAGAACGGGGCGAACCGACCCGTCTTTCTTGGGGACTGTGAAAAGATTGGAGTAAAACCCGAGGCCCACTTCCAAGCACGGCACCGGCCGGATGACCGCCATTTCCAGAAGATTCTTCACCGACGCCAGAAGCCCCTGCGCGGCCAAAGGATCGAGAGCGGAAAAACCGTGAAAGAGGGCGAGACTCGAACTCGAGCTTGTAACCGGACGACACCACCTCCCGGATCCATCTGTCCGGAACCTCCTGGTCCCAAACCTGGGAGAAGTGTCGCAATCGTCCCCCCACCCGCACGGGTGAGGGCACCCCCTCATTGCTGAGCGGGCTTGCCAGCAGGCTTGGGCTTGGCGCCCCAGGACTGACCAGAACGGCCACGGCCCCTCCCCCGGGTCCAACCTGCACCCCTGGTAGCGGGAAAGGAGGCCCCTCTGCCCGCGCTGGCTCCCCGAAAGGAGGGACTAAAGGAAGCCGCTCCCCGAAAGGAACGACGCGGCCTCTTGCGTTGAGGCAACTTACCACCCTTGGTAACTGAATCCAATTTGTCGCCAAACAGGCGCAAACCTACAAAAAGGAAGAGCTGTAAGCGACTTCTTAGAGTTAAAGTCCGCCGTCCACTGGCGCAGCCACACTGACCGACGAATAGCAACCAACAGTGCCGCGGTCCTGCTACACATCGCAAGCGCATCATCCTGGGAGGTCATGACAAAGAAAATAAACGACTCACACTGCTTGAGAGAACCGAACTCATCACAAGTGGGATCAAGATATGCGTACAAATCTCTAATAATGGACCTGACAGCCATCAGAAGAAGCGCCGAAGCACAAACCGGCTGCAGTGCCGATCCAGCACTGATAAAACCATGGCGAGCCAATTGATCAATCCGACGATCCTCACCATCCTTAATGGTAGTAGTGTCAGGGGAGTGCAACACAGCCGTGTTAGACAGCCCCAACACGGGGGCATTGACGTCAGGGGGAACAGACCAAAGCTTCACCAAATCCTCCCGAAAGGGATAACGCTTATCCCAACTAGGAGGAACTCCAACAAGGCGCGTGGGTTGTTACCATTCCTTAAGGACAACCCTCACAAAGTGTTGTTGCCTGGGAAACACCAAACGCGGCTGGGGCACATCAAACAACTCACCCTTTGGCGAGGGGATCCAAAGCCAAAATCTCAAACATTTGAGCCAAAATGGAAGGAGTGTCAAGGAACACCCCCGCAGCCTGATCGCCAGCGGTACCAACCAATTGCTGGTCTACAGGCTCGTCCGACTCCTCTAGGAGCTCCCCCTCCTCAGCCGGGGGACAATCGGACCAATCCAATACTTCAAACACCTCATCCTCCGGAACAGGCGATGCCGGATAAAGGTGCTTCCGCTTAGCCGTAGCCTTCTGAGCCACCGCGGCGGAAACTATTTTCTCGAGGCTGGCCAATCGTGCACACACCTCGGATTGCGAATCCCCACCTTTGACAACGTCACACGTTAGGTGGGGGGTTAGGAGATGACGGAGGTTGCGAGGAGCCAGAAGCTGGAGTGCCGGACTGGCGCGCAATATTCCGCTGTGCACATGGAATACATATTATGACATCATCGCCTGGGAGCGGAGCCCCACAACCCCCACACAGCCTGGATAGCCCCGAAGAGCCATTTCCGGTAATGTCGAAAGCCTCCATATGGTGAAATTATGGCATTCGCAATAACCCAGGGATTTACGCATTAAGCAACCCGGGATTCCCCTTTTATAATTAAAGTCCCGGGAGTGGGAGGATTTTTAACCAATAAGACTAGCCAGGTATATCAGACCGGGCCCACCGCAGCGCGGAAATCCCCGGACCTGTAGGAAAGAGACCACAATCAGGCCCCAGAAAATATAACAAAAGGCCTGCTGCAAGCAAACATACACATACAGACACTATACATTAAATAGACAAGGTATACTGAAAAAGGCATTATAAACAGTGCACTATCACAGTGATGAGCCAGTGCAACCAATCATATGAGTAATTACAACCATATGAGCCACAACATAGGAATATATATACTGCATGAAAAAATGTCCAAACTTGCATGACAACAGACAAAAGCAAAGTGTATACTTGCGCAAGCCTCAGAGCCCTCCTCAGCAGCTCGGACACAGCAGCAACTCCGGAGGAGGGAAGACGCAGGGCGGGCCGGACAAAGAGCGTGAAGCGCTCCAGCCCCGCCCCCCGTCACGTCAGCACAGCACGGGCCGCGTCAACACGGCCCCGCCCCTAGAGACGAGCACCACGGCTTCGCCATAATGGCAACGCCGCATGAGCGAGGCGGGTGCCCGCAAACAAAAGAAGGCATCCCGCCCGCCCCAGAGTAAAACATACATACCACTAGACCACCAGGGACACCCGGAAAAGGAGCCCCCGCAGAGGAACACCTGCGGCTAGACCGCAGCGCCGGCCCCACAAGCTATCAACACTGTTTAAAACATACAGACAAGGATGTTCACACACATGCATGCAAGGCACACTCTAGTCAAAACAAGGCCAGTAAAGACACCCCCAAGGGCCATCCCCCCCCCCCCCCACGCTAAGGGAGAAGGGACCAGGCGAGGGAAGGCTAGGCTAAAAGGGGGGACCGGGACGGGGCATCCCAAATCCGGATCACCGGCCGGATAACCGCGTTGCCCCACGCATGGGGACGAGCGGAGGAGATAAGCTCCTAGGCACCATGTGCCGTCTACCATTGCCCAGGCAGCAGCCTAGGCTGGGAGGCTTCCAGTATCTTTAACAGAGTATACAAAAAACAAGCAGCTGGGCAGAAATAGACCATAAGGGGATGCCGGGTCTGCAAGCAGGAGACTTCTTTCTTCTGTCTTGTCGCATCTTGCAGAGAGAAAACACTGGGTGTTAAGTGGGAGGTCCCAGTTATATGTAGGCCGGAAGGGGCTCGTTTTCAAGACTTCTCTCTGCAACGTCGCCTCCTGCTGGAGGATAACCCTATCGTCAGAATTAAAGGGGAAGCAGGGTGTGTGACACACTGAGAATATAACTGCTTATTAGTACTGCAATGCTTCTGATGTGTATAGATACTGTTATCCACCATGCAATATCTTAATAGATTTTACTTTCCCCTTCTTTCCCCACAGATGATTCACGCAGGCATTGGAGGTCACTCACACGTCCAGAAATTCCTTTGCCAACTGCCCAACATATATTGCAAGAAAAAAAGGGCCAGTCCCTTCTCCATTACTTTCACTTTAAGTAAACCAGGCCCCAGTCATTTTGACAAACACTGTGGTGTAATACAATCCATAAAATAAGTATCTAAACTACAGTACAGGCTGACTCACTGGGGAAATAGGATGATATACAGTAAAAGAGGTTTAGTGTAATGCAAGTAAAATTTCCAGCCTCTAAGGCAGGGATGCACAACATTTTTGGGTCTAAGGGCCACATTGCATTATAGTTCTTCAATAGACTATAGTTAAATGGAGGCAGTGAAAGCTGTAACCTCAATGAACTGTATATCCTTCTATATACCATAAATGCAAAGGTTAGCAGATGTGGGTGCGGTGAAGCAGGAAAAGGTGAGCTGAGCAGAGGTAAGAGGTGAGATAAGCAAAGATCACACATTGTTCAAGGCCTTTAGCACCTAAAATAATGTCTGGATTTGGGCTATGACTTACTGCCACAATGCTGGCAGGCTTTCTTCGCTCTCTGTTAATTGTTTAGATGCACAATTTACATCAATTCATATAAACCCTAAAAATACAGTGCCCCCTGCAACATAATAGCAACAAGTGTGTCACCCACCTCTACAGAGAAGTTCAATGGTGCCTCACTTCCTGCTTCGGGAATTAGCACTGCAATGCCTTGAGTGGCCAAACACAAGAACTGCTAACATTCGGAATTAGGTGTATCAGGGGCCATGCAAGCTGCAGGCTGTGCATCTCTGCTCTAAGGCAAGCAAAATCTTCTTATGTATTTAAAGGGGCATTGACAACAGAAAAAGAAAGACTCTATATATATATATATATATATATATATATATATTAAGACTCTTAAAGTGGGATCTTCTGAGCACCAAACACAGGCATAGCATGGGGATATTTTGCACAAGTAACAGCATACAACAAATCATTGCAAGTGTCAATTTAGTCAGAAAACACATCTTGGCTTACTCACAGTTAGCAGCAACACTGGGCTTTAATGCGAAAGCTCTGAGCTCCTTTCGCATGCCGACTGCTTCCTAGTCAGTCCACAGAGCAGCACCCATCTGAGGATTTTCAGCCTTATTCTAGGCTTTTTGAGCAGGAGCTCTGGATTTGTGGAGCAGATTGTGTGGCCAAAAGGACCCACCCAGATTTTATTGCTGGACAGACTCCAGGGCCCTATGACATGTCATACCAGCCCTTAAAGGGCCAATAACTAAAATGCAACTGATGTTCTCACTCATGCCACTCCAGTATTAAAGCCTAAAGGTAACCCTGATTACACTACAATTTGACATTTTGCAAGTTATATGTAGCTATGAAATCATACTTTCCAAGTTAAACAGTGTTGCGTAAGGCCAGCACTGTGATCATTTTAATGATAAAGTTGCTTTTACAACAGTTAGGACTAATAAAGTAGAAGTCTGTATGCTGTAGGTCAACTAGAGGGCAGAAATATCAGAAGTGAAATTATATGAAATTATATTATTATATTGAAATTATTATACAGCAGCTTCAACAATTTTATTCAGCATTACAGCTGAAACCTCTGCAGGGCAGGAAAGCAAACAATCTGCGTGGATGCTTAGCCTGGACAATCTGAAGTGGGCATCAAGGGGTTACATATTATATTATAAATTGCTACCAATTCTAACAATGAATGTCAATCCATACACCCAAAATAAAGCACCTACCTTTCCCTAGATCAGCTAGAGCATTTCCTTTACCATTTCCTCCCTTCTCTTATGTTAGTTAAACTTGAAGGAAAAATACAATTCTGTTAGATACTCACCTGTAGAATTGGTATTATACGCATACAGCACGTCCTGCTCCATCTATAATACTTACACATGGGTAATCCTCCGCCAGAGGGCGCTGTTCACTGCAGACATGCAAAAACAGGCTCCTCCCAGCCCTTCATATACCCAGGGACCTCCCACAGATCCCCAGTATTGAAAAGCAGTGAGAAAAGAAGCCGGGAGAAACCAACCACCAACTGGTAACAAAAGTAATGATAACAATCACCATACAGGGGATCCAGAACAATGTAAAACCAGGGTGGGGTGGAGCAGGACGTGCTGTATGCGTATAATACCAATTCTACAGGTGAGTATCTCACAAAACAAGGCACAGCGGACAGTAAAGGCGCTGTCACCTGCAAAACTTTGCAACCAGGTATGACATGAGCAGAGGCTCTAACGTCAATCTCATAACAGAACCTTTGAAAGGTATGAACAGAGACAAGCAACAGTCTAGTAACTTATTCAACAGAAAAAACCTGGTGCTGAAGGGTCAATGGTACCCAAACACCAATATAACGAAATAAAATGAAAAAGGGAGATTCTTCCCCCTTAAAGGAATAGGCCAGTGTAACGGCCCAACCAGCCCACAGGCAACAGAAGCCTCGTGGAAAACTTAGAACTCTCCCTAAGGGGAATGAGAACTGGTCACCAGTCAAAAGGCGGGAATACTGACCCCTTCATTAGCAAGAAGCCGAAAGCTTTACTCAGGACCAGAAGGCATCCAAGTAAGATCAATCCAAAGGGCGCAGTGGCCCTGGAAGCAAGCGATATCAGGCGCATACATAAGGAGGCGCCCGCAGACCCCAAGGGCATCAGTCCCCCTAAGGGACAAGAAACCATCAGGAAAAATTGCAACACCTGTTGAGGGAATGTAGACCCTTTACATTAGCCTTATTAAGAATAAGGTCCGTAGTTAGGCTAAAAGGACTTAAACAATGATCATAAAACACCACTTGGGCAAAGAGGTCCGGCATAAGACGGAATACTACCACGGCATGGTATATATATATATATATATATATATATATATATATATATATATATATATATATATCGAGCCAAGGCTAAGTAATCAGATCCACCTTCTCAGGCACACGTCTGACTGAGGCAGGAGCCCCCAGAGAAGCGACTTGGACTACAAGGCAGCTCAGACAGCATCCAGCATAAGTTCCAAGGAAAAAATCCGCAGGGCAAACAGAATGAAAATGGATCCCAACAGGAACCACAGAAACTACTTGGGAGATGCCCATGAGCAAACCGCAAGCGAATTCCTCACAAGGAAGACAGAACCAGACTCCTACAGGAAGACAGCCAAGACAGAACCTGGACCTTCAGAGTACCTAGATGGGGAGCCAACCCCAACCTATGCTGTAAAGACTCTAGAACCCGGGGAACCAAGAACGTCCAACAGGTAAGAGATCAAAAGTCATGCCAATCAGTATGGGTACACCATGAACCACAATAGACGGAGGAAGAGGAAGCCAAGGAAGCTTGCTCCTAGCCCCCCATATACCAAGTCACCCAGAAGATAAGCCCGTCTCCAAGGGGTGAATTAATCAGCTGTCAAGCCCCAGACAAGAGTCTGTAGATTGAGATGACAAAAGGAGGGGCCTGACAAGGGCAGAACCGCACTCCTGAGAGAGCGTACAGGTCAGCAGACCTCAGCAGAAGCATCTGCGAACCACAGTTCACAAGGCCACCCCGGCCATCAATCTCATGGGTCTCTCTATCAGCACAACTGTGCGCAGAACCCCACATAGTATGGTGAACAAAGAGAAGGCATATAAAATAGAAAGTCTATGCATAATTTTACTAAGCCCCCATGACCAAAGTCAGAATATTCTGGGACAGTAAAAACAAGGGCGGAGCCCCTGTGGTATAAGCGAGACCCAACAGAGCCACCCTAGTTGGCTCTCAGAGCGCCACCAGGATAGCATAACCTGCCACTGAAAGGCATCTATTGGAGCGAATACCGCTGAGGAGCAGGGGGCGTAGACCCCCGCCCAGATCGGGATCAGGAACCCTCCAGAGGGATCATCCTGCTTCAAGCTCCAGACCAATAATAAAACAGACCGTTGTCTTCCAACGGACCAAGAGTCTCCAAATAGACAGGTCCTAAAAGAGGCGAAGTCCAGCCGTATAGAGTCAACGGAAGGCTCACTGTTGCAACAACCAGTAGGTAAGATGGACCCTCTAAGGGACCCTACCTAGGAACCACGGGGGGCTTTGGAAGAAAGTCCCTCCCCCCCGCCTACCTGCGAGACTTGGTACCCAAGGCGACCATTCACAGGAAGAGGCAAGCAAAGAAGGGGGTGCCCCCTGACAGGGCCCTTGAATATGATCAGCTCAAGAGGAACCACCTTACCAAGAGGGAATGAGCACAGACCAAGCCCCAGGGGTGCTGGAACCCCATGTAGGATCAATAACCTACTGTGCCGAAGAGCCCAAGGGCTCGGTATATAAGGGACATCATCTGATACGCCACCAATGGGCCCACCAGCTGCAATCCTGCCTGGTGAAAGTAAGAAGTCAGCAAAGGGGGGCAGAGCCCCGTAACCAGGAGTCCACTTGTTGCCAAGGAAGAAGGCTCAAGCCTGAACCGAATCCAAGGAATGGAGATAGCAGATAAGGGACCAAGAGGGATTGAGGTGACTGAGCACCCATCCAGTAACTCCCAGGGGACACCGCCGGCTGACCATCCGCTTGGCCTGACGTAGAGACTGGGGAGTAAGGAAAAACGACCCGGTAGGTCCTAATGCGGACGCCCCCCCCCCCCCAGGCATGTCCGAGACATCACCCCCATTCGCGCCATGGCGAGTAGCCTGGGAGCAAAAGAGAGGCCAACAACAATGCCTCAAGCCGCAGGGTTGGTCCTGTCACACCGCCTAGTAACGGTCTTGGTGTCCAGCAGACACAGGGGAACTAAGAAGATCTAGAACTCAACAGGAGGTCGGAAGCCCCCCTTGCACAGGGCGCCTGTGTCCCAAGACAGATGTCATATAGGGACTACCTGTGAGAGTAGAATCGCCAGAACTACCATAGGCCAGCGTGGCCCAGACTGCCTCATACTATTGAGGGAAGGAGGAAGGTTAATATAGAGGCTGTAGCCCCATACTGTTAAGGGCAACCTGTAAGTAAGCCCAAACTCTGTAGGCCCAGTACGGCCTGCACCAATTCCTGAGGGAAAAACAGGGGCTAGAAGCACCCTGACGACCACTGAGAGGGACCGCCCAGCAAATGCTATGCTGTGTCCAGGGGAACTACCTCCTGGAACCACCCGTAGGAGAAGGTACATTCCTAGATGGGAGACAGCTGCTGCAGCAGTACCCTCCCCCAAAAGGGCGAGGGCGTCCCTTCATGCTTGGGAGGTCTTGGCAGATTTGGACTTAGTCCTGCCAGAGGGCCCAGGGTGTTGCCTGCCCACCCCATGGTGGAAATCCACACCGAACAGTTGGAAGCACACCTCAGGTTCGCGTTTGACACTAACGTAGGGAGGTGGAGGGGTGGCCCTGCCACGGGGAGGCCGGAGCAGCCTTCTGCGCAGGGGTGCCTTACCCTTTTTCCCAAAAAGGTCCAAACGGTCCCCAAATAGTCGCCGTCCTCTGAAGGGAAGGCCAGTGAGAGCCTTTTTCCTAGCATCGTCAGCACCCCACTGTCGCAGCCAGACCAGGCGGCGAATAGCTACCACAAGGGCAGAGGTTCTAGCACACATCTTAATGGTGTCATCCAGCGCTGAGAGGATGAACTTCACAAACACATCACCGTCCTCAGGACGGTGGTCAAGTACTTTTCTGACAAGAGTCCTGGCGGCCACCGCAGCGATGGCCGCGGCACAGACCGGGCGCAGAGCCGTCCCTGCACATGAAAAGGCGTGGGAAGCCAGTTTGTCAATGCGCCAGTCCTCAGCATCCCGAAGGGTACGGTAATAAGGAGCCGTCATGAAGAGGGGGTTAGTAACCCCTATAATCGGTGCATCCACCACAAGAGGTGCTGTCCAAAAATTAACCACATCAGGAGGGAAAGGGTAATTCCAAACCCCAGACCCCTGGGACCCCTTTAAGATTACAAGGCGATTCCCATTCTTGGGATATAAGATTCTGGAAATGATCCTGTTCCAGGAACTCCAAGCGCGGCGGCGCTGTGTGGAAAGTCTCCTTCTTAGGCTTGGGAGCCTCTCCAGGAGGGGAGATTGACAAAACCTCAAAGATCTTAATAAGAATTTCATCTGTGTCACACAGGCCCCAAGGACCGGGCCCAGAATCATCACAGCTCCCGGGCATCTCATCCGAGGAGCCCGAATCTGAGAATAGCTCACCTTCCTCAGAAGGATCAAGGTCCTGCATATCAGCCATCAGTCATCGGTATCCTTAGGAACCGGAGAGCCAGGAGGCGTCAGGGACCGCTTCTTTCCAGGGCCCATACGCTCCGCCAATCCAGACAGCACCTGCTCCGCCGTAGGCAGCACGCGCGGCACGGCTTGCAGGTCATCCCCGCTCGAGTGAGACTCATCAGGAGTGAGGTTTAGGTCCGGGGAGACTTCAATACTTCAATACTTTATTGAACCGCCAAGTAAGTACAGTGTACAGACAAGGAATGCTTTTTTGGTAAGGAGAAACTCCATGAGAGCTATAACAATTACATAAAAACAAAGTAAAAAGGAATAATGATACAGTTCAGGTATCTGAATTGACTAGTTAAATTTAATAAAGTGGCTTTCATGCTTTGAGATTATTCATCGCCATGACTGCGAGTGGAAAGAAACTGTTCCTGTGTCTAGAGGTTTTGGTAGCATGAGCCATGAATCTACGGCCTGATGGTAGTAGTCTGAAGAAGTGATGACCCGGATGCGTCACATCGCCATAGATCTTCTTTGCCCTTGAGGAGATTCTACACATGTGTTGATCATCCAAGGAAGGTAGGGGGGATCCAATCAACCTCTCCGCGATCTTTGTAATTCTTTTCAGCCTTTGCTTGTCTTTTGTTGACACCCCACTGTACCACACTGTGCAGGAGCTGGTTAGGATTGAGCCAATGGCACCGTTGTAGAATGCCTTCAAGATCTTTTTGGACAATCCGAATTTTATCAGCTGCCTGAGGAAGAATAACCTCTGTTGGGCCTTCTTTAGGATGGCAGACGCTTGCAAGCTCCACTTCAGGTCCTGCGTGATGTGGGTACCAAGAAATTTGGCACTAGTGACAATCTTGACGGCCTCCTCACCAATCATAATGGGGTGGTGTGATTGGTGGGATCGCCTAAAGTCAATTATAAGTTCAACTGTTTTTTGTGTGTTCAGAATAAGATTGTTAGCTTTGCTCCAACAGTCAAGAGCATCAACTTGGGCCCTATAGCTATACTCATCATTGTCACTGATGAGGCCGACTAAGGTGGTGTCGTCAGCATATTTGATGATCTTTACCGATGGATCCGAGGAGATGAAGTCGTTAGTGTAGAGTGAGAAGAGTAGCAGAGACAAGACGCACCCTTGTGGTGCACCCATGTTTGTAAACCTGGATGACGAAATGAAGGGTCCTAGTTTGACTTTTTGGGACCTGCCTGTCAGAAAACTGAAAACCCAGTTTGATATGTTTAGAGGGATGCCCAAGGATAGCAGCTTCTCTTGGAGAATTAGTGGGTCAATGGTGTTGAATGCCGAAGAGAAGTCCACGAATAGCAGCCTAGCATAGGACTTGGGACGATCAACGTGATCCAACGTGTACTTGATCGCCAGATTGACCGCATCCTCAGCTGATCTGTTTGCTCTGTAAGCGAACTGTAGTGGATCCCAAGAAGAACCTGTGGCCTCCTTAAGGAAAGACATGATAAGCTGTTCGAATACCTTCATGACCACAGGGGTAAGAGCAATTGGTCTGTAGTCATTCAGGTCCGAGGCGGATGAGGATTTTGGTACCGGAATGATAAGAGAGCTCTTCAGGCAGCTAGGGACAATACCAGCCTCTAGCGACCTTCTGAATATGTCAGTAAGGACTGGGGCAATCTGCTCTGCGCAAACCTTAAGGCATGTTGTGGAGATGCCATCAGGACCTGATGCCTTCCTGGGGTTGAGGGACATCAGAAGTTTCCTGATGTCTGATACTCCAAAGTCAAGCTTGGACGGACACTTAGGGCGAGGTGTGCTACCAACACATGGAAGGGGATTGGTAGGGAGAGTGCCACTAGTGGCTGATTCGAATCGACAGTAGAAGTTGTTCAGTTCCTCAGCGAGCTCTTTGTTTGGAGTAATGGAAGCAGAGGAGCCCTTGAAGTTGGTGATGTGTCTTAAGCCATTCCAAAGTGCCTTGGGATTAGCAGAAGAGAATTTCTCCTCCAACCTAGATGAGTATAACCTTTTGGCAGCTTTTATCTCTTTCGAGAGCTTGTTCCGGAGTCTTCTGTATTCTGGAAGATTTCCATTTTTGTGGGCTTCCTCCTTTTTAGCTCTAAGGGCCTTGATCGACCTTTTAAACCAAGGTTTGTTGTTCTCTTGCTTTCTGTAGGTTCTGGTCTGAATCAACATGTCCTCGCAGAACTTGATGTAGGACGTTGCCTTGTCTGTCCAGTCATTGATGTCGTTTGGATCTTTGAAGATATCCCAGTTAGTGGATTCGAGGCACGCCTGTAGATCGGATTTTGCCTGCTCCGTCCACTTCTTAGTAGTAATGTAGGAAGGCCTGCAGTTTTTCAGACGCTGCTTGTATGCAGGTACCAGGTGGATAAGGGCGTGGTCAGAATAACCAAGTGCCGCTTTAACAATAGGTTTGTAAGCGCCTTTTATAGTCGTGTAGCAGTGGTCAAGGGAGTTACCGCCCCTGGTAGGACAGGTAATATGCTGAAAGAACTTCGGCATTTCCAGATTGAGCTTAGCTTGATTGAAGTCACCCATAACGATGATGAGGGCCTGTGGAAATTTCCTTTCACAATCCGTAATGCAGTCAACCAAACCATCCAAAGCAGAGTTTACGACAGACTGAGGAGGGATATAGACCCCAATAAGAACAAAAGAGGTAAATTCTCTCGGAGCGTAAAACGGTCTACAGTTGACTGCCAATAATTCTAAACAGGGAGAGCAGCTTGTGACAAGGATTTTTGAGTCTCTGCACCAGTTGGAGTTCACATAGAAGCAGATGCCGCCTCCCCGTAATTTTTGCGCTGCGTGACAGTCCCTGTCTGCCCTGATGATACTAAAGTTGGGGAGCTCAAGTGCCTCGTCAGGAATGTTGGCGCTGAGCCAGGTTTCAGTGAAGCAAAGAACCGCTGAGTTGGAGAACTCAGAGCAATAATTACACAGCAGATGTAATTCCTCCATTTTGTTCGGGAGTGAGCGCAGGTTGGCTAGATGCACAGAGGGAAGAGCAAGACGTTGACCTCTCCTTTTTAGCCGCACCAACACACCCGCTCTTCTTCCCCTTCTACGCCATTTCTTGCAGCGCCTGTGACTTATAGCTGCAATGTGGTCCATAACCAAGTCCCACAGCATAGAAAAAGAAGGCAGTTTGGGATCTTTAATTTCCAGGAGGGTTTCTCTTGCGTATTTTGGGCACATGGTGACCAGATGTCAAGAAGACTCTAGGAGGAGTGAGGGCAGTGAACAAGAATGAGTTGGAAGAAGGAACAATTTCAGAGTTGTAGACTTGGGAATCCTGGTACAGCAATTCCCCCCTGAACACACAACAATGAATGAGTGAGTCACCATTTAAATGGATGAGTGAGTCACCTTTAAAAGGATGAATGAAAAATGGATGAGTGAGTCACCTTTAAATGGATGAATGAGAAAAAAAAGGATGAATGAAATGAGCCACCTCTAACCGTTGTGTGCTCTAGGATGATTAACAATATACTAGCAGTCAGCCCTCTGAATGAGTGAAACTGTGAATGAGTGAGTCATTGGGTGAGATTGTTACATCCAGTAACAAATATGAAAGAGTGAGTCATGGGTGAAATTGTTACATCCAGTAACAAATATGAAAGAGTGAGTCATGGATGAAATTGTTACATCCAGTAACAAATATGAAAGAGTGAGTCATGGGTGAAATTGTTACATCCAGTAACAAATATGAAAGAGTGAGTCATGGGTGAATTGAAGGGAGGTGCTGCTACTGGCAAACCTGATTGCAGGGTCAGTGCCTATTCAGCACACGGTCCGCAGACCCGTGCTCTGTCAGCATCAGCATGGGGCTGACCACACACCGCACACAGCCGGTCATGTCCCAGAGGGAACCCAGGTACACAATTCTGAGATGCCTCCATATGGTGATTATCTGAGCAGTATGCCCGCAGGGATTTACGCAATAGGCAACCCTGGATGCCCCAAGACCCGCTAGGAAGTGGGAGAATTTGTTATGTGGACCCGCTGTAATATATGTGAGGCCGGGAGAAGCCACCGTCCTGGCGTCTGAAAGACATAATGGGACAAGAGGGGTGGTGTCAGTGTCATGCGCAGCCGAATAAACACATAGAACAATGCCGCCCCGGAGGGCACTTACATGACCAAGGGAGGAGGCGGATCGCACCACGCACGAAGATTGTCAAAATGGCGCCAAGCGAACCTCGAGGGGCGGGCCTGACCAGGCTGTGACGCGGAGCGCGTCATGCCAAGTCCCCGCCTCCCCCAAAGAGCACGAAGCTCTAACCAACGAAAAAAGAAAGACAGTAGTGGATAGAAAGCGCATACATAAAGTTGCTGTCACGCTGGAAAATGATGCTGCCGTCTGGGCAGTACGCTAACGTTAATGAAAGGACAAACAGGCTCGCAACTGTGGAGCAAGGAGCGAGACACTGACACCCAAGTATAATAAAAGATCAAAGGCCTTATTGTGTTATATTGCACTAGGACTGCCACACATACCCCCCCCCCCCCACTTTCTTTTCCCCCGAGCTACGGGAGGAAGCAAGGGAAAAGCGGACCTGCGTCCAGGGACTAACTCTGTGAGGGGCACGGGCAACAATGCGGGAGGGGCATCCACTAGAGGCTCACCATCAGCCTAACCGCCTACCCTATGGTGGGGGATTGCGGTGGAGCATGGCTCCGTTAAGCACACAAGGTGCTGCCTACCTTCACCCGACCAACGCAGCCCAGGCTGGGAGGCATATTCTTCTTAAAGAGGACGGGTGGAAATAGGCCCACGGGCTGTAAAGCTCCGCTCGCCTGCGAGAGCGTGATACTTCATGTCTTCGCAGTTCAGCACTGCAGAGAAATCTGGGGATTTGTGGGAGGTCCCTGGGTATATGAAGGGCCGGGAGGAGCCTGTTTTTGCATGTCTGCAGTGAACAGCGCCCTCTGGCAGAGGATTACCCATGTGTAAGTATTATAGATGGAGCAGGACGTGCTGTATGCTTAGAATAAGGTATTTTATAGTACATTATTCTAGTATAAAGTAGCTTTTTGGGGGGAACATGCAACTATAAATTACTTTTATAGGGGACATTTAACTGTCCCTTATAGTTTTACTAAATCAAAGCCTTTGTCACATTGGGCTACATGTTGCACTGTGCTAAACCTCAATCCATTTTCTAAAAGACCCAGTACCTCCTAAGGAAGGGAACCAGTGGGAATGGCCACAGCGACGTGATGTAAGTACACTGTAATGAGTATGAGAGGAGAGCAGGGTTTCAGAGATGCAGAGAGTGGCAGTCAATCAAGACATCAGGGGAGGGAGTGGGGAGGTTTACATTCTTAGTCCACTGAAGGTTGATTGATGGACCAGATCAGCAGGGGGGAGGGGACTGAAAGTTGAATGAGGGAGTGATTCCTCACTAAGGAGACAGAAAGCAGGAAGCAGAGTGCTTGAGCTACTGATATTTATTTTTTAACTTTTGACTTGGCAAACACTTTAATTGTAATATGTGATTCTTATTTGTAATATTTGTCATTCAAATCATTTTGATCCACCATTTTTAAATGTTATATTCTTAATTTTGTTTGCATTATTATTTCTGTTTCATAGTAAATTTCAAAAGTGGATCAAAAACAGCTGTGATAAAATAAAAACATAATCCTAGGCATAGTAAAAAAGAAGTGTATCGGCCCAGAAATCCTGACATTCCTTGGAATCAATTTAATGCCAAAATATTGAGGAGAATTAAAGTGCAAACAACATCTGTCTAGACTAAAATCTCCGTAGATTTTTTTTTTCCTTAGAATCCCTGAATATTTTTCTCCCATTCTTTCAATCCCAATGGCATTGATATCTTTTTGTTATCTGGTTTTATCACTAAACTAGAAAAAAATGTGCATAAGTAAGCCAGGATAAAACATTGAGCTAAAACGTTTTAATCCTGCTATATTTTCATGAAAATATTTGCTCAAAATGTTAAGTTGTTTTAGGTGATACTTTTATGCACACTAGCATTTTTTTACTAAACTTTAAGGTGTACAACACAAACCCTCCAAGGACATATCAATGAACAATTTTAGAGGATTAAAAACTTCCTAGGATTGGTTTCCAAAAAGAAGATGATGGTGCCTTAATACAGACCAAACATCAATACATTCAACAACAACAATGGTTAACCCTTTTGTTGCCAAGCACGTAACACCTACGTGCTGGCTTGGCTGGGCCTTAAGTGCCAAGCACTTAGGTGTTACGTGCTTGACTTTCCCCGCTGCTAGTTTAAAAAATAAAAATAAAAAATACTCACCTGACCCCTTGTTGGATCCGGCCGGGTCTCCTCTTTAATTTAGTGCCATCCGATCCCCCGCGGGGGCTCGGATGGCTCCAGGAGAGCCCCCGGAATAGGCCGCACCCCCCCCCTGCTTTGGCAGCAGAAGCTGCTAACTGTAAAAAAAAAAAAATGACATTCACTTACCTGCATGTAAGTACAGTAAACATTTTTTTTTTTTTTTTATAAAATACTTTTTATTAACGTGTGGTGTTTTTTTTTTTTTTTTTAACAGTTAACCCTTCGTGAGCTGGTAAGGGGTCCATGAGACCCCTGTACCAGCTCACAAGGCTCTGGGTCTGGCAAGTCACCTGCGGGATAGCGGGTGACTTGCCATTAACCCCCAGCCCCCCATTACCTGCCTCCCCAAAGGCCAGGGGGGGGGGGCAGAAGAGCCTGGGCCCACATAGGCTATGTGGGCTCGTAGGCTGCAGGGTGGGGGGGCCACAAAAGCTGGCCCCCCCACTCTGTGCCTACAAGCCCCCATAGATGGTCCCGGGCTGGTTACTTTGGGTAAGGGGGACCCGTCATTTTTTGGGGGGATTTTTAAGGGTTTTTAACCCTTAAAAATCCAAGAAAAAATGGGGTCCCCCCCGGGAAAGGGAACCCTATGTCTTTTTTTTAATTAACCCTTTGTGTTCTGTCATTCAGCAGCTATAAAAGGCTTCCAGCAGGTGAGCAGAAGCCAGTGATCGCCGAGGGACACAGTGCTCCAGGATGGATGGGAGGTAAGTATTAAAAAAAAAATAAATAAATAAAATAATTTTTTCTTTTTGCGTGTGTGTGTGTGTGTGTGTGTGTGTGTGTGTGTTTTTTTACATTTAACCCATTGTGAACTGGTAAGGGGTCCATGACCCCTATACCAGTTCACAAGGCTGGGTGAGGTGGCAAGTCACCTGTGACTAGCGGGTGACTTGCCATTAACCCCTGGCACCCCCATTACCTGCCTCCCCAAAAGCCCAGGGGGGGGGGCAGAAGAGCCCGGGCCCACGGGCTATGCGGGCTTGTAGACTGCAGGGCCAGGGGCCACAAAAGCTGGCCCCTGTGCCCTGTTTCTACAAGCCCTGCATAGCTGGTCCCGGGCTGGTTACCTTTTGTAAGGGGGACCCCATGTCAATTTTTGGAGGGGACTTTTAAGGGTTTTTAACCCTTAAAAATCCCCCCAAAAAAATGCCCCCCCCCCAGGGAGGGGGGACCCTATGTCATTTTTTTTCTCGATTTAACCCTTTGTAGTGTGGATGGTAGTTGTATTTTATTTGTAAATGTTATAGATTGCTTGTTTCAGTTAGGGGGGTCTCCTGGGCAGGAACGGGGGGCTACCGATAAATATGTGGTACCGTTCTAATCTGTAGAAATGGGGCTTTCACATGCAATATGCTTTTCCTTAATAAAATACATTTTTTATTTAAAATAAAGGAGTCAATTTTCTAAAAATGTTTTTATTTATTTATTTTTTTACTTAATATTGTAAAAAAACAAAATAAAATTTACAAACAAGACATTTCATGTTAAAGCCTAAACTCTGCTGCAAAAAAATATAAATATAATTTTCCTGAAAATTACAGCAAAAATGGCGCAAAACATGGCGCAAAATGGGGAAAAATGACCTGTCAACAGAGGGTGACAAAATCTCAAGTAGGCTGGCAATTAAAAGGGTTAATAGTGCCTATGAATGTTGGGTATTGTTCTGTTCGGGGGACCTTGCGCTTTCAGACTTGTTTTTTCTGGTTTGCATATTTATATTTTAGGAAAAGGTGTTTTTTATTCAGCTTTTTTATACATTTTTTAGGGAAACCCTGCGCAACCAAAGAATTCTTTGAGGAATTAATTCCAGAAAGATGAGCCCACTACAACAAGCTGGGTATGCTTAGAAAGCTTAACATGTGTACTTTCAGGGAATATATGGTTTGTGGGGGATATTCCAAATGTAAAGGGTTGTTTTGGTTGAAAAATCGCAAGGTGCGCACTTTGTCTGCAGAACTGAAATTTTCAAGTACAATTACCGTTATGCTCATGCTTTACTTTGGGGCGTTTGGCAACTCTTCCCTTGACAGAACCTATGCATGTTGGGTGTTGTTCTGTTCGGGGAATGTTGCTTTTTCAGATTAAATTTGTTTTTTCTTGTTTGTATATAGTTTTTTTAGGAAAATGTGGCTTTGATTCTGCTTTTTTATCCTTTTTTTTGGGAAACTCTTTGCAACCAAAGAATACATTGAGGAATTACTTCCAGAAAACTATGGGCACATCAACATGCCTGGTACACCTAGAAAGCTTGAGGTGTGTACTTCCAGAGAATATATAGTTTGTTGGGGGTATTTCAAATGTAAAGGGATGTTTTTCTGGTAAAACTGCAAGGTGCACATAGCGCATATCAGTTGTATTTTTTCAGAAAATCCCCTAAAGCGCTATTTCAGTTTGGGGGAGTCTCCTGGGCAGGAAAGGGTGTCTACCTATACATATGTGGTATCGCTGTAACCGGGAGAAATTGGGATTTCACACGCAATAAGATTTTATTGACAAACTTGAAATTTTTATTACAAAAAAACACTACAAATTGTAAAATTAATTTTTTTTAATTTTTTTTCACATATGCACCTAAAAAATACAAACAAGACATTTCATGTTAAAGCCCAGACTCTGCTGAAAAAAACAATATATCATTTTCCTGGGAAATCCATGGAAATCCTTTCAAAAATGACAGTTGAACATGTGTTGCGCAAAATAGTGAAACATGGTCTGGCAACAGGGAGTGGCAAATGCTGCTAGGCATCTATGAATCGGACAATGCCAAGCCAAACGTTTGTTCCATTGCGTTGCGTTAGTCATGATGGCCGGCCACCCCAGCTCATCACAATTTTGGGGACATGCCAGCCCTTGGCACACAACCTCAATTGAACTGAATGGAACAGGGAGGATGCAACGCGACCACAGGCCGTGGTGCTGAGCGTGAAAAGCACGTTCTGGATCACCAGAAGGGGTAAGATTCAAATCACGGGAACAGTGCTGATCAGTTGCATGGGGCTATAGGGGAGTATGTATGGTTTATTGTTTTTGCCTGGACAGTCCCCTTTAAACCAGCCCTATAGTAAGTAATCAAATGACTGCAGCTTACCAATAGGGTTTCTCAAGTGGGCTTGCAGAAAAAAAACTTAGCTACCTGGTAACTTCTTTTCTAAACATCCGAATGGACAGCATACTATTGAGACCTTATGACTCCACCCCTAGGTAGGAACACATGACCACCAGAAATTAAAACTTTGGCTCCTCCTCGCAGCCTCCAGTTGTTATAGAGATCTGCAAAATACAAGGGCAGACCAAAACACTACTGGTAATTTTAACATGAAAAAAATGCATTCAACAATAGCCTGAGGCAGGGAAACCTGAATGCTGATGTTTAGAAAGGAAGTTACTAGTTAACTAACTTAAACCGAGCAGCATACTATTGAGAAGATAAGTGAGATCTACCTTGACTGGGTGGATAAGGCTGCCCAAAGCACACTCCTTCCAAAGGACTGATCCTCAAAAGTTAGCAAGTTAGGTAAGTAAGGTAATGTCCGTGTAATGTCCGCCCAAGATATACAGACACTTTTCGTAGAGTGAGCTGTAAACCTTCCTGAAACAGGGGATCCCATATAAGCAAAACTGATTACGTTCTTCATCCAACGGACGAAGGTTGCCTTAGAAACCTGTTGGCCCTTCCTAGGAAATGAAAACGAATAAACTATCCGCCTATCCGCCTTTTTCCAATCCTTAGTTTGACAAAGGCATTCCATAAGACATCCAATGATGTATCCACAGAAGAATCTTTACTATCTGCTGAAGGAAGAACAATTTCCTGTGACCTAATGAAAATCAGAAGATATCTTTGGTAGGTAGCAGGGATCTACCCTTAAAACCACCCCATCCTGGAAAATCTAAAGAAAGGGGTGACTACCTTCCATGTGAGAAATGTAATAGAGGAACAATGGTTCAAAGGGAGGAAATGGTTTGGCAGCCACATCCCACTGAATTGCAAGCTTTACGCAAACTGACCCAGAATGCCTAACTGCCAGAAGGAAATGTTTGACCAACGAAAATGATAATCTCATATCCAAAAATACTGAAAGAGACACCAGTTGGAGTACTGACACTCAGAGACCCAAATTAACTCCCGACTTCCGCTACATGATTTAGGCATCCCTGCAAATGGATGGCTGACAGAGATAACAGGTTCTGTTCAAAGAAAAATCTCCATTGCAGCTCTCTGTAATCGGGGAGATCTTGTTCCCCCTGTTGATTCAAGTATGTAATTGTCGTTGCGTTGCTCTCTTAGGTTTCATGATGACTGACTCAGCTTCTTGGACCATCTTCCTTGTGAGTCAAGGACCCGCAACAGACCCCCTAACTCCATGAGGTGGTGTAAGTGATTACAATTTCCTTCTTGGGATCTCTCCATGGTAGTCCACTGACAAATCTGTATTCGCACAGCCACTACTTCAGCAAGCTCTTTACCTGAGATCTCTATCAAATTTTCTAAAGCCTCGAGACTTGACCCAGGTGTTTAGAATATGCAGCTGGAGAGTCCTTGAGCTGACTCCACCTTACCTCTGGGCAGGCTGAGGTAAACAACCCCAAGACCCTCATAGCTTGATGCACCGGGGCTGTCTGACTGGAGTACAAAGATTGAACTGGTTCCTGGAGGGTCTTAATGTTCTGGGAAGGCAAGACAATATTCGGAAGCGATCATACTGATATTGAAGCCTACTCATGAAACGGAACTACACTGGATTTTTCAGAGTTCAGAACCCACCCTAGGTGAAGAAACAACCCCCTTGTTACACCTAGATGCTGGAGAAATTTCTCCAAGTTTTGGGCAAAAAGTAGGAGATCGTCTAAATAAGCTATGATCCGAATTCCTCTTTTCCTTAAAAAAGTCAGAGGTTGGGAAAGAACCTTGGTAAAGTTCCTGGGAGCTGATGCCAGACCAAAAGGTAAGTGGAGCATTTGGTCTCCAATCCTAAATGCAAACCTTAGTAAAGTTTCAGCATAAAGGAGCATTGGGACCTGCCAGTAGGCATTCTTCAGGTCTATTGAGACCATAAAGGAAACCAGCGGAAGCAGATCCCTGACAGAAAAGATGGATTTCATGCGGAAGCGCCTGCAATGTACCGAGAGATTCAGTTTCTTTAAGTTGACAATGAACCTGAATCCCTCTGAAGCCTTCTTTACCACAAACACACATGCGTAGAAAACTCTCCCTCATTGGAACTGAGACAATTACCCCCATGTCCAGCATAGAATCTAGACTGTTCCTCTCTAGTCTTTCCTCCCTGTCCATTGGGCGAGGAGTAAGAAAAAAACTTGTGGGAGTAGCGTAGATATATTCTATTGGGAAGCCTTCTCTTATACCCTTGGAAATAAAGGGACAACCCAATAGGTTTCCCACCAAATGTGAAAGGATTTTAGCCAAGCCCCTATAAAGAAAATCCCTTACTCCTAACCTTATTCCTAGTTGAAAAGCATTCGTTCTTGTCAGCTGATCTAATACCTTTTCTAGCTCTGGACCAAAAAGGAACTCCCCGGTAAAGGTCATGGAACACAGGAGAATCTTAGAGCTGGCGTCCCCTGACGAGGAATGTAGCCACAAGGTCCTGCAAACCGAATTGGTCAGGGCCGTGGCTTGGGCCAAAAACTGAAAAAAGAATAGGTAAAGTCTTCATAATTTATTCAAAACTAGTCTGCTTTAACAAACATAACTTAAGCTGCTGAAGACAATGATTCAAATTCCTAGCGACACAGGTAGAGGCTGTAAATCGGTTTCAGAGAACAAGATTCTGCCTGACAGGCCTTCTTTAATAGGGAATCCATCCTCTTGCCTAATGGGTCCTTGAGGATGCCAGAATTCTCAAATGCCAAATCCACGCCCTTCGCAAAAATACCATTTTGTGAGTATTCACCTTTAAAATGGGTATTATGAGTGTGTCATACACCCCGCTTCCACCATTCATGACATTTGGGTAGTCTCCAGTAGAGGGCGAACTTCTGCAGAGATGAATGCAAAAAAGAAGCTCCTCCCGGTCCATAAATACCTGGGACCTCCCACTAATCCCCCCGTGTATGATAGCAGTAAGAGGACCAGGAAGAACTAATATAACAACAAAAATAAAAAAGGTTCACCATATAAAGGATCCGGAATACAACAAGGGTGGGGTGAAGCGGGGTGTATGACACACTCATAATACCCATTTTAAAGGTGAGTACTCACAAAATGGTATTATTCTAAGTGTGTCATACACCCCGCTTCCACCATTCATGACATCTGGGACATCCAATAGCAGTGTCCGTCATGGGTGGGAACCGACAAAAAAACAGGAAAAAAATGCACCAACTTAAACCACTGCAGCTTGCAGAACCTTGCGGCCAAAAACAAAAAGCATCCACTGAAGCCCGCACATCAACCTTGTAAAAACTTGGAAAAAGTATGAACGGAAGACCAAGTAGCAGCCTTACAAACTTGTTCAACAGAAGCCTGGTGCTGAAAAGCCCAGGACGCACCAACAGCACGAGTAGAATGCGCAGTGATCTTAAAAGTTCTCCCCTTAGCAGAATAGGCCCCAACAATGGCCTGACGAATCCATTTACTAATGGTAGACTTGGCGGGCGCCAAACCCTTTCTGGGCCCGCAAGGCACCACGAAAAAAGCGTCCATCTTGCGGAAGGGAGAAGTAGCCACCAAATAGTACTTCACACAACGAACCACATCCAAAGAATGCAAAACCCTCTCCTTGTCATTGCTAGTTTTAGGACAGAAGGAAGGGAGAACAACATCCTGATTGAGGTGAAAATAAGAAACCACCTTTGGGAGAAAATCTGGTTTAAAACGGAAATCCACCTTGTCGCCAACTCCGAAACACGCTGTACAGAGGTAATAGCCACCAAAAAGGCAACCTTTTGAGTGAAAACAGAAAGAGCAATATCCTGAAGTGGCTCAAAAGGAGGCCACTGGAGAGCCGAAAGAACCAGATTCAAATCCCAAACAGGAACCAGAGCCTTCCTAGGAGGCCGAACATGAGTAACCCCCTGGAAAAAAGTCTTAACCAGAGGGTGCAAAGCAAAAGACCTTTGGAAGAAAACAGCCAGGGCAGAGACCTGCCCTTTCAAAGGTACTAAGCTGGAACCCCAGATCCAGACCGTGTTGAAGAAACTCCAAAATCCTAGGGATAGAAAACACCCTACAAGGTAAGGCCCTAGCCTCACACCAGTCAATATAGGACCGCCAAGTCCTATAGTAAATACCATCCTAGCTCTAATCAAAGTCTGAACGACAGCCTCAGACAAACCTTCCTCCTTCAGAATGAAGGTTTCAGCAGCCAAGCCTTCAAAGCCAGCATTTGTAAATTGGGGTAAAGTAGTTGACCCTGAGATATCAGGTCCGGAACCAGGGGCAGCCTGTTCTGCTCTACCGCCAGTCTTACGACGTCTGCGTACCAAACCTGTCTTGGCCACATTGGGGCCACCAGAATTGCTGGCGCCCCTTCCGGAACTAGCTTGCGAACTACCTTGCCCACCATGGAGAAGGGGCGAAACAGATACAGGAACCCCAGATCCCTCCAGGCAAGAGACAAGGCATCCACCGCCAGAGCCAGAGGATCCTGAGATAGAGACACAAAGGATGGAAGCTTGTGATTGTGCCGTGAGGCAAAGAGATCCACCTCCGGAGTCCCCCACTTGTGACACAGGGACCGAAAAATCCAGAGATTGAGAGACCACTCCCCTCGGCGAGAGAAGCCCCTGCTTGGCCCATCCGCCTCCGTGTTCTCCACTCCCGGAATGTAAACTGCCGAGATGCAAGAGACATTGCTCTCCGCCCAAGTCAAGATCAGAGAGACTTCCCTGAGGGAACTCCTGCTGCAAGTCCCTCCTTGGTGATTGATGTAGGCCACCGCCGTTCGAATGTCTGATCGAACCTGAACCAGCAAGCCCTGTAAGTGAGGTGTCAGCCTTGACAGAACAAGTCGGATGGCTCTGAGCTCTAGGACATTGACTGGGGGGGGGGGGGGGGTGAGCCTCCTGAGGACCCCACAACCCCCTGAACTGATGACACTTCCAGATCCCCAGCCCGAAAAGGCTGGCATTCGTGGTCACCGTTTCCCAACAAGGGGCCAGAAAAGACCTGCCCCTCAACAGATTGCTTGGCTCCAGCCACCACTAAAGTGACTGCCGAACCCTGGGAGACATCCGGAAGGACTGATCCAAGGACTGCGGATATCTGTCCCAATGCAACAACAGGTGAAGCTGGAGCGACCTCATGTGGAACTGGGCAAAGGGGACTGCCTCGAAGGAAGCCACCATCAAACCTACCAGTTTCATCCCCATCCGGATAGAGGGGCAACGAATGGCCAGAAGAAGGCGAATCAGATCCTGAACCCCCTGCACCTTGGGTCGAGGTAGAGGTAGGCATGAATCTGGAGTGGTATCCAGATTCATGCCTAGGAATGAAATCTCCCTGGAAGGAGAAAGAGGATTTGGGGTGGTTGTTCACCCATCCAAACCTCTCTAGAGTCGACACCACAGTCTTGGTGTCCAGTTCCGCCTGACGGAAGGAAGAAGCTGAAATCATCAGGTCGTCCAGATACGGCACAATGCGAATGCCCTGGGCCCTGAACAGGGCCATTATGACCGCCAGAACCTTGGTGAAAACCCTTGGTGCTGAGGTCAGCCTGAATGGGAGGGCCACAAACTTAAAATGAAGATCCTCCACCGCAAACCTGAGAAATCTCTGGTGCGCTGGGAAGATTGGAACATGCAGGTAAGCATCCTTGATGTCTATGAACGTCATAAAATCCCCTTGACGAAGGGAATGGATGGCAGAGCGCAGAGTCTCCATGCGAAACTTCTTGGTTCTGATGAACCTGTTGAGAATGTTTAGATCCAGAATGGGTCTTATGGATCCATCCTTTGTGGGGACCGTGAAGAGATTGTAGTAGCCCCTGCCTCTCTCCGAGGGAGGCACAGGACATATGACTCCCATGTACCGAAGATTTTGGTCTGCCAACAGGAGCCCCTGTGCAGTCTGAGAGCCCGTGGGCACCCGAGACCTTAAGAATCTTGGAGGGGGCCAGTACTCGAACTCCAGTTTGTACCCGGACGAGACCACTTCCAGAATCCATCTGTCAGGAACCGCTTACCTGATCCCCGTTCCAGCGACGTCTCCAGGCGGTCAGCTGCAGCTGTCACTGTGCGGCGGCCGCGCCGAGCGGCGTCGGCTCGAGCAGCGTCAGCTCGAGCGGCGCCCAGCTCAGCCACGCCCCCCGCTTCCTCCTCCAGGAGACGTGCTCGCGCGCGGCCGCGAGCACGTGTCTGTTATGCCCTCCGGCGGCGCTGTGCTGCACGCACCCGCCGGAGGATCAATTAAAGGGTTAATGAATCCTAGGGGATTGAGGGCTTCGCCCTCTTCTGCTCTGCAGCCGATTACCCTTGGAATCCTATGTGCTCCAATCAGTACACTGCTTCCCTCAGACCTGTCCCTATAAAGGCAATTCCCTCTCAGTTGTGAATTGCCTGTGATAGCGCTCAGAACCCTGTGTTACCTACTCCTGTGAAGTCTTGCCTGTTGCCGATTTGATTGTACGACCATTCTCGATCCTGAATCCTTGTTGCCGACCTTTGCCTGAACTGACGCTTCTAGATCCTGATCCCCAGTTGCTGACCTCTGCCTGAACCCCGACTACGTCTTGCCTGACCCCTGGTGCCGCTACGATCTCTGCCTTCCCGTTATCTACCTATTGCCTGTCTCTGGACTTCCGTCACTCACGCTCTTGCTATTGGTTCTCCAGTCCTCCCACATATAAGCTTACATCCTTTGAGCCATTAAGTCCTGGGGGCAACCGATCCTGGGTAGGCGTATCTTGCGTCCCGGCAAGCGGGGGCTCCTACAGGTGAAGCTGGCTGTGGAGATTGGGGGTTGTGAGCTTATTAAGAGGGCTGGAGTTACCCCGAGCGTGACACCATCTGTCTGTGACCTCCTGGGCCCAGACCTGGAAGAAGAGCCGCAGCCGTCCCCCCACCCGTACGGGTGAGGGTGCCCCCTCATTGCTGAGTTGGTTTGGCAGGGGGCTTAGGTTTGGAGCCCCAGGCAGATGCTGGACTGGCCTGTCCTCTGCCTCTGCCCCAGGAGGAACCTCTGATGCCTGAGGGCAGAGGCAAGGCACCTTGAAAGGAAGGGTTGAAGGAGCTTGCCCCCCCAAAAGGAGCGACGCTGCTTCTTATGCTGGGGTAGCTTACCACCCTTAGCCACCGCATCCAACTTATCTCCAAACAGCCGCATACCCAGGAAGGGAAGAGCGGTGAACGATTTCTTGGCTGCAAAGTCCGCTGCCCACTGGCGAAGCCAGACCGCATGGCCACCAATAAGGCTGAAGTTCTACTACACATAACAATAGTGTCTTCCATAGCAGCCAAGACAAAATCCATAAACAATTCACATCTTTTAAGGGCAGGGAACTCAGGACTGGCCGGATCAAAATGGGCACCATTTAAAAACTCCCTGACAAGGGATCTATTAGCCACAGCCGCTAGCACAGATGCACACACAGGCCGTAAGGCTGAACCCACACTGGCAAAGGCATGGCAAGCTAACTGATCAATGCGCTTTTCCTCACCATCTTTGAGGGGAGTGGCATCAGGGGTGTGGACCACAGAGGTGTTGGACAACCCCAAAACAGGCGCGTCGACTTCGGGAGGGGAAGACCAGCGCTTTACCGCATCAACCGGTAAGGGATACTTCCTATCCCATCCCTGAGGAACGCCGGAAGCCGACTCGGTTTCTCCCATTCCCTAAGGATCAATGCATCAAAATGACTTTGCATAGGAAACTCCAAGCGGGGTTTAGAGGACCCGAAAAATTCCCTTTTTTGAGAGGGGCCGCCTCCGGTGGGGCAATGTCCCAAACCTCCAGGAGATGGGCCAGAACTTTAGAAATGTAAACGGCATCCCCCAGCGCCTGCCCAACACCATTATCACACAACTGCACATCGTCAGATTCTGATTCCTCAAACAACTCCCCCTCCTCTAACATGGAATAATCTGACCACGCATCCTCATCAAAATGCAAAGGCGGCCATACCGGCGATAAATGTCTCTTCTTGGCATGGGCCTTTTTGGCCACTGTGCCAGAAAGAAATCTCTCAATGCTGGCCAGGCGAGCACAAACATCAGAGTGTGACTCCCCACTAGTGACAATGTCACTTGGGGTACGAATAAGACGGGGAGGGGTAGGCGATGAAGCAGGCGGTGCTGACCCAGAAGCCTGGGAAGCAGACTGCCGCGATATGGCCTTTTGTGCACATGGAATACAAATTAGCACATTCTCCCCCATAAGGGATACCCCACAACCCACACACGGCCGGGATTGTCCAAAGGAAGCCCAAGCCCAGTATCCTGCGGAGCCTCCATATGGTGATATTTTGGGGTAGTCGCAATGACCCTAGGGAATTGAGCTTGTAAGCAACCCTGGGGTGCCCCTTTAATGTCCCAGTGGGAGGATTTGGAAAAGGTGCAATTTAAAGCTAGGGACCCTAAGACCGGGAGAACCCCCTAAAATGCAAAACACAGGGAGTCCTCCTGAAAGACACAAATGAAAGGGGACCCATCAGTCAACACTCATACATTGCCTAATACCATAATATATACATCTATATACACAAAATATGTACAATAAGGACAGCGCAGCCCCCTGCGGAGAGGGGTGCTGCCATAACAGGAAGAGAGGGGGCCTACAGGGCACTCACAAAACAGTGGAGTCTGCAGCAGCAACAGGAACAAGATGGCCACCAGAGCCCAGCACAGCCTTGCCTGGAGGGAGTGAGAAGAAGAGGGGCGGGTCAGCGCAGAACGCGTGCTTGTTAGGCCACGCCCCCCTCCCGCAAGTCCAGCAACGCAGATCCAGGCCGTGGGCTGAGCCTCAGCAAGGTGCCAAAACGAGGGGGAGGGGCGGGCAACACGCAGCCTGAGGGGGAGAAGCTCCCTCTGCTAAACGCTGCACAGCATGGTGCAGACCCACAGCAAAGTGACAGTACACCGCAACATGCACACACACACACACACACACACACACACACACACACACACTGTAAGCACCCACACAAAGAAATGTGAGGGACAAGCCTGCCCCGACCCCCCCCCCCCCCGGAATCCGGAACCAGAGTCTGGTGGACGATACGGAAGAAGGGACAGGGCATCCCAAACCGGGGTCACGGAGGAGCAATGCTCCTTAAACACCTACAAAGGTGTTGCCTATCCTCACCAGGACCTACAGCCAAGGCTGGGATGCTCATACGGGACAATGGAATAAGGTCCAGCCAGAAATAGGGGCAAGAATGGCCGGGCGTGAGTCTTCTGACTTGCTTGTCGCTCTTGCAGAGAAGGAACTGGGGGATTAGTGGGAGGTCCCAGGTATTTATGGTCCGGGAGGAGCTTCTTTTTTGCATTCATCTCTGCAGAAGTTCGCCCTCTACTGGAGACTACCCAGATGTCATGAATGGTGAAAGCGGGGTGTATAACACACTTAGAATAAAGGTGCATCCAACTTGGCACATTTATCTCAAAAGAGAGAATCGTCTTCAGAAAATAGATAATGCCTTTCAAATGTCTCTGATCTAAACACCTTCTTAACCGTGTCTCTCCATATATTAATGATAGTTTCTCTTAATCAGACTTATGAATGGGAAAGGACATAGGGACAAAGTCCAGGTAAAATCCATCATGCTTAGATTTAGGGGAAACACACCAATCCTCAATCCCTATGGAGAGATGGATCACATGTAAGAGGGTAAATCATCCGGAGAAAAGAGAAATCTACCCGGAGTAGATGATTCTGATCCTGACCCCTGTCCTTCTTTCTCAGAAGCGGTCGGGCCCTCATCCCCCTCAGGCATAAGAGCCTTGCCATCTAAAATAGAAGGGGGTGTCAAAGGGATGCCCCACTGATTCACTATGCCTAGACCTATCCTGTGAGGTCTTTAGGTTCTCAAAGGAGGAGGAAATATGATCCTTCAGGACTTGCAATATAATATATTCGGGGTCAATACAAAGATCTGTCCCACTATCTATTTATACCCTGGAGTGTAACCATAACCCGAGGGCATCCACTAAGGTTAGAGGAAAGGTGCTTTCTCCACCAACATAGGAGGGGATTCTTCTCTGTAAGCAGTGAGACTATGGAACTCGCTGCCAGAGGAGGTAGTAATGATGGATACAGTAAAAACGTTCAAAAGTGGCCTTGATGCCTTCCTGGCATGTAATAACATTTCCAGCTATGGCTACTAGACCACTGGAAGGAGTTAAACAGGCTGAACTGGATGGACTAAAGTCTTTATTCAGCCTTACATACTATGTTACTATGTATCTGTCATACTGGGCTGATGCTCTTTACTCATGACTCTTTCAGTACAGGTTTGACAAAGAGGCTTCTTATAGGAATTCACAGGTATAATTTCACACAACGGGCATCTCCTACTCTTTTTTTCAGCATTTTTTCAGAGCCAGGTTTAGTCTTAGATACCTTAAAGGCAGCTGTTTTCGGGGGCTTCATCTAAAATGGCAAAAAATAAAAAAAGGAGGGGGAGAAGCAATGAGGAGGCAAAGTTACTTTAGCTTTAATTCATGAGCCTATAAAAGGAAAAAGAGACTTAGGGGAGCACAGCTGGATCTCTTCTTCCCAGACTGAGCAGAGGACAGAGGATTTGTTGCATTTGGATCTGGACTACGCTGATCAAATACATAATCTCCAATAGATGTTGATAAAGGAGCAGAGACTACAATACAATCTCCTCTACCTGGTCCGTCATGCCTGGTATGAGGTAACCAACCAATTCCCAAGAGTTCCATTTTAAAAACTGGGAATGCTAAATTGCGGCAGATTCTTAACCTTCTGTTTGCCATAGAGGAAGGCCAGAAGGAATGTATGTAGGTAGCGCACGTGCATTCCCCTCTAACTGGAAGCACGTGTGCTCAGCAGGGAACCCGGCGGCGCATGGGAATGTCATCACTGCACCGCTGGGAGATGATGGAAGAAGAATGCACCTGGACAGTGCCGCAGCCCTCAACCTTTCTTTCCTCGCGATACAGTGAGAAAGTGACAGCCGCGCCAAGCACTCTTCTGCCGAAACACAAACAACTGGAGACTGTGAGGAGGAGCCAAAGCTTTATTGATTTCTGATGGTCATGTGTTCCTACCTAGGGGGCAGAGCCATAAGGTCTTAATAGTATGCTGCCCAGAGGATGTTTTGAGAAAATGGGGCAGGTCATGTTAGCCAGCGTTTAGCACAACTATAACCTCGCCCCCTGTACTTTATCCCGCTCCCCTCTCCTTAGTATGTGATGCTACTGAGTCAAAATGGCGGTGCCTGTATCCTAGAGTCCTGAACAGAGTTGCAGCCCAGTGGGGGAAAGAATAATAAGTAAGCGACTAAAAACATAAAATATATTAATTTTAGGTGATGGGGAGTAGTTTTTAAAGGGATTTGGACTTTTTATGAAATCATGCTGAAGGTCCGGTTTAACCCTTTAAGTGCCAGCCTTCCTAGAATTTTTGTCACCCTTTGTTGCCAGACCACGTTTCACTATTTTGCGCTACATATGTTCAACCTTGATTTTTGAAGGGATTTCCAGGGATTTTCCAGGAAAATGATATATTGTTTTTTTCAGCAGAGTCTGAGCTTCAACATGCAATATTTTGTTTGGCCTTTTTTTAGTGTATTCTCAATACTTTTGGGTGAAATATGTGCAAAAAAAAAAACTATTTTTTGCAATTTGTAGTGTTTTTTGTAATAAAAAAATGTAAGTTTGTCAATAAAATGTTATTGCGTGCGAAACCCCAATTTCTCCCGCTCACAGCGGTACCACATGTGTATTAGTAGACACCCTTTCCTGCCCAGGAGACTCCCCCAAATTGAAAACAGTGCTTTAGGAGATTTTCAGATAAAATACAACTATGCTACGCGCTAAGCGCACCTTGCAGTTTTTTCCAGAAAAACAACCCTTTAAATTTGAAATACCCCCCACAAATGATATATTCTCAGGAAGTACACACCTCAAGCTTTCTAGGCGTACCAGGTTTGTTGACATGGGCGCAGTTTTCTGGAAGTAATCCCTCAATCAATTCTTTGGTTACACAGAGTTTCCCTAAAAAAGAATAAAAAAGAAGAATCAAAGCCACATTTTCCTAAAAAAAACTATATGCAAACAAGAAAAAACAAGTAAAATCTGAAAAAGCAACATCCGCCGAACAGAACGATACCCAACATGCATAGGTAGTGTCAAGGGAAGAGGTGCCAAACACCCCAAAGTAAAGCATGCGCATAACGGTAATTGTACTTGAAAATTTCAGCTCTGCTGACAAAGTGCGCACCTTGCAATTTTTCAACCAAAACAACCCTTTACATTTGGAATATCCCCCATAAACCATTTTTCCTGAAAGTACACATGTTAAGCTTTCTAAGCGTACTGAGCTTGTTGTAGTGGGCTCATCTTTCTGGAAGTAATCCATTGAAGAATTCTTAGGTTGCACAGGGTTTCCCTAAGAAAAATTATAAAAAAGCAGAATAAAAACAATATTTTCCTAAAATATCAATATGCAAACAAGAAAAAACAAGCTAAATCTAAAAGCGCAAGGTCCCCCGAGCAGAACAATACCCAACATGCATAGGTACTATTAACCCTTTTAATTGCCAGCCTATTTGAAGTTTTGTCACCCTCTGTTGACAGGTCATTTTCCCCATTTTGCGTCATGTTTAACCGTAATTTTTGCTGGAATTTCCAGAAAAATGATATACATATTTTTTGCAGCAGAGTTTAGGCTTTAACGTGAAATGTCTTGCTTGAAATTTTTCTACTGTTTTTTTAATATTTTTGCGTAAAAAAACAAAAAAATAAATAAAATAATTTTTTAGACAATTGTCTCCTTTATTTTAAATAAAACATTTGTTTTATTAATGAAAACCATATTGCATGTGATAGCCCCATTTCTCCCAATTACAACGGTACCACATATGTATCGGTAGCCCTCGCATTCTTGCCCTGGAGACCCCCCAAACTGAAAAGAGCACTTAACATTTACAAATAAAATACAACTACTATTCACACTATAAACATAAGGGGTTAATTAAAAAAAATGACATATGGTTAGGCTAACCCTAACCCTTAAAAATCCCCAAAAAATGACATAGGGTCTCCCCTCCCGGTGTGGGACGACCCCATTTTTTTTTTGAATTTTAACCCTTAACCACTAATAGCATAAAAAGTAAAAAAAAAAAAGTAAAAAAAAAAATCACTTACCTGACCCCTCGTTTGATTCGGCCGGGTCTCCTCTTTAAGATGGTGCACTCCGATCGACTGTCTGACCTCCTCCGGCTGCAGGGGAGGGCCCGGAATAGGGTGCCCCCCCCCCCCCCCCCCCGTTTCAGCTTGCACTGGCTTTTCTGTAAAAAAAAAAAAAAATAAAAATAAAAATGACATTTACTTACCTGCGTGTGCGCCTGCTCCCACCGACCCTCCTCTTCACCTGGGGGGCCTCCGATCCCCCCCCCCCAGGATTTACCGATCTTCAGGAGAGAGCCCGAGAGACTCCCTCCCCTTTCCTCCTCGATGGCGGCCGCCATCTTGCCGCTAAGGCGTCATCCCGGCCCCCGATCACCGGCTTCAGAGCTCTCAGTTCTCAGATGCCGGTGATCGGTGCCCGGGGAAGGAGGTGGAGATCCTCTGATCTCCTGCCTCCCCCTTCTCTGGATGCCGATCACCGGCATCTGTCATCAGAGCGGCGAGGGACAAGAGCTTACAATCGGAGGTACAATAACATTTTTTTTTTTTAATAAAATCATTTTGTGTGGTGTTTTTCTTTTTACAGTTAACCCTTTGTGAGCTGGTAAGGGGTCTATGAGACCCCTGTACCAGCTCACAAGGCTCTGGGTCTGGCCCGCAGGTGACTTGCCATTAACCCCAGCCCCCCATTACCTGCCTCCCCAAAGGCCAGGGGGGGGCAGAAGGGCCCGGGCCACTATGGCTATGTGGGCTAGTAGCCTGCAGGGCCAGGGGCCACCAACGCTGGCCCCTGCGCCCTGTTCTACAAGCCCCCATAGCTGGCCCAGGTCGGTAACGCTGGGTAGGGGGGACCCTATTTCATTTTTTTTTTTTTTTTTTAAGGGTTTTTGACTATCCTGGGTGTTGGTCCTTTCCCCTGGGGCATCCCGATTGGGGATGCCCCGCTGTGTGAAACCCCCACGATCACCCACAATAACTCACCTCACCCAGATCCTACGGCGCATGCGCGGCCGCTTGTCCAATCAGCGCGCTCAGAGCGGCTGAGTTATGGACGTCTAAGAGACATCTAAGCTCAGCCGCTCAGAGAGCGCTGGCGGCCGCATTCCCCACTTCTCTCTAACAGGGAGCGTGCCCGCGCCAGCCATTCATAAATAGCCAGCCTGGGCACGCGTCCTGCTAGAGGGATAGCGGGGATGCGGCCCGCGCATGCGCCGTAGGACCGAGATTCAAGTGGTAGCGGGTGTTCTGGGGGGGGTTTCACACAGAGGGGCATCCCGATTTAGGATGCCCCGGGGGGAGGGAATAGAACGGTCTGGGAATCTTATAGATTCCGTAGCCGATCAGCCCTGGGTGTTGGTCCACTTTAACCCATTGTGAACTTGTAAGGAGTCCATGAAACCCCTATACCAGTTCATAAGGCTCAGGGGCTGTCAAGTCACCTGCGGCTAGCGGGTGACTTGCCATTAACCTCGGCCCCCCCTATTACCTGCCTCCCCGAAGCCCAGGGGGGGCAGAAGGGCCCGGGCTGACTTAGGCGGTGCGGGCTTGTACTTGGCAGGGCGGGGGGCCACCAAAGCTGGCCCATGCGCCCTGTTCTACAAGCCCTGCATAGCTGATCCCTGGGCTGGTTATGCTGGATAGGGGGGGCCCCATGTCATTTTTTATGGGAATTTTTAAAGGTTTTTAACCCTTAAAATAAAAAAAAAAATGGGGATTACCTCCCCCCGGGAAGGGGAACCCCACACCAATTTTTGTTCTTGATTTAACCCTTTATAGTATGGATTGTGGTTGTATTTTATTTTTACATGTTATAAAGTGTTTTTTCAGTTTGGGGGGGTCTTCTGAACAGTAACGGGGGGATACCGATACATATGTGGCACCGTTGTAATCGGGGCTCTCACATGCAATATGGTTTTCTTTAATAAAACAAATGTTTTATTTGAAATAAAGGAGACAATTTTCTAAAAACATTTTTTTTATTTTGTTTTGTTTGATTTACTGAAAAATATTTAAAAAAACAGTAAAAAAAATACAAACAAGACATTTCATGTTAAAGCCTAAACTCTGCCGCAAAAATAAAATATATGATTTTCCTGGAAATCCCTGCAAAAATCACAGTTAAGCATAGCGCAAAATGGTGAAAAATGACCTGTCAAGAGAGGGTGATAAAGCCTCAAGTAGGCTGGCAGTTAAAAGGATTAGTAGTACCTATGCATGTTGGGTATCGTTCTGCTCGGGGGATTTTGCGCTTTCAGATTTAGCTTGTTTTTTCTTGTTTGCATATTGATATTTTAGGAAAACTCATTTTTTTACAATTTATAGTGTTTTTTTGTAATAAAAAATGTTTGTCAATAAAATCTTATTGTGTGTGAAATCCCAATTTCTCCCGGTTACAACGGCACCACATATGTATTGGTAGATGCCCTTTCCTGCCCAGGAGACTACCCCAAACTGAAACAGCGCTTTAAGAGATTTTCAGATCAAATACAGCTATGCTAAGCGCTATGTGCACCTTGCAGTTTTTCAATAAAAACAACCCTTTACATTTGAAATACCCCCCACAAACTATATATTCTCTGGAAGTACACACCTCAAGCTTTTTAGGCATACTAGGCTTGTTGATGTTGCCACAGTTTTCTGGAAGTTCTCCCTCAATGTATTCTTTGGTTACACAGAGCTTCCCTAAAAAAGGATAAAAAAGCAGAATCAAAGCCACATTTTTCTAAAGAAAACTAGATACAAACAAGAAAAAACAAGTTAATCTAAAAAAGCAACATCCCCCGAACAGAACGATACCCAACATGCATTACTACTGTCAAGGGAAGAGTTGCCAAACACCCCAAAGTAAGGCATGTGCACAACGGTAATTTTGCTTGAAAATTTCAGCTCTGCAGACAAAGTAGCACCTTGCACTTTTTCTACCAAAAAAACCCTTTACATTTGGAATACCCACCACAAACATATATTCCCTGAAAGTACACATGATAAGCTTTCTAATCATAACCAGCATGTTGTAGTGGGCCCATTTTTCTGGAAGTAATCCCTCAAAGAATTCGTTGGTCGCACAGGGTTTCCTTAAAAAATGTATAATAAAGCAGAATAAAAATAGATTTTTTTTTTTATTTTTTGCACATATCTCACCCCAAAATATTAAGAATACACTTAAAAAATGACAAACAAGACATTTCATGTTAAAGCCCAAACTCTGCTGAAAAAATCAATATATAATTTTTCTGGGAAATCCCTTCAAAAATCACAGTTGAACATGCATAGTGCAAAATAGTGAAAAATGGTCTGGCAACAAAGCGTAACAAAAACTCCAGGTAGGCTGGCGGTTAAAGGGTTAAGGGTTAGGCTAACCCTAACCCTTAAAATTCCCCAAAAAATGCCCCCCCCCTCCAGGGAGGGGGGACTATATGACATTTTTTTTGGATTTTTAAGGGTTAGGCTACCCCGAACCCTTACAAAATCCCCAAATAAATGACATAGGGACGACCCCATTTTTGGGGAATTTTAAGGGTTAGGGCTAGCCTAACCCTAACCCTTAAAATTCCCAAAAATGACATAGGGCCCCCCTCCTGGGGGGGGGACCCATTTTTTGGGGGAATTTTAAGGGTTAGGGTTAGGCTAACCCTAAAAAATAAAAAAATATGACGTAGGGTCCCCCTTACCCGTCATAACCAGCCCGGGACCAGCTGTGGGGGCTTGTAGGAACAGGGTGCAGGGGCCAGCGTTTGTGGCCCCCCACCCTGCAGCCTACAAGCCCACATAGCCTGTGTGGGCCCGGGCTCTTCTGCCCCCCCCCCTGGGCTTTGGGGAGGCAGGTAATTGGGGGTGCGGGGGGGTTAATGGCAAGTCACCCGCTAGTTGCAGGTGACTTGCCAGCCCCCAGCCTTATGAACTGGTACAGGGGTCTCATGGACCCCTTACCAGTTCACAAAGGATTAACATTAAAAAAACACACTGACACATAAGAAAAAATTACTTTTATTAAAAAATAAAAACTTTTTTTTACTTTACTTACCTCCGATAGTCAGCTCCTTTGTCCCTCGATGTGATTACAGATGTGATCATGCTGGCTACAGTAGCAGAGGGGCAGGTGATGATCTGATCACCTGCCCCTCTGCTCCTGTGGCCAGCATGATTGCATCTGAAAGAACAGCAGAAGGGAGCCAGGACGACACCCGGTAAGGGCGGGGCTTAACGGCAAGATGGCGGCGCCCGTCGGGAGAGGAGGGGGAGAGCCCTTTCAGGCTCTCCCCTGAAGCTGAAGAGCCAGTGGGGGGCGATCGGAGGACCCCCCAGTGAAGAGGAGACGCGGAGGGAGGCAGCGCGACTGCAGGTAAGCAAATGTCATTTTTATTTTTTTACAGGTAGCAGCTGCTGCTGCCGAAGCGGGGGGGGGGGTCTTGCTATTCCGGGGGCTCTCCTGGAGCCATCCGAGCCCCCGCGGCTGGATCCAACAAGGGGTCAGATGAGTATTTTACTTTTATATTTTTTTTTTTACTGTGGGGGTTTAAAGTCAGCTACGTGAGTCTCACGTAGCTGGCACTTAAGTGGAGTAGAGGCAGCTATGTGAGACTTACGTAGCTGGCACTAGAAGGGTTAAGTGCCATCTCTGTAAGACTCACATATAGCGGACTCTAAACCCCAATAAAAAAGTTGAATACTCACCCGATCCGACTGGTTCTTCTCTTCACCCGGGGAACATCCAATCCCCCCTGCCCCCTGGGGCTTTTCCAGCTTCAGGATAGGGCTCTCCCTGCTGCAAAGGAAAAAAATGACATTTACTTAACCGCGCTTGTGATCCCTCCCATTGAGGGGGGGGAAACTCAGATTACCCATCCCGGGGTATTCCCTGAAACAGGCCCACTCACAATGACAACTTTTGTGGACAGGGAATATGACATCATTCATTGAAGTAATCCCACTCCTGCCGACAAACCTCATGTCGGTGATTGGCAGAGAGAGGGTGAAGTGGCAGGAGACTCTTGATACTCTGCCTCCCCACTCCCCTGATCACTGGCATCTGTCATCAGACCAGCAAGGGACAGTGGTGTCGGACAGAGGAGGATCAGAGGCGAGTAAAATAATGAATAAATGTAATTTACTCTGCGTGTCTGTGTGAATTTTTAAATTTTACTCTTTGTAAACTGGTAAGGAATCCACGAGACTCCTATATCAGTTCAAAAAGCTTGGGGGACTGGCAAGTCACCTGCAGCTTGCGGGTGACTTGCCATTAACCATCGGCTCCCCATTACCTGCCTCCCCAAATCCCTGGGGCAGAAGAGAACAGGGACCAGGAAGGCCATGCAGGATTGTAGGGGCCGGGGGCCACCGAGGCTGACCTCTGCACCCTGTTTTACAAGCCCTGCATAGATGGTGCCCAGGCTGGTTTTGCTGGGAAGGAGAGCTACCATGCCCTCCTCCATTGCAGTGAATGGAGGGGGGCATGGTACCTCACCATGACCGATGGTGGGGCATCGCCACATCTGAGGGAGACAGGAAGAGAAGCCCGACAAGAGAGCGGCGCTGTGTAAGGTGCCAGAAAGTGAGGGACATGGATCCAGCCTTTCAGCTGAGTGCTGCTGCCTCAGACTAGGAGCAATGGTCTGTGTGGGAGAAAAGGTGAGTATAGCTTTTTTTTTTTGTCTGAAATGGTATTTAACTTAAATGGGATCAGTGCTATTGGAAAGCAGCAAGCCAGACTTTACTTAACAACACTGCAGCAGAAAGGTGTGAAAAGGGAGATGTTTTAGTAATTATTTTGCGGATTCTGTGCCTTTGAATGCAATGTAGAATACAGGAATCTACATGAGTGTGAATGTGATTTTATGCAGTGTCATCTGTGTAGGTCAAAAGCTTCAAATTCACCCACAGTATCCTCAGCAACCACTGATCTCCAAATGTAACTGCCTAAGTAGCAATATGTAAGAGCTACAAGTCGCAGGATGAAGGAGTCTCCTCCAAAATGCTTCACCTGTTTGTGTTATTTTAGCTACACAGAGCTGGGTATATCACCATTATGGTTTTGTTCTTACTGCTGCAAGCTGGGAACTTTTTGTTTTTATATATGTTTCGAAGCACCAATCCTTCATCCAGGGCCAGCAACAGGGACTTGGTTACAGATATTTTTGCCGAGTAAAATAAGAATGCTGAGAAAGAGTAAGAATGAGCATAAAGATGACCTCAACTCGCCTTATCTGCACAGCAGACTCAGTGCTGGAGCATCACTCTATCTCAATTTTTAGATGCCTGTACACCTCAATCCATCACTAAGAAAACCACCCAGTCTGCGGTTCAGCAAATGGCATATGTGCAGATGCCACTGTTGTGAATTTGGCAAAGCAGATGGGTTAGAATTTTAAACAATTTTCTAGCATCCTAGGGGGATTTAAGTATATGTTTATTAAGATTGATGTACAAAGTACCATTATTCAGTGCCCGTGTGGTTTTTATCATATGATTACTTTTAACTGGATAGCCTTCTAAATTAAAGCAGGCGTTAGAATTGATTTTTAAACATTTGTGTCTTGGTTTGCAGTTTAAAGAGGAACAACCCCTGATGGCTCGGCAGTTGCCCAATTTAAAAAGAAATGTGTTTTTTTCACCGTGGAGGCCAGGTCCACAGGCTGATTGGCAAGCAGCCGATTCACTGATCTCAAAAGTGCCAGGTGACAAGCACCATCAACTGTCTTGCCTGGGATGTGGCTGCCGACGAACACAGCTTCACGGAAGCCATGGGTAAAGGCAAGTTTACTGACAACCCCTGAGGTTTCATACAGCCACTCAGGATTTCAGGGCTGGCCAGCCATCCAGGGTTTTGAGCAGCTTTAAAGTGGACCAACACCCAGGGGTGATCGGCCCGGGAATCTATAAGATTCCCGGGCCGATCACCTCACTCACCGCGGGACATCCAAGATCGGGATGTCCCGCGGGGTGAACCCCCCCCCCAAAAAACCCAAACTCCTTACCTGATCCGCCACCGTTTCCGCCGCCTCCCGCCGGCCGTCTATGAATGGCCGGCGCGGGCACGCCGAGAGTGACGCGCGGGAGGCGGTGGCGGACGCGCTGTCTTGGACGCCGCTGTCACCCGCTTGGACGTCGTCGGGGATTGGACGGCGCGGTCACGTGGGAAAGGGGAGAGGTGAGTTTTTTGGGGTTTCTGGGGGTTTCAGAGAGCGGGACACCCCCGATCGGGGTGCCCCGCCGAAGTGGACCAAAACCCAGGATAGTCAAAAATAAAAAAGTTGAATACTCACCCGATCCGACTGGTTCTTCTCTTCACCCGGGGAACATCCAATCCCCCCTGCCCCCTGGGGCTTTTCCAGCTTCAGGATAGGGCTCTCCCTGCTGCAAAGGAAAAAAATGACATTTACTTAACCGCGCTTGTGATCCCTGAGGGGGGGGAAACTCAGATTACCCATCCCGGGGTATTCCCTGAAACAGGCCCACTCACAATGACAACTTTTGTGGACAGGGAATATGACATCATTCATTGAAGTGATCCCACTCCTGCCGACAAACCTCGTGTCGGTGATTGGCAGAGAGAGGGTGGAGTGGCAGGAGACTCTTGATACTCTGCCTCCCCACTCCCCTGATCACTGGCATCTGTCATCAGACAAAACCCAGGATAGTCAAAATCTTGGGTGTTGGTCAACTTTAAGATTCGTTTTCAATAATACTTAACAAAGTGTAAAAGTTTTCTAAAAAGTTTTTTCAATAAAAGATTTGAAGTAAAGCACAGGCCATGACAAGCCATTCGTCTTATGACACAATCCCCTCGATTCAAAGAGCAAAAGTTAATTGATTTCGTATCGAGAATCGTAAGTTTGGGTGGGTGTTTGTCATTTTTTCCTGTTTTTTTGGCCATTTACGACTCGCACGAGCCTACGTTCGAATGCGTATATGCTCTTACGATCATCGCAAGTTCGTTCGTAAATTTTAGGATGAAAACGTAAAACTTAGGATCAAATCCTAAAACTTAGGATGAAAACGTAAAACTTAGGATAATCGGATGTGTTTAGGTGTGATTCAGCGAACAGTTTTCAAACCTCTAAATACGTTTTAAAAGAAAGCCACTGCCGACACCTTTTAGCAGTCGTATTGCTGTTCTTGAACAGGTTTTTTGGCTATGTGGAGGAGTCTGCGCGTCTTGAGCTCCAATGAACTGCATGTATCAGCATGGCCGAGGCCATAAATTGTATGGCAATGCATACCTGATTCATGTATGCCTTATAAAAGCATTTTAATGTGGACCTTAATAAGTCCTTTGCATGTAAACCTTTATTTGGCAATATATTTGCGTTAATTAAAGAAACTTATGTCCTTTGGTATTTATTTTTAAATTGATGTACTAGAATAATATTTTTAGATTGCATTTATTGGTGTAGTTGTTTACCTTTGCTTTGTTTAATTATTTAAGCACATCTTTGGTCAGATGCATCACACATACTGAGGAGAGGAGAGCGGGATAAAGTGCAGGATGTGGGTTACTGCTGTATTTTGCACAGACACAGCAGAGCTGGGGGCACGGAAAGGTCAGAAATCAAAGAATCCAGAGCAACACAGTCACAAGGCCCTTTCTGTTTGCAGGCTGCCCGATAATACCTGAGCCGCCATCTTAGCTGTTTCTAGGCTCATAACATGCAGAAGTTGCTGGGTGTTTTTTAATATTTGAGAGCAATCTGTATGTAGAGGGTGTGGGTAACCACACACAAAATTTTAAGTTGTACCATTTGAAGCCTAAATATTAAAATTAAATCCACAAGTAAAAAATGCAAGTTAACTAAAAATTAAACAAAGTAAGATTTACTTATGCAAATGCATTCATTAATGGTTGGTTACTACAAAATGAAGGAAATAAAGAAAAATAAAAGACCAAATATTTAGAATGCACTTTAATGAGGTAAGTTTGTAGTGCGCAGGCGCAAGATCAGAAGGATTTACGTCCAGACAAAAAAGGAAAAAGGGCAAAACCAATGTTGCAACCTGAGAAATGAAACGGAAAATTCAGGATGGAAACTGACATAGGTCTGATTCCCGAACTGCCATACGAACGGACGTATATTTTAGGATATAAACGTATTTGCTTATAGAATCACTCACAAGTTCATACGAACGCACGAGCGGACATGAAAAATAGGATGATCGGCACCCAAATCCAAGCTGTTACATGTTTCTTTGAATCGACCCAAATATGTTCATTGATGTTAGCCACAGCCGAGGCATAGTTCAACTGAACCCAGACTAGGCGACTTTGCAGGCTTTTAGATTAATAGTACAGGGCCTGTAGGTGATGGCTCAATGTTTTAAGATGCTGCTAGGAAACATTCATAATTACAACTACAAAATGGCTTGGGCGAAAGAAGCAGCCAAGTTAGGGTGATTGATTTTCCACCCAAAACCTTCTAAGGTTTACATACAAGTGACTGAAATTTCAATCCTATAGCTAGCAAAATCTAATCTAAATCCTCCATTTCATGAGGATGACCATCACTGTGGACAGCAAACTGGGGAAGACCCTTAACGCCATGACTTGGCTGCAAGGCAGAGCTACAGATTCTTTTGAGAGCCCTGACAATTTGGTGTACACTTACTTGATATCCAGCAAGAAACTCTCCCTGTTTCAGGGAGGCCAGAATTGTCTTCAATGACTCCATCCTGATTTATTGAGTGCAAACATAAATGTTTAAAATCTTGGGATCCAAGAGCCTATCCTTCCTGGGAATCAAAACTGTGAAATCGGTAAGTCAAAGCTTGACTCCATAATTTTAATTACCGTATGCCCCAACCACAACTCCTTCATAAATGGCCAATAAACCGATCTAAACACCCACCAATGCTAAACATAATTAAATATAGACAAAAACTCTTAGATTTTAATGGTGCAGAGATTTCACCTAGGGGTGGTGTTGCACTATCAATGTCACCACGTTCCTTTTAGCCACTGTGACCATTTAGCAATGTGCCCCTTCTATATCACTCTCCTTGCAACCTCTCATCCTTACTGAGCCTATGTTTACCTTTACATGCCAGTTCTATTTAACCCTCCCACTTTCCCCACAACAGATCAGGGACGACATCAGATGGCTTAGTAAAAGGGACATTCCAAGCAAAGGGTTAAATTAACTGCTTTCTGCTTGCCACCTGTTGGCTGTCAGGGGTTGCATCTTTCATTCACCAGCACTTTGCATTTGCTGATAAACCCTGCTTAACTTGCTCCTTTCTACTGACTTTCTCAGTGCCCAAAATTTAATTTACTTTGGATAGGACTGTCACACTAAAGAATGCATAAATAAGCCCTTCTTTGTTGCTGAGTTGGCTATTTGGTTGGGTATTTCATTCATACCACGTATTACGTTTATCTACTAGGCAAATTAAAAGCATATATCCAAACATGTAAACCATAATCATATATGTAGGAGACTTCTAATCAAATGATCCAGTCTGTGTGTCCAAGTTGGTGGCTCAGAAAAGGCTACACGCTGTGTTGTAGGTTGTGGGTCACATGGAAGCTCCTTACATCTCTATAGAGTATAGGTAGGAGTTGATGTTCCAGTTTAATTCATGGTTGTTAGACATGTGTTTCACCCTGATGTGTTTCGCCTAACAAGGTTTCATCAGTGAGTATTACATGTTCATCGTACTGTATTGCTGAAAGTGCTGCATTTAATAGGTAGGACATAGGTAGTAAGGAGGAGCTTGTGGATAATAGGACATAAGGACACAGCAAGGGCTAAGTAGCAGGTGAACCACATTGGTTAAGGTTTGGTTGGTAGTTAAAGGTAAGTAACTGGCGTAACTTACTTTTACTTTAGTTAGGGTGGCATGTCAGTGAGCATAGGTAGGTGGTTCCACTGAATCTAGGGTAGAAAGAGGTGCATAACAGGATGGTATAATATGGCATAGGTAAGTATGGCAGGCATGGGTATTTGATTCACCAAATTAAATACAGTAGGGGGCGGAGCTAGCCATGAGGCCGTGAGGACGTGGACGCTGCCAGCTCCCGGCCCTATTAGCATTTATTAGCTACCTCTAAAGAATATTCGGCTCCCTGTACCCTGCACATAGCGTGGGAGGCCGGCGTGTATCCCCCTGCGCCGACGGGACCTACCTGAGAGGAGGAGAAGCGGCGGTGGATCCGGGGCTGTGAGCGCAGGAGCTGAGGCACGGCCGCCATCTAGGTACTGACCTATCGCCCCCACTGACTGTAGAGGCCGGGGCATCTGTACAGGAGGTCCGCTTTCCCGGGCGGTATCCCCCCTCCTGTGCCCCAGAGACCGCGGGTGACCCACAGAGGACGAGCGGCGCCGGGTACAGAGGAGCGTCTGTCATCTGGCTCTCACTGCAGCACAGAACAGGAGCATCGCCGTGACCGGAGGTGAGCTGCGGGCGCTGCGAGGAGCCCGACGTGACTGAACCCCGACCGGGGGCCCCCCTCACCGGTGATCATCCCCGCGCATAGGCTATCACCCCCCCTCTTTGCCCCGCGGGCCGCCATCTTGCTGCACCCATATACAGGGCCCCGTCCAAGGGCTGAGATCAGTGGTGGGACCTGAGTTGTGGCCTGGTTTCCCTCCTCGACTGGGCTGACTCCCCCCCCTCGGGGACAGGCACTAGAAGCTTGGAGCTGGGCTCTGCCCTGGGGTGACGTCTGCCCTTCCCCCCCTCACCGACTGTGACCCAGTGATAACAAAGCTGGAAGTCTCCTGCACCTGGGCATTATGCTGGTGGACCGCCCCGCTCTATAACAGTGCTGAGGATCCTTTATCTGGCTATCTGGGGCCTGCTGCACTCTGAGTTTCCGGTCCCTTGATCTGCATTCACAGCTATTTGGCAAATCTGTGTCTCCGACCCCCCCCCCCCCTCTGCCAAATGTGCATTCTCCTCCCTTTAAAGAATATCGGCATACCTCGGGCCGTCCGCCCCCGTGCACTACTCCATAGCCGGAGTGCCCAAAGTGGGCATTTACAAATCTTGCAGCGCCCTGCGCAGAAACACCCCAGTTGGAGCGCACTCACGATCTGGGACGCCCGGTGGGCGGGGGCAACAAAAATAAAGATTCCAAGACCCAGACCAGAGGATCTTTAGCGGCTAATCAGAGCGATCTCAACCGCTACATCTCAAAACCTACAGACCCTGCCCGAGATCCGGGCCCATCGGGGAGCTCACCCAGAAGAGATGCGGGGGACCCTGACCGGGGACGTGAGGACCTCGGGGTCACCACCAATGGACCGCATGCTATCAGAAATCTGGACCCACCTGCGCTCCATGCCTACTAAAGAGGACTTATCTATGATCACACGCTCAATTAGCGAAAAATTATCCGAGGAGGTTGGCCTTTTGAGGGGAGACCTACGTCAGCTTGATTCTAGACTGGACAAGGTGGAACGAAATCAAGAGGAGGATAGGTCAGCTATACAACAGCTGACACTCAGACACTTAGAAGCACAGGAGGCGGCGAACACCAACCTAGCCCTCCATCTTGAAGATCTGGAAAATCGCAATAGGCGAAATAACATTCGCATCCGAGGTCTCCCCGAAGCTACGCGAGCGGAAGATCTAATGCCTACGTTGTAGGGTATATTCTCCGCGCTACTCGGGGATCAAACGGACGGTGAATCTAAAATTGAGATTGACCGGGCACATAGGGCCATTGCTCCTCCCCCCCGGCAGGGGGACCCCCCAAGGGATGTCATTTGCAGAGTCCACTTTTTCCAGGAGAAGGAGGCGATTATGGCTGCGGCCAGAAGAAAGGGATCCTTGGACTTTGACGGGGCGGACCTGCATTTTTACTCTGACCTCTCGAGGTCAACCTTGGCGAGGAGAAGAATTCTGCGCCCGCTGCTGGACATGCTTAAGCAGAATAACGTGGCCTATCGGTGGGGCTACCCCTTTGCATTGATCGCCTCAAAAGATGGCAAGACCTTTGCCCTCCGCAAGCATGAGGATTTGCCGGACTTCCTTAAGCAGTTCGGTCTTCGACATGTCCAGATCCCGGATTGGTTGGGGGCTACCCTGGACCCGTATCCCTCACGGGCCAGAGAAAGAAGAGCTCCCCGGCCTCCCGACGTGTGATCCTAACTGGACGGGGCTAGGGCCTCCACCCCCGCTGCTATGTACGGGACATTGATTCAGCTGTCGGGCCTCCTCACTCCACCCGCTGCCTGGGGTCCCCGATTTGCATCCCGACAGGTCGTATGCACATGTATATAAGTTAATTGATTGTGTTGTTTGCCTTTTCCGCTTTGCATGTGAGCTCTGTCAGTGATTATTTCTATAGCACTTTATTGACCTAGCCGGGGCTCCCCCTTGGTTGCGGGTCCGGGGAGGGAACGGATCGGCAGTGTCGGCCGGGCGCCTGTGCTGGGTGTCCCTCTCCGGGCTGGGTGATCAGGGGGCAGCACTGGATATGTGGGGGTTGACGATTTGAGGGGACGGGGCTGGCTGCTGGTGGCGAGGGTGGGACCCAGATACTTAGTATTTGCAGTTAAAGTCAGGTTTACAGGTACAAAGTTGTATTTCGATTATATTATGTAGACGGCCGGGAGTCGGCGACTGACCGGTGTGAGTGGAGTGTAATTTACAACCCATACCTCCACTGCAAGCGGCTGCTGACTTCTCGGTCCCCATCAGGAGGGGCGTGCCGGGCTCAATACTCCCCCTTATTGGGGGGTGTGGGGCCGTCACGGATCCTCTACCGGTTCATGGGTGGGACTTCCCTCATCCTTGAACATACCGGGCTTTCGGATCATCTCCGCAGCAGCCCCCTTGGGCGCGGGGGGTGCTCTTGAAACCTCGTAGTTTGACACTGTTTAGAGTTTAAACTTGTGAGAATTAAACGTTGTTTCCAGTTTGGGACGTTTCCCAAACGTTTCTTTTCTTTTCTGTATCTCTCTCACCTCTTTCCTCTTCTATCTCTTCCCCTCCCCTCTCTTGCTCGCCTTTCCCCCCCCTTTTCCTCTCCCCTCCGGGCCCCCACACCCAGACACTCTCTCCCTAGCTGGGGTTCGGGTGCTAACCAGGGTTCCAACCCCATAGGATATTTCGGCCGAGGTATTGATAGTCCTGATTATAAGCAGTTATGCCCAGGGACTGCGGTGCCTCGCAGGGCGCCTCACGCGCGGAAGCGCCTAACCCCCCTTTCACTAAAAAGCTCAGAGTGGTCTCGTTAAACGCCAGAGGATTAAACACGCCTCTCAAGAGATCTAAGCTAACTCAGGAATTGACCAGACATAAAGCAAACTTTGCATTTATTCAGGAAACGCATCTTAAAGGCGACAGGGCCCCTAGGCTGTCCTCCAGGTCCTTCTCCCAGTCCTACACGAGTAATGCGCCGGATGTGAAGGCGAGAGGGGTGGCGATTTTGATCGCTAAGAACACTCCCTTTCGGGTCTCAGATAAAATAGCAGATGAACAAGGAAGATATTTAATTATCAAAGGCTCCCTGTTTAACAAAAAATACACGTTGGCAGTCGCTTACGCCCCGAACTCTGGGCAGGTAGCCTTTCTAGAATCCTTCATAGACAAACTTAGGACGGTACAGGAGGGACCCATTATTCTCGGGTGGGACCTGAACGTAGCGTTGGATCCCCTATTGGATTCATCCACAGGGCGGTCGGCCCTGGCGTACGCGGCATTGAAGAAAATAAAGAGGATCCTCCAGAAAGCACAGCTGTGTGATCCGTGGCGAATCAGCCACCCTACCACTAAGGATTACTCCTTTTACTCTGCGGTCCATGCCTCGTACTCCAGAATCGACTATGTCCTAGTATCTCACTGCCTTCTACCACATATAACAGACGCCAAAATAGAAACTACAACTATCTCAGATCATGCCCCGGTAGCCCTCTCTGTTAACCTGACAGGGGGATCCAAGGGGGAGTGGACGTGGAGGCTGAATGAGTCTCTTCTGCAGAATGAACCGCTGGTCCTCAATCTCCAAAACGCCATCAAGGAATATTTTGAGCTTAATAGGAGTGATGATACCTCTCCATTTAATAACTGGCAGGCTCACAAGGCCATCATTAGGGGAGAGCTCATTAGACACGCCACCCAGATGAGAAGGGATAGGGAGCGGGAACTACAGAGCCGACTAGAGAGGGTTCAGGAGCTGGAGAGATCGCATAAAGCCTCATTAGCTAAAAGCAAACTTCTGGAGCTCTCCGAGGCCAGAGCAGCCCTGAATTCCCTCCTATCATCAAGAGCCGCTTATATTATCAAACGCTGTAGGAGAATGTACTTCGAGTGGGGGAATAAAAATAGTGCACTTTTAGCGAGAGCACTTAGAAAGCAACAGTCATTGAACTATATCGAAGCCATTATCGATGAGCACCAAAAAAAGCTTTATAACACCCCTGACATCGCAAGGACCTTCCAGTCCTTCTACCAAAAACTATATAATATCCGCCCTGGCGAGGCGGATCTAGGCCCGCGGCAAAGGGAACAAATGAAGCAATACATAGCAGATTCAGGGATGCCGGTGTTGCGGTGGGAGGAGAGGGAGGCCTTGGAGCGCCCGATTTCCATAGAGGAGCTGAGAGTAGCAGTGCAGGGCTCACCGAACGGGAAGTCACCGGGCCCCAATGGATTTTCGGTCAGCTACTATAAGAAATTTCTCCCTCTTTTGGGCTCGCACTTTCTTTCGGCCTTTAACTAACTCCTGATGTCCACAGGCCAGGATACCATCCCGAGCGAAGCGTTAGCTGCATATGTCACAATAATACAAAAGCCTGGGAAAGACCCGCTCGCTTGAGGAAGTTATAGGCCTATCTCACTATTAAATGTGGATCTTAAGCTCTTCGCAAAGACCTTGGCGAATAGACTGTCGGGGCTGTTCCCGAGGTTGGTGGACGGTGATCAATCAGGTTTTATCCCTGGGCGGGAAGCCCGCGATAATACGACCAGAGTATTGAATCTACTCCACAGGGCCAAACAGACTGGGGAGCCGGTTGTGTTGCTGTCCACCGATGCCGAGAAGGCCTTTGACCGGGTGAACTGGCAGTTTATTAGAGCAGTTCTTGAACATATCGGGATGGGACCTAAGGCATTACAACTAGTCATGGCCTTATACTCAGACCCCTCAGCAAGGATCAAAGTAAATGGAGTTCTCTCGGGGCGAGTAGACATTAGAAATGGTACCAGGCAGGGGTGCCCCCTCTCTCCCCTGATTTTTGCACTATCGATGGAACCTTTCTTGTGCAGAATTAGGAGACAGGGGGACATCAAGGGGATCCCAGTAGGGTCGGACATACACAAGATCTCGGCCTACGCGGATGACCTGCTCTTCTTCCTCACAAACCCGACAGTAGGCATCCCGGTATTGCTGAAAGAGTTTGAGAAGTTTGGTAGGCTCTCATTTCTGAAAATTAATTATGACAAATCAGAAGCTATGGGGGTGAACCTTTCCGGCGAGATGGAAGCCCTCCTCAAATCTGCCTTCCCATTTAAATGGCCGCCATTGGCCATTACGTACCTGGGCACCAAAATTACCAAAACAATAGAGGGGATATATACAGCAAACTTTGGTCCCCTTCTCTCCAGAATCAAAACAGACCTAACGAACTGGGATCTCCCCACTTTCTCGTGGCTGGGTAGAATAAGCATTATCAAAATGACGATCTTACCGAAAACTACTTGCTCCAAACCCTCCCTATACAAATACCTAGAGCATACTTTAAATCCCTGGACTCAATCTTTATCAAATTCATCTGGCAAGGACGAAAACCGAGAGTGAAATTGCGACTCCTCTTTAAGCCTAAACGGGCTGGGGGACTAGCTTGTCCAGACTTATTTCAATACTGGCGTGCAGTCCACCTCCAGCGCATATTGGACTGGCAACACCACGGAACGAGGAAGAAGAGGGTGAGGTTAGAGGCAACCTGGTTACAAACCCCACTGGGAGACGCGGCTTGGGTCGTCGAAACAGGGAAGCCCCTGGGTCGAGACCACCCGCTTATAGCTACCTCCCTCGGAGTCCTGGATAAAGTTAGAAACAGGACGGGGATATCCCCTTGGCCGACGCCCTTGGTCCCATTGGTGCACAACCCATCCCTCCCAATTGGTATTCTCCCTAGTCTCCGAGGGATTTTTGCTGAAAAGGGTGTTCTGAGAGGAATGGATCTCATTTTGCACTCCGATTGGACGCGATTAGAGACTCTTAGAGAGAGATGGGACACGCATCTATTTGACCAATGGCTTTTATTCACATTCCGGAGCTTTCTTCTAAGTCTGGGAACCAGACAGACGCTGGCCAGGACTCTCACCCCCTTTGAACAAATGGCAATTGCGCAGGACCCCCCTCTTAGGCTGGTGTCCCAACTTTACGCTCTACTAGGGAAGGCTGAAGATGATGAGACACCCCGTTTCTGTGTGGAGTGGGAGAGGGACCTGGACAGGCAGCTGACGAGGGATCAATGGGAATATCTTATATCTTTTCAGCTGCCCATCAGACCTCCATGTCCTCCAAGATACAGGAAACAAACTACAAATGTCTCACAAGGTGGTACTATACCCCGGAGAGACTTAGTAGGTTTGCCCCGACCACCTCTAGTGAGTGCTGGAGGTGTCGACAGGCAGTTGGAAGCTTCTTCCATGTATTTTGGGAGTGCTCTAAGATAGTCCCTTTCTGGCACTTGGTAGCAGAACTCGCAGGTGAGATTGTGGGCCGCCAGATACCCCGGGACCCCTCTCTGCTCCTGTTGCATTTGGCAGAGTCCCCTTTGAGGACTTATAAGAAGTCGCTTCTGAGGCATCTTATTAATGCAGCAAAGGCCATCATCCCGAGGCTGTGGAGATCTGAGGCGGTCCCATCATTGGCGGACTGGGTGGGGGAAATCAACCGGATAATGGAAATGGAGGAACTCACCGCTTTTATCCATGAAAACACGCAACAGTTTGTACAGACATGGACCCCATGGTTCCTTTATAGGGACTCAGATAGATTTAAACAGCTTATGACGGTAGGCTCTCAGCCCAGACCCTAGCCCTACTTGTAATCATACACACCTTGCGACACTCTTGAAGACTTGGAGAGACCCGGAGAGTGCCTTATAGTGCGCCCGGCCACGCCGACTTCCCTGGTATACCCTCTTTCCCGCCCCCCCTACCCCCCCCCCCCCCCCCCTCTAACTCCTCTGGCTTTTCCCCTCTTTCTTTTCTCTTTCTTCCTATACTGCTCTTGTTGGACTGGGCAATATCACTTTTGCACGAGAAGAATGGAACTGCAATCACTATAATTTTCCTCCCGTGCCGGGTGGTCCCGCTGCAGGGGGAAAATTCTTGCTTGGCCTCCGCCAGGGTGTAGCGTGGGAATTGGCGGATGATTAACCACAACTGATTCCGATACAACGTGCCTTTATTTAGAATGTGTCTACGTCAACAAACCTTTAATTATTGCACCTGTATGTTCATTGAATGCAGTTCTGATACTTGGCTTTACATGTCCAAAGTATTGTACTTACTCTTTATCTCTATACTGTTTTGTACAATTTTTCCTTGCATACTTTTGAAAAATAAAGAATTTAAAAAAAAAAAAAAAAATTAAATACAGTATAGACTGTCCTATATCTTTTTGGGGGTGTTAACAAGGTTGTGGGATTTGTAAGGCTCCATTGCGGCACCGAGAGCTGTATCAGGCCATATCCAGAGAGGTCGTGTACTTCAGTTCAGGCAAAAGGATCAAGGGTACACAGATTGGTTTGGGTGCAGTTATATGTAATGTAGGGAGCATGGGGTACAGATGGGGTTAAAAAGATAATACCTATACTTGGTGTAGGTTTTTTCGGTAAGGGAAGGACCCTTTGTTCCCTTCTGTGTGGGTGGAGCGTTGATAGTAGGAATTCCATCTGAGACGCCATTGTTGTGGAGTGAAGTAGGTGCGGTTGGGAGCCAGAGATGTACTGCTCCTGAGCTCCTGTCACTTGAGATGGGCTGCGTTGTAGGGGAGGGCAGTAGGTGTGGTTACTGCATATAGTAACCATAGCGCTAGGCAGGTAGCGCTCAGTGTGCTGCATTTACTGGTGGGTGGGCAGGGCAATCTGTCTTTGGGAGGTAGAAAGAGGGGTGTGGCTTGTGATTGTGGGTGGGGAGAGAGGGGCCAGTTTCGGCGGCCTGTGTCAGTGATCGGGGAATCATTGCTGACCACTGCTTAGCAGCGGCATGCATTATACTGCCAATCAGGCAGTGATTCAGATGGAGTGCTGCTTAGTTTGTGGGGCAAGGAGAAATCTCACCCTCAGACAGATGTATGGAGGCACCAATGCCACTAATGGGATGGGTTGCCAGTCATTTAATCTCATCCCCCTTCCCGGCCGCTCAAGACTGTTGATGACAAGAACTTGGTAGAGAAAGGAAGGTCATTACCTCAGTAAAATTGGAGGCGTTACATCCTTTTTGAACCCCCCCACTGCCTACCCACAACCTGTTGCCTTCCCTGTACAGTCATCGACTTACATAATGGTAAACCTGTCAATACATATGCCATAAAAATAATTAAACAGAACACTGTCTATTAATTCTGTGTGCATAAGGATTGAAATGCAGACATAATTGGCTTTGCCCTTAATTATTGTAACCTGTTTCTACCTTTTAGAAGGAGTGGGGGCTGTCTAAGAGGAAAGAGACTGATAGACAGTCTGACAGCCGCCGCACATATTACTACTGACATTGCAGAGCGCACAACAGACAGCGGCTGTCCCAAGTGCGGGGAGATTGCAGAGCACCCATCGCACTTTCTCGCCCCCCGGCGATACGTCATGAATGACGCATACTGAATAGGCGGGGATATTATCCCCAGGCTCGTAACTAAATTTTGGCGGAGCTCGATAGCTAGAACATTGGTATATAGGCGCACATCTAATTAACATGCAGGGAGATTGCTCGGCAATCTCCGTCACCCATCGCACTTTCTCGGCCCCCGGCGATACATCATGAATGACGCATACACTGCAAGAAAAGAGGGACACCCACAGTACCCTCTAAAAAGTGCCAAGGATGAAACCACCACTGCACCACTTTAAGGCTCTAAAAAATATTCAAATTTATTGACTAATTACATATATTTACAATCACAATGAACATTAAGACTATACAATAACAACTACATGATATAAACATTTAAAACCACAAAGGGGGCGCTGGAGGTCTGTCTCAGTGCAAAAAGTAAAATACTCTCCATTAAAAGTGTGTATCAAATCCTATATACTATAACTAGTATGCTCTCAGATGCAAAAGTGCAAAAATACAACAAAAAATGTGCTAAACCCACCTATTAATCAATTCAGGTCCACATGAATGTACAAAAATAAAGCAGAATAACATACCATTGAGCAGGAAAACACGCCGTGGTGATGGAAGTGAAAGAGAAAGAAATGAACAAAAGTGCATGCAGATCAACCAGACGTGGACCCCCCACAGGTAACAACGCCGAGCGCGTTCATAGTGTCTCCTGCACTACTTCAAGGGCGAGTGAGTGCAGACACCTACCCCACCTGCAATAAATGTGCATGCAAAGCACCTCCCAGGTCCCACCGCTCCAATCAATGTTAACAACCAATCCCACATGGTCCTCCCAGCCCTCCCACACCCTGCGCAACGCACCTGTAGCCAACTCAGAATCAGAGGGAGGTGGTGGGCCGGCCCCACGTCATCATACTCCGGCCGGAAGTAAGTCACGTGGTAAGCCGGCCCCCGTTGCTAAGTGACAATAAACAAAAGCAGATCACACCACAGCACGTAGTGTGATCAGACAGCAGCAGATGGCAGCAGCGCTGCCCGGTCACATAGCCCAAATCACGGCCGGCAGAGACATGCGCCCAGCCGTGATTAAAGCCACCAATGATGAGGATAAAAGAAGGCTGTACACGGTGCGCATAAGAGTGGGTGGGAGAGGGAGAAGAGAAAAATAAGGGAGGAATCACAGAGAGAGCATTTGGAAGCCCACATGCTTAGGGAGCGAGGGCTACTATGGGGCCCAAGCTATACAGCAGATAAAAAGGGATTAATAAATCCACTAATATGCAGAGCAAGTGGGACCCTGGGAGGCACATATGCACCTCACACACAGTGCGGTGGTGTCAAAATGAGCCTGATAAAATACATGCAAATACACATAACAGACAACCTATACAAGATAATATGAAAAATATATAAACAGTATAAATTCATTTCTATGTTGATATACCTATATACATATATTCACAATTATAATTAGATCCAAATAAGGTAATGTATATTGTGTCAATTCGCAGATACCCAATCTTAGGGGAATGTAATAGGCCAAAGGTTTCATAGATCACTCTTTACACACATGATAAAAAGGATGCCAAAACCCCTGAACAAGGAAAGAGGGGGGGGGGGGCATAGCCCAAATAGGCCTTATCAGAATGGAAAAGGTTCCTAAATTGAGACATCATGGTACTGCTCCAACTGAGGCACACACAACTAGCCACATCAAAGCTGTATGTCACACGCCGTAATATGGACAAGGGGAGGCAACCGCACATTCAAACGGGTGTAAAGCAGGCAATATTGTGGGCTCCTAGGTAGGCTAAAGTCCAACAAGAATGACAGGGAGACTTGGGATCCCAGGTGGGGGTCGGTCTCAGCTGCAATGGTGGAAACTCCTTTTCACTGGCATCCTCAGACTGTCCAGATGTTTCACAGCTGTTAGAGGTACGACCATATAAGGATGCACACTGTTCACGTCCGTGGCTGGTTCATCCTCTACGCAGCATAACCGGGATTACGTGTCTCCATCTATCCACCCCGTGGCCGTGCATCGTGCCAAATATATCTGAAAAGTGATTTAGACGTTACATCTGTTTCCGTGAGTTGTTCCTGTAACAAATCGTTGAGATCCTCCAAGGCAGCCAATTCGACAGATGTTAGATCCCCGCCATTAGCTAGTGGATCATATTGTTTTTTCAGGAGAAGCTTCCTTTGATCAGAAGTGAGTGTAAGATCAGTAAGATTGATAATATTGAGGGTGTGGTTTGGGGGGGGAATGAATGACGCATACTGAATAGGTGGGGATATTTTCCCCAGGCAGTAACTAAATATGGACGGAGCTAGATAGCTAGCACATTGGTGTATAGGCGCACATCTAATTAACATGCGGGGGTGGGGCTATACACATTCAAGAGCTGCTGCCAGAAGGGACATGGCTCTCTAGACTCGTGATTTAATTCAACTTCACATGTATTTAGGAGCGAAGCGCCCCCACATCTAATAAGGTAGGACTAAGGGGTGAGGTAACCCCGAAATGCGTAGCCTTTGCCGGGGGCATCATGAACGCACACTTATGTATGCTTTTAATACTAATTAAATGTTACGTTTTAAGAGGGTGCCTGGTGAGCTGGTTATACAGTATCTAAGTGACACAAAGACTTGCAGCGGTCCATCTGTGCTCACAGGATTTTCCTAAAGGGGTTTAGAGCTGTCTATGTTTGGCTTTTGGAACAGCTATTAATTAACAGCACAGGAGGGACACCAGCCCTGCCGGTAAGATAACAAACAGGTGGCAACACTAGTCCTGGCCAGGGCCCTTCAGAGACTTGGGGGCCCCAAGCAAATTCCTGGTTTGCCTGCCCCAAAAACAGTCCTGTATTAGCCCCAGGTGGGTGGTATGCCCCTAGTGACAAGATCCATCATGTTTCTTTCTGCAAGAGCAGTTTGTCATTGTTGTCTCCTCCAGGGTGGACATGGAGGTGGTCTGTTGCAATAAACGTAAAAATGTTTTTGTCACTCTTGTGTCTTGCTAGCGTACTACAAAAGATCAGATTTTTTTTATGTCATTGTTATGTTTGTTTGTTTTCCCTATGTAAAATGCATCACATTGGCATTTTGCTAAGTAGATGACGTATGGTGTATTGCAACTAACGAAGTGCCATACTGGTGGTAGACGCATATTCTTTAAATGTACTGATTGGTTATTGGAGATACAATTGCAGGCTGTGCAACAGTTGCACAGGAAAGTGCCTTTCCATCTACTGTGTTCGTTTCTATAGGGGCTATATTGGGTACTAGTTTATCATGGAGTGATGGGGGTCTGTGGAATGTTACTGCTAGTCTTGCGCTAACAGTAGTGGCTAGTTCAGGGAACTGTGTCAGAATGTTTCTGAAGTAAGGTGTCACCCTGCTCATGATAAGTGCTATATGTGGTGATAAATCTCGTCTTGCTACTGTGTTTGGGGTACTAATGTTTTTAGTTAGTTCAGTCTTGGGTCATTGGGTTGCTCTTTGCTAAGCTCTTCTAAGATGCTCATCTCTGTATCTTGCTTTTAGGTGGGTTCTTGGAGCTTTTGCTTCTTTCTCAAAGATAAGGTTGTCCTTTTCAATTTTATCTAATTGTTATATATTGGCCCACAGGTATACTTTTGACCAATGTAAGGGGGTGAAAGCTTGATGCGTGTAGTATTGTATTCCCAGCTGTTGGTTTACAATACAAAGCAGGGGTTATTGATCCATCTCGATGTAAATGTAGTTTGATGTCCTGAAATGTGATGGGTGAATGTGAGATTGTATGGATGGTCATTAATCACGTTGACAAACATGACGATATTACCGTTCAAGAGAATGATGATGTCTTCTATAAATCATCCCCAGTATTGGATGTTATTGCAATGAGTGTATTTATTAACAGGGAAAATGATGCGCTCCCACTACTGAGTTGAAATCCCAGCTCCTACCCATGCTGTAGGAACTCAAGGATCCTGGGAATAGAGAACACGCGACAGGGGAGAGACCTAGACTCACACCCAGGGGCGGGCTGGCCATAGGGCATACCGGGCAAAATCCCGGTAGGCCGGTGCCAGGGAGGGCCGAAAGTCGCAGTGTTCCTTGTAAGATGCACGGGAGCGCGGCCGTGCACGTTGTGCAGCTGTCATTTTTTTTTTTTTACATTGGTGGCTCAGTGGAACCAAAAACTCCTCTCCTGTTTCCCCTACTGCGGAGGACAGCCCAGAGCACAGCACAGCAGAGGCCAGCACTTCCGTTTCCTGTCATGCTGGCCGGCCAGCGCAGGGAGAGGATGACGTGAGTGATCAAACGAGAGAAAGTGTGATTGATGGCTGAAGCAGAGGTCGGTGAGGGGGGAGAGAGAGAGAGAGTCTGAGTCTGAGTGTGTGTGTTGCAGCCATAGCCCGAGGAGAGGAAGGGGGGAGGGAGAGAGAGATGTGTGTGTGTCTCACCCACGAGGACAGGTTAGCAGCCTGCAGACACCATGAAGGAGAGAAGAAGTCAACAACAGAAAGGATTCTCCAACTTGGCTGTGAAGTGGCTCCAGGTGAGTCCATGCTGTTGCTGTACTGTGTTCCAATAAACCTCAAACTAAATGCTAATACTAATGCTAAATGCTAAATACTAATTAATGGTGCAATGTGTTTCTCTTAACCCCCCCTGCCCATCTACCCACCTGCTCACTCACCCACCTATTATTCCAACTGCCTAATCCACCCACCTATCTATATACCTGCCACTCACCTACCTACCCAGACCCTGGACCATCAGCAGACTGGATTGGTGTGCAGGGGGGATCAGCGGATTCTGACGTGGAGGTGGCAGCCACCTACCTACCTACCTGCCTGACCACCTGCCCACTCGCACATCTAAATACCCACCAACCAACCCTCCTGTCAACCCGCCCCCTTTATACCCTAATAGAGTGTAAGCTCTTCTCCCTCTGTATCCTCCCTTATACCCTAATAGAGTGTAAGCTCTTCTCCCTCTGTATCCTCCCTTATACCCTAATAGAGTGTAAGCTCTTCTCCCTCTGTATCCTCCCTTATACCCTAATAGAGTGTAAGCTCTTCTCCCTCTGTATCCTCCCTTATACCCTAATAGAGTGTAAGCTCTTTTCCCTCTGTATTCTCCCTTATACCCTAATAGATTGTAAGCTTTTCTCCCTCTGTATCCTCCCTTATACCCTAATAGAGTGTAAGCTCTTCTCCCTCTGTATCCTCCCTTATACCCTAATAGAGTGTAAGCTCTTCTCCCTCTGTATCCTCCCTTATACCCTAATAGAGTGTAAGCTCTTCTCCCTCTGTATCCTCCCTTATACCCTAATAGAGTGTAAGCTCTTCTCCCTCTGTATCCTCCCTTATACCCTAATAGAGTGTAAGCTCTTCTCCCTCTGTATCCTCCCTTATACCCTAATAGAGTGTAAGCTCTTCTCCCTCTGTATCCTCCCTTATACCCTAATAGAGTGTAAGCTCTTCTCCCTCTGTATCCTCCCTTATACCCTAATAGAGTGTAAGCTCTTCTCCCTCTGTATCCTCCCTTATACCCTAATAGAGTGTAAGCTTTTCTCCTTCTGTATCCTCCCTTATACCCTAATAGAGTGTAAGCTCTTCTCCCTCTGTATCCTCCCTTATACCCTAATAGAGTGTAAGCTCTTCTCCCTCTGTATCCTCCCTTATACCCTAATAGAGTGTAAGCTCTTCTCCCTCTGTATCCTCCCTTATACCCTAATAGATTGTAAGCTCTTCTCCCTCTGTATCCTCCCTTATACCCTAATAGAGTGTAAGCTCTTCTCCCTCTGTATCCTCCCTTATACCCTAATAGAGTGTAAGCTTTTCTCCTTCTGTATCCTCCCTTATACCCTAATAGAGTGTAAGCTCTTCTCCCTCTGTATCCTCCCTTATACCCTAATAGAGTGTAAGCTCTTCTCCCTCTGTATCCTCCCTTATACCCTAATAGAGTGTAAGCTCTTCTCCCTCTGTATCCTCCCTTATACCCTAATAGATTGTAAGCTTTTCTCCCTCTGTATCCTCCCTTATACCCTAATAGAGTGTAAGCTCTTCTCCCTCTGTATCCTCCCTTATACCCTAATAGAGTGTAAGCTCTTCTCCCTCTGTATCCTCCCTTATACCCTAATAGAGTGTAAGCTTTTCTCCTTCTGTATCCTCCCTTATACCATAATAGAGTGTAAGCTCTTCTCCTCCTGTATCCTCCCTTATACCCTAATAGAGTGTAAGCTCTTCTCCTTCTGTATCCTCCCTTATACCCTAATAGAGTGTAAGCTCTTCTCCTGTATCCTCCCTAATAGAGTGTAAGCTCTTCTCCTTCTGTATCCTCCCTTATACCCTAATAGAGTGTAAGCTCTTCTCCTGTATCCTCCCTTATACCCTAATAGAGTGTAAGCTCTTCTCCTGTATCCTCCCTTATACCCTAATAGAGTGTAAGCTCTTCTCCTCCTGTATCCTCCCTTATACCCTAATAGAGTGTAAGCTCTTCTCCTCCTGTATCCTCCCTTATACCCTAATAGAGTGTAAGCTCTTCTCCTCCTGTATCCTCCCTTATACCCTAATAGAGTGTAATAGAATAGGGCGGCAGCAGGGGCATTAAAAAAGTTTGCTTTCAGCATTTGCATTGCACCAGTATTGTTATGGGGCCCCAGCAGCATGGACACTGCTGTTTTATGGGGTTTTTTTTTGTACAGTTTTTACAGTTTGTGGTTGTTGATTTTCTTTTCCTTGAGTACCCCCCCTGCCCGCACATGGTATGACCCAGTATCTATTGAGGACGCACAGGGGAGCTGGACTGTGGTGTAGCAATGTATTGTATAGACAGATGCAAGCTTCTTTACATGGCCCCTCCCTGACATCCTGATTTGGGATGCCCCATTGTGTCACATTCCCAGTAAAAATACCTGGCAGCTAATCAAACAACACATGTGTGGTTCAAACATGTGTCTGCACCAGCTAGAGGCTGGTGGGATGTGGCTGGCAGCCAGCTCAGCTCCACCCAGCCCTTAGCGAGGAGAACCCATGCATGAGCCAGTGGATCGCTGGTCAGGTAAGTTTTACTGGTGATCTGAGGGGGTTGCACAAAATGGGGCAACCCAAATCAGGGCGCCCCACAGAAAAGGACCAAAACTCTTTGAAGTGGACCAAAACCCAGGATTTTGACTATCCTAAGCCAGCGTCCTAAGTGCAGTGGCGCATGCGTGAGCCGCAGCCGCATCCCCAGCTACCCTCAAACGGGGAACGTGCCCGCACTGGCCATTCACAAATGCCTGGCGCGGGCATGCGCCCTGCTAGAGGGATAGCCGGGATGCGGCCGTGGCCCGCGCATGTGTTGTTGGACCGGAAAGTAAGGTAAGTGTAGCAGGTAACCTGGGGAGTTTCACACAGTGGGGCATCCCAATTTTGGATGCCCGGGTGGAGGTCCCGGGCTGATCCCGCTCAGATATATATATATATATATATATATATATATATATATATATATATATATATTTTAATGTGGCGTTGACTCACTTTACCGGGCCGAGCACAGTACAGAAGGGCCAGTCTGACCAAAAAGTCTAGGGTCATTTTTTGGTCCCAGTCCGCCCCTGCTCACACCAGTCAATGTAGGCACGCCAAACCCTATAGTAAATAGAATAAGAGGACTTCTTCCTATCCTTTATCATGGTATCAACAACAGAGGCAGACAGCTCCTTCTCCATCAAGATGGAGGTTTCAGCAGCCAGGCCGTCAAAGCTAGAGTTTGTAAATTGGGATGGCGTAAATTACCCTGAGTGAGCAGGTCTGGAACCCTGGGCAGAGCGTACTGATCTACTGCCAGCTGCATCACGTCTGCGAACCACACTCTTCTTGGCCACCTGGGGGCCACCAGGATAGCTGGCACCCTCTCCTGAGCTATCTTGCGCAGAACCCTGCCCAACAGGGGGAATGGGGGAAAGACATACAGGAACTGAAAGTCCTGCCATGACATTGCTAGACCATCTGTGGCCAAGGCCAGAGGATCCTGGGACAGGGAGACAAAGGCCGGGAGCTTGTGATTGTGACGGGACGCAAACAGGTCCACATCTGGTTTGCCCCAACGGTGACACCGAGATTGAAACACCCTGTCGCAGAGGGACCATTCTCCCAGGCGAGAGGTCCCCCTGCTCAGAGAGTCTTCCTGCAGATTCTCCACCCCCGGAATGTACACAGCTGATATGCAGGGAACATTGTCCTCCGCCCAGGCCAGGATCAGAGACATTTCCTTAAGGGCCCCCTTGCTCCGGGTCCCTCCCTGATGATTGATGTAGGCAACCGCCGTCTGATTGTCCGAGCTTACCTAAACAGGCCGGCCCCGAAGGTGTTGATTCAAGCGAGCCAGAACCAACCTGATCGCCCTCAGTTCTAGAATGTTGATAGGGGTGTGGGACTCCTGAGGGCCCCACTGCCCTTGGAATTGTAGCGACTTCCAGAAGCCCCCCCAACCTGTCAGACTGGCATCCGTGGTGACCGTCTCCCAGCAAGGGGCCAGAAAGGATCTGCCCGCCAACAGGTTCCTGGAGTCCAGCCACCACGAGAGGGACCACCTGGCTAGGGGGGACAGAACAAGGACCTGGTCCAGGGACGCAGGATCCTTGTCCCATACTGACAAGAGGTGGAGTTGCAGAGGCCTCATGTGAAACTGGGCATAAGGAACCGCCTCGAAGCACGACACCACCAGCTGCATTCCCTGCCTGATGGAGGGATCAGGGCAAGATAGAAGGAACTGAACCTGCGATAGCAGACTGTCCACCTTCTGCTGAGGAAGCCTGAACTGTATCCAGATTCATTCCCAGAAATGGCGTCACCAAGGAGGGAGACAGGAAAGATTTGGGATGGTTGATCACCCAGCCGAATGACTCCAGCGTGGACACTACTCGCTGAGTATGCAGCTCTGCCTGTTAGAGGGACTGAGAAGTGATGAGAAGGTCAGCAAAATAGGGCAGCACGCGAATGCCCTGAGACCTGAGCAGAGCCATCACTCCTGCCAGCACCTTGGTGAACACTCTGGGCGCTAAAGTGAGACCGAAGGGCAATGCCACAAATTGGTAGTGCTGATCCTCCAGAGCGAACCTGAGGAATCTTTGATGACCTGGAAAAACAGGAATATGAAGGTAAGCATCCTTGATGTCCACAGAGGTCACGAAGTCCCCTGGACGCAGGGAACTGATAGCAGAGCGCAAAGTTTCCATCTGAAAGCGCCTGCACCTGAGGATCTTCAAGTCCAGGATGGGAATGACCCATCTCTTTTGGGCACGGTGAAAAGGTTGGAATAGAAACCCTTGCCCCTTTCTCGTAAGGGGACCAGAAGGCTTTGCACCACCAGAATCAGAGCCTGAGCTGACATGGGGTCCTGAGACATCCGGGATCTGATAAATCTTGGGGCGGCCAGGCAGCAAACTCTATCTTGTAACCGGAGGACACTACCTCCTGAATCCACCGGTCTGAGACATGAAGCCTCCAGAGGTGAGCAAAATGCTGAAGCCGTCCCCCCACCCGGATGGGTGAGGGCGCCCCTTCATGGCTGAGGGGGCTTGGGAGAAGACTTAGGCTTGGAGCCCCAGGATGAGCCAGGGAGTCCACGTCCTTTGCCCCTACCCAAGAAATCTCCTCGGGCCCCAGTAGAGGAGACCCCCCTCCCCTGTCTGGATCCACGGTAGGGGGAAGAAAAGGAGCCTTGGCCCCGAAAAGAGCCGAGACTGCCTCCTGCGCTGGGGTAACCTGCCTCCCTTAGCAAACAGGTCCAGGCAGTCCCCAAACAGGCGTAGTCCTTTATAGGGAAAACCAGTGAGAGCCTTCTTGGCAGTGTTGTCAGCTACCCACTGGCGCAGCCAAACCGAGCGGCGTATAGCCACCACAAGGGCAGAGGTTCTGCCACACATCCTAATGGTATCATCCAAGGCAGAGAGGACATAAGCCACAAAAACCTCACAACGAGAAAGAGCATTAAACTCTTCACTAGACACATCATCAGGAGCACCATCTAGGACACTTCTAAGCAGGGTCCTAATAGCCACCGCTGTAATGGCAGAGGCCCAAACCGAGCGCAGCGCCGTCCCCACACAGGCAAAGGCATGGGATGCCAGCTGATCAATACACCGTTCCTCACCATCCTGCAGCGTAGTAGAGTCAGGGGAATGCATGACAGAGGTGTTACCTCTTATCCCAACTCTTAGGGACTCCGGGGAGCCTGGTAGGACGCTCCCATTCCTTGAGCACGAGGTTATTAAAATGGGCCTGCTCAGGAAACTCTAAACGTGGCTTAGCAGTATGAAACAATTCCTCCTGCTGCCTAGGGGCCGCAACCGGGTCAAAAATCTGAGCCAATCAGTATCATCTGGGGCCCAGGGGTCAGAGCCAGAATCATCATGACCCCTGGGCCTCTCATCAGATGACTCCGAGTCAGAGAACAACTCTTCCAAGGGGGTATAACCGGACAGTTTAAAGAACTCTTCAGCCTCCTTAGGGAAAAGAGTGACATCAGGCGTCAAGTGCCGCTTTTTAGCAGAGGCCTTACGCGCCATGGTATTAGCAAGCAACTTCTCAACACTAGCCAGTCTAGCAGACACATCAGGCTGAGAATCCCCACTGGTATGCAACTCAATGGGAGTCAAATTCAAGCTTGAGGGAGTTGGTGAAGCCATACGTGGCGCAGGGCCAGCCGCTGGTAAACCAGGCCCCAGCTCAATCACCGGCTGGGCACAAGTAATACAGACCCGCACATTGTCAGCACTAGTAGGGGACACCCCACAAGCTACACACAGCCGGGCTTGTCCCGGCACATTATCCTAAGACGCCTACATATGGTGATTATAGCGGCACAATAGGCCGATAGGGATTCACGCTATAACAGCAACCCGGGATGCCCCGCTAGGGAAGTGGGAGTAATTAGCACACTAGGCCTCACAAAGTTTAGTAACTAAAGGAGGGGTAGGGCCGGGAGAAATCAATGGAGTTCGACCCGCCTGAAAGACATAAGCGAAGAGGACCCCATAAGCGACATGTATAATGACATAGGGTAAATAAAACCGGCCGCGAGGGCACTCACGGACCGCGGTAGGTGGATGCCAGCCACGCAGCAGACGGAATCCAGAGAAAAAATGTCGCCGAGCATCCCTCGAGGGGCGGGCCGCGGAGACAGTGACGCGGAACGCGCCATTCGCAGGCCCCGCCTCCCCCCGAAGAGCGCAAAGCAGCACACGTGACAAGCAGCCAATGAAGACGCATCAGTGCCTGAGGTAATACCGCCGCCGATGCGGAACGCAGTGGAAGCGCGCGCGGCGGCGGCATATTCAAACCGCAACCAGTGCAACCAAGTCAGTGCGGAGACTGAACAAAGTCAACAAGCACAACATCCAAGTGAACCCCCATGCATAACACACAACCCCCCCCCCCCCCCCCGAGAGCTACAAGGGAGAGCGAGGGAGGGGAGCGGCCACTTAACGTAGGGCCCACCGTTAGGCAGGGGCAAGGGGCAAAGTGCGGGAGCGTCATCCCATAGAGGCTCACCACATGCCTATACCGCCTACCCTTTGGTGGGGGATTGCAGTGGAGCAGCGCAGCTAAGCACCTGGACCAGCGCAGCCAAGGCTGGGAGGCACAGTAATAATGGAACGGGTGGGAATAGTCCTACAGGGTCGCAGGCTAATAGCCCCACTCACCTGCGAAAAGAGAGAGCCATCTTCTTGTCCTTCACAGTCCAGACTGCAGAGAAATTCTGGGGATTTGTGGGAGGTCCCGGGTATTTGAGGGTCCAGGAGGAGCCAATTTCGCAGTCTCTGCAGTCCAGCGCCATCTGGCGGAGTAATACCCAAGAGTAATGATTCTTTTCTGGAGCAGGATGTACTGTATACTAAGAATATTGTTGTATTCGTCATGATCATGGCCCATTGGAATTGATGTGTGGCATTTAACCCAAGGTTGTGAAGTATGGAAGAATATAGCGCCTCGACTTTAAGGCTTTCCAGGAGAATATTTTGGACTGGGGGGAGTGTTTCCAATATTTCCAATAAGCTTTGGTACTTGTTATGGCTTTATTGGCCAGCCCTTTCATTATTAGTTTGTCTAGCTCCATTTGATCTGATTTGATGCTGTCTGATGAGATGAGTTTGTACCAAAAACAAGGCTACACCCTCCTTGTCCCCCACAGTTCCTCCGTGCAGCTCCGGCATCTTCATACTTACCAATAAGGGAGAATTTCAACCTACATCGCTGGGCAAACATGGCGGTGTCCATCAATATAGATTATTATTTCCCCTAACATCCCTGCTTTATTAATTACAATGGAGAGGCCATGCCAAGGACAGGTGTGCTCAACCCAATTTGTAGTGAACCCTCTATTGCAATTAATAGAGCAGGCTTGTAGGGTTGTAAACAATGCTCCATGGACACTTCCATGAGAGGCTGCTGGCACTGGAGGATGGCATCACTTGGACCTGCACAGAGGTGACTATAGCTTTTTTTTTTTTTGTTTCCGCCTGGGCAATGGCTGAAACATTCAAGTTTCAGCCATTGTAACTAAGGGCCTTGGAGAGGAGTGGACCTAGTCTCTCTGAGGCAGCTACACTCAATAAAGCAAACTGGGGAGTATGATGACTTAAAAACAATACAGCACTGTATAAAGGGACAGAAGAGATTGAAGAACTCTTTATCTATCACCATTAGATCACCAGGCTGCTGTCGTTGCTTATCACTGATTGTTATAAACAATTTATTTATAAACAATGCATTGTTATATATTTTTGCATGAATTAAACCCCTGATATGTAGAATATGAACCGCGGCAGTGCTTGGTGTGCTTCCACTGAGTAGCTGTTTGCTAGCAAATGTCGCCAGAGGTATTGCCGTCAGAGTCGCCAGAGGTATTGCAGTGTCGCGGGATAAGATTACCTTGTAAAGCGCTACGGAAGTTGATGACGCTATATAAATAAACAATAATAATAATAATAATAATAAGATCTCCCCCACTGGTAAGTATTAAACTTCTAAAGAGGAAGCTGTTTTTTGAAAAAGAAATATATATGCTTTTTCTTATTTTTTGTATGGACAAGCCCTTTAAAAAATGAACAAATTGTTATAAAAGGAAACAATCTTCTAATAGCAAATCATACATGGCAGTGTATCCCATATACTTACTTTACTGTGGCTGAGCATTATTATTCTTACAAGCACAACATTAATATGGGCACCCAAAGATTCATCATGATAGATTTCATTTACCTGAAAAACAAGATTAAGTGTTTTTTAAAAAGTTTGTTAAAACATGCCCAGATTTGTATTCCTATTTTGTTTTTTCATTATTTTTAAATTAGTTCCCAGTTTAACTGGATTGTTACCTTTCAATGCAATAAGGTCTGATGTGAAAAATGATAAAGAGTCAGGCACCTTTTCCCAGTTCCACATCTCTGTCTTGTACTCTGAACATCCATTGTTTTCGGTCTATAATACACAGCTGAGTGACATTATTTTGACCCCTTTTTTACTAAAGAAGCTGGTGGTGGCAGTGATATGGTCTGGGGAATGTTTTCGGTGGCATTCTCTGGACCCACTTATCCATATGGCACTCACAACCACTTTGGGCATGAATCCATCCTTTCAGATTATGTAAACCGATGTTAATGGCCTTCCCGGGAGTAGTAGCACCATGTCACACATCTATAAATGTACACTGGCTGAAAAAGCCTGACCAAGAATTCCAAGTACTACCTGGTGTCCTAATTCCCCAGACATGGACCTAATAGTGCATCTGTGGGACCACCTTGAGTGTTGTGTATTGGAATCAAGGGCCACCGTGCAGGGTTTTGTCCTGCTTTAAGCCACTAGACACAATATTCCATCATGCAAGTCTGCATAACAAGCCTTGGGCACATACCAATAGCTTAAAAAAAGTCAAGGCTGTTGATAACAGCCAAAGAAAACCCTTGTTCACCCCAGCACATTGGCCTTTGATGACCCAGTTTCCTAACTCATCTTCACTAGGGCCAGAAAAAAAAAAAAACCTGTTATATTTACCAGTAACAAATTTTTCAAGAATACTTCAGCATGACCACATGAAGAGAAGGATCCACCCCCTGGGAGGAAAAACAAACAGAACAGAGGTCAAATGCCCCACCCCTTCCTCCCTACCTCAGTCTTTGTAAAGTAACCTAAGTAAACCCTAGGACTACGGGTGGGTAATAGGTGGTCGTGCTGAAGTATTCTTGAAAAACCTGTTACAAGTAAGTCTAACAGGTTTTTTCCAAATCACACTTCAGCATGACCACACAGAGAGGATTAGGCAAGTAATTATACCTTAGGGGTGGGAAGCTGCAAGTAGTACCCTTCTACCGAAGGCCTGATGTTTTGCAGAAAGTAGATCAAATCTATAATGTTTGAGGAAGGTGTGGGGTGAGCACTTTGCAGTCCACACCAGTCCTCTCTGCCCAAGATGCTGACATGGTTCTTGTAGAATGGGCAGACACCTCTGGGGCAGAAGCTCCCCTGAATGAATACGTTTGCACAATAGTCTGTTTTATCCATCTGACTATAGTGGACTTCAAGGCCGCTAAGCCTTTCTTTTTTCCACTGAAAGTTACTAAAAGTTGTTCCGCTAAACGCCATTCCCAGGATCTTTCCAGATAAACAACCAGAGCTCAGAGAACAGCTAGCAGTGAACGATCCTCTTCCTTGTCTGCTCCTATTGGTAATGTCGGGAGGACTATCTCCTGTGACCCTATTTTAGGTGTAAGTATGACTTTATCTGGTAGTACTTAACAATAAGGCTCCTTCATAGATAAGGCCTGCAGTTCACTCACTCTTCTGGCAGAAGTAATGGCGAACATAAAAAAAAATAGTGACAATCATTTCTCTCAACCTTCCACTAGCGGTTCAGAAGGAGGTTCTGTTAGTCCTTTTAGAGGGTGCTGGTCTCTGGCAACTAACTGACTTGAAAAATACATGATTAGTTAATTTTGTCTCAATTTTTGTTTGAGGAAAAGTCTTTAGCATACTTACTGCTAGCCCCTTCTCAAAACGTTCCTGCAGGAATTGGAGTACTGTAGCTATCTCTTTTTTCTTCAACTTGTTAACTTCACAAAAAGAAGAAAAACATTTCCATACCTTTTCGTAGATTCGCCTAGTGGTTAATTTTCAACTAGTCATAAGAGTTTCAATCACTCTAGATGAACAGCCCTTAATTCTTAGGATGTTCCCTTCAAGATCCATACTGTCAGTTGAAGCTTGGATGAAGAATGACACCCTGATGAATGATGTTTGGAAGGTCTGGAAGTTGCCAAGGCCCCTTTTTCACCATTCTTTTTAGTTCAGCAAACCAAGCTTTTTTTGGCCAAAATAGAGCAACTAGCATTGATTTTATGTGGATTACTTGTGGCGGAATTCTGAAGGGAGGAAAAGCATAAGCAAGGCGAAACCTCCACGGCTGAGCTAGAGCATCCACTGCTAACGCACCCTCTTGCCTTGTCAAAGAATAAAAGGTCTCGCACTTTGTAATGCTGGTAGTGGCAAACAGGTCTATCTGAGGGAACCCCCCAAGCATTTATGATCTGAGAAAACACTTCTTGATTCAGACACCACTCTATCTGCTGAACCTTTACCCGACTTAAATAGCCTGCTAGAGTGTTGAGGGTTCCCTTTCAGATGAACTGCCGAGATGGCCTTTCATGCGTCAGTATAGGTAGAAGAATGGCATTTGACCGATCAGAGCAGGGGATTTGGTCCCTTCCTTATGGTTTAGCTAAGCTACTGTTGAGGCATTGTCTGACCTTATCTGCATATCTCTGTCTGTTATGACTGCCTGAAACTGATCTAATGCCAAGTTGACCGCCAGGAGCTCTCTGAAATTTGACCTGGCTACCAAGGATCTTGTCCATTTTCCCTGCATCTGTTGATTGTCTAAGTGGGCTCTCCAACCACAACTGCTTGCATCTGTCGTGATTACCACTGGATTGGTTTGTCTCCACTCTTTTCATTTCTCTAGAACTTGTGGATCTGTCCACCACCTGAGATCCTCTAGGACACTCGGCCACAATCGGATAAGCCGATCCAGTTGCTTGTCGCACAGTTTTAGAAGGAAATTTTGGAACATTCTTGTTTGTAGTTGAGCCCATGGCATTGCCGGTATTGCAGAGGTCATGAGACCCAAGATTTTCATGATCTCCCTTTTAGAGACGTGAGGGACTGCAATTAATTATTGGGCTTCTGCTCTGATCTTGTCTACTTTTTTCTGTGGAAGAAAAATCTTTTGTTGAGTGCTATGTTGAGCCCCATAAATCTGCTGACTGGGTGATAGGGTGGATTTTTCTAGATTGATTACCCACCTGAGATTATTTATGAAGGACAGAGTCCTTTCCAGGGCAAATGGGAGCAATGGCATTGGTTTGTTTAACAGGAGAAGATTGTCTAAATAAGGGATCACCATGATTCCCTGTTGCCTGAGATAAGCCATCGGTTCTGCCACTATCTTTGTGAAGATCCTCGGAGATGAGGACAGGCTGAATGGCAGTGCCCTGTATGTGGTAGTGAAAGGTTTCTTGGTCTTTCTGAACCACAAACCTCAGATACTTGCGGTGCGCGTTCAGAATGGGTACATGCAGGTAGGCATCCTGTAAATCCAGGTTCACCATCAGGGCATTCTCTATCAGAATGTTCCTGACAGAGTAAATTGAATCCATTCTGAACTTTTTGTATCGAATGAATTAGAGGGAATGCCACTTTCTTTTTGTGGTCCCTTGGGAGCTTGGTCACTAAAAAGGAGGAGTGGGGGAGGGAATTCTAATCCCTCTTCCAGTGTTTGTAGCACAAACTGATTTTGGGTGACTGTTTTCCAGGTGGCTATGAACCTGGAGAGTCTGCCCCCTACCGAGTGTTCGTTGTCCGGATTGAGGCTTAGGCCCCTCTGAAGGTTTGTAGTGTAAATTAAGCCTCTTTTTGGACCCAGCCCGAGTCCCACGCCTCTTTTGCTCGTTTTGTCTAGGCTGAGTTATACATACCGTATTTCTGCCTCTTGGTCTTAGAAACATTGTCCCCTGACCAAGTTTTTAACCAAAGGGCCCTTACTTTAAAAATCCCTACCTATACTTTGGCAGTTACTACCATATTACTGGTTTCTGAAGAATGTCAATAACCAGTCCTGTCTCTTTAATTGTAACACTGTGGCCTGAGCTGCTCGACACTGCTGCCTACTCGCTGCCCTGCTCGGATGCGCTGTATAACCCTATATCCCCCAATGGACTCTCTGCTGCGGGTCCTGCCACTTATCTTGATGCTCCCTCCGACCTACATACTGGCCGGGGAGAAAATGCCGCCTTACTTCTTCCAGGTTGCTGCACGTGTATGCACCGGACCCGGAAGTGATGTCAGAGCGTCAGTTCCCAATTCCAGGCTCCACCCCCCAAAAATTATTTGGAGGGAAAATTTACCTGACAAAACAAAAAAAGGGCGAAAACACTCCGGTCAGTAACTTAAAGGGCCGGCACACCCGCAGCCTAAGTGATTTGCCCGGGACTTAAAGTGGACTGTCACCCACCCCTAATCTTATAGATTCCCGGGCCGATCACCCCCCCAAAACCCCCAAAAAACACACCTCATCGGCAGCGGCAGTCTCCGCCGCCGCCTCCCGCGCGCTCCTCTAGACGTGCGCGCGCCCGCGCCGGCCGTTTGTGAATGGCCGGCGCGGGCGCGCGCCCTGTCAGAGCGACGTGCGGGAGGCGGCGGCGGGCGCACTGTCTTGTCCGCCGCTTGTCCGTGGCTACGTGGGAGCGTGGTGAGGTGAGTTTTAGGGGCTTTCTGGGGGGTTTTACACAGCGGGACACCCCTAATCGGGGTGCCCCCCTGAAGTGGACCAAAACCCAGGATAGTCAAAATCCTGGGTGTGTGTCCACTTTAAAGGAGACATCGCTCTACTCGTGCTTAGTCAGACTATGTGGAAATTAGCCCTGGCCGCCCCAAGTCCACAGAAACTCCACCCGGATATAACACTAGGGTTCAGCGTGCTCTTTCAGGACTCTGGAGTGTTAAAATAAAAACTAAAATGAAAAAATCGAGGGTGCCCCGCTGCGTGAAACCCCCCAGATCGCCTAAGCCAACTCACCTCTTCCTGGTCCTACGGTGCATGCGCAGCCGCTAAACTAATCAGCGAAATCGGAGCCGCTGGTGTCACGCCGCCTAAGGCTTCGTCTAAGAGCAGCCGCTTCGAGCACGCTGACGGCCACATCCAAAAGTCAGAAAGGAAAATCCAGCAAATGTCAGTAGTTAAACATGATCAGAAGGATTTACCCTCAACATTTGCCCTATGACTTCCACTTTAAGCTTTCTAACAAATTCTTTCTCCCGGGACTAACATTCAATCGGTTACTTAGAGTGATGACAGTTTGTGCTATGTACAACTAGTTTTCTAAAATAGCATAATAGCATAATAAAGCTTCTGTTTTAACCACATACAAGGTTATAATTATGTATCGGGGGTGCCTGGCTGCATAAAACCCCCCATTTCGCCTAAGCCAACTCAACCTCTTCCCGGTCCTACGGCACATGCACAGCTGCTCGTCCAATTCGCGAGCGCTGACTGCCACATCCTCCACTACCACCTAAAAGGGAGCGTGCTTGCGCCGGCCATTCACACATGCCTGGCGCGGACACACACCCTGCTAGAGAGATTGCAGGGTGTGGCCGCAGCTCGCAAGTGCGCTGTTGAACCGGGAAGCAAGGTAAGTGTATGGGGCGACGTGGGGGGGGGTTCACACAGTGGGGCATCCCGATTTTGGATGCCCCAGGGGGAGGAAATTGATCGGCCCAGGAATCTTATAGATTCCCGGGCCGATCCCGGTGGGTTTTGGGTCACTTTAAACACACATAAAACAGGGCTAAGGAGTCCAGCTGTCTGAAACCCCTGGATCGTGGCACACACTTACCTAGCCGCCGTTTCAACTGGGTTTTGGTCCAATTTAAAAGTAAAAGCTTTTGTTAGGAAGGGAGTATGCAGTAGGAAAAACCTACTGTGTTTTTAACCCAGCATAACATTGGTCTGAATGTTTTATCTGGGGAGAGACACTTCCATGTTACATGCACATGGCCAGAAAAAACAGACACATCGCACTCTCTATAAATGTCAGAAAGGAAAATCCAGCAAATAGTAGTTAAACATGATCAGAAGGATTTGCCCTTCACATTTGCCCTATGACTTCCAATTTAAGATTTCTAACAATTTCCTTCTCCCGCAACGAACGTTCAATTGGTTACTTAGAGTGATGACAGTATGTGGTATGTACAACCAGATTTCGAAAATAGCGACTGGTACTTTGCATAATATAGCTTCTGTTTTAACCACATGCAAGGTTTTAATTATGTAAAAAGCCTTTCACTTGAAATGTATGTCTTATGTAGTTGGATACAAAAATACAATTCTGTGAGTACTCACCTGTAGAATTGATTTTATAGTATACAGCACGTCCAGTTCCAGTAATTCCTTACGTCTGGGTTATTCCGCCACAAGGTGGCGCAGTGGACTGCAGAAAGACTTAAGGCCACTCCTGAATAGCCAAGTACCTCCCACCAATTTCCAGTGTTGACAAGCAGTTATACAAGAAGCCGGAAGAATCCAAAAAAATGAATAACAACCCAAAATAAACTTGAACAATTACCATACAGAGGTAATCAGGAAAAATTATAACAAGGGAGGGGTGGAACATTACGTGCTGTATACTATAAAATCAATTCTACAGGTGAGTACTCACAGAATTGTATTTTTCCAAGTATACAGCACGTCCTGTTCCAGTAATTCCTTACATCTGGGACATCCAAAAGCAGTGTCCGTAAGGTAGGGTGGGATCCCCAAAGAGCAAAAGCGTGCCGTTTAAATCACTGCCGCCTGCAGAACTTTGCGTCCAAAAGCAGCGTCAGCTGAGGCCCTAACATCAACCTTGTAAAACTTGGAAAAAGTATGAACAGAAGACCAAGTTGCGGCCTTACAAACTTTTTCAACAGAAGCCTGGTGCTGAAAGGCCTAAGAGGCACCAATAGCACGAGTGGAATGAGCAGTAAGGCAGAAGGGAGGTTCCTTCCCCTTAGCAGAATAGGCTTGCACCACCGCCTGACTAATCCACTTGCTGATAGTGGACTTAGCCGGAGGCAAACCCTTCCTAGGACCAGAAGGAAGAACAAAAAGAGCATCAGTCTTCCTGCTACTTCTAGCTACCAAGTAAAATTTCCGAACCCTGACCACATCCAAAGGATGCAGAGTCCTCTCCTTGGAATTAGCAGGATTAGGACACAAGGAAGGCAAGACAATGTCCTGATTGAGATGAAAAGCAGACACAACCTTAGGCAAGAAATCTGGTTTAAAGCGAAACACCACCTCGTCCTGATGTCGCTCAAAATAAGGAGGTTTGATGGAAAGCGCCGCCAACTCAGAAACATGCCTGACAGAATTAATAGCCACCAAAAAGGCTACCTTGAGAGTCAAAATGGGCAAAGCAGCCTCACGGAGAGGCTCAAAAGGACGACCCTGCAGAGCAGATAACACCAGATTTAAATCCCAAACTGGTAACATAGGTTTACGTGGCGGACGCACATGAGAAACCCCCTGGAAAAAAGTCTTAACCAAACGGTGACTGGCAAAAGATTTTTGGAAGAAAATTGCCAAAGCTGATAAATGACCTTTGAGGGTACTAAGTTGAAGGCCCAAATCCAAACCATGTTGCAAGAATTCCAGAATTCTGGGAACAGAAAACACCCGACAGGGAAGAGATTTGGACTCACACCAGGCAATGTAAGCATGCCAGACCCTGTAGTAGATAAAGGACGAGGACTTCTTCCTAGCCCTAATCATGGTATCAACAACAGAGGCAGGCAACCCCTTTTCCCTCAAGATGGAGGTTTCAACAGCCAAGCCGCCAAAGCCAGCATTTGTAAATTGGGATGGCACAGCTGTCCCTGAGTGAGCAGTTTTGGATCCTTGGGCAGGACGTACTGATCTACTGCCAATTGCACGATGTCTGCGAACCACACCCTTCTTGGCCAACAGGGGGCCACCAGAATGGCTGCCACCCGGTCCTGGGTTATCTCGCGCAGCACCCTGCCCAACAGAGGGAACGGAGGGAGCACAAAGAGGAGCCGGAACCCCTTCCAAGGCATTGCTAGCGCATCCGTGGCGAAGGCCAGAGCGTCCTGAGACAGAGAGACAAAGAATGGAAGCTTGTGATTGTGACGGGACGCAAACAGATCCACATCCGGCAGACCCCAGCGACAGCACAGGGAGTGAAACACCCTGTTGCTGAGCGACCACTCCCCCAGCTGAGACATCCCCCTGCTCAGGGAGTCTGTCTCCAGGTTTTCCACCCCCGGGATGTAAACTGCCGATATACAGGGGACATTCTCTTCTGCCCAGGACAGTATCAGGGACACTTCCTTGAGGGCTCGCTTGCTCAGAGTCCCTACCGGATGATTGATGTAGGCAACCGCCGTCTGGTTGTCCAAGCGGATCTGAACAGCCCGACCCCGAAGGTGTGGGGTCAATTGGGGCGAAAACCAACCTTACCGCCCTCAGTTCCAGAATGTTGATAGGAGTATGGGCCTCCTGGGGGCCCCACTGACCCTGGAATTTCAAGGACTTCCAGACCCCCCCAACCTGTCAGACTGGCATCTGTAGTGACAGTCTCCCAGTCTCCCAGCAAGGGGACAGAAAGGTCCTGCCCACCAAGAGGTTCCTTGAGTCCAGCCACCACGAGATGGACCGTCTGACCAGGGGGGACAGAACAAATACCTGATCCAGGGACACAGGGTTCCGATCCCACACTGATAACAGGTGTAGCTGAAGAGGTCTCATGTGAAACTGAGCATAGGGTACCGCCTCGAAGCAAGACACCATCAGGCCCACCAGTTGCATCCCCTGCCGGATGGAGGGATGATGACAAAAGAAGAAACTGGGCCTGTGCTTGAAGACTCTCCACCTTCCATTGAGGGAGAAAAACCTTGACCTGAGATGTATCCAGAGTCATGCCCAGAAAGGACCTCACCAGTGACGGGGACAGGAAAGATTTGGGATGGTTGATCACCCAGCCGAAGGACTCTGAGCGTAGGGTCTCCATGCGAAAATTCTTGAATCTGACAAACTTGTTGAGGTGCTTTAAATCCAAGATGGGCCTGAGGGACCCCTCCTTTTAGGGAACAGTGAATAGACTGGAGTTGAAGCCTCTGCCCCTTTCCCTGAGAAGCACAGGGCAGATGACCCCCAACTCTAAAAGGTTTCGGACCGCAAGCCGCAAGCCCTGAACTGACAGGGGGTTTTGAGCCATCCGGGATCTGATAAATCTTGGGGGCGGCCAGGCTGCAAACTCTATCTTGTATCCAGAGGACACCACCTCCTGAATCCATCTGTCTGCTACACGTAGCCTCCAGACGTGAGCAAAGAGCCGAAGCAGTCCCTCCACCCGGATGGGTGAGGGCGCCTCCTCATGCCTGAGGGGGCTTGTGGGAGGATTTGGGCTTGGGACCCCTTGAGAGCCCGGGGACGGCCTCGTCCTCTACCCCTGCCCCAATAGTCTCTGCGTGCCCCAGCAAAGGAAACTCCTCGACCAGCCCTGGAAGTGCGGAAGGAGGGGAGAAAAGCACCGGTCCCCCGAAAGGGCCAAGACGGCCTCCTACGTTGAGGCAGCCTACCCCCCCTGGCAAATAGGTCTAAGCGTTTACCAAAGAGCCGCAGCCCCTTAAAGGGAAAACCAGTGATGGCCTTTTTAGCAGCATTATCAGCCACCCACTGACGTAGCCAGACAGAGCGTCGTATAGCCACCAACAGAGCAGAAGTCCTACCACACATTCTAATGGCATCATCCATGGCAGAAAGGATATATGCAACAAATTCATAGCAAAGTAGGAGAGATCTATAATCCTCACCTCCCGCGTCATCAGAGGCCCCATCTATGAGACACTTAAGCAACCCTTTAATAGCAATAGCAGTTATGGCAGAGGCACAAACCGGGCGCAGTGCAGTCCCCACACAGGCAAAAGCATGACAGGACAGCTGGTCCAAGCGCCAGTCCTCACCATCCGCAGGGTAGTAGTGTCAGGTGAATGCATGACTGATGTGTTAGACAACCCTAGGACAGGCGCGTCCAACTCGGGAGGACAGGACCAACGCTTAATCACATCAGCAGGAAAAGGATACCTCCTGTCCCAACTCTTGGGCATCCCAGGTAGCTTACTAGGGCATTCCCACTCCTTGAGCACCAGGTTATTAAAGTGATTCTGCTCAGGGAACTCCAAGCGGCGATCGGGGGTGCCCCGCTGTGTGAAACCCCCCAGGATGCCCGCAAATCCTACCTGTTCCTCGTTCCAACGGCACATGCTCGGGCCGCCGCCACCTCTCGCGCATCCCTCTAGCAGGGCACGCTCCCTTTAAGAGTGATGCAGAAGAGGCGGCGGCGGCGGGCGCTCTCACCTTGTCCGTCGACGGACACTGTTCGGGATGCCCCGTGGAAGTGGACCAACACCCAGGATAGTGAAAATCCTGGGTGTTTGTCCACTTTAACAGAATGGAAAAGCTCACCCTGCTGCTGTGGAGCCACGGCAGGAGGGGAAATACAAAGGACTTCAAAAATGTGAGTCAATAACCTTTCAGTGTCATCTGAGGACCATGGGCATCACCATATAACTTAGACTGTTCCTCAGAGGATTCTGAATCAGAGAATAATTCCCCCTCCTCGAGGGGGTAAAAGCCCGAAAATGAGTAAAGTCCCTCATCCTCCACAGGAAAGAGGGAAGCAGCGGGAGATAAATGCTGCTTCTTAACAGAAGCCTTACGCGGGGCTGACCCAGCAATATGCTTTTCAATGCTGGCCACCCGTGAAGCCAATTCATAATGAGACTCCCCGCCTGTGTCCCTCACTGGGGGTCAGATGCAAGCGTGGGGGGTAGGCAAAGCAGAAAGGGGCATCCCAATGAGGCTCACCATAGAAGGACTGTCGCCAGCTACCCTTTGGTACAGGGTCTTGCGGCCCGGAGCCAAGCTCCTTCAGCACCTGACCCTAGTGCTGTCCTACCTTCACCCGAACCGTCAGCCGAGGCTGGGAGGCAGTGGGTCCAGAACAGGTGGAAATAAGCCTGCAGGGCCCAAGGCTTGAAAAGCCCCACTCCCTGCGCAGTAGAGAGCCATCTTCTATCTTCGCAGTCCAGACTGCAGAGAAACACTGGAAATTGGTGGGAGGTACTTGGCTATTTATGGGACCGGGAGTGGCCACAAGTCTTTCTGCAGTCCACTGCGCCACCTTGTGGCGGAATAACCCAGACATAAGGAATTACTGGAACAGGACGTGCTGTATACTTGGAAAAAACTTATTTTGCATACAATGGTGACGTTTTACTGTCTAATTGCCACAATGGTTCTGGAAAAGGTACAAATGCAATGACTTAAATCAGAACTACATTCACATCCCTCAGAGTCAGTATTATGAAATCTGTTCATGGACTTTTTGTACCTATACTAACAGCTGATATATTTCTGAACATGATGAACACAATGCCATGAACCTCCAGAGAATTCCTGATTAAGAGAGATAAATGATTTTCTATTCTTTGACTCTTTGACTTGAGTTTTCACAGGACTGAAAAATGAACAATGATGCGTTCTTGCTTAAAAGAAGAAAACTTCAGTACGCCGGATTATTTTACCCATTATGCAGAGTATTTAGTGTAATGTAATGACAATCACAATAGAACACCCTATATAGCCTCACTCTGTGATATCCTTCATTCAGATTTTGCTATGTTGCTCTCAGCAGCAATAAAAGCTGAATAGAGTGAGCACCACTGGCTGTTTCTTCGTGTCTCTGTGCCAGTGATTCAGAAATGCCCGATGTGTGTACACGCCTCTGCTGAAGTAGATCAGGGGGATGCGGCCCTAACTAACTAATGTTTGATGGTTTTAAAACAGACCAAAACCCTCTAAATCTGGCTGGCGCTCTGTTCCAGATAGAGCTGTATTTTGTGCATCAATATGCATGGCATACAGTGGTGCTTGGACTAGAGCTCACAAATGCACCGTGGGGGTCCAGAGAATAGGTACGATTTTGGGGGGATCCAGGGGGTTTCACACAGCGGGGCATCCAAAATTGGGATGCCCCAGAAAAGCATATCAAGGCCTGGGATGGTAAAACTCTGGCTGTAGCAGCATCCCAACTTCTAAGGGGCTCCCTTGGAAAAGCATTGGGCCTATACCAAAGGCCATAGGGGCTTATGTGCCACCATGACAAGAGACCTCTGAGTTTTATGCCTGGTGAATTTCTATTTTATTATTCCTTTTATAAAATGAAAGCTACACTAGCGCTGTGTGTCGTATCCCATCATGTCCATTTTAGTATTTGCAACATTCAACATCAAGTATAAAAATAGATATATTTTTAGGCTGGTATTCTTCCTGCTAAAAAAACAAACACCTCTTCAACACCTTAAGCCTTTGCCTTGCCTACAACCTCCCACCCCCCAAACAGCAGCAGAGCAGTTTCCCCCATTCTTTATGAGTAAAAAGGGAAATTTGTGTACTCACCTTCTGCTTGGCATTTCTGGGATTACGAACAAGACACCCGTCTTACATCGCTCTCGAGTAGCAGCCAAGTAATACTTTAATGCCCCACTCCCTGCGCAGTAGAGAGCCATCTTCTATCTTCGCAGTCCAGACTGCAGAGAAACACTGGAAATTGGTGGGAGGTACTTGGCTATTTATGGGGCCGGGAGTGGCCACAAGTCTTTCTGCAGTCCACTGCGCCACCTTGTGGCGGAATAACCCAGACATAAGGAATTACTGGAACAGGACGTGCTGTATACTTGGAAAAAACTTATTTTGCATACAATGGTGACGTTTTACTGTCTAATTGCCACAATGGTTCTGGAAAAGGTACAAATGCAATGACTTAAATCAGAACTACATTCACATCCCTCAGAGTCAGTATTATGAAATCTGTTCATGGACTTTTTGTACCTATACTAACAGCTGATATATTTCTGAACATGATGAACACAATGCCATGAACCTCCAGAGAATTCCTGATTAAGAGAGATAAATGATTTTCTATTCTTTGACTCTTTGACTTGAGTTTTCACAGGACTGAAAAATGAACAATGATGCGTTCTTGCTTAAAAGAAGAAAACTTCAGTACGCCGGATTATTTTACCCATTATGCAGAGTATTTAGTGTAATGTAATGACAATCACAATAGAACACCCTATATAGCCTCACTCTGTGATATCCTTCATTCAGATTTTGCTATGTTGCTCTCAGCAGCAATAAAAGCTGAATAGAGTGAGCACCACTGGCTGTTTCTTCGTGTCTCTGTGCCAGTGATTCAGAAATGCCCGATGTGTGTACACGCCTCTGCTGAAGTAGATCAGGGGGATGCGGCCCTAACTAACTAATGTTTGATGGTTTTAAAACAGACCAAAACCCTCTAAATCTGGCTGGCGCTCTGTTCCAGATAGAGCTGTATTTTGTGCATCAATATGCATGGCATACAGTGGTGCTTGGACTAGAGCTCACAAATGCACCGTGGGGGTCCAGAGAATAGGTACGATTTTGGGGGGATCCAGGGGGTTTCACACAGCGGGGCATCCAAAATTGGGATGCCCCAGAAAAGCATATCAAGGCCTGGGATGGTAAAACTCTGGCTGTAGCAGCATCCCAACTTCTAAGGGGCACCCTTGGAAAAGCATTGGGCCTATACCAAAGGCCATAGGGGCTTATGTGCCACCATGACAAGAGACCTCTGAGTTTTATGCCTGGTGAATTTCTATTTTATTATTCCTTTTATAAAATGAAAGCTACACTAGCGCTGTGTGTCGTATCCCATCATGTCCATTTTAGTATTTGCAACATTCAACATCAAGTATAAAAATAGATATATTTTTGGGCTGGTATTCTTCCTGCTAAAAAAACAAACACCTCTTCAACACCTTAAGCCTTTGCCTTGCCTACAACCTCCCACCCCCCAAACAGCAGCAGAGCAGTTTCCCCCATTCTTTATGAGTAAAAAGGGAAATTTGTGTACTCACCTTCTGCTTGGCATTTCTGGGATTACGAACAAGACACCCGTCTTACATCGCTCTCGAGTAGCAGCCAAGTAATACTTTAATGCCCTGAACACATCGAGGGAATGCAGGATTCACTCCTTAAGGCAAGTGGGACGACAGCACAAAGAGGGTGTTTAAGATGGAAGGGAGAGACCACCTTGCCAAAAAATCCTGCTTCACATGAAACACCGCTTTGTCTTCATGCAGCACCAAAAAGGGTGATCTGATCAAAAGCGCTGCCAGCTCAGAAATCCGCCAGATGGAGGTGATCGCCACTAGAAAGACCACCTTTAAAGTGAGCATCGCCAGGGAAACCTCCGCCATGGCTTTAAAGAGAAGGCCCTGAAACGCTGATCCAGATCAGGTCCAGATTAAGGGCGGGACTATTTACCTTCGTGGAGGCCAAACATGCACAGCGCCCTGCATGAAGGTGTGCACTAACCTATACCCTGCGAATGTTCGTTGGAAATAAAATAGACGAGCCAGGACCTGGCCTTAAGAGTGCTGGGCTGTAGGCCAGTGTCCAGGCCTTGCTGGAGGAACTCCAAAATTTCAGAAACCTCCTACAGGAATGGCCCTTAGATTCGCACCAAGAGATGAAGGCCCTCCAAGTCCACACGAACCCCTCTCACCAAACTGCTGCAGAAAATCTGGGCGGTTGGGGAGTCCCCACAGGGGCTCGAGGCTGACCAGAACTGTCAACCACACCTTTCTGGGCCAGCGTGGGGTGATCAGGATGACAGGAATCTGCCCGCAGTTGACCTTCTTTAACATGCGACCCAGAAGTGGCAGTGGCGGAAATGCGTAGAGCAGGCTGTATCCTGACCAGGGAATAACCAGGGAATGGCCAGCGTGTTGACCGGCACGGCCAGGGGGTCTCGCACCCTGGACATGAATCTCTGGACCTTCCTCCTGGTACCCCCCTGAGGATTTATGTAGGCCACCGCTGTGGAATTGCACGACTGTACTCTGACTGGAGGGCCCGGAGCTGGGCCAACCAATGTCTGAAAACCAGCAGAATAGCCCTCAGTTCCAACACATTGATTGGAAGACTGCTCTCCTGCTGGTCCCAAAGGCATCTGGTTGTTCAGAATGCCATCCCAACCTGTAAGACTGGCATTTGTGGTTGAGTTGACCCACTGGAATGGCAGGAAAGACCGGCCCACTGCCAGCAACTGCTGATCCAGCCACCAATTCAGGGATCCCAAGGCAAGTGACAGTCCAATGTCTGCCCAGTCCTGCACTATTTCAATAGGAACAGCATTTGTAGAGACCTGGAGTGGAACTGGGCATACGGGACTGCCTCTATGGACACCATTAGGCCAAGGAGACGCATGCCCTGTCTGATCGTGGAAAGTTTGACCTCATCGCCTCCTGAAGCCATGCCCTTCTGCACTGGAAGAAGGAGCCAGGCCCATCTAGTATCCGATGTCAAGCTTAGATGAGTCACCACCATGGCCAAATTAGGTTGCCACCTTGGAGGGAACCCCCTGGGACTTAGGGTAGTTGATCACGCATCCGAAAAGTTCCAGCATGGACAACGAACGAACGAACATCCTGCAGTGCCTCTTCCAAAGATGGGGCTCGGATGAGCAAGTCATCCAGGTATAGGGTGATGTGCACACCCTGCCTCCGCAGGAGTGCCATCACCACCACCAAGATCTTTGAGAACATTCGCGGGGCAGTGGAGAGTACGAACGGCAGTGCCACAAATTGAAAATGCCAGAATGTCCACCACAAAGTGCAGGTATTGTTGCTGACCAGGGAAAATCATAACTTGCTGATAAGCATCCTTTATGTCCACCATGGCCAGAAAATACCCCCCTGTTGCAACGACGTCACAACCGACCTTCCGTTCAGAACTTCCACACCTGAACGTAACTGTCCAGATTCCAGAGATCCAGGATCGGCCGAACGGACCAGTCCTTCTTGGGGATAACAAACAGTATTGAGTAGAAGCCACAGTCTTGCTCTGAGGGGGGCATCTGTACTACAACGTCCCGGCATGGCAACAGCTCTATCGCGCGGTCACGAGCCATTGCCCTGTCCACTACGTGAGAAGGCTCAGGCGCCACAAAGCTGTGTGGAAGCCTGGTCCAGAACTCGGTATCCAGAAGAAACAACCTCCTGGACCCAGGTGTCAGATGTCCATTCCCCCCCATCCAATCGCATATGGGCTGCTGAAGTCTGTTGAAAAATCAGCAACCTGAAAAACAACTTCCTCAGTTTCTATTTCTGTGGAAGCCTATTCAACGTCCCACCCGTGGCTGTCCAGACCAGGTCATAAAGGGCTTGCCAAAAAGACGACCCCCAAAAAGAGGAGGGCAGTAAGGGTATTCTTTCGAAGCATTGTCGGCTGAGAACTGTTTCAGCCAGACCATGTGTGCCGCAAGGGTACCAACAAGGCAAGCCCCCTAGCCACCAAGTCGTCCATAGCCGCCACAATGTATCTGTAGAACTCTATAGCGAAGACGTTCAAGCGAAGTGCAGAGGAATTTGAACATCCATCTCACACATGCCTCCTCTGCTGCTTCATCCAGTCCTTACCTTTCATAGCAGCCATGGACATGGCGCAAGCTGGACACATGGGTGACCCCACCATGGAGATTGCATGTCTGGGCAGATGGTCAAACCTCCTATCCACCGGGGTTTCTCAAGGCCGCACTGAAGTAGGGATAAGGGTGAGCCGAGCCAGACCCGACACCAGTTTGTCTACTCAGGTGGCGAAGACCAAACCATGACCGCCTTATCTGGAAAGGGGTACATGGCATCCAGGACCTTGGTAAGAGACAGAGTTTCTCCCACTCCTTTGTCAGCAGCCTGTCGAAATAGGCAAGCCTGGAAAAATCTGCCTGACCTTACGGCACTTGTAGGGTTCATCTCTCAAAGCTGCTGCTTCGGCCGAGGGGTAGAGACCTATGGGAGCCCAACCATCTAGCTTAGGCCCACCACCAGCAGCCATAGGGAAGGCAGACAGCGGCTAGGATGGGTGATGACCCAGGGGTTACAGGGAATGGGGGTTCAGTGTGAGGCACACAGGAGAAAGGGGTACATGGCATCCAGGACCTTGGTAAGAGACAGAGTTTCTCCCACTCCTTTGTCAGCAGCCTGTCGAAATAGGCAAGCCTGGAAAAATCTGCCTGACCTTACGGCACTTGTAGGGTTCATCTCTCAAAGCTGCTGCTTCGGCCGAGGGGTAGAGACCTATGGGAGCCCAACCATCTAGCTTAGGCCCACCACCAGCAGCCATAGGGAAGGCGGACAGCGGCTAGGATGGGTGATGACCCAGGGGTTAGAGGGAATGGGGGTTCTGTGTGAGGCACACAGGACGGCCACCTTGCAAGGCCCTGACCCTCAGGGCTCAGACCTAGTCGGGTGAGCCCCGGTGCGCTTACCTGGACCCAAGAGCACTCCCCTTACTCTGCATGATCCAGCGCTATAGGCTTGGAAACCAACTTCAGGAATCTAACTGGGGTCCCCAGGAATGCTACAGCTGGTGAGGGGCTGGGACACAGTCGGAGCCCCTGGTCAGCACTGTACTACAGAAAAAAAAATCTTCAGATATCTTCACAGTTCCTTGCGACTGCAAGAAAAGAACTGAGCAAATCACACCACAGCCAGTCATATATAGGCCAGGAGGAGCTAGTTTTTTTTTCTCGCAGTTCCAGCCTACGGCTGAGATTGACTCATGCACTGCTACTAGTGGTGCCCCGGAATGAGATGAGAAATCAATGATATCCAAGCTGGCCTAGCCCCTCTAATCATTTCAACCCCCCCTCCAGACTATTTCCCCAACTTATTTCACTCAGAACAAAGGCTGCCCTCCCTCATGTCTAAGGTCGATCTCACTACTCTGCTCTTTTGACCCAATTTCATTCAACCTAATACCACAGCTGTCCTCATCCCCCCTCTCAACAGACCAGAACCTCAAGGGTATATTGAAAGCCACAAACCCAAACAAGCTCTTTTAGAGGCTCTGCCGTGCATGTTCCAGAGCTATTTCCTTCTTAGAGGACGCCTCAGCCAAGACAGTTAGAGCCCCGGAAAAGACTATTGCCCTTGTCAATTCTGTCAGAAGAGCCAAATGGTTAAAAAAACCTAGCAGCTAAGGCCAAGCTATGTGGAATCCCTTTTGAAGGGAATATTTGTAATCCCCCACATTTCTCTGACAAGCCCTCACATTTCCTTGACAAGTCTCATTCCTGACACAGAGCCTGAGGTAGATGGATGGCAAACTTTTTTCTCTGTCAATTGGCAATCCATAAACTCAAATCCTTTCGTTCCCAGGGTTATCAGCTGGAACTTCATTCCAAACCCCTGAAGAAGTTCTTGGTTACAAAATTGCCTTGAGATCCCAGGAAAAAGGAGGCCTTTCCCTAGCAATACAAAAATTACTGTACAAGAAAGTTATCAAAATAGTACCTGAGCCTCAGCAGAAGGCAGGTTACTCTCATACCTTCCTGGTTCTGAAATCCTTGGGTACTTTCAGAATGATCCTCAAACTGAAGCCCCTGAATCACTTCATTGTTTACAAAAAAGTTTAGAATCGGGTCAATTTTCACGATATGAAACTTGCTCAGAGCAGGGAACTTCATGGTGAACATAGACTTACAAGACGCCTACCTACAGATACCAATTTTTCAGGGTCACAGAAAATGTTTAAGGTTTGAAATCCTCCTAGATTCAACTGTCCTGCACTTTCAGTAAAGGGCCTTACCATTTGGAATCTCCTCGGACCCTTGAATCTTCACCAAGATTCTGGCCAAAGCAATGAACATCTATTAACGGGGAACATGGAGCTCCTACTGCTTTACAATCTCTCGGTGACACAGAACCTAATGGCTTGACTAAGCTGGATTGTAAACCTTGAGAAATCAAACCTAGTCCCCTCCAGGAGATGCAGATTCCTAGGGTTCTGTCTAGACAGCGCAGAATCAAAGATTTATTTTCCCTCAGACAAACAACAAAAATAAACAACACACTTCTGTTGACTTCGTCAACAAGAATCTGCATCCCTGAGAGGGATTATGAGGATTCTGGGTCCAATTACATCGGCATTTCTTGCAGTGACATTGGCTCAATTACACTCCAGACACCTCCAGTCTTTTCTGTTACAAGTCTGGGATCACAATCCACAGAGTCTAGACAATCGGGTAAGTCTACTCGAATCAATCAAAGACAATCTGTTCTGGTGGCTCGATCCTCTGATACTGCAGGATGGCAGGGATTGGAGACAGATACAGCCTTTAGTATTGAAAGCCGTAGAGCAAGCCCTTCTCCATTTTCATCATCTTTTGACGGGGAATGTGCAGGTGAGATCAGACAATACCACGGCAGTAGCCTATGCAAATCAGAAAGGCGGCGCCAGATCTGTAGTCCTACAAGAGCTAGCATCCTCCTTCCTGCTGCCCCTCCAACACCACTTAAGGTCCCTTTCAGCTGTGCACTTGAAAGGATCAGTGAATGTAGTGGCAGGTTTTCTGATAAGGACCAAAGTATCTCAGTCAGCAGATAGCACTAAGATGGGGGGATACCTTCATTGGGCTCCATAATACCTTCCATCTAGATAGAGAAATGAGGCCAACAGTAGGCGAGTATGAGTGGGGGTGTGTTAGTTACTGTACACATGTTTATATATGTGTATGTTTAGTTACTGGTAATTTTCCTCTCTATAAGGGGACGGTTGTAAATTGTAATTGTAATTTGAAATGCATACATAAATAAAAAAGCATAAAAAAGATGGGGGGATCCCTAAATAGATCTGTTTGCAACAGCCCAGAACAGTATATGTCCTACATTTTCTTCTCTGTGTCGGGTCACATTGGTTGGACGCCTTGGCACAAGACTGAAATTTCTTTCTAGCCTATGCCTTTCCCCCTTCAACGTCTACCACAGGTAATAAGAAAGATGGCTGAAGAAAATGCAACAGTGATACTGGTCGTGCCAAAAATAAGTTTGCAGCCCAAATCAACATGTCCAGATATAGTCCGTGGCCGTTAACCCAGGAAGCAGATTTATTAATGCAGGGTCCAATCTGGTACCTAAATATCCAGAATATTGACTGCCTGGATCCTGAAAGGACAATCTTAAAAAAAGTACCAACAAATGTGCAAAAAATAAAAAATGTGAATAAATACACATATGATCCTGTGCTAAATACCCTCCAAGAGACCTGACTTGTATTACCAGAAAATATATATATTTTTTTTTACACACACCATGTACAATATAACTAAATAAGCGTAACTATCAATTAACAATGTAACTAAATAAGTGTAACTATCAAATGGCAGCAGATGAGGTTAACTATGAATACAAAAAGTAACATTACCCAATAAAAAAATACCACAGAGGGACACTATGTAACAAAAAAATTATACCACCAATGAAAGTGCCAGCAGCCAACGCCTGTAGAGGGAGGAGTGGGAAGGAGAGGCTCAAGCTCATCACCTACGCTCGTGGCTGCCCATGGCGCTTCTGTCAAGTGAGTTAACAAAGTCACATTTTAAACCACTTACAAAGGTGTCAGATAAGATCCTAACTTTAAAGATGAGTTTCCTACTAGCAATTACCATGGCTTGCAGGGTCAGCTACCTGCAGACTCTTTCCATTCAGGAACCATTCTGTACAGTCCTTACAGACAGCGCCATTCTTCGACCCGATCCCTTGTATCTGCCAAAAGTTGAAACTAACTTTCACAGATCTCAGGACATTATTCTCCCATCCTTTAAGAACAATCAGCAGGATAAGGAGTATATGTCAAATTCGTTAGATGTCAGAAGAGTCCTGGTGCTCTACTTAGAACGAACACATACGTGGAGAAAGACAGGCAGACTCTTTGTCTCATTTATTAGGGATGGCCGCCTCCAAGGCTTCCACTGCCAGGTGGATTAGGCAGGCCATCTCCCTAGCATGCACATGTATGGACACCCCTCCTCCTTACACTGCAGCACATTCCCCCAGGGCAGTCTCCACTTCCAGGGCAGAGTGATCAAGGGCTTCTTTGGTAGAGATCTGCAAGATTGCCACGTGGTCTTCTCGTAATACTTTTCTTAGGCACTATAGACTGGACCTCCTGTCAGATTCCCAACAGGCCTTTGGAATAAGGTTCCTTCAATCAGCATCCCGCCCTTAAACCTAGTCTTAAGTGTCGGGCATGGGGTCTCTAACGGATCGGGCCAGTCGATTCATCGACCACCATCTACAACCTTTGGTGCACCAGTTGCCTTCGTTCCTGAAAGACACAGGTCACCTTTTACGCATCCTCGATGGACTGACAGTGCCCCCGGGGACCCTGCTGGTGGGCCTGGATGTGGAGGCCCTTTATTCCAGTATTTCTCACTATCAGGGGCTATTAGCAGGAAGGGACGCTGGTGACGTCACGCAACGCGTAGACGGAGGGGCAGTGGGCTGGTGGTCGTTTTCATATGTAAGTGATTTGTTCTTATCCTTTTTTTCTGTTTGGGGGTTTCATTTCAGTAGCCCTCCCGGCTGGTTCTTGCATTATATTTCACTTATTTCCCTAGTTAGATTAGGTATTAGGGTGTTTGGTTATTGCACTTGCACTTTTATTGATGTAGGGTACGATGTAACATGGTTGTTTGTTTAAAATAATGATGCTGGATATGCACTGAAGCACTTTATTATCCTTTGTACCAGCCAGACAGTATTAATTTTGTAATGTTTGCTAGATTGATTGTATTTTCCACTTGCCCCCTGCCCATTATATGTGGGTTCTTCTCCCTTCCTTATTGACATTGTTTTGTCTTGGATGTTTTTTAAAGTTGTCTTCCGAGTATGTAGTTAATGTGGTATTGCTATTAAACAAATAAATGAATTTTTGTATAATAAAATAATTAGTAGTGGTGCCATACATTACAGGGGTGTCTTGGAAGGAGTGGGACCTTCCGCTGTCTTTAGTTATTAATGGTAATATTACCCCGTGTGCACACTACATCCTGAGTTATTCTGTGCAGTGGTGCAGTCTCATATCTTTGTTTTTAGTACAATTATACCATCAGGTACAGGGTACGGCGATGGGGACTACTTGTGCCCCATCATATGCCAACCTGTACCTTGGCCGTTGGGAGAGAGAGTTGTGGGGTGAGGACGGTCTTGCGATGTAACTGTGCCACGTTCTCACGTGGCACAGGTACATCGATGACATCTTCATTTTATGGACCGGCCCCAAATATTTACTGGAGGACTTCATCAAAATCCTGAATCTAAATAACCTAAATGTAAAGTTCACACATGAAGTTAGTGAGAATCAAATTAATTTCCTGGAACTGACAATTTACGTTGACGCACAGGGACAACTCCATTCAGACTTTTTCCGTAAGACATCAGCTGCGAACACAATTTTACGAGCCTCAAGCTTTCATCCCCAACATCTATTGCGCAGCATACCTTACGGGGAATATCTCCGAGTTCGCAGGAACTGCACAAATGATAGCAATTTTTAAAAAGTCGCAGATGAGATCAGGGATAGATTGTTCAAAAGGGGTTATAGTAAGAGGACTCTATCGACTGCTTACAAAAAAGCTTCAGCTAGGCCCAGTTCAGAAATATTGTACAAACCGAAAGTGCAATCGAAGGAACGACCTTTGGCCATTACCCTCACGTATTTGGCACATCAGTATACATTAAAGAACATTTTTAAACGACATTGGCACCTATTAACGAATGACTACAATCTTAGGGAGATTATACCAGCTAAACCACAATTTATTTTTAGACGGGCAAAAAACCTCCGGGACAAACTGGTTAACAGCCATTATACAGGGAGGGATCGCATTAAATGCTGTAAGACTACAGGCACATATCAGTGCCAAAAAAGATGTAGCTGCTGTCAGTTCATTAAATCAGGAAAAACCATAGAAATACCAGGTCAGGAACCCATACAATCTCAACACTTTGTCAATTGTGAAACGTCCCACGTGGTGTATGTATTAACATGCCCATGTGGATGCTTCTATATTGGCAAAACCAATAGACCTCTGAAAAAGAGGATTTACAAACACCAGTATGATATATGGTCAGCTAACACAAAGACACCTATAGGACGACACTTCTTCCGCTTCCACAATCAGGAGCCGAAGGGCCTGTTAGTCCAGGGGGTGGACCGTATCCACCCACACATAAGGGGTGGCAACATTGAGAAAACTACCCTCCAAAGAGAAACTCGTTGGATAAGTAAAACAAAAGCCCACGAACACCCTGGTCTCAATGAGACGATTAGTTTTGCCTCATTTTTGGGTTAGGGTGTTTGCCAACCAAAGAGCAGTGTGAATGTTTATGTTATATAGTTTTTTTTTTTTTTTTTTTTACATATAGACAGCATTATTTTTGACAACGATAGGATTTATATATAGAGGTAGTAGAAATAGGAAAGGGGTGTTTAGTACCTTTTAGTTGTGATGACGGAATCCAACTACCTATAATACTTGGCTGACCTCAGCTTAGACTGGCAAGAATCATAGGAGGAATTGCGTCCCATTGAATGGGAGTTTAGATTCCACGCATAATAGGACTGTTTCTTATCATTTCTTAAGTTCCCATTGCTGTATAAGGGCACGGTTTACATATGGTTCAGTTTCCCTGGCTACCGGTTGGGTTCTGGAAAACCTTAATAAATGTTACACCTTTTTGAATACATGATGGCAAAAATTGTGTTGTAATGATCTAATGTTTTTGACCAATTTATTAACCATAACCGGAGTGAGGGAACGGATGTGACCGGGGGGGGCAGGTGCGACGGGGGGGGGGTTGACGAGTCCCCCCAGGTATTTTTTACCTGGGGAGGGAGGTCGTGGGTGTGGAGGGGGGGGCGCTCGAATCACCAGCCGGCACCGAGACTGCACGCATATCAACGTCCGTGTTCCCCACGCACTGCAGGGGACCGGATGGACGTGCGGTGTGCCGGGTGGCTTGCCGCGCCTCTGCCCGACATGGCTGGACATCGATCTCCGGCGGGGTCGGGGAGGCGCATATGTCATCCCGCGACGCGCGCGGGACCCCCAGTGTCCTGGCGCTCTTGCGTTGGGTAGGTGATTGTTGCAGCCCCCTCCCCCCATCTCTTCCCCCGTGTGTGCTTTGTCCCCCATGGGTGAAGGCGCGTCGCAGCACTCTTCACATTCAGGCTGTACGGGGGTCAGCAGGGAGGTGTGACCCGGACGGAGTCACTCCAGCCTCCCACCAGCCCGACAACAAGCTGCCTAGCAGGAGGCACCCACTGAGTCCCCGAGTTAGATACAGCCACTGAACCGCAGTAAGTAAAATGTAATCAGATAACTCTTCTGATTCTATTGGTATAGTTACTTTATGGGAAGCCCATTGATGAGCCTGCTTGGTGTGCATTTTTCATTATTGTAGATGGGATACTGAATTATGATGCATACACGTTCCTTTTGTTCTTGGCATTCAGTCACCATCCAATGACTATATGCGGATTTCAGGTACTTTTGTGTGTCCATACCTGCATCTATGACTAAGAATGTTGATGTTATGATTGTCATATTGAATTGTTTCTTTTTGTGTACCCTTTCTTCTTTCCTTTTGCTCTTTTTTCACTTATGCAATGTATAGGCTGAAATTGCATTGGCAACATTGGCAACAGCTGAATGATTTTTACAAGGTGAAAAGAGGTGCAGAAGAAGCCCTAAATAGGGCGAAACTAGTCCACCTTCACCACTAAGTTAACTTGTTTTCCAAGTGTTGTATTTCTCTAAAGTGCCTTGGCCGTATATGAAGTGTTACATTTTCCCTTGTATCAATTTGTTGATTAAGCTTACCTATTGTAAGAGCCTGGATCGCTACACGAAAAATCATGTAAATAATATTTTTAAATTGGAGATGATTTATTCTCATGAAGGAGGGGAGGAATGGATTTACCACCTCACTCCTCTTTTTATTATTGTTCAGATCAAATAAAGTTTGTATATTTTTTCAAATGTGATAGCATAAGCGAATTTGTTACGGTGTGGTCACACTTGGAGGTCTTAAAAATCTGGGGTTGACCTATACCCAGAAACATACTGTTAGTCTTAAAGGAGCCATAGCACTCAACCCTGCTAGCTTGCAGACCAACCTAAAAACTGTCTCTAAATTTGGTTAAAACAAGACGGCTCGGTCACACACATCTGCAGTAGTATGCTTAAGCTGCACCACCAAGCGCCAAGATGCCGCTGTGGGGTGCAGTCCTAACTCCCTAAATTTGGGACATACTATGCAATAGATAAATTGGGAGTAGGCTTACCGGAGGTTGACCTAAACCTCAAGTGCAGCCCATGGGGTGGAAGGGTCGAAGACCTTGCAATACAGCCTAGGCCCCACACCCCATGTGCTTGAACAAATTAAAAAAAAACAAAGGAGGGGTGGCAGTGCTAACGTGCAAATGGTCTGAGCGGCTGCCACCCCTCCTTTGTTTCTTTTGACCTTAATACTTCTTCATACTTTCAAGTGGCCATCCTGAAGGATGAAGGGAGGAAATTCCCATTAGTCGTACCGATAACTGTATTTCTTTGAGTCCTTGAGGACGACCCTAGCTAGCCTCCCCAATAGTCCTTCGGTTTTCGGTCATTACTTGTCTAAAATACTCAGTATTGGGAGAAAGGGGTGAAGTTTTTAAACTGTCCCAGTTTTGTGTTTCCTCTACAGGAGGAGGAACCTTCTCTCAAGTGGCCGTCCTGAATGACTCGTAGAAATACGGTTACCGGTAAGACTAACAGGTATTTTCACACCAGGATGATGGGTGGTAACAGCAATCGCCGTCAAAATGTTGCTTATAGTCACCTATGTGCCTATGAACTTATGGCTATAACTATGTGTTTGGCCATTGTGAGGCAATTGGGATCGCCCCCCAACAAAGCCATGCAGCATTTGGTGAATGAAAGCACTGCAATCTTCTTCCATTAAGTGACTTTGTTGGGGGGTAATTTTGGTTCCTCACCAAACTTCAGCCTGGTGTGAACGTGGCCTTACACCTGTCTTCCTCAGAAGATGTTGTTTTACAGTTAAATAAACAATAAAAATAACAACAAACAATTTGTTTTAAGCCTTTGGTTAAACAGTATGTTGTGCATTCACTTTACATTGGCCTTCACCAACAGTTTTCATTTAAAAAGAATTGAAATAAACCAACATTAATTTCAAGGCGGCTGCTTAAAACATTTTATATTATTTATAAAAACTATGCATGCGTGTTCTTAATTCCACTAAATTGTAGCAAAAAGCAAAAAATAGAAAACTAAGATGGTAATAAATCACTTACAATATTTAAAAGTGTCAAAAGATATTTCTGCACATATTCCTTTCCATGAAATCGCACAACTGAGTCATCTACACCAAGTAAAACCTCAATGTTGTAATCATTGTCACTTGCATGTCTACGACTCCGCTTCAATGTACTGTTGATGTGATTTTCAATGCTGTCAACAAGGTTTCCTAGATTATTGGAGTTGAGCTGGCCAGATTCTACAACAAAAAAATAGGTTAAAAGCATAAAGATGGCAAATAAAAATTGTAAGGACTCATTTCACACAGGTAACTATTAATAAAAAAGGAGGGTTTTATATCATTATTAACACCACTTCTATTTGTTTATTACAGGGTGCTGTACTTTTTCCGGATTGAATTAATCAGTCATTCATGTGGCATCTGATCATGAGTCATCAATAACATATTCTGCCTGCACTTCAGTCTGAGCAGCTCCATTCATTTTGTACCTCTTCCTATCTGTTTACTTCAGCCTCCAGCACACTTGGCTGCCAGAAAGCAAAACATATATAGTTCTGTAGAAGTCTTGCAGCCAGTGCAATATGCAGCATGCTAGAAAAGAGATAAGGCTTTATTTTAGACTTTCCCTACAAATAACATTTGACCTTTTTTAGTTCCTTATATTTGCAATTTTTATTTAATAAATGGGTCTGAAATGGTTTGGCATAACGGCAACATCATTATATTCAGTAAAAAAAAAAAATACTTATGGAGGAACAACTCTCAATTTCACTTTCTTGGGGTTTGTTGCTCTTGGTGTGTATCCGCCTGGATCTCCCGTAAACTCACTTTTTCCTTGTTTCCATCTTGAATGGGGGGCATTTATCAGCACTCGTTCCATTCAGATTTCCTTTGGTGCACGAATCTCAAAGAGGCAAGGAAATTTGAATGGAGAAAGTCCCCGCTCACTTCTAGCTGTGGGCGTGCCCACACAGGCTATTTAAAAAGGCCTGGCACAGGCCAAGCTAGAGATCCACTGGAGATGCACCCACAGCACAGAGATGCAGCAAAAGCCTAGGGAACAGGTGAGTCAATCGGGTAACCAATTCAGGATGTGAGACTTCCCAATTCAGGATGCCCCATAATGAGGTAGACTACTGCCCCAGGGTCGAATAGACTCAAAGGGGGTGTTGTTCCTCTTTAAACCAAAGCACACTTGTAATATTTCCTACAGTTGGCCTTCATACATCTACATCCTTAAAGTCACCCTAAAATGCTGAATTTGTCCTTATTGATTCTAGGTGTTGTATAAGCCATATTCCTAATTGACTTCAGCATCCTGCAGGTAATATTTAAGGGTTATCAGCAGACATTGTTTCAATCTTCTCATCTTTTTTTATTTGATGTATGTGGATGGTATTTTTTCATGAATGCTTTTCCAATTACTGTATAAAACCCACATCAATTTCAGGCATATATCCTGTTTCTCGTTACTTGAACCGTACACGAAATGTGAACATTTTGACATTTAAACCAGTAACGTTCTTTTTTTTTCTCTATCTTGGCATTTAGATGCCCTAGGATAGTACCATAGCCCTTATGAATATGGGTTATTTAATAATTACAGATGACTGAACGACATTAGCACATGCACGGTATTTTATTATGCTTCAACATATTAAACTTTTAAAAGAAAAACACTTATAACTCTCCTTTCGGTTTTAGATTATGGTGCTAAGCACAATACTTGTTTTTATGTTTGAGATGCTTAATTTTAGACTTCCCCTACAGATAACCTTTGACCGTTTAAAAAAAAAAAAAAGTTGTGTAATGACTTGGAGTAACCCCGACAGCATTATAATCAGTAGTAGTAAGTCATAAAATGACTTGTCAGGTTTTCTTAAGGACAAACAAATTCAAATGACTATTCCGTCATCGGAATACTTTTCTTAAAGTGGGCCAAAACCCAGGATTATCACTATCCCATGTTATGGTTCATCTACCATGATGCATGCTCCGCTTTGTGAAACCCTGCTGGTCATCTGATATACATACCTTGCCGGCTTTCCCACAGTGCAGACATGGCTCTGCATATGTAGTTTCAGAATCCCATCAGGTTGCTTTATGCACCCAAATGCAGCCTTGCCAACATCTCAACTGAATGTATCAAGGTAAACTGACATTTTGTTATATCTCTGCTTGTAATCCGCTTACCTGTAATATGTAACCTATTTCTCAGACTGGTATTGTAAATTCCCTTACCCATAATAACTGCCTAGTGTGCTTACTGTATTAAAATCATTTAACATGAGCAATCTTTTTGTCTTAGCTAAAAACCTGTGTCTGTGGCTTTGCTAGGCCTTGTAGTCCGCTGGGCTGGTAAACCGACGGCGATTTAGGAAAGTGTGCTGCATGATCATCGGTGCTTGGCTGTTCGTGTAATCATGTGACACACGTTTCTCTGATGGGGGGGGGGGGATTTGGATTAAAAGAAAAACAAAATCCATGTAAGCAGGTTAAAAGCAATGCCCTCTGTGCAGAGGTTAAGTATTGATTTCTCTCTGGAATGTAGCCAGTGGTACAGAGCCACTGTTTGAAAGATATCGCAAGTATTACTTCCTCACGTTTGGTCTTAACACTCTTACCAAGTGCCTTTTAGGGCATATGAGAGATGAGTGGCCAAGGCGCCAGTTTCCATGGTGAAGGGCGACAGCTGTCCTCTCCATGTTGACCACTATAACAGCTACATGGACCAAACTTTCATTCTGTGGGGGGAGTTGGTAGGTCTTAGGTTGGAAAAAGTAATGGTTTCTAGAATATACCCCCCTTTAATTTAGAAGCAGCTTGACATGTACTGTGTTTTAGGAGTAGTTTAACGTTATACTAAAGGCAAGCCCAGTTCTTGTCCCGTTGTCTCAGGCTACACGTTGCAAACTTCAATTAGTTTTTAAAAAGACCCCCAAGTTATTTGTAAATGTATTAGAGCATTGGAGATGCAGAGAAAAATACAATTCTGTGAAATACTCACCCGTAGAATTGATATTATAAGTATACAGTACGTCCTGCTCCAGATAGATTACTTACACTTGGGTTATCCTCCGCCAGATGGCGCTGCACTGCAGAGACATGTAAAAACAGGCTCCTCCCGGCCCCTCAAATACCCAGCATTGAAAAGCAGTGAACGAGAAGGCGGGAGAATTTAACCACCCAAAACTGGTAACTATAACAATGATAACAATCACCATACAGGGGATCCAGAACAATGCAAAACCAAGGGTGGGGTGGAGCAGGACGTACTGTATACTTATAATATCAATTCTACAGGTGAGTATTTCACAGAATTGTATTATTCTTAGTATACAGTACGTCCTGCTCCAGATAGATTACTTACACTTAGGACATCCAATAGCAGTGTCCATAAAAGTAGTGTCCAACAAAAAAGGTAGCAGCAGACAGTTTAAACCACTGCCGCCTGCAAAACCTTGCGGCCAAAAACAGCATCAGCTGAGGCCCAAACATCAACCTTGTAAAACTTTGAAAAGGTATGAACAGAAGAACAAGTAGCGGCCTTGCAAACTTGTTCAACAGAAGCCTGGTGCTGGAAGGCACAAGAGGCACCAATAGCACGAGTAGAATGAGCAGTAAGGCGGAAGGGAGGATTCTTCCCCTTAGCAGAATAGGCCTGAATCACAGCCTGGCAAATCCATTTGCTAATAGTAGACTTGGCAGGAGCCAAACCCTTCCTGGGCCCAGAAGGGACCACAAAAAGAGCATCAGTTTTCCTGAAGGACGCAGTGACTACCAGGTAATACTTTAGACACCTGACCACATCCAAGGAATGCAGAACCCTTTCCTTAGCGTTGCTAGGATTAGGGCACAATGAAGGAAGAACAATATCTTGATTTAGATGAAAAGCAGACACCACCTTAGGCAGAAAGTCTGGCTTAAAGCGGAACACCACCTTGTCCTGGTGTCTCTCATAGTATGGGGGCTGAATAGACAGAGCCGCCAGCTCAGACACATGCCTGACCGAAGTAATAGCCACCAGAAAGACAACCTTGAGGGTAAGTACAGCCAGAGCAGCATCCTGAACAGGCTCAAAGGGAGCACCCTGCAAGGCAGACAAAACCAAGTTCAAATCCCAAACAGGGACCATAGGTTTACGTGGGGGATGCACATGAGTGACCCCATGAAAGAAAGTCTTAACCAAGGGATGCTGAGCAAAAGACTTCTGAAAGAAGACAGACAGGGCAGAAACCTGACCCTTCAGAGTTTTAGACCCAACTCCAACCCATGCTGTAAGAACTCCAGAACCCTGGGGACTGAGAACACCCTACAGGGAAGAGACTTAGACTCACACCAATCAATGTAGGTACGCCATACCCTTTAATAGATGGAAGAAGTTTTCTTCCTAGCCTTCACCATGGTTTCAACCACCGGGGCAGACAAGCCTTTCTCCATCAAGATGGAGGTTTCAGCAGCCAGGCCGTCAAAGCCAGAGTTTGTAAATTGGGATGGCGTAAGGGGCCCTGAGTGAGCAGATCTGGCACTCCTGGAAGAACGTACTGGTCTACTGCCATTTGCACCACGTCTGCGAACCACACTCTTCTTGGCCACCTGGGGGCCACCAGAATCACTGGCACCCCTTCCAGAGCAACCTTGCGCAGGACCCTGCCCAGCAGGGGGAATGGAGGAAAGACATACAGGAGCCAAAATTCCTGCCATGACATGGAGAGAGCATCTGTGGCCAAGGCCAGAGGATCCTGAGACAGGGAGACAAAGACTGGGAGCTTGTGATTGTGACGGGATGCAAACAGATCCACATCCGGTAAACCCCAACGGTGACACAGGGACTGGAATAGCCTGTTGCAGAGGGACCACTCCCCCTGACGGGAGGTCCCCCTGCTCAGAGAGTCTGTCAGAAGATTCTCTGCCCCCGGAATGTACACAGCCGAAATGCATTGAACATTGGCCTCCGCCCATGTCAGAATCCGCGACACCTCCTGGAGGGCCCCCCTGCTCCGGGTCCCTCCCTGATGGTTGATGTAGGCAACCGCTGTCCTGTTGTCTGAACGCACCTGCACAGCCAGACCCTTCAGGTGATGGGTCAACTGCTCTAGTACCAACCTGATCGTCCGTAGTTCCAGAATGTTGATAGGCAAGTGGGCCTCCTGAGGGCCCCACCTCCCCTGGAACCACAGGGACTTCCAGAATCCCCCCCAACCCGACAGACTGGCATCCGTGGTGACCGTCTCCCAGGAGGGGGCCAGAAAAGACCTGCCCCCCAACAGGTTCCTGGGATCCAGCCACCACGAAAGGGACCGCCGGACCAAGGGGGGGAGCACACAGACCCCGTCCAAGGACGGTGGGTCCTTGTCCCATACTGACAGAAGGTGAAGTTGTAGAGGCCTCAAATGGAACTGAGCAAAAGGCATCGCCTCGAAGCATGCCACCATCAGGCCCACCAACTGCATTCCCTGCCTGAGTGAGGGCTGGGGACATGACAGCAGGAACTTCACCTGCGTAGTTAGAGCTTCCACCTTCTGTTGGGGAAGGAATATCCTTGACTGAACTGTATCCAGAATCATTCCCAGGAATGGGGTCACAGAGGAAGGGGACAGAGAGGACTTGGGGTGATTGATCACCCAGCCGAAGGACTCCAGGGTGGACACCACCAGCTGAGTGTCCAACTCTGCCCGCTGTAGAGAACGAGAGGTAATGAGTATGTCGTCCAGGTAGGGCAGCACGCGTATTCCCCTTGACCTCAACAGAGACATCACTCCCGCCAGCACCTTGGTGAACACTCTGGGAGCTGAAGTGAGGCCAAATGGCAAGGCCACAAATTGGTAATGTTGATCTTCCAACGCAAATCTGAGAAACCTTTGGTGTCCTGAGAACACAGGGATGTGAAGGTAAGCGTCTTTGATGTCCACAGATGTCATGAAATCCCCTGGGCGCAGGGAGCTTATGGCTGAGCGGAGAGTTTCCATGCGAAAGTGCCTGTTCTTGACAAATTTGTTGAGGATCTTTAAATCCAGAATGGGCCTGACTGACCCATCTTTTTTGGGAACTGTGAAAAGGTTGGAATAGAACCCTTTGCCTCTTTCTCTTAAGGGGACCCTGCAAATGACCCCCATACCCAGAAGGCCTTGCACGGCCTGCATCAAAACCTGAGCTGAGACAGGGTCCTGGGGGATCCGGGACCTGATGAATCTTGGGGTGGGGGGGGTGCACAGCAAACTCTATCTTGTAACCAGAGGACACTACCTCCTGAATCTACCGGTCTGAGACGTGGTGCCTCCAGACGTGAGCAAAGTGCTGTAGACATCCCCCCACCCCGACGGGCGAGGGCGCCCCGTCATGCCTGACGAGAGGATTGGGAGAGGATTTGGGCTTAGACCCCCATGAGGAGCCAGGACGTCGTCCTCTGCTCCTGTGCCAGGAATCCGCATGAGCCCCCGGCGAAGGACACCCCTTTTCCTTGTTTAGCACCACGAAAGGAGAGTGAGAGGGAGCCCTGGCCCCAAAATGGCAGAGACTGCCGCCTGCGCTGTGGTAACTTACCTCCCTTAGCAAAAATGTCTAGCTGGTCCCCAAACAGGCGTAGCCCCTTAAATGGAAGCCCAGTAAGGGCCTTCTTTGCAGCATTGTCAGCAGCCCACTGGCGCAGCCAAACCACGTGGCGTATAGCTACCACCAAGGCAGAAGTTCTAGCACACATCCTAATGGCATCATCCAGGGCAGATAGGATAAAGTTTACAAACACATCACAGTTAGACAGAGCATTAAACATTTCAGGTGGCAAATCATCAGAAACACCGTCAAGTACACTTCTGATCAGGGTCCTAAGTGCCACAGAGGTAATGGCCGAGGCGCAAACCGGGCACAGCGTCGTCCCCACAAATGCAAAGGCATGGCCCGCCAATTGGTCAACGCGCAGGTCCTCGGCATCCCGCAGAGTAGTAGAGTCAGGGGAGTGCATAATAGAGGTGTTAGACAGCCCTAGAATAGGGGCATCCACCTCGGGGGGCAAAGACCAGCACTTGACCATATCAGCAGGAAAGGGATACTTTCTGTCCCAACTCTTAGGTATACCGGGAAGTCTACTGGGACGTTCCCACTCCTTAAGCACAAGGTTATTGAAATGGGTTTGCTCTGGAAATTCCAAACGAACCTTGGCAGTATGAAAAAGCTCACCCCTTTGCCTGGGTGCCGCAACAGGGGGAGAGAGGGACAGAACCTCGAAGATCTGAACCAGCAGTCTGTCAGTATTATCCGGGGCCCAGGGGTCAGTGCCAGAATCGTCGTGACCCCTGGGTCTCTCGTCAGATGACGCTGAATCAGAGAACAGCTCCCCTTCGTCCGAGGGGGTGTAGCCACATAGATTGAAAAACTCATCAGACTCCACAGGGAAAAGAGTAGCATCAGGGGTTAAGTGGCGCTTTTTAGCGGTGGCCTTACGCGCTAAAGTACTAGCAATCAATTTTTCAACACTGGCAAGTCTAGCAGCCACATCAGGTTGAGAATCCCCGCTTGTATGCGATGCAATGGGGTTGAGACTCAAGCTTGGGGGAGGATTTGTGAAGTGAGCCGAGGTGCAGGCCCAGCCACAGGCGGGGCGGGTTGCAACATTAGCGCCTGCTGTGCGCAAGGAACACAGACCCGTGCACTGTCACCGCTGATAGGTGAGACCCCACAAGCTACACACAGCCTGGCTTGTCCCGAAGGAACCCCGGTCACATTATCCTGAGATGCATCCATATGGTGATTATTAGGCACAATATGCCAGTAGGGATTGATGCTGTAAAGCAACTCTGGATGCCTCAATGACCCGCTAGGGAAGTGGGAGTAATTATACTAGGCCCAACTATTAATTACACCGGGCCGGGAGAAGCCACTGGATTCGCCCGTCTGAAAGACACAATGAGAAGAAGGGGCGTCAAAACCATACACAGTAAGGAATGAGCATAAAGCCGCCCGCGGGGGCACTTACGGACCGCGGTAGGTAGAACCGTCACACACGTGCACGTGCTACCAGACAAAATGGCGCCGAGCGAACCTCGAAGGGCGGGCCAGAGCGAGCAGTGACGCAAAGTGCACCAAGCCAGGCCCCGCCCCCCCCGAAGAGCGCGAAGCCCACAGACAAGCAGCCAATGAGAACGCAGAAGCGTCTGAGGTAACGCCGCCGCCAGGCGCGGGACATCCAAGTGAAGGAAAAGACGCTCGTGGCGGCGGCAATTGTAACAGTAAAAAAGTCAAGTCAGCACATATATCAGTCAAAAAACAGACCAAAAGCCAATTGCATGACACACTCACCCACACACCCTTCTTCCCCCCCCCCCCCCCGAAGGCTACAGGGAGAATGAGGGAGGATGGCGGCCCTTTGTACAGGACCCACCGCTACACGGGGCAATAATGCGGGAGGGGCATCCCATGAAGGCTCACCATCAGCCTATACCGCCTACCTTTTGGTGGGGGATTGCGGTGGAGCAGCGCTCCTCAAGCACACATGGTGCTGCCTACCTTCACCCGACCGGTGCAGCCCAGGCTGGGAGGCACATCAAAAATACAACTCTGTGAAGTACTCACCTGTAGAGTTGATATTATATGCATACAGCACGTCCTGCTCCAGAGATAGTAATAACATGTGGGTAATCCTCCGCCTCCGGCGCCGTGCACTGCAGACATGTAGAAAACAAGCTCCTCCCGGCCCTTCATATACTGAGGGACCTCCCACAAATCCCCAGCATTGAAAAGCAGTGAGAGAGAGGCCAGGAGAAAACAACCACCCAAAACTGGCAATAATACCAAAGATAACAATCACCAACAGGGGATCCAGAACAAGGTGAAACAGGGTGGGGTGGAGCAGGACGTGCTGTATGCATACAATATCAACTCTACAGGTGAGTACTTCACAGAGTTGCATTATTCTAAGCATACAGCACGTCCTGCTCCAGAGATAGTAATAACATGTGGGACATCCAATAGCAGTGTCCGTAAAGAAGGGTGGGATCCCCAACAGAAGGCAACAGCAAGCAGTTTAAACTACTGCCGCCTGCAAAACCTTGCGGCCAAACACAGCGTCAGCTGAGGCCCTAACATCAACCTTGTAAAACTTTGTAAAGGTATGAACAGAAAACCAAATAGCGGCCTTGCAAACTTGTTCAACAGAGGCCTGGTGCTGAAAAGCCCAAGAAGCCCCAACAGCTCTAGTAGAATGAGCAGTAAGACGAAAGGGGGGAATCTTCCCCTTAGCAGTATAGGCTTGAACCACAGCCTGACGAATCCATTTACTGATGGTAGACTTGGCGGGAGCCAAACCTTTCCTAGGCCCGTGAGGCACAACGAAGAGAGCATCAGTCTTCCTAAAGGCCTGAGTGGTAACCAGGTAGGACTTGACACACCTAACCACATCCAAGGAATGCAAAACCCTTTCCTTAGGGTTACTAGGATTAGGGCACAAAGAAGGAAGCACAATATCCTGATTCAAATAAAATGCAGACACCACCTTAGGCAGGAAGTCCGGCTTGAAGCGAAACACCACCTTATCCCGGTGTCTCTCAAAGTAGGGAGGCTGAATAGACAAGGCAGCCAACTCAGACACACGTCTAACCGAAGTGATAGCTACCAGGAAGACAACCTTGAGCGTGAGCACAGCGAGAGCGGCCTCATGAATAGGCTCAAAAGGGGCCCCCTGTAGGGCCGACAAAACCAAGTTCAGATCCCAGACAGGGACCATAGGTTTCTGAGGAGGGCGCACATGAGTGAAAGAAGGTCTTGATAAGAGGGTGCTGGGCAAAGGTCTTCTGAAAGAAGATAGACAGGGCCGAAACCTGGCCCTTCAAGGTACTAGGCTTAAGACCCAAGTCTAGACCATGTTGTAAAAACTCCAGCACCCTGGAGACTAAGAATTCCCCCCCAGCCCGAAAGACTGGCATCCGTTGTGACCGTCTCCCAGGAGGGAGCCAGGAAGGATCTGCCCCTTGTCAGCTTCCTGTGGTCCAACCACCACGCAAGGGATTGTCTGACCGAGGGGGGAACCACCCAGATCTCGTCCAAGGACGCCGGGTCCTTGTTCCATACTGACAGAAGGTGAAGCTGCAGGGTTCTCAAATGGAACTGGGGAAAGGGCACCGCCTCGGAGCTTGCCACCATCGAGCCCACCAACTGCATTCCCTGCCGGATGGAGGGATGTGGAATCGAGAGCAGGGACCTCGCCTGCGTTGTCAGAGCTTCCACCTTCTGTGGAGGAAGGAATATCCTTGACTGAACCGAGTCCAGAATCATCCCCAGAAACGGGGTCACTGAGGAGGGGGACAGAGAGGACTTTGGGTAATTAATCACCCAGCCGAAGGACTACAGGGTGGACACTACCAACCGAGTGTCCAGCTCTGCCTGCCGCAGAGACCGAGAGGTGATGAGTATATTGTCCAGGTAGGGCAACATGCGTATGCCCTTTAGCCTTAAAAGGGACATCACTCCTGCCAGCACCTTGGTGAACACCCTGGGAGCCGACGTAAGGCCGAATGGCAGGGCCACAAACTGATAATGCTGATCCAACAGCGCAAATCTGAGAAACCTTTGGTGCCCTGGGAACACCGGAACGTGCAGGTAAGCGTCCTTCATGTCCACAGACGTCATGAAGTCCCCTGGACGCAGCGAGGCAGTGGCCGAGCGCAGAGTTTCCATACGAAAATGCCTGTTTCTGACAAATCTGTTTAGGATTTTCAAATCCAGAATGGGTCTGACTGACCCATCCTTTTTGGGCACCGTGAACAGGTTGGAATAAAACCCCATGCCCCTGTCTCTTAAGGGGACCTCGCAGATGACCCCAAGCTCCAGAAGGTCCTGCACAGCCAGCATCAAGACTCGATGTGAGGCAGGGTCCTGTGGGATCCGAGACCCAACGAACCTGGTAGGGGGCAGCACAGCAAATTCCATCTTGTAACCGGAGGACACTACCTCCTGAATCCACCGGTCTGGGACAAGGCGTCTCCAGACATGCTCGAAGTGCTGTAGACATCCCCCCACCCTGACGGGCGAGGGCGCCCCTTCATGCTTGGGGGGTCTTGGGGGGGGCTTTGGGCTTGGGCCCCCAGGAGGAACCAGGAAGGCGTCCTCTGTTCTTGTTACAGGACTCTGCGCGAGACCCAGCGAAGGACACCCCTCTACCCTGCTTGGCCCCACGGTAGGGGGTCGAATGGGAGCTTGGGCCACGAAAGGGCCGAATCTGACGCTTGCACTGGGGCAACTTGCCACCCTTGGCAAAGATATCTAACCTTTCTCCAAACAGGCGCAGCCCTTTAAATGGAAGCCCCGTAAGGGCCTTCTTGGCGACGTTGTCAGCAGCCCACTGGCGTGACCAGATCGCACGGCGTATGGCTACCACCAGAGCAGAGGATCTAGCGCTCGGTTTAATAGCATCGTCCGATGCAGATAGGATATAATTCACAAAGGTCTCACAGGTGGCCAGCGCGTTGGCGGCCTCAGAGGGCAAGTCATCTGCCCCTTCCAGCGCAGTCTTAACCACCGTCCTGAGCGCCACCGCCGTGATGGCTAAGGCACAAACTGGGCGGAGCGACGCTCCCCCAAATGCAAAGGCATGACATGACAATTGATCCACTCGCCGATCCTCTAAATCCCGCAGCGTAGTAGTGTCAGGGGAGTGCATAATAGAGGTGTTGGACAGACTCAGAATCGGGGCATCGACCTTGGGCGGCGATGTCCAACACTTAACCAGATCGGCCGGGAATGGATACTACTTATCCACAGCTTTAGGAATCCCCTGGAGTTTGCTGGGATGTTCCCATTCTTTCAGCACTAGGCTATTAAAATGAGTTTGTTGGGGAAACTCCAACCGCACCCTAGCGGTATGAAACAGATCACCCCTTTGCCGAGGGGCCGCGTGAGGGGGAGAGAGGGATAACACATCAAAGATCTGGGACAGCAGTCTATCAATGTCGTCCTGGGACCAATGATCAGAACCAGACTCCTCCTGACTCCTGGACTCGACATCGTAGGACCTTGAGTCAGAGAGCAGTTCCCCTTCCTCTGAAGGGGAATGTGCATAGGAAAGTAGCAAATCAGCAGATTCTACAGGAAGAATAGTAGATTCAGGGTTTAAATGACGCCTCTTGGCAGTAGCCTTGCGCGCTAAGGAGCCAGCCATGAAGTTTTCCACACTAGCCAGTCTAGAGGCCAAATCAGCGTGAGAATCCCCACTAGTATTGGGGGTTAGGCTCAAGCTTGGGGGAGTAGGGGAAGTAAGGCAAGGTGCGGGCCCAGCCTCGGAAGAGGTGGGGAGACCGGCTAACGCCTGCTGGGCACAAGGGACGCAGACCCGTGCATTGTCACCGCTGCTAGGTAAGACCCCACAAGCTACACACAGACGGGCTTGTCCCAAAGGAACCCCGTTCACAATATCCTGGGATGCCTCCATATGGTGATTATTAAGTTCAATATGCCAGTAGGGATTGACGCTATAAGCAGCCCTGGATGCCCCAATAACCCGCTGGGAAGTGGGAGTAATATCTTAAAATGGTCTGGACCGGGCTCTACGTCGGGCCGGGAGAAGCCACCGAAGAGCGCTGTCTGAAAGACACAAGGGGAACAGGGATGTCAGAGCCGAGCGCGAAGAAGCAAGCTAGGGAAAAGATCACCCATGAGGGCACTTACAGGTCTGCGAGGGGAGGGACCGTCTTCACCACGCGCATGCGAGAAGGAAATGGCGCCCAGCGAACTTCGAAGGGCGGGCCAGAGCGGGCGATGACGCGGAACGCGCCAGACCGAACCACGCCCCCCCCCCCCCCGGAGAGCGCGAAGCTCGAAGGCGCGCAGCCAATCAGAAGAAAACAGTAGTTATGTCAGAATCACTTCAGAGAAAACTTCTGACAGAGTGAAGACAGGGATAAAAAACACCGTAGCTTCCCCGAACAGGGCTGCCGTATGCACCATAGAGAACAATAAAAGCGCTGCGGGTAGTTAAAAACTTAAAAGTGAAGCACGCTCTGACACCCGGTAACGTGTAAAAAGCTATAAGACTCTAGTGTAATTAGGGCAAGGATAGGCCATCTAACACACAACCCCCCCCCCCTCTTTTTCCCCCACTAACGGGGGAATCTAGGGAGGAAGGTGACCCAAGCAGGGTTCACCGTTACATGGGACGTGGGGGCACTGGTGCGGGAGGGGCATCCAACTGAAGGCTCACCATTTGCCTTAACCGCCTACCCTATGGTGGGGGATTGCGGTGGAGACTAGCTCCGTAAGCACACTAGGTGCTGCCTACCTTCACCCGACCAACGCAGCCCAGGCTGGGAGGCATTAATTCACAATGAAGACGGGTGGAAATAGTCCCGCAGGGCCTCGGGCTGTCAAACCCTGCTCGCCTGCGAGAGCGTGATACTTGTCTTCGCAGTTTCAGCACTGCAGAGAAATCTGGGGATTTGTGGGAGGTCCCTCGGTATATGAAGGGCCGGGAGGAGCTTGTTTTCTACATGTCTGCAGTGCACGGCGCCGGAGGATTACCCACATGTTATTACTATCTCTGGAGCAGGACGTGCTGTATGCTTAGAATAGAGGAACGGGTGGGAATAGTCCAACAGGGCCGCAGGCTAATAGCCCCGCTCACCTGCGAGAGAGTGATAATTTTATGTCTTCGCAGTAAGCACTGCAGAGAAATCTGGGGATTTGTGGGAGGTCCCTGGGCATTTGAGGGGCCGGGAGGAGCCTGTTTTTACATGTCTCTGCAGTGGAGGATAGCCCAAGTGTAAGTAATCTATCTGGAGCAGGACGTACTGTATACTAAGAATAAATTACATCATCATATATCATATATCACAAAAAATAAGTGCATTGTTGTGTCTCTAGTGATTACTTCCAGCACATAGGCCTCGATTCAATAAAGGTAGAAAAAAATTCTCATGGTAGTAAAAGATTCAATTCATGAGAAAAAAGCCTGAGAATTTCACTGTTGCTGAATCACCAGCAAAGAAAACAATGAAAGTCAATGGCACTTTTTTACTCTTAAGAAAAGTGGAGAACTGTTTACTCCTTTCTACACTGTAGAAAAAGCTAGTGATTCAGTAACCGTGACATTCTCAGGCTTTTTTCCCATTAATTGAATTTTTACTACCATGAGAATTTTTTTCTACCTTTATTGAATCAAGGCCATAGTGTGATCAGAAAAAGAGGATGAGAGACGCTGCAGGCTAAAAGCGTCTCTAGCCCACCAGCACATAGTGTGACCAGAGAGGAGGGAGAAGGGCGGGGTTTCATAGCTGCAGAGAGGCAGCTAATCAGGATTTCAGGGGAAGAAGTGGGGGTGCTTCCATTCTTGGTCCACTGAAGGATGATTGAAGGACCAGGTCAACGGGGTGGAGACTGACAGCTGAATGAGGGAGTGATTTCCTCACTAAGGAGACTGACATAGCAGGAAGGAGAGCACTGGAGGGACTCAATGTAAGGTAAGCTACTGTTATCTATTTTTTAACTTTTGACTTGCCAATCACTTTAACTTGTTCATTTGCCTCATTTCTTTTTCACTAGATAAACATTCCTTGAAATCTTTTTCTATATTAAACTATTTTAATACTAACTTAAGGATGTCCCAAAACAGCTCCCTCTCATGGAGAGGAACTCCTAACTAAAACTAAAAACAGTTAGAACCAATTTAAAAAAATAACAAAATCAACACATTTATCACATCACATTTATTTGCAAGGCACTCTTCCTGGCCTAACCACTTGTACTGTAATATATGGCCCTTCGCAAATCCTCCCTATAGTTATGATAATTATCTACCGTATTTGCCGGCGTATAAGACGACTTTTTCCCCCTGTAAAACATGCCTCCCAGTGGGGGGGTCGTCTTATACGGGTGCACCTTATACGGTGAGGGTGAGGGGTGGCCGTTGCGGCTCGCTGGCCTGCCCGTCCCTACTGTTCCTGTCGCCGCCGCTCTCATACACACTAACACACACACAATGAAAACAATGGACGCCGGCCATCTGGGGCACGCCCACCGACGACCAGCGCGCAACAGCCAGTAAGTGCCAGTAAGCATGAATGTGTGTGCGTGTTTGTGTGTGTCCATGCCTGTACTGAGGGATGCCCCCATGCCTGTACTGAGGGATGCCCCCATGCCTGTACTGAGGGATGCCCCCATGCCTGTACTGAGGGATGCCCCCATGCCTGTACTGAGGGATGCTCCCATGCCTGTACTGAGGGATGCCCCCATGCCTGTACTGAGGGATGCCCCCATGCCTGTACTGAGGGAAGCCCCCATGCCCGTACTGAGGGATGCCCCCATGCCCGTACTGAGGGATGCCCCCATGCCTGTACTGAGGGATGCCCCATGCCTGTACTGAGGGATGCCCCCATGCCTGTACTGAGGGATGCCCCCATGCATGTACTGAGGGATGCCCCCATGCCTGTATTGAGGGATGCCCCCATGCCTGTATTGAGGGATGCCCCCATGCCTGTACTGAGGGATGCCCCCATGCCTGTACTGAGGGATGCCCCCATGCCTGTACTGAGGGATGCCCCCATGCCTGTACTGAGGGAAGCCCCCATGCCTGTACTGAGGGATGCCCCCATGCCTGTACTGAGGGATGCCCCCATGCCTGTACTGAGGGATGCCCCCATGCCTGTACTGAGGGATGCCCCCATGCCTGTACTGAGGGATGCCCCCATGCCTGTATTGAGGGATGCCCCCATGCCTGTATTGAGGGATGCCCCCATGCCTGTATTGAGGGATGCCCCCATGCCTGTATTGAGATATGCCCCCATGACTGTATTGAGGGATGCCCCCATGACTGTATTGAGGGATGCCCCCATGACTGTATTGAGGGATGCCCCCATGACTGTAAGAAGCCAGAAAGTATGACTGTAAGAAGCCACCCAGGGACTCTGGGGAAGGGAATTAACATGTTGAAATAAAATCTGATGTTCTTTTACATTTTATTTGGTGTGCGGAAGAGGGAGTAGTCTTATACGGTGAGTATATAACAAACTCTATATTTTGAGTGGAAATGTTGGGGGGTCGTCTTATACGCCCAGTCGTCTTATACGCCAGCAAATACGGTACTTGTTTGGTAAAAGTAAGTTATCTGAGGTATGATCCCCCTAGATGTCAGAAAACTGCAGCAAACACCTGCCTAGCTGGTCGAGGGGGTGTTTTCGCCAGACCCAAGAAAACTTGTTTCCCACTTAAAAACAGCGCTAAACCCATTGTTGGGCCTTCTTTGAGCATTTCTGTATCGAAAACTACTGGGTTAGGCTACAAACAGACTCAAGGGAATTGTGCCATTACTTGTGTTACCGGCCATTTAAGGGGCTGCTGATGAGGTGTGCTATAGGGTCCTGGAGTCGGGCCAGTAAGGGAAGCTGGGTGGATCCTGCTGGCCAAGTAGCCCGATCCAGTGCCAGAGTTATAAAGAAGCTGATGAGCCTCAGAGTGATGCTGATGATTGAGCTGATGAGCCACAGATGAAGTGCATGTGGAACCTCCAGCCAAGTGTTGGAGAGCACTGCAGACAGCTGTGTGGTCTGCATAGTACAGATTGTACCAGAAGCTGGGGTGGCTAAAGGCTTGCCACCAAACCAAGGGAGATGGGCAGAAGTGCCCAAAGGAATGCTTATATAGACTGTAAATAGGCCTGGACAGCCAAAGAGCTTAAAATGTAGTAAAATGTAGTAACCAGTCTGTTATGAGGACCTGTGTTTCACCCATGCTTTATGTTGAAGATAGCGGTTAAGTTGGATGTTGAAGAGAAATAAACCATTTGAGCTAATTACCCCTGTGTGTGCCCAAGACAACTATGTATGTGCCCAAGAAGATCCCAAGATCATTTTCTATTTATATTGGATTAAGTTATTTTTGTTTTAAATAACTCCCTATCAGTGCTTCTAGGCTGGAATCCTTGCTGTAAAAATGCTGTTTTGTGTCTCTCTGTCCCTCTCTTTATCCCTCTCTCTGTCCCTCTCGCTCTGCAATAGAACGCTGAAGTAAGTGGCCGCAAGATGGCCATCGATTATATAGGGCTGTGACACTACCGGGATGGCTGGCTGCTCATAGGCTGCATGCTGCATGTGATTCAGGGTAATTCCGCCTTGCCTCCTTCCCAGGATTCATTGGCCCATGTCCTGACATGTGAATCTGCCATTTTAGATGCACTGGAGCCTGGACCGCACTAAATGGAGCTTAGCGAAGCGATTTGCGCAATAAAATTTTGGTGAAATGTGGTGAAATGCGATTCGTTGCAAAACTATTTTTTTCCTGAAGTTCATAATGAATTTGGATTCGTCCGATTCGATCATCCCTAGTGACTGCTTTTTTTATAAAAATCACAACTTTTTGGGAAATATTTGGAGTACCTTGATACGTTCTCAGTAAATTTTCTAGCCTAAACAATAATACACTAAGGAATGTCTTTCTAATAATATGGCCTAATTATGCTACTCATGACGGAGAAATAACAGAATGGTATATAAGATTCAACTGTCTTCTCTCTGCAAGAAAACATGTTGTGGTATGTTCCATTTTGATAATGCACAGAAGCTGGTGCTCGAGTGTGCATGTGGCATCCCTAATTAGTATGCCCACAGCAGGAGGAACTAAACCCAGGGTAGTGAAAATCTTTCTGTTTCTCTTCAACCAGTGCGGTTTTACTCACAAGTGAACAAGAAAGTAATCTTCTTTGCTGCTGGAAGTAGTTAACAAAGCCATAAAACTGGTTAAGTTTGAAATTAGCGATTATCTTTCCTGTAACACATGCTTGCCATGATAAAACCACTATGTGTAATTTTCTTGGCAAGGCAATAGTACAGCATAACAGACAACATTGTTGATTTTGTGCCAGTTGTCAGTTCTCCAGGATTCCCATGAAGTGCTGCAGTTAATGGGCATGTCTAATCAGATATGGAAAAAAAAAATCTTTGTATACTTACCTCCTCCTTTCACCTCTGTAGCCTTTGCATACAGAAGAAAGCATTTTTACTCTGGTTTTAAAGTGGACCAAAACCCAGCTTGGAGTCAGACTACATGGCAGGCTTACTCCCTTCCCAAGTGGCATCCAGAACTGGGGTGCCCTGCTGTGTGAAACCCCCAGGGCGCATGTACACACGGGGACTGCATCACTTGCCTCTTCTAGGCTTTGAACGGCCCCACCCACCACAACTGAATGGCTGTGTGCAACCAAAGATAGAAAGTGATGCTGTGCGCGGCAACTGCACAGTGGGCTCAAGGAGAGGTGCGTAAGCTCATCCTTCGGGAAGGGGGGGGGGGTTCATACAGCAGGGCACCCCAAACCAAGGTGCCCCAAGGGAAAGGACCAAAATCCACCTTAACTACTACCGCCATCCACCACATGCTAGTCACATAGGAACAGAGGAAATACCTTCCCCTAGTGCCCTCTATGCAATAGTTCAGTCATGGTGTGTGTGTGGGGCAGCTCTTTTTTCCAATTGCCCAAGACATTAGGAATTGCTAAAATTATGTTATATTAGTAGAGTGCAACAGGAATCTGAATGCAGTGTATACCAGTATAGTTTTTTTATTGTTTCAGTATCATTCAGATAGGACTTTGGACACTCCTTAGTGTGGACCGAAATCTTTGGAACCCAACTATAGAGTCTAGGGCCAGGTTACAGCTTGCCCTTGGGGCATCGCGGTATGGGACACCCCTAGCCTGACATACGATTCAGTGATTCCAAGGTACATGTGTGTGCCTATGGTCTGTGTATGCACCTCATGAATGGCTGCTTGCAGGTGTGCAGAGGGAGCAAGCACTCCAATGGGTGCTATGGCCAGATGAGGACTGCGGTTAAAAACGGCCCAGGACATTTTTGGTCACACCGACCGTTATGCAGTGTGTCCAGCCGCATCTATTACGCCAAAATTGGCAGTGTGCAGAATTCCCCCAAACACCCCATAATAAGCAGTGCGGTAGAACATCCCCCAAACACTCCATAACAAGCAGTGCAGCAGAACACCCCCCAAATCACCCCATAACAAGCAGAGCAACAGAGCTCCATCCACCTAAATCACCCATAACAAGCTGTGCAGGAGAGAATCCCCCCAAACACCCCATAACAAACTGTGCAGCAGAGCAACCCCCAAATCAACCCATAACAAGCTGTGCAGCAGAAAATCACCCCATAACAAGCAATGCAGCAGGAATTCCCCCCAAGCAGTGCAGATGAGATTCCACCCAAATCACCCCATAACAAGCAGTGCAGATGAGATTCCACCCAAATCACCCCATAACAAGCAGTGCAATGGGGATGCCCCGATAACAAGCAGTGCGGCAGAGCATCACCCCAAACACCCCATAACAAGCAGTACAGCAAACAAAGCCCCCCCCCCCCGTGGCCCTGCTCACCTGTAGAAGCCAAAGTTGTCCATCTGATGCTCTGTGCACTGGCTTATGGCAACATAGCATCAGCATGAGCCTCGATCCAGCCGTCAAAGGTAGGCCCCGCCTCCCAGCACTGCGATCCTGCCGTCACTCTTCTGCCCTGGCTGCCTGATGTCTGCTGACCCCCTGCGTTGGCCACCTGCCACACTGGCCTCCTGTAGGCCTTGTACTTTAATGCCGGCTTTCTGGAAATGCTTCTTGCGGCAGGTCGGGTAAATGGAGCCGTTGCATGCCACCGGACACCCCGTGGTGGCTCCCATTCACCTGGCCAGCCGTAAGAAGCATTGTTGGAGCTGGTAAACTACCAGCTCCAACGGCCAGTGCAGAGGAGGTGGCGGCCTACCAGGCATTTGCCCGGTATGCCCTATAAACATTCTGCCCCAGGCTATGGCAATGATACAAGAGATCAAGCCCTATGTCTGTGTATAGTTTTGCATTGTTTGATACTCTTGGGGACCAAATGTGGTAAATGTCCACCATATAAGGAGATATAATAATCATCTACCTTGATTTCAAATGTCTAGAACATCTTTGGTTTTAGCTTTAGTATGGAACACATTATGCAGCATGTCAGAACTATTTAATCAAAAGGAATGGTATTTATTAATCAATCTGAGAGAACAATTCTAGACATGGCAATATGAAATCAATTAGATGCTGTATTTAATCATGGAATTCATTATCTAGTGGTTTACGCATTTAAAAACTTATTAAGGTTAATTCTGTATTGTATTGTGCATTACATTTATTCTGTATTCTGTATTAAATTAAATGCAATGTTTAACTTTACACTTCAATAAATACAATTTGAAAAGGGCATGAAACATCCCAGGTCGTCTGAATGAAACTCACATCTTCCTGGCCCTCCGGCACGTGGCAACTCATTCAATCAGCTCCCTCGGACCCGCTGACGTCACGTCGGCTAAGCTTCGTTTAAGGTCAGCAGCTCCGAGCACGCTGATGCCCGCATCCCCCGGGATCGCGTAAATGCGGCTTGGGGTAGGGAATCGATTGGCCTGGGAATCGTCGATCGGCGTGGGTTTTGGTCCACTTTAAAGGAGCACCATCTTGAATATTTGCATTAAAAAAGAAAAATAAATAGCCACACAATAGATTCTGACTTGTATAAATAATGTGGCGATAGAAATGGAAAAAAATGCAAGTCTTTTAAAGTGAAAATCGCTCAGTCCATTTGCTGAATGGGGGGGGATCTGTTGAATCTGTAGAATAAATTCTACTTTGACTGTGCAGGTATATTTAAAGGTATTAACGCTAAACAAAACCCTGAGTAGCCGACAAATTGGGATGCCCCACTGTGTGAAACGCCACCTGTGTCACTACAAAATAGCTGTGGTCACATCCTGGACTGAGGTGCAATCCCATGGAGAGCCATTAAGATAGGCTGGGTGCCCAGGGATGCATCCGCTCTGGCTCCATACTGCCGAGCTCTGCGTGCATGGAAAAACTTGGAAAAAAGGAAAATGGATTTGTAAGAATAAGAAAGAGAAAATGGGTAACCGAAAGACACTGCAGACAGCAGCAAAGTTAGCATGAAAGAAAAACTGTAAAAATAATAAATCTGGAGAGCAACAGAAAACATGAAAACAGAAAAATATCCACAACTGACCAAACACGGATTAGTACACTAGACTTTCTGATTCAGAGTCCATCACTTTACCAAGTGAGCTAACTAGCTTGCTCAAGCCAAATTATACTTTTAATACAATAGAACTCCACTCCTCCCCCAACAGCTCATAGCAGCAGTGTCGGACCCTGGAACCTCCTCTCTCAACAACAGCAGTAGTTCTCAGATAGCCGGCAGAGACAGCCCCAACCACCTCATCCTCACTTCCCTCCGGCTACTAGAAAACGGCCTACAACCAAATCTAACTGCGCCCACTGCCCCAGAACCACCCCCTCCTCATCCCCACTTTGCTCCAGCCAGTAGCTTTGGTGCTCATGGGCATGGTATCTGTGCTATTTTTAAAACTACTACCGCTTTTCAATCGCACTATCTACGCTTATCATGACATTTAAAATTATGTATGATTGAAATTTGTGTTCTCATCAGAAATTCACCATAGTGCTCCTTTAACTGAATGTATCTTCGCAGGAAAGCACCAGGGAGCAATATAACAGCATACTGCATCCGGTTTGTGTTTTATGAATATTGGGCAAAGGCTTTAGTAAAAGAAAGAAACACAGGCTGTTTTGGGGCATTGGGCTGGGGAAAAGGGGTGATGATATAAACTTCCTTTCTGGGTATAGAATCACTTTAATGAACTGCATCTGCAAAACCCATCAACTACCACAGTGTTACCATCTCACCAGTCCTGAATTTTGGGGAATTTATATCCAATAATGAACTAAAAGGGAAAAAACTCTCTATACTCACCATTTGTCCCCCAAACATGACAACACTAATTTTGCTGGTGGCCGCATCCCTGTAGCTGTGACACGCTCCCAAGCCCAGGCATTCAGATAGGACTAGAAAGCCCCAAATTGTACAGAGATGCAGCCAGCCAGCACAACACTTGGCACTCCTGAGATTAGCCATTCCGAGTTCCTTGTTGGTGTGGACTTGGAGGTGGAAAATACCGTTTTGTGAGTGCTCACCTTTAAAACGGGTATTATGAGTGTGCCATACACTCCACTTCGATCTTCATGACATGTGGGTAATCTCCAGTAGAGGGCGAACTTCTGCAGAGATGAATATGCAAAAAAAGAAAGCCCCTCCCGGTCCATATATACCTGGGACCTCCCACCAATTCCCCAGTGTAAAAAAGCAGTAAGGGGACCAGGAAGAACCAATTATAACCTTAACAATCAAAACCAATTCTTCACCATATAAAAACCCCAGAATACCTGAAAAAAAGGGTGGGGCGAAGTGGAGCGTATGGCACACTCATAATACCCGTTTTAAAGGTGAGTACTCACAAAACAGTATTATTCTAAGTGTGCCATACACTCCACTTCGATCTTCATGACATGTGGGACATCCAATAGCAGTGTCTGCCATGGGTGGGAACCAGAAACAGTAAAGAATGTACCAACTCAAACCACTGCAGCTTGCAGAACCTTGCGGCCAAAAACAGCATCCGCTAAAGCCTGCACATCAACCTTGGAAAACTTGGAAAAAGTATGAACGGAAGACCAAGTAGCAGCCTTACAAACTTGTTCAACAGAAGCCTGGTGCTGAAAAGCCCAGGACGCACCAATAGCACGAGCAGAATGCGCAGTGACCCTAAAAGGGGGAGTCCTCCCCTTAGCAGAATAGGCCCCAACAATGGCCTGACGAATCCATTTGCTAATCGTAGACTTAGCAGGCGCCAAACCTTTCCTGGGCTCGCAGGGCACCACGAAAAAAGCGTCCGTATTGGGGAAGGAAGAAGTAGTCACCAAATAGTACTTCACACAGCGAACAACATCCAAATTGTGCAGAACCCTCTCCTTGTCATTGTTAGGCTTAGGACACAAGGAAGGGAGAACAATATCCTGATTGAGGTGAAAAGCAGACACCACCTTAGGAAGAAAATCCGGCTTAAAAAGAAAAAACACCTTATCCTGGTGTCTCTCAAAGTAAGGGGCCTGAATCGACAGAGCCGCCAACTCAGAGACACGCCGAGCAGAGGTAACAGCCACCAAGAAAGCAACCTTCTGAGTGAGAACCAAAAGAGCAATATCCTGTAGTGGCTCAAAAGGAGGACCCTGCAGAGCCGAAAGAACCAAATTCAAATCCCAAACAGGAACCACAGCCTTCCGAGGTCTTAACCAGCGGGTGTAAGGCAAAAGACCTCTGGAAGAAAACCGACAGAGCAGAAACCTGTCCTTTCAAAGTACCAAGCTGGAACCCAAGATCCAGATTATGCTGAAGAAACTCCAAAATCCTGGGTATCGAAAACACCCTGCATGGCGAGGCTCTAGCCTCACACCAATCAATATAGGACCTCCAAGTCCTATAATAAATGTCAGAGGAGGACCGCTTCCTAGCCCTAATCAGGGTCTGAACAACAGCCTCAGACAAACCTTCCTCTTTCAAGATGAAGGTTTCTGCAGCCAAGCCGTCAAAGCCAGCATTTGTAAATTGGGGTAAAGTAGATGGCCCTGAGATAGCAGGCCGGCAGCAAGGGAAGCCGGTACTGGTCTACGGCCATCCTTACGACGTCTGCGTACCAAACCCTTCTTGGCCACCGTGGAGCCACCAGAATCGCTGGTGCCCCTTCTAGAACCAGTTTGCGAACTACCTTGCCCAGCATGGAGACAGGTGGAAACAGGTACAGAAAACCCAGGTCCTTCCAAGCCAGTGACAAGGCATCCACTGCCAGAGACAGAGGATCCTGAGAAAGAGACACAAAGGCCGGAAGTTTGTGATTGTGCCTCGAGGCAAAGAGATCCACCTCCGGAGTCCCCCACTTGCGGCAAAGATCCAGAAAAACCTCGGGGTTGAGAGACCACTCTCCGTGGCGAGAGGATCCCCTGCTCAGGGAATCCGCCTCCGTGTTCTCCACTCCCGGAATGTAGACTGCCGAGAGGCAAGGGACATTGCTCTCCCCCCAGTGCAGGATCAGAGAGACATCCCTGAGGGCACTCCTGCTGCGAGTCCCTCCTTGGTGATTTATGTAAGCTACTGCCGTTCAGTTGTCCGAACGAACCTAAACCGGAAGACCCCGTAAATGTGGGGTCAGCCGAGCCAGAACCAGCTGAATGGCTCTGAGCTCCAATACATTGATGGGGGTGTGAGCCTCCTGGGGACCCCACACCCCGCTGAACTGATGACTCTTCCAATAACCTCCCCAGCCCGACAGGCTGGCGTCCGTGGTAACCGTCTCCCAACAAGGGACCAGAAAGAATCTGCCCTTCACCAGATTGCTCGAGTCCAGCCACCACCGAAAGGACTGCCGAACCCTGGGAGACATCCTGAAAGGTTGATCCAATGACTGTGGGCACCTGTACCAATACGTCAATAGGTGAAGTTGAAGAGATCTCATGTGAAACTGTGCAAACGGTACCGCCTCGAAGGAGGATACCATCAAACCCACCAGTTTCATCCCCTGTCGGATAGAGGGACAAGGACTGGCCAGAAGAAGGCGGATCAGGCCCTGAATCCCCTGCACCTTGGCATGGGGCAGAAACACTCTGGCCCGAATATCCAGATTCATGCCTAGAAATTAAATCACACGAGACGGGGAGAGAGAAGACTTGGTGCGGTTGATCACCCACCCGAACCTCTCCAGGGTCGACACCACCTGGTGGGTGTCCAGCTCCGCCTGATGGAGGGAAGAAGCTGGTATCAACAAATCGTCCAGATAAGGCACAATGCGAATGCCCTGAGATCTGAGCGGAGCCAATATGCCCGCCAAAACCTTGGTGAAGACCCTCGGTGCCGAGGTCAGACCGAAGGGAAGGGCTATAAACTGATAATGTTCATCCTCCACCGCAAATCAGAGGAATCTCTGATGTGCCTGAAAAATCGGAACATGCAGATACGCATCCCTGATGTCTATGGATGTCATAAAATCCCCTTGGCGAAGTGAATTGATAGCCGAGCTCTGACTCTCTGGCTCTGAGAAATCTGTTGAGAACCTTGAGATCTAGAATGGGTCTCACCAAACCCTCCTTTTTGGGAACCGTGGTTGGAGTAGAAACCCCTGCCTCTCTCCGACAGAGGCACCGGGCATATAACCCCCATGTCCAGAAGATTTTTTACTGCTAACAGGAGCCTCTGTGCAGCCTGAGGGTCCGAGGGCACCCGAGACCTCAAGAATCTTGGGGGCGGCCAGAACTCAAACGCCAGTTTGTACCCGGAGGAGACCACTTCCAAGATCCAATTGTCTGTGACCTCCCGGGCCCAGACCTGGAAGAAGAGCCGCAGCCGTCCCCCCACCCTTGCGGGTGAGGGCACCCCTTCATTGCTGAGCCAGTTTAACGGCAGGCTTGGGCTTGGAACCCCAGGCAGGCACGGGACGTGCCCGACCTCTGCCTCTGTTCCAGGACGAGCCCCTGACACCTGATAAGGCCAAACCCCTAGTCGCTCTGGCCCCTCGAAAGGAAGGAGTGAACGAGCCCGCCCCCCGAAAGGGGCGGCGCTGTTTCCTTAGCTGAGGTAACTTACCTCCTTTTGCAACAGCATCCAATTTATCTCCAAACAGCCGCGAACCCAAGAAGGGAAGAGCTGTGAGCGACTTCTTGGCTCCAACGTCCGCTGTCCACTGGCGGAGCCAGACCAATCTGCGCATAGCCACCAGTAAGGCTGACGTCCTACTACACACGACGATAGAGTCTTCCATCGCAGCCATGACAAAATCCATGAACAATTCGCACTTCTTAAGGATAGCGAACTCAGCACAAGCTGGATCAAACTGAGCGTTATTCAGCCAGTCCCTGATAAGAGACCTGGTAGCAAGCGACACCAGGGCAGATGCACTAACAGGCCGCAGGGCCGAGCCCACGTTGGCAAATGCATGGCACGCCATCTGATCAAGGGGTGTTCAGCACAGAAGAGTTGGTCAAACCTAAAACAGGCGCGTCGACCTCGAGAGGAGAAGACCAGCGCTTCACCGCCTCCACTGGAAAAGGATATTTCTTATCCCATCCCTGAGGCACCCCAGGAAGCCGACTGGGCCTCTCTCATTCTCTAAGTATCAGCGCATCAAAATGACCCTGGGTAGGGAATTCCAGACGGAGCTTGCAGGCCCCAAAAAATTCCCCCTTCTTAAGGGGGGCGCCTCGGGCGGTTCAATATCCAACACCTCCAATAAATGTGACAAAACATTGGCCGTATCTACCCCAGCGCCTGTCCGAGATTGGAATTCCCAGGCTGACCATAGTCAACCTCTGAATCCTGATACAATTCCCCCTCCTCTAACGGGGACAAATCAGCGGACTCGTCGTCAATATCCCACAATGGCTGGGCCGACGACAAACGTCTCTTTTTAGCCTGGGGCTTCTTGCCCACCGTGCTAGCAATCATTTTCTCGATGCTGGCCAACCGAGCCCAAACATAAGAAAGCGACTCCCCACTGGTACCAACGTCACTTGGGGTACGGATCAGGTGGGGAGGGGAAGGCGATGAAGCGGGAGGAGCCGACCCAGAATGGGTACCGGACTGCCGTGTTATGGCCTTTTGTGCGCATGGTATACAAATCCGCACATTCTCCCCCTTAAGGGATACCCCGCACCCCACACATGGCCCGGATTGTCCCAAAGGGATCCCGGGCCCGGTATCCTGCGGAGCCTCCATATGGTGAATTTTGTGGTCAGTCGCAAGACCGCAGGGAATTACGCATAAGCAACCCGGGATGCCCCTTAAAAGTCCCGGTGGGAGGATTTTTGAGTGGACAATTTTTAAAACTAGGGACCCCAGGACCAGGAGGGACCCCTTAATATGCACATATAGAGGGCAACCTGTAACACACAAAATAAGCAACATAAGCCACACAAATGGAAAAATATATCTATATCACAACCCAGCCAAACAGTGCAATTAAGGTACAAGCACACACACACATTTGAGACCAGCGGGGGCCCCCCCACACACACAAGCTAAGGAGATGGCCATCAGGCCCTTACCACCCCGATGTGCAAAGCGGCCTGCCAGAGAAGATGGCCTCCACGTAGCCTTGTGCCTGAGGAAGGAGAGCAGGGGGAGGGCGGGCCAGCGCAGAACACGCGTTTGACAAGGCCACGCCCCCCTCCCAGCAACGCGGACCCCCAGACAACGAGCACTGTAATCGCTCCCCCAGGCTGTAATCAGACCCTGTAGGCCAGTAAGCGGCAAGCACTCACACACACACACACACAAGTGAAACACTCAGCACACAGGGACAAGGGCTGGGTAAAACGAAATATCGGCCAAAACGAAATATCGGCCAGGCCCCCCCCCCCCCCCCCAGAGGGGAATAAGGGACCCGGAAGGGGGGGAATCCTGCCAGGAGACGGGACATCCCACACCAGGATCACCAAGAAACCTGGAAACCGCCTACCCCATAGTGAGGTCTCACGGTGGAGCAGTGCTCCTGCTGCACCCATAGGGTGCTCCTACCTTCACCAGGACCCGCAGCCTAAGCTCAGTATAGGGCAATTTAGAAGGGTCCTGGCATCAATAGGGCTAATAGAAGGCCGGGCGCGAGCCCGGCTTACCTGTAAGTAAAGAAGTCTTCATCTTCTGTCTTGTCGCCTTCCCTGCAGAGAAGGAACTGGGGAATTGGTGGGAGGTCCCAGGAATATATGGACGGGAGGGGCTTTCTTTTTTTGCATATTCATCTCTGCAGAATTTCGCCCTCTACTGGAGATTACCCACATGTCATGAAGATCGAAGTGGAGTGTATGGCACACTTAGAATAAACCCAAGACACTGGGGCAGGGAGGGTTTTGTTCTAATGTAACCCTCTACATGGCCTAACACACATTGCTCCCTAAAGTAGCTTATGACTATGTTCTGCCATTCCCAAATCTGACCCAAAAGTGGGAGTAGATGGTTGTATAACTATTAGCTATACCCAAGCATTGTACTCTAGAGGATGGTCTCCATAAGCTTTAGGAATAGCCTTAGAGATGAATTGCATGGCTCTGTATACTGCAAAAGATTGTAAAAAACGGTTTAAAAAATTAAGTTATATATATAATGCAATACTTACTGCCTCTAGTTAGCAGTTGAAAAACACATTTGCACAGAACAGCTGAGTAAGAGCCACAAGTATGTCTGAACCACAAACCACTTTTATAATTAGTAGCAGTGTTGTGCATTCTAAATCTTCCAAAGTCACTTGGATTATTTTATCAAAATTAGTCATGTTCAGTTGCAAAAAGCATCTATTCCACTGTTCTATGTTGTCACTTTCTTGTATTTCATAGGTGATGTCCCCAAGGTGAATGTGTGAAGCATCAAACAAGCAAAGCAAGTAGTGCAAACAGCTGGGTGAAGGCAGTTGAAAAACTAGGGGCAATGGAGGCAGTTGATCCCTGGCACCAGAGAGCTATAATATGTCTGGCTGACAGAAATAACCAAAACATGAGCAAAAAACAATACATTGCAAAAAAGTGCACTTTTTATTTTACTACTCTGCACACACTAATTGGCCCTACAAGTTGCAAAAGAGCTCCACTCTACCCCCCAAATTTAGCATCCACATTTTCAGAATGATGTTGTAATGCTGCAAAAATATTTACTTACCATTTGCTTTTTTTCCCCAAAAATAAAATTCTGTGAAATATTCACCTGTAGAATTGGTATTATACGCATACAGCACGTCCTGCTCCATCTATAATACCTACACATGGGTAATCCTCCGCCAGAGGGCACTGTTCACTGCAGACATGCAAAAACCGGCTCCTCCCGGCCCTTCATATACCCAGGGACCTCCCACAAATCCCCAGTATTGAAAAGCAGTGAGAAAAGAAGCCGGGAGAAACCAACCACCAACTGGTAACAATAGTAATGATAACAATCACCATACAGGGGATCCAGAAAAATGTAAAAACCAAGGTGGGGTGGAGCAGGATGTGCTGTATGCGTATAATACCAATTCTACAGGTGAGTATTTCACAGAATTGTATTATTCTAAGCATACAGCACATCCTGCTCCATCTATAATACTTACACATGGGACATCCAATAGCAGTGTCCATAAAGCAGGGTGGTATCCCCAGAAAAAAAAGGCACAGCAGACAGTAAAGGCGCTGTCACCTGCAAAACTTTGCTAACAAGTACGACATGAGCAAAGGCTCTAACGTCAATCCCATAACCAAACCTTTGAAAAGGTATGAACAGAAACAAGCAGCGGTCTAGCAACTTGTTCAACAGAAAACCTGGTGCTGAAGGGCCAAGGGTACCTAAAACAATAATATAACGGAGCAAAACGAGAGAGGGAGATTCTTCCCCCTTAAGGAATAGGCCAGTGTAACGGCCCAACCAGCCCACAGGCAACAGAAGCCTAGTTAAAACTTAGAACTCTCCCCAACGGGGAAATGAAAACTGGTCTCCCGCAAGACGGGCGGGGATACTGACCCCTTCATTAACAAGGATCAGCAAGAAGCCGAAACCTCTACTCAGGACCAGGAAGGCAACCATCCAAATAAGATCAGTCCAACGGGCGCATAGACCTTGGAAGCAAACGAGATCAGGCGCATACATAAGGAGGCACCCGCAGACCCCAAGGGCATCAGTCCCCCTAAGGGACAAGAAAACAACCAGGAAAATTTCAACACCTGTTGAGGGAATGTAGACCCCTTACTTCAGCATTATTAAGAATAAGGCCCATAGGCAGACTAAAAGGACTTAAATAATGATCATAAAACACCACTTGGACAAGGGGTCCGGCGTAAGGCGGAATACCACCACGTCATGGTGTGTTATATATATACACATAATGAGCGAAGGCTAAGTAATCAGATCCACCTTCTCAGGCACACGTCTGACTGAAGCAAGAGCCCCTGGAGAAGCGACTTGGACTACAAAACAGCTCAGACAGCATCCAGAATAAGTCCCAAGGGAACAATCCGCAGGGCAAACAGAATGAAAATTGATCCCAGCAGGGACCATGGAACTACTTGGGAGATGCCCCTGAGCAATCCCCAAGAGAACTCCTCGCAAGGAAGACCGACCCGGACTTCAACAGGAAGACAGACATGACAGAACCTGAATCTTCAGAGTACCTAGATGGGGAGCCAACCCCAACCTATGCTGTAATGACACTAGAACCCTGGGAACTGAGAACGTCCAACAGGGAAGAGACCAAGACCCATGCCAATCAATATGGGTACACCACAACCCACGATAGACGGAGGAAAAGGAAGCCAAGGAAGCTTGCTCCTCGCCCCCCATATACCAAGTCACCCAGAAGATAAGCCCGTCTCCAAGGGGTGAATGAATCAGCTGTCAGGCCCCAGACTAGAGTCTGCAGATTAGGACGACAAAAGAAGGGGCCTGACAATGGCAGAACCGCACTCCTGAGAGAGCGTACAGGTCAGCTGACCTCAGCAGAAGCGTCTGCGAACCACAGTTCACTAGGCCACCCAAGGGCCATCAATCTCACTGGCCTCTTTATCAGCACAACCATGCGCAGAACCCCTCATAGTAGAGTGAATGAAGAGAAGGCATATAAGATAGAAAGTCCATGCATAATTTTACTAAGCCCCCATGACCAGAGTCAGAATATTCTGGGACAGTAAAAACAAAGGCAGAGCCCCTGTGGTATAAGCGAGACCCAACAGAGCCACCCTAGTTGGCTCTCAGAATGACACCAGGATAGCAAAACCTGCCACTGAAAAAACATCCATTGGAGCGAATACCGCTGAGGAGCAGGGGGCGTAGACCCCCGCCCAGATCAGGAACCCTCTAGAGGGATCATCCTGCTTCAAGCTCCAGACCTATAATAAAACAGGCCATTGTCTTCCAACAGGCCAAGATTCCCCAAATAGACAGGTCCTAAAATAGGAGAAGTTCAGCCATATAGAGTCAACGGAAGGCTCATGTTTTAACAAACCAGTAGGTAAGATGGACCCTCTAAGGGACCCTACCCAGGAGCCACAGGGGGTTTTTGGAAGAAATTCCCCCCCCCCCGCCAACCTGCGAGACTTGGTACCCAAGGCGACCATTCACAGGAAGATGCAAGCAAGGAAGGGGGGGGCCCCCTGACAGGGTCCTTGAATATAATCAGCTCAAGAGGAACCACCTTACCAAGGGGGAATGAGCACAGACCTAGCTCCAGGGGTACTGGAACCCCATGTAGGATCAATAACCTACTGTGCCAAAGAGCCCAAGGGCTCGGTATATAAGGGACATCATCTGATACGCCACCAACGGGCCCACCAGCTGCAATCCTGCCTGGTGAAAGTAAGATGTCAGTAAAGGGGGGACAGAGCCCCCGTGACCAGGAGTCCACTTGTTGCCAAGGGAGAAGGCTCAAGCCTGAACCGAATCCAAGGAATGGAGATAGCGGATAAGGGACCATGAGAGATTGAGGTGACTGAGCACCCATCCAGTAACTCCCAGGGGACACCGCCTGCCAACTAATCCACTCGGCCTGACGTAGAGATTGGGGAATAAGGAAAGACGACCCGGTAGGTCCTAATGCGGACGCCCCCCAGGCATGTCCGAGACATCACCCCCCTTCACGCCATGGCGAGCAGCTTGGGAGTGAAATAGAGGCCAAAAACAAAGCCTCCATCCGCAGGGTTGGTCCTGCAACACCGACTAGTAACGGGAGCTAATAAGATCTAGAACTGCACAGGAGGCCGGAAGCCCCCCTTGCACAGAGCGCCTGTGTCCCAAGACAGAGATGTCATATAGGGACTACCTGTGAGAGTAGAATTGCCAGGCCTACCATAGGCCAGCATGGCCCAGACTGCCTCATACTGTTGAGGAAAGGAGGAAGGTCAATATAGAGGCCATAGCCCCATTCTGTTAAGGGCAACCTGTAAGTAAGCCCAAACTCCGTAGGCCTAGTACGGCCTGCACCAAATCCTGAGGGGAAAACAGGGGCTAGAAGCACCCTGACAACATCTAAGAGGGACCGCCCAGCAAATGCTATCCTGTGTCCAGGGGAACTACCTCCTGGAACCACCAGAAAGAGAAGATACATTCCTAGATAGGAGTCAGCTGCTGCAGCAGTACCCTCACCCAGAAGGGTGAGGGCGTCCCTTCATGCTTGGGAGGTCTTGGCAGATTTGGACTTAGTCCTGCCAGAGGGCCCAGGGCGTTGCCTGCCCACTACATGGTGGAAATCCACACCGAACAGTTGGAAGCACACCTCAGGTTCGCGTTTGACACTAACGTAGGGAGGGGGAGGGGTGTCCCTGCCCCGAGGAGGCCGGGACGGCCTTCTGCGTAGGGGTGCCTTACCCTTTTTTCCAAAAAGGTCCAAACGGGCCCCAAATAGTCGCCGTCCTCTGAAGGGAAGGCCACTGAGTGCCTTTTTCGGAGCATCGTCAGCACCCCACTGTCGCAGCCAGACCAGGCGGCGAATAGCTACCACAAGGGCAGATGTTCTAGCACACATCTTAATGGTGTCATCCAGCGCTGAGAGGATAAACTTCACAAACGCATCACAGTCTGATAACGCATTAAACACCCCCCAGGGGAGGTCCTCAGGTCGGTGGTCAAGTACTTTTCTAACGAGAGTCCTGGCGGCCACCGCCGTGATGGCACAGACCGGGCGCAGAGCCGTCCCTGCACACGAAAAGGCGTGGGAAGCCAGTCTGTCAATGCGCCGGTCCTCAGCATCCCGAAGGGTACGGTAATAAGGAGCCGTCATGAAGGGGGGGTTAATAACCCCTATAATCGGTGCATCCAACACAAGAGGTGCTGACCAAAAGTTAACCACATCAGGAGGGAAAGGGTACTTCCAATCCCAGACCGCTGGGACCCCTTTAAGTTTACAAGGCGATTCCCATTCTTGGGATATAAGATTCTGGAAATGATCCTGTTCCAGGAATTCTAAGCTCGGCGGCGCTGTGTGGAAACTCTCCTTCTTAGGCTTGGGAGCCTCTCCAGGAGGGGAGATTGACAAAACCTCAAAGATCTTAATAAGAAGTTCATCTGTGTCACACAGGCCCCAAGAACCGGGCCCAGAATCATCACGGCTCCCGGGCATCTAATCCTCAGAAGGATCAAGGTCCTGCATATCAGCAGAGTCATCGGTATCCTTAGGAACCGGAGAGCCAGGAGGCGCCAGGGACCGCTTCTTTCCAGGGCCCATACGCTCCGCCAAACTAGACAGCACCTTCTCCGCCGTAGGCAGCCTGCGCGGCACGGCTTGCTGGTCATCCCCGCTCGAGTGAGACTCATCCGGAGTGAGATTTAGGTCCGGGAGACGGGTGTATTGAAGGGAGGTGCAGCCACTGGCAAACCTGATTGCAGTGTCAGTGCCTGTTCAGCACACGGTCCGCAGTCCCATGCTCTGTCAGCATCAGCATGGGGCTGACAACACACTGCACACAGCCGGTCATGTCCCAGAGGGACCCCGGGTACATAATTCTGAGATGCCTCCATATGGTGATTATCTGAGCAGTATGCCCGCAGGGATTTACGCAATAGGCAACCCTGGATGCCCCAAGACCCGCTAGGAAGTGGGAGAATTTGTTATGTGGACCCGCTATAATATATGTTAGGCCGGGAGAAGCCACCGAAATCCTGGCGTCTGAAAGACATAATGGGATAAGAGGGGGGGGGGGGGGGTGTCAGTGCCATGCGCAGCCGAAAAAAACACATAGGAACAAATACCGCCCCGGAGGGCACTTACATGACCAAGGGAGGAGGCGGATCGCACCACGCGCGCGCGCGAAGATTGTCAAAATGCCGCCAAGCGAACCTCCAGGAGCGGGCCTGATCTGGCTGTGACGCGGAGCGCGTCATGCCGAGTCCCCGCCTCCCCCAAAGAGCGCGAAGCTCTAACCATCGAAACGTGAACAACAGTAGTGGATAGTACGCACATACATAATGTTGCTGTCACGCTAGAACATAAACTTATGTGGAGCAAGGAGCGCGACACTGACACCCAAGTTCAATGAAAGATCAAAAGCCTTAAACGTGTTACATTACACTAGGACTGCCACACATAACCCCCCCCCCTTTCTTTTCCCTCGAGCTACGGGAGGAAGCGAGGGAGAAGCGGACCTGCATCCAGGGATTAACTCTGTGAGGGGCACGGGCAACAATGCGGGAGGGGCATCTAATGGAGGCTCACCATCGGCCTAAACCGCCTACCTTATGGTGGGGAATTGCGGTGGAGCGTAGCACCGTGAGCACACAAGGTGCTGCCCACTTTCACCCGACCAGCGCAGCCCAGGCTGGGAGGCACATCTGTATCGAAGAGGACGGGAAATAGTCCCGCAGGGCCGCAGGCTGTGATAGCCCCGCTCACCTGCAAGAGAGTTGATACTTCATGTCTTCGCAGTCAGCACTGCAGAGAAATCTGGGGATTTGTGATAGGTCCCTGGGTATATGAAGGGCCGGGAGGAGCCTGTTTTTGCATGTCTGCAGTGAACAGCGCCCTCTGGCGGAAGATTACCCATGTGTAAGTATTATAGATGGAGCAGGACGTGCTGTATGCTTAGAATAGTAGGTGGAGGAGTCATATCAGTACATCCTATGGAGTGAGTGTGTGCGAGGATTCTACACACTGCCTGTTATAGGGTGATTGCTGGGGATTTTGAACACTGCCTTTTATCAGGCTCTTGGGGAAGGGGGGGGAGGATATGCACACTACCTGCTGCTATTGGATTCTGGGAGGAGGGATCATTATTTTCAGGCTACCGGATAAAAAGGTAGGACCTACATTTCAAGTACAAAACCTAAATTTTAAGTACATACATGTAGCAAAGGGGATGCAAAAATAATTTAAGCCACAGATTGCCTTTTTGCTAACTCTTTGACTAAAGCATGAGGTTAGGTTTTTCTTTTCACTCAACATGTTTTTAATACATACTACTGATTTTATATGCTTGACATTGCGCATGGTGGCTTTAGTGTTTGCCTGACCGAACAAACCAGTGCACAACCAGTCATTGTAAACTGCAATTCACACGGCACAAAATTTACTGTTCTCTACCAATGAAAGGTTTAATGGAAGCCTGTATTTTCAGTATATCTGTGTACGTCTTGCCAGTGCTGGCATAATTGAGCAAAGAAGGCACTGCAATTTTGTCAAATCTATAACCCAGATGCTCTAACTGGCTGATGTGTCTGCCATGGGATTTCAAGAACATGATTTTACAGTTTGTACTAAAGTTCCCTTTTCTTATTTTTCCCATTATGGGTTACATGAATTTGATATATACCAGCTGAATTACCATAAATGCATAATCAATGAAAAGTGGGGGCACGTGAAAGAAGAGCAATATGGATGTGCATTAGCTCTGTTCTGCAAGATCAGGAGGCCCCAAGCCAGCTATAGCACCTGGGCGAGCGTGCAGGGAGGCCCAACTACACCCTGGAGCCACCGGAGCCCTTGGCCGAATGGGTGAGCATGGTACACGCTGCTAAAAGCAAGAAAAAAGCTGTTAAAGGTAGACGCAACACGGCGGCCCCAGGTTCAACGATGACGGCGATAGCAGAGGAGGGGAGTGTCTCGGAGCACGAGTAACCATGCAGGAGGCACAAAATACAATTCTGTGATTACTCACCTGTAGAATTGATTTTACTGTGCACAGCACGGCCGGTTTCATTCAATCATTGCTTCTGGGTATTCCGCCACAAGGTGGCGCAGTTGACTGCAGAAGACTTGTGGCTCCTCCCGGCCCTATAAAAAGCCAGGAATCACAAATAGACCCCCAGTGTTGAAAAATAAAGTTCTGTGAGATACTCACCTGTAGAATTGATATTATAAGTATACAGTACGTCCTGCTCCAGATATAATACTTACACTTGGGTTATCCTCCGCCAGATGGCGCTGCACTGCAGAGACATGGAAAAACAGGCTCCTCCCGGCCCTTCAAATACCCAGGGACCTCCCACAAATCCCCAGCATTGAAAAGCAGTGAACAAGAAGCCGGGAGAATTAAACCACCCAGAACAACTGGTAATGATAACAATGATAACAATCACCATACAGGGGATCCAGAATAATGCAAAAACAGGGTGGGGTGGAGCAGGACGTACTGTATACAAATAATATCAATTCTACAGGTGAGTATCTCACAGAATTGTATTATTCTTAGTATACAGTACGTCCTGCTCCAGATATAATACTTACACTTGGGACATCCAATAGCAGTGTCCATAAAGTAGGGTGGGATCCCCCAACAAAAGGTGACATCAGGCAGTTTAAACCACTGCCGCCTGCGAAACCTTGCGGCCAAAAACAGCATCAGCTGAGGCCCTAACATCAACCTTGTAAAACTTTGAAAAGGTATAAGCCGAAGACCAAGTAGCGGCCTTGCAAACTTGTTCAACAGAAGCCTGGTGCTGGAAGGCCCAAGAGGCACCAATAGCACGAGTAGAATGAGCAGTAAGGCGGAAGGGAGGATTCTTCCCCTTAGCAGAATAGGCCTGAATCACAGCCTGACGAATCCATTTGCTAATAGTAGACTTGGCAGGAGCCAAACCCTTCCTAGGACCAGAAGGGACCACAAAAAGAGCATCAGTCTTCCTGAAAGCCGCAGTGACTACCAGGTAATACTTCAGACACCTGACCACATCCAATGAATGCAAAACCCTTTCCTTAGCGTTGCTAGAGTTAGGACACAATGAAAGAAGAACAATATCTTGATTCAAATGAAAAGCAGACACCACCTTTGGCAGAAAATCTGGCTTAAAGCGGAATGGGGGCAGAATAGACAGAGCCGCCAGCGCAGACACACGTCTGACCGAAGTAATAGCCACCAGAAAAACAACTTTGAGGGTAAGTACAGCCAGAGCAGCATCCTGAATAGGCTCAAAGGGAGCACCCTGTAAGGCAGACAAAACCAGGTTCAAGTGCAAAACAGGGACCGTAGGCTTACGTGGGGGACGCACATGAGTGACCCCATGAAAGAAGGTCTTAACCAAGGGATGCTGAGCAAAAGACTTCTGAAAGAAGACAGATAGGGCAGAAACCTGACCCTTCAGAGTACTGAGTTCTAAACCCAACTCCAATCTATGTTGTAAAAACTCCAGAATTCTAGGGATTAAGAATTCCCTGCAGGGAAGAGACCTAGACTCACACCAGTCAATGTAGGAACGCCATACCCTATAATAGATGGCAGAAGAAGTTTTCTTCCTAGTCTGTACCATGGTATCCACCACTGAGGCAGACAAGCCTTTCTCCATCAAGATGGAGGTTTCAGCAGCCAGGCTGTCAAAGCCAGAGTTTGTAAACTGGGATGGCGTAAGGAGCCCTGAGTGAGTAGATCTGGCTCCTCTGGCAGGACGTACTGTCTACTGCCATTTGTACCACGTCTGCGAACCACACTCTTCTTGGCCACCTTGGGGCCACCAGAATCACTGGCACCCTTTCCAGGGCAATCTTGCGCAGAACCCTGCCCAGCAGGGGGAACGGGGGAAAGACATACAGGAGCCGAAATTTCTTCCATGACATTGACAGAGCGTACGTGGCCAAGGCCAGAGGATCCTGAGGCCGGGAGCTTGTGATTGTGACGGGATGCAAACAGATCCACATCCGGTAGACCCCACCGGTAACACAGGGACTGGAATACCCTGTTGCAGAGGGACCACTCCCCCTGACGGGAAGTCCCCCTGCTCAGAGAGTCTGCTAGAAGATTCTCTACCCCCGGGATATAAACAGCCGAGATGCATTGAACACTGGCCTCCGCCCATGTCAGAATCCGCAACACTTCCTGGATGGCACCCTTGCTCCGGGTCCCTCCCTGATGGTTGATGTAGGCAACCGCTGCCCTGTTGTCTGAGCGCACCTGCACAGACAGTCCCTGCAGGTGATCAACTGCTCCAAAACCAACCTGACCGGTCCTTGTCCCATGCTGATAGGAGGTGAAGCTGCAGAGGCCTCGAATGGAACTGAGCAAAGGGCACCGCCTCGTAGCTCGCCACCATCAGGCCCACCAGCTGCATTCCCTGCCTGAGGGAGAGCTGGGGGCTAGAGAGCAGGGACCGCACCTGCGCAGTCAGAGCTTCCACCTTCTGTTGGGGAAGGAATATTCGTGACTGAACCGTATCCAGAATCATCCCCAGGAATGGGGTCACCGGTGAAGGGGACAGAGAGGACTTGGGATGATTGATCACCCAGCTGAAGGACTCCAAGGTGGACACCACCAGCTGAGCGTCCAGCTCCGCCTGCTGTAGAGGCCATGAGGCGATGAGGATGTCGTCCAGGCAGCACTCGAATGCCCCCTGACCTTATCAAGGACATCACCCCCGCCAATACTGGTGAACACTCTGGGAGCTGAAGTGAGGCCAAACGGTAGAGCCACAAATTGGTAATGTTGATCTTTCAACTCGAATCTGAGAAACCTTTGATGTCCCGGAAACACTGGGATGTGAAGGTACGCATCTTTGATGTCCACAGACGTCATAAAATCACCTGAGCGCAGAGAGCCAACGGCCGAGCGCAGGGTTTCCATGCGAAAGCGCTTGTTCTTCACAAATTTGTTGAGGATCTTTAAATCCAGAATGGGCCTGACTGACCCACCTCTTTTGGGTACTGTGAAAAGGTTGGAGTAGAACCCTTCTCCCAATTCTCTCAAGGGAACCTTGCAAATAACTCCCAGATCCAGAAGTCCTTGTACTGCCTGCATCAGGACCTGAGCTGATACCGGGTCCTGGGGGATCCGGGACCTGATGAATCTTGAGGGGGCCGCACAGCAAACTCTATCTTGTAGCCGGAGGTAACTACCTCCTGAATCCACCGGTCTGAGACTTGGCGCCTCCAGACAAGTGCTGTAGCCGTCCCCCCACCCTGGCGGGCGAGGGCGCCCCATCATGCCTGAGGGATCTTGGGAGGGGCTTTGGGTTTGGTCCCCCAGGAGGAGCCAGGACGTCGCCCCCTGCTCCTATGCCAGGAGTTTGCGCGAGCCCCCGCGAAGGACACCCCTTTTCCCTGCTTAGCGCCTCTGTAGGGGGCTGAAAGGGGGCCCTGGCTGCGAAAGGGCCGAGGCTGCCGCCTGCGCTGTGGTAACTTACCTCCTTTAGCAAAGAGGTCTAGGCGGTCCCCAAACAGGCGTAGTCCCTTAAATGGGAGCCCAGTAAGGGCTTTCTTACCAGCATTGTCGGCCGCCCACTGGCGCAGCCATACCGCGCGGCGTATAGATACCACCAAGGCGGAAGATCTGGCACACAGCCTAATAGCACCGTCCGATGCAGACAGGATAAAGTTCACAAATACATCACAGTTAGACAGTGCATTAATAGTATCAGTAGGCAACTCGTCTGGGCCGTCAAGTGCATTCCTGATCATGGCCCTGAGCGCCACGGCAGTAATGGCCAGAGAGCAGACCGGGCGCAGCGCCGCCCCTCCAAACGCAAAGGCATGGCACGTCAATTGGTCAATGCGCCGGTCCTCAGAATCCCGCAGCGTAGTAGTGTCGGGGGAGTGCATAATAGAGGTGTTAGACAGCCCTAGAATAGGAGCATCGGCCTCGGGGGGGGCGATGACCAGCACTTGACCATATCAGCAGGAAATGGATACCTCCTGTCCAGACTCTTAGGGATCCCGGGAAGTCTACTGGGATGTTCCCACTCCTTAAGCACGAGGTTATTGAAATGGGTTTGCTCAGGAAATTTCAATCGAGCCTTAGCAGTATGAAATAGCTCATCCCTTTGCCTGGGAGCCGCAACAGGGGGAGAGATGGACAAAACCTCAAAAATCTGAAACAGTAGTTTATCAGTATCATCCGGGGTAAAGTGATCAGAACCAGAATCGTCAGGACCCCTAGACTTCTCATCAGATGACTCTGAGTCAGAGAGCAGCTCCCCTTCGTCCGAAAGGGCATGGTCATATAGATGCGTAAACTCATCAGACTCCGTAGGGAAAGGAGCAAAGTCAGGGATTATGTGCCGCTTTTTCGTGGTGGCCTTGTGCGCTAGAGTACTAGCAAGCAATTTTACAACACTGGCCAGTCTAGTAGCCACATCAGGATGAGAATCCCTGCTTGTATTGGGGGTTAGACTCAGGCTTGGGGGGGTAGGTGAAGTGAGGCGAGGTGCAGGCCCAGCCACAGGAGGGGCGGGAAGTACCATTAGCGCCTGCTGTGCACAAGGGACGCAGACCCGTGCATTGTCACCGTTGATAGATGAGACCCCACAAGCTACACACAGCCGGGCTTGTCCCGAGGGAACCCCGTTCACAATATCCTGGGATGCCTCCATATGGTGATTGATAGGCACAATAGGCCAGTAGGGATTGACGCTAAAAGCTACCCTGGATGCCCCAAAGACCCTCAGGGAAGTGGGAGTAATTATACTAGGTCCAACTGGCAATTACACCGGGCCGGGAGAAGCCACTGGATTCGACTGTCTGAAAGACATAATGGGAATAGGGATGTCAGAGCCATGCGCAGTAAGCAAGAAAGATGAAAATCGCCCGCGAGGGCACTTACGGATCGAGGAAGGAGGAGGACCGTTACCACGCGCGCGCGCGATTAGCATCTAAATGGCGCCAAGCGAACCTCGAAGGGCGGGCCAGAGCGGGCTGTGACTCGGAGCGCGCCAAGCCAGGTCTCCGCCCCCCCGAAGAGCGCGAAGCTCTGAAGGCAGTAGTCAGCGCAGACAGTAACAAGCGAGTATGACACACTTTAGAAGGAAACGGGGATTACTTCCAAATGCGCCCGACAACGTTTACCAATGAAGACGCCGCAGCGGCCGATAGACAATAAAAAACAAACAGCGCGGCTCTGACACCAGGTGTATGTCAAGGACAATACTAAGGCCATAACATGTAACTGAATACACTAAGACCACCACACACACACACACACACACACACACACACACACACACACACACCCCTTTCTTTCCCCCCGAGCTACGGGGGGAACGAGGGAGGATGGCGACCCTTTGAACAGGGTCCACCGCTACACGGGGTATGGGGCAATAATGCGGGAGGGGCATCCACTAGAGGCTCACCATCAGCCTAAATCGCCTACCCTTTGGTGGGGGACTGCGGTGGAGCATGGCTCCATGAGCACGCGTAGTGCTGCCTACCTTCACCCGACCAGCGCAGCCCAGGCTGGGAGGCACATCACGAAGAGGACGGGTGGGAGTAGTCCAACAGGGCCGCAGGCTTTAATAGCCCCGCTCACCTGCGAGAGAGTGACACATCATGTCTTCGAAGTCAGCACTGCAGAGAAATCTGGGGATTTGTGGGAGGTCCCTGGGTATTTGAAGGGCCGGGAGGAGCCTGTTTTTCCATGTCTCTGCAGTGCAGTGCCATCTGGCGGAGGATAACCCAAGTGTAAGTATTATATCTGGAGCAGGACGTACTGTATACTAAGAATAGCAGTTATGCAAGAAGCCGGGAGATAAATCCTAATCCAAGGAATACACAGCCTAAAAAAGGCTAACTAGAACCAATCACCATAAAGAGGCTGTACACAGTAAAATCAATTCTACAGGAGAGTAATCACAGAATTGTATTTTTCCAAGTGTACAGCACGGCCTGTTTCATTCAATCATTACTTCTGGGACATCCAATAGCAGTGTCCTTAAAGTAGGGTGGGATCCCCAAAGAGTAACGGCAGGCAGTTCAAGCCACTACCGCCTGAAGCACCTTGTGGCCAAAAACAGCATCAGCTGAGGCCCTAACATCAACCTTGTAAAACTTAGAAAAAGTATGAACAGAAGACCAGGGAGCGGCCTTACAAACCTGTTCAACGGAAGCCTGGTGCTGAAGAGCCCAAGAGGCACCAATAGCGAATCAATAGAGGTTCCTTCCCTTTAGCAGAATAAGCACGCACCACCGCTTGTCTAATCCGCTTGCTGATAGTAGATTTAGCCGGAGGTAAGCCCTTCCTAGGACCGGAAGGAAGAACAAAATGAGAATCAGACTTCCTAAAAGACTCAGTGGCGACCAAATAATACTTGAGCGCCCTGACCACATCTAGAGAATGAAGGTTCCGTTCCTTGGAATTAGCAGGGGTAGGACAATAGGAAGGTAAGACAATGTCCTCATTGAGATGAAAAGCAGAGACAACCTTGGGCAAAAATTCCAGGTTAAGACGGAACACCACCTTATCCTGATGTCTCTCAAAAAAAGGAGGTTTAATGGAAAGCGCCGCCAGCTCAGAGACTCGACGCACCAGAAATAGCGACCAAAAAGGCCACTTTAAGAGTCAATATGGACAGCACAGCATTGCATAAGGGCTCAAAGGGAGGACCCTGTAGAGCAGACAACACCAAGTTTAAATCCCAGACCAATAGCAGAGGCTTACGCGGCAGACGCACATAAGTAACACCCTGAAAGAAGGTCTTAACAAGCCTGTGGGTAGCAAAGGATCTTTGGAAAAAAAATGCCAGAGCCGAAACCTGTCCCTTGAGGCTACTTAGTTGAAGGCCCAAATCCAGACCATGCTGTAAAAACTCAGGAATCCTGGGGATGGAAAATTCCCGACAAAAAAGAGACTTGGACTCGCACCAAGCAATGCAAGCATGCCAGATCCTGTAGTAGATAAAAATACAACTCTGTGAAGTACTCACCTGTAGAGTTGATATTATATGCATACAGCACGTCCTGCTCCAGAATAGTAATAACATGTGGGTAATCCTCCGCCTCAGGCGCCGTGCACTGCAGACATGTAGAAAACAAGCTCCTCCCGGCCCTACATATACCGAAGGACCTCCCACAAATCCCCAGCATTGAAAAGCAGTGAGAAGAGAAGCAGGGAGGAACAACCACCCAGAAAACTGGTAATAATATCAATTGATAACAATCACCATACAGGGGATCCAGAACAAGTGAACCAGGGTGGGGTGGAGCAGGATGTGCTGTATGCATATAATATCAACTCTACAGGTGAGTACTTCACAGAGTTGTATTATTCTAAGCATACAGCACGTCCTGCTCCAGAATAGTAATAAAATGTGGGACATCCAATAGCAGTGTCCATAAGCAGGGTGGGATCCCCAGGAAAAAACAAGGCACAGCGGACAGTAAAGGCGCTGTCACCTGCAAAACTTACAACAGTCATGACATGAGCAAAGGCTCTAACGTCAATCTCATAACAAAACCTTGAAGGTATGAACAGAGACAAGTCATAAGTCTAGTAACTTAATCAACAGAAAAAAACCCTGGTGCTGAAAGGTCAGTGGTACCCAAGCACCAATATAACGGCATAAACTGAAAGAGGGGAGATTCTTTCCCCTGAAGAAGGATATAGGTCAGTGTAATGACCCAACCAGCCCACAGGCAAGGAAGCCCCGTGGCAAAACTTGTAACACCCCCTAAGGGAAATAGAACAGGCCACCCGACCAAGGCGGGGGTACTGACCCCTAACTTACCCGAAGCCAAGGCTTTACTCAGGATCAGGAGACATCCAAGAAGGATTAATCCAAAGGCGCAGTGGCGCTGGAAAGAAATATCAGGCGCATACATAAAGAGGCGCCCGCAGACTCCAAGAGCATCAGTCCCCCTAAGGGCCATGGAAACCCTCATGGGGAAAAATTGCAACACCTGTAGAGGGAATGTAGCCCCTCATATTAGTATTAGAATAAAGTCCATAGTTAGACTAAAGGACTAAAACAATGATCCTACAGACCACTTGGACCGGAGGCCCGGCGTAAGAAGGAACACCCCCACGGCGACACATCGAGCCAAGGTTAAGTAACCAGATCCACCTCCTCAGGTACACATCTGACGGAGTCAGGAGCCCCCAGAGAAGCGACCTGGACTCCAAGGCAGCTCAGACAGCATCCAGCAAAGGTCCCCAGGAAGATCCGCAAGGTAAACAATGAAAATTGATCCCCACCGGGACCATGGAACAACTTGGGAGATGCAGCTAAGCAATCCCCAAAAGAATTCTCCACAAGGGTGACAGAACCAGACTCCTGCATGAAAGGCCAGGACAGAACCTGCACCTTCAGAGTCCCCAGATGGGGAGCCAACCCCAAACTTATGCTGTAATGACTCTAAAAGCCCTGGGAACCGATAACGTCTAAAAGGGAAGAGACCAAGACTCATGCCAATCAATATGGGTTACCACAAAACCCCAATAGACGGAGGAAGGGGAAGCTGGGGAGCTTGCTCCCAGCCCCCCCTCATACAGAGTCACCCAGAAGATAAGGCCCGTCTCCAAGGGTGAATGAATCAGCTGTCAATCCCCAGACAAGAGACCTTATATTGGGACGACAAGGAAGGAGCCTGACAAGGGCAGAACCGCACTCCTGAGAGAGCGAACAGGTCAGCAGACTTCAGCAGAGGCATCTGCGATCCACAGCTCACAAGGCCACCCAGGCCATCCATCTCACGGAACTCTCTATCAGGCCAACCGTGCGCAGAACCCTACAAGTGGGGTGATGAAGAGAAGGCATATAAAATAACAAGTCTATGCCTAAAATACTCAGCCCCCATGACCAGAGTCAGAATATTCTGGGACAGTAAAAACAAGGGCAGAGCCCCTGTGTTATAAGGGAGACCCAACAGAGCCACGCTAGTAGGCTCCCAGGGCGACACCAGGATAGCATAACCTGCCGCTAAAGAGTATCCATTGGAGCGAATACCGCTGAGAAGCAGGGGACATAGACCCCCGCCCAACGCAGGATCAGGGACCCTCCGGAGGGAGCATCCTGCCTCACTCTCTAGACCAGTAATAAAACAGGCCATTGTCATCCAACAGACCAGGAGTCCCCCAATAGACCGACAGATCCTAAAAAAGGAGAAGAGTCAATGGAAGGCACACCGTTGCAACAAAAACCAGCAGGTAAGATGGACCCTCTAGGGGACCTTACCTAGGAACCACGGGGATTGTGGAAGAAATTCCCCTCCCCCGCCAACCTGCGAGACTTGGTACCCAAGGTGACCATTCACTGGAAGTAAGGAAGGGGGTGCCCCCTGACGGGGCCCTTGAATATGAGCAGCTCAAGGTGAACCACCTTACCAAGGGGGAATGAGCACAGACCAAGCACCAGGGTGCTGGAACCCCATGTAAGCTCAATAACCTACTGTGCCGAAGAGCCCAAGGGCTCGGTATATAAGTGACATCATCTTGATGTGCCACCAACGGGCCCACCAGCTGCCATCCCGCCTGGTGGAGGTAAGACGCCAGTAAAGGGGGGCAGAGCCCCCGTAACCAGGAGTCCCCTTATTGCCCGAGAAGAAGGCTCAAGCCTGAACCGAATCCCAGGAATGGGGATAGCGGATAAGGGACCATGAGGTATCGAGGTGACTGAGCAACCATCCAGTAACTCCCAGGGGACACCGCTGGCCGACCCATCCGCTCAGACTGACGTAGAGACTGGGGAGCAAGGAAAGACGACCCGGTAGGTCCTAATGTAGACGCCCCCCCCAGGCATGTCCGAGACATCACCCCCATTTGCGAAATGGCGAGTAGCCTGGGAACGAAAGAGGCCCCAATTAATGCCTCAATCCGCAGGGTTGGTCCTGCAACACCGTCTAATAATGGTCTTGGTGTCCAGCAGACACAAGGGGAACTAAGAAGATCTAGTACTCCACAGGAGGCCGGAAGCCCCCCCTTGCACAGGGCGCCTGTGTCCCAAGACAGAGGTGTCATATAGGGACTACCTGTGAGAGTAGAATTGCCAAGCCTGCCATAGGTCAGCGTGGCCCAGACTGCCTCATACTGTTGAGGGAAGGAGGAAGGTTAATATAGAGGCCATAGCCCCATACTGTTAAGGGCAACCTGTAAATAGGCCCAAACTCTGTAGGCCCAGTACGGCCTGCGCCAATTCCTGAAGGAAAAGCAGGGGCTAGAAGCACCCTGACAATCACTGAGAGGGACCGCCCAGCAAAAGCCATCCTGTGTCCAGGGGAATTACTTCCTGGAACCACCAGAAGGAGAAGGTATATTCCTAGATGGGAGACAGCTGCTGCAGCAGTACCCTCACCCAGAAGGGCGAGGGCGCCCCTTCATGCTTGGGAGGTCTTGGCAGATTTGGACTTAGCCCTGCCAGAGGGCCCAGGGCGCTGCCTGCCCACCCCATGGTGGAAATCCACACTGAACAGTTGGAAGCACACCTCAGGTTCGCGTTTGACACTAACGTAGGGAGGTGGAGGGTTGACCCTGCCCCGTGGAGGCCGGAGCGGCCTTCTGCGCAAGGGTGCTTTACCCTTTTTACCAAAAAGGTCCAAACGGGCCCCAAATAACAGCCGTCCTCTGAAGGGAAGGCAAGTGAGAGCCTTTTTTGTAGCCTCGTCAGCACCCCACTGTTGCAGCCAGACCAGGCGGCGAATAGCTACCACAAGGGCAGAGGTTCTAGCACACATCTTAATGGCGTCGTCCAGTGCTGATAGAATAAACTTCACAAATGCATCACAGTCTGATAGCGCATTAAACACCCCCCCAAGGGAGGTCCTCAGGGCGGTGATCTAGTACTTTTCTGACAAGAGTCCTGGTGGCCACCGCAGTGATGGCCGCGGCACAGACCGTGCGCAGAGCCGTCCCAGCACACGAGAAGGCGTGGGAAGCCAGTCTGTCAATGCGCCGGTCCTCAGCATCCCGAAGGGTACGGTAAAAAGGAGCCGTCATGAAAGGGGGGTTTGTGACCCCTATAACCGGTGCGTCCACCACCAGGGGTGCTGACCACAAATTAACCACATCAGGAGGGAAAGGGTACTTCCATTCCCAGACCCCTGGGACCCCTTTAAGCTTACAAGGCGATTCCCATTCTTGGGATATAAGATTCTGGAAATGTTCCTGTTCAAGGAACTCCAAGCGCGGCGGCGCTGTCTTCGCAGTTCAGCACTGCAGAGAAATCTGGGGATTTGTGGGAGGTCCTTCGGTATATGTAGGGCCGGGAGGAGCTTGTTTTCTACATGTCTGCAGTGCACGGCACCTGAGGCGGAGGATTACCCACATGTTATTACTATTCTGGAGCAGGACGTGCTGTATGCTTAGAATAGATGAGCCTGAATCAAGGTATCAACCACAGAGGCCGGCAAACCCTTGCCCATCAGGATAGAGGTTTCAGCAGCCAAGACGTTAAAGCCAGCATTTGTAAATTGGGATAGCGCAGCTGTCCCTGCGTGAGAAGCTCCGGATCCTCGGGCAAGACGAACCGATTTACTGCCATCTGCACGACGTCCGCGAACCATACCCTTCTCGGCCAGCGGGGGGCCACTAGAATGGCCGGTACATACATAGAGGAGCCGGAACTCCGTCCAAGGAATTGCCAACGCGTCCGTGGCGAAGGCCAGAGGGTCCTTTGACAGGGAGACAAATTTTGGAAGCTTGTGATTGTGACGGAACGCAAACAAGTCCATGTCCGGCTGACCCCAGCGGCGACACAGGGCATGAAAGATCTTGATGCTGAGGGACCATTCCCCCAGATGAGACGTCCCCCTGCTCAGAGAGTCCGCCTTCTGATTCTCCACCCCTGGAATGTAAACCGCCGAGATGCAGGGAACAGTCTCCTCCGCCCAAGACAAGACACTTCCTTGAGGGCCCGCTTGCTCCGGGTCCCTCCCTGATGATTGATGTAGGCAACCACTGTCTTGTTGTCCGAGCGGACCTGTACAGCACGACCCCGAAGGTGGGGAGTCAACTGGGAGAGAACCAACCTGATCGCCCCCAGCTCTAGAATATTGATGGGTGCGTTGGCCTCCTGGGGACCCCACTGACCCTGGAACTTCAGAGACTGCCAAACTCCCACCCCAAGCCGGTCAGACTGGCATCCGTGGTGACAATCCGTGGTGACAATCTCCCAGCGCGGAGGCAGAAAGGACCTGCCCACTAGAAGATTACTCAAGTCCAGCCACCAGGAGAGACTGCCTGACAAACTGGTAGTGTTGATCCTCCAGATCGAACCTCAGGAACCTCTGATGACCTGGGAAGATTGGCACGTGAAGATAGGCATCCTTGATGTCCACCGTGGTCATGAATTCGCCCGGCCGAAGAGAACTTACAGCCGAGCTTAAAGTCTCCATGCAAAAGTGCTTGAACCTGACAACTTGTTGAGACCCTTTAAGTCCAGGATGGGCCTCAAGGAGCTAAAGCATCCAGATGCTCACCAAAAAGACAGAGACCCGTAAAGGGAAGCCCAGTGAGAGCCTTCTTAGCGGCAGTGTCAGCAGCCCACTGACGCAACCAAACTGACCAACGCATAGCCAACAGGGCTGAAGCATTACCGCCAAGCCGGACGGCATCGTGCATTGCAGCCAGCACAAAGGCAATAAAATCAGAGCAAAGCAAGAGGTCCTTATAGCCCTCCCTATTCTTACAAGACCGGGCGGCCTCAGCATGACTGACCTTCTTTTTAATGGCGATAGCCACAATGGCCGCGGCGCAGACCGGGCGCAAACCGGCCCCCACAAAGGTAAAGGCATGACAAGCCAATTGATCCATATGCTGGTCTGCACTATCACGCAGCATGGTAGTTTCGGGGGATGGCATGACCGAAGAGCGTCCACCTCAGGAGGGCACGACCAGCGCTTAACCAAATCTGCCGAAAACGGATACCTCCTATCCAACCCCTTGGGCACCGAGGGTAATCTATTAGGACGTTCCCACTCCTTCTGAACCATATCTGAGAAATGGCTCTGGTCCGGGAACTCCAAGCGTTGCTTGCCAGGGTGGAAGAGCTCGCCCTGCTTCTTCTTCACCGCCTTAGGAGGGGCAATGTTTAATGTATCGAAAACCGCCGACAAGAGGCTATCGGTATCATCCGGGAGCCAAGTATCCTCATCAGAGCAGGACCCTAGGTCACTATTGTAACCGATATGGCGATCCCCAGAGCAGTCCGAGTTACGGAAAAGCTCCCCCTCCTCCGGGGAGTCACGGGCGCCATACACATCAAGGTCCCCATCCTCCTCGGCAAATAGGGACAATGCAGTGTTAAGGTGTCGCTTCTTGCTAGAGACCTTGCCCGCCGCCGGTCGGGCCAATTGCTGCTCAATGCTGGCCACGCGCAGCACCAGATCTGATTGCGACCCCCTGCTAGTATCCCCCTCACTGGGAGCTAAATGCAGGAACGGAGGGCCAGGAGATGCCGTAGGGAAAGCAGGACTGGAAAGAGAAGCACTCGGCCCAGCCTGATCCGCAATGATAGTTTGGGCGCACGGCACACAAACCGCGACACCACCACTCAAAGGGGATACCCCACACATGACGCACAGCCGAGGCTGCGCCGAGGGGCCCCCAAGCTCGCTATCCCCAGAAGCCTCCATATGGTGATTATCAAAAACAGGGCACAGTAAGCCCACCAGGATAATGGCTAATCAGAGCTCACCCGGGATGCCCCCAAGGGATGCCCCACAGAGCCAAGACCGGCGGAGGGGAGGGGGGGATAATGGCCGGGAGAAACCACAATGCCGAATCCCGTCTGTAAGACATAAGCAAGACAATCATGAGCATCCCACAGCACATGCACTCGAACACAACCCCTGTCGGATCAAAGAAACGGACCAACAGAGCCGCAACGCAATCCGCGCAGGAGCCAGGAACCGCACTGAGATCATCAGACCTGAGGGAGGGGGACCAGGCCGCAGAGAAGAGACCCCGCAGGAAAAGCGTGGAACGCAGCAAGATGGTGCCAATCAATGATTCTCGAGGGGCGGGCCGCAGGGGAATGACGCGAAAAGCAAAACAAAGGAAGTGGTGTTAAAGGCCTCCAGAGAGAAGGTGCCCCTTACATTCCAAAACCATAGCTACCAGGTCTTCGCAGATCTATAGCAAAACACCATCATGAAATAGTGCTCATTTAGGTCCTACCTCCAGATTCGCAAGAACAAGGTATATGCTACAGATGGGGCTTCCCCTTTCTTTCCCCCAACCTAGGAAAGCAGGTGCAGGCCACCTCTCTCTTAGGGCTGATTCATAAATTCAAAGCCTTGGACATAGAGCTACCAGAGCCGGATATGGATGCCCCCTCACTGCCCTCAATGCCGAGAACACCAAGACCTGGCTATAAAATCAATAACCAAACCACTCCGTCACCAAAACAGGGCATGCAGATGCAACAGTCACAGGCAAAGACACAACTTCTATCTCAGATGTTTCACCCATCGCAAAAGGACTGAGACCCACACATTCTCCTTCTCTTAAGCGAATCAGATCCAGCTGGATGGAGTTCTTCAGACCATAGCTCCTGTTGGCCATCTGCACCCCTGATGTCTGGATAGTGACAACTATTAACCCTACAAGTTGCCGGTGTGATGGTTGGTTGCTGCATGTTAAAGACATTGTTATACCGTCGCTTAGGTCTCAGTGTATGCACCATATTATAGGCCTCCTAAATTTGGAGGTGGCTTCCCTCCCCGTCGTAGCTGTTGTAGTTAATTTGCCCAGTCCGAGCAGTAGTTGGAAGAGGATTGGGGGCCTGGACAGCAATGTTGAGCACCCACCCCTGATCCAAAAGGCACCTCATCTATGAGGGAGATCTGACCCCGGCCTGGCTGTAGCCAGGACCTTGAGATTAAGCAATATAGGTCTAACTATAAACAACGGGGTCATGTTCTGGTCTCTCAAGGGACCATGAGGGGCTGGTAGTTTTGGGAGCAGTCCGGTCGGGGCCATAGTGTGAAGACCCATATTACCTCTAATCTCTCTTTGTAGTGTGATGCTCTATAGAGTATATTAACAGTTGGCCTCCCGTTACACAACATGCACACTCCAGTTTCCAATGCCGGGAAGTCTCTTCCCAAAGCGATGGAGTTTTTTGCACATTGGTTTGCGACTATAGTTTGTTTTCTATGTACCCAACCTCGCTCATCTTTCCTCTTTTACTCCTTCTATAATCTATCCCCCTATACATAGGTAGATTCCTCCTGCTACAAGGCACCCTTCAAGACGCAGAGGCAAAATTTCTTACTTACACAAGCAGGTCCCCTTTCTAGCACATATATGCTCGCCGCTTCAGAAAGGGGCTATATTTATGTGCGCGGATTCAAATCTGACACTTTAACAATGCCTAGATAGATCCCTACCCCCCAACACCAAAGCAATCCAAGATAGCAAACTTTTCTTAGACCTTATCAGACCCATGGAGAGACCTCCATCCCCATGCCAAAGACAATACACACTACTCAGCCCCGCATAAACTGTTCACGAGAATAGATCACATTTTTGTGCTGTCTACGTTTCTCCCGCAAATTCCGTGGTCAGACCACGATTTGGTGGCAATGTCCTGTAAGTCTCTGATCATAAAACAAAGGATTTCCTCATGGCTATTAAATGACTCTCTTCTCTCCTCACAATCTCTGTTAGAGGGCTCCAGTAAGGTAGCTTTAGACTACTTTGCATTGAATGAGGACTCCTGTGAACCCACCAACCATAGTATGGTTAAAAGTAAAGTCAGTAATGAGAGCATTATATTAGCCTGGCCTCTGAAAAGAAAAAAGAGAGGACAACTTTGGCCATGCAACTCCAAGAACAATGAGACATGAGAGATGTAAATAACTTTAACCCTTTAAGTGCCAGCCTACCTGGAGTTTTTGTCACACTCTGTTGCCAGACCATTTTGCACTATTTTGCACTCCCCATGTTCAACTGTGATTTTTGAAGGGATTTCCAGGGATTTCCCAGGAAAATGATATATTGTTTTTTTCAGCAGAGTCTGAGCTTTAACATGAAATGTCTTGTTTGTCATTTTTTAGGTGTATTCTCAATATTTTTTGGCGAAATATGTGCAAAAAAACTAAAAAAATCTATTTTTTACAATTTGTAGTGTTTTTTTGTAATAAAAAATGTAAGTTTGTCAATAAAATCTTATTGCGTGTGAAACCCCAATTTCTCACAGTTACAGCGGTACCACATATGTATAGGTAGACACCTTTTCCTGCCCAGGAGACTCCCCCAAACTGAAACAGAGCTTTAGGGGATTTTCAGAAAAAAAACAACTGTGATATGGGCTACGCGCACCTTGCAGTTTTTCCAGAAAAACAACCCTTTACATTTGAAATACCCCCCACAAACTATATATTCTGTGGAAGTACACACCTCAAGCTTTCTAGATGTACCAGGCTTGTTGATGTGGCCACAGTTTTCTAGAAGTAATCCCTCAATGTATTCTTTGGTTGCAAAGAGTTTCCCTAAAAAAAGGATAAAAAAGGAGAATCAAAGCCACATTTTCCTAAAAAAACTATATAAAAACAAGAAAAAACGAGTATAATCTGAAAAAGCAACATCCCCCGAACAGAACGATACCCAACATGCATAGGTTCTGTCAAGGGAAGAGTTGCCAAACACCCCAAAGTAAAGCATGTGCGTAACAGTAATTTTTCTTGAAAATTTAAGCTCTGCAGACAAAGTGCGCACATTGCGATTTTTCAACCAAAACAACCCTTTACATTTGGAATATCCCCCATAAACCATATATTCCCTGAAAGTACACATGTTAAGCTTTCTAAGCATACCCAGCTTGTTGTAGTGGGCTCATCTTTCTGGAATTAATCCCTCAAAGAACTCTTTGGTTGCGCAGAGTTTCCCTAAAAAATGTATAAAAAAGCAGAATAAAAAACACCTTTTCCTAAAATATAAATATGCAAACAAGAAAAAACAAGCTAAGTCTGAAAGCGCAAGGTCCCCCGAATAGAACAATACCCAACATGCAGAGGTACTATTAACCCTTTTAATTGCCAGCTTACTTGAGATTTTGTCACCCTCTGTTGACATTTTTCCCCATTTTGCGCCGTGTTTTGCGCCATGTTTTGCGTCATTTTTGCTGGAATTTTCAGGAAAATTATATATATATTTTTTGCAGCAGAGTTTAGGCTTTAACATGAAATGTCTTGTTTGTAAATTATTTATTATTAATTTTATTTATTATTAAGTAAAAAAAAATAAATAAATAAAATTTTTTTTTAGAAAATTGCCTCCTTTATTTTAAATAAAAAATGTATTTGATTAGGGAAAACCATATTGCATGTGAAAGCCCCATTTCTACCGATTAGAACGGTACCACATATTTATCGGTAGCCCCCTGTTCCTGCCCAGGAGACCCCTCTAACTGAAACAAGTAATTTTTAACATTTACAAATAAAATACAACTACCATCCACACTACAAAGGGTTAAATCGAGAAAAAAAAATGACATAGGGTCCCCCCTCCCGGGAGGGGGGGGGGGGGCATTTTTTGGGGGGATTTTTAAGGGTTAAAAATCCTTAAAAAAAAATAAAAAAAAATGACATGGGCCCCCCCTTACCCAAACTAACCAGCCCGGGACCAGCTATGCAGGGTTTGGAGGAACAGGGCGCAGGGGCCAGCTTTTGTGGCCCCTGGCCCTGCAGGCTACAAGCCCGCATAGCCAGTGGGCCCGGGCTCTTCTGCCCCCCCCTGGGCTTTGGGGAGGCAGGTAATGGGGGTGCCGGGGGTTAATGGCAAGTCACCGGCTAGCGCAGGTGTCTTGCCACCTCCCCCAGCCTTGTGAACTGGTATAGGGGTCATGGACCCCTTACCAGTTCACAAGGGGTTAAATGTAAAAAAAAACACAGACACACAAAGAGAAAAAATATTTTATTATTATTTTTTTTTTTTAATACTTACCTCCCATCCATAGTGGAGCACTCTTTCAGCCTTTTATAGCTGCTGGATGACCGAAAACAAAAGGGTTAATTAAAAAAAAAATGACATAGGGTTCCCCCTCCTGGGGGGGGGGGGGGAATCCCATTTTTTTTTGGAATTTTAAGGGTTAAAAACCCTTAAAAATCCCCAAAAAAAATGACGTAGGGTCCCCCCTACCCAGCATTACCGACCCGGGCCAGCTATGGGGGCTTGTAGAACAGGGCGCAGGGGCCAGCGTTGGTGGCCCCTGGCCCTGCAGGCTACTAGCCCACATAGCCACTAAGTGGCCCGGGCCCTTCTGCCCCCCCCTGGCCGTTGGGGAGGCAGGTAATGGGGGGCTGGGGGTTATGGCAAGTCACCCGCTTGCCGCAGGTGACCTGCCATACCCAGAGCCTTGTGAACTGGTATAAGGGGTCTCATGGACCCCTTACCAGTTCACAAAGGGTTAAATGAAAAAAAACACCACACAAAAGTATTTTATTAAAAAAAAAAAAAAAAATTTTTTTACTGTACTTACCTCCGATTGTAAGCTCCTTTGTCCCGCGCCGCTCTGCTGACAGATGCCGGTGATCGGCATCCAGAGAAGGGGAGACAGGAGATCAGAGGATCTCCTGCCACCTCCTTCCCCGTTGCCGATCACCGGCATCTGACAGCTGAGAACGCTGAAGCCTGAAGTGATCGGGGCTGGGATGACGCCCCAAAAGGGGCGGGGCTTGGCGCGAAGACGGCCCGGGATGACGTCATAGGGGGCGGGGCTTAGCGGCAAGATGGCGGCCGCCATCGAGGAGGAGAGAGGAGAGAGCCTCCCGGGCTCTCTCCTGAAGATCGGTAAGTCCTGGGGGGGGATCGGAGGCCCCCCAGGTGAAGAGGAGGGACAGCGGGAGCCAGCGCACACACAGGTAAGTGAATGTCATTTTTATTTTTTTATTTTTTTTTACAGTTAGCAGCTGCTGCTGCAGAAGCGGGGGGGGGGGGCGGCCTATTCCGGGGGCTCTCCTGGAGCCATCCGACCCCCCACGGGGGATCGGATGGCACCAAATTAAAGAGGAAACCCGGCCGGATCCAACGAGGGGTCAGGTGAGTAATTTTTTTTTTTTTTTTGCCCACTAGCAGGGGTAAATGCCAGGCACGTAAATTTTACGTGGCTGGCACTTAAGTGACGGAGAGGCAACCATGTAAATTTTACGTGGCTGGCATTTAAAGGGTTAAAGGTAACCCAAATTCAGACCACCCACATATAAATGGAGTTCTGTAGAACTAAACTTAATCTCTTACAAACAAATGACGCAGAAGACCGCTGCAGAAGGTGTAAGCAAAAGTACTACATCTCTGCAAATAAACCAGAGATTCTCCTAGCATCTCAACTGAGGTTTCAGGAACACACTGTAAAACCAATAAAGCTCAAAACGCAGACAGTGACAATCACAGGTAACCCAAAAACTTCTTTAATGCCTTCTCTATCTGCAACCCAGGGCCATACCCTGATGCAGACATCGCAGTGGACAAAGTCCTAATGGCAAGCAAAATCCTATTTTACAGAAATCCTATTTTACAGAAAGAGTAGTAGATGCTTGGAACAAACTTCCAGCAGAGGTAGTTGAAAAATCAACAGTCACTGAATTTAAACATGCCTGGGATAAGCACACATCTATCCTAAGATAAAGAGTACATACAGTATACACATAAGGGCAGACTAGATGGACAGTATGGTCTCCTTCTGCCGTCAACCTTCTATGTTTCTGTGTTTCTAAAAACCAACAAGAGGTCCAGGCCTGATGGCTCCCATCATAGCCCCACACCTAGTGAAACTATACAATTATATTAAAGTGGACCAACACCCAGGATTTTGACTATCCTGGGTCTTGGGCCACTTCCCCGGGGCACCCTGATCAGGGGTGCCCCGCTAAGTGACCCCCCCGATCGGTCACCTCACCCCGCTCCTACAGCGCATGCGCGGCTGCTCGTCCCATCAGCGTGCTCGTAGTCGCTGTGGTATGTGTGTCCAAGCTATGGACAACCACAGCGGCTCCGAGCACGCTGGCGGCCGCATCTCATGCTTCCCTCTAACAGGGAGCATGCGCCCTGCTAAAGAGAAGCGTGAGAAGTGGCCGTGGCCCGCACATGCGCCGCTGGATCGGGATCAAGTTAAGGTTCCTGGCCATCCTGGGGGGGTTTTACACAGCGGGGCATCCAGGTTTTGGATGCCCTAAGGGGAGGGATCGGGTCGGCTCGGGAATCTTATAGGTCCACTTTAAGGAAGGCAATCCTCTGGACCCTAAAAAGCTAAGAGCCAGTTTAGTGATGATACCAAAACTGGTGAAGGACCATCAAAGTTAGGTGATAGTTCTGGCCAATCTTGCTGCTAAATATTGATCTAAAACTCCTCACAAATATTTTAGCCACTAGTTTGCACGATATTACAACTAATCAATGGGGTGAAGGTCCATGCTCCTTGATTACCTGGCTGGGACGGATAGAGGCCCTAAAAATGACATTCTTACCAAAAAAAAAATCTTTTTAGAGAGCTTCCTATACCAATCCCGAAACATGCACTGGATGCATTACAAAAGAAGATAATAGCATTTACAAGGAGCAATTCTAGACCTAGAATAAAAAAAAGACTACATTATTTTGTAAAAGGGAGCAGGGAGGCCTAATTTTCCCTTCCCTACATAAATATTACATTGCTGCCCAAGTCGATGAATTTATAGCACCTTTCTTGACATCCACCCCCCTAATTGGCAATCCATTGTTTCCTCCGGGAAACCCTTGTCCCACAAGCTACAGGTGATGGACCTAGACAAGACTTACATTAGTTGACATGTTCTGCATGCCCATAGGTATGAAGTCAGGCGAGTATTTCCCACCTTTGGAAACATTTAGACTGCTCCATTTACAACACTTCATTAAAGGATTGCTAAAGAAAGCAACCCCACCATACAGAAAGACAGACTTTGAGATTAGGCGTATCCTGGACCACTTTGAGTGGGGACTGATATCTACACTATACTCGTCCCTAGTGGCCCTCCCCTCCCCAATAAAGCATAACTACATGACTAAATGGGAAATTGACCTGGGGGCGGGGAAAGACAGAGGTTTGGTAGGACATCTAGAAGTACACGAGGAAAACGTCATACAATTCAGATAATATTCAGATGGTATTATATTCCTGACTGTATCCCCAAATTCTCCCCTACAGATTCTCTATACAGCTTCAGGGGATGTCACGAGCTGGGATCCACGTGGCATAATGTAGAATATTAGCAGTTCAGCCGCCTGAGGGTCCAGGCAGCGTGCCTCTTACCCAACTAGTGTACATGTAAGTAATTTCATTAATTCACCAAGATGAGAAAGCATAGAAGCATAAAGGAAAGCCATGATTTGGGGAATTACCATATAGATAGACAGAGGCATTCAAATCTATAGGCCAGCCAAGCTTTTGCAAACCTTGTCAGGCTTTTTTTATCCCGTAAGTTGGGGGGCGGTCTAAGATTCAAGAGTTCTATAAAGAGTTGTCTTGATTTATTACACCAGGACTACCTCCCTTTAAAAGGTGGCATAACTGTGCAGGGAGCAGGGAGGACATTCAGTTGAAACTAAAGACCTGACATTTTAGGCTAGTGTAGCATTCTTCACAGAGGAGATGGAACTCTTTAACAACTGCGGAGATCCCTGAGGATTGCTTTTAGGACTTTGCTGAACTGCTGGAATCCCTTGGAGGGAAACCCTGAGATGGTCTTCTCAAAACCTGAACATCATGCCATTACTACCCAGGCTAACACCTTAACAGTCATTCTAGCTACATCCATTGAGGCCTTGAAAACCACCTCCACTAGGTACCTTAATGTCATATTCCAGGGTAAAGGGGACTACCTATAAAATAGTCAGATTAATGTACAAAGTCAGCACCAGCTGAAACACCAGCTGGGACAACAAAATCAGCAGTGAGAATAGACAATTTTACGGTGCCCCGTTGTATGACACACTATGACTAGGGTTCAATAGACAGATGTGTGGAAATGCCAGTTTAAGAACCAGAGCAATAGATGTGGCCCTTTGGAGAGATGATCTTCTGTGAAAGACTATGGAATGTCTCCTGTTAGTGTGATCTTGCCTGCCAAGTTTTGGGGGATGTATTACAGCTGCTACATCTGGTGTCTCCATAATATTCACAGTTGGTTTATACACACTTTAATTGATGTGAAACAAAACACTCTTTATATTAACAATAATGTGTTTTGATTACTTATGGTGTGAGAGAAAAAGCCATTCATTTAAGAAATATATAATGCAGATTATAAGAACGTTTGTGGAGATGTTCCCTCACTTGCTGACTGGAGAAACTGGTTAGTAAACAGGCTTTGGATACTGGGGTAAGGCCTGTGGGGGAGCAATCATCCCTGTGGGATTGGGTGAAGCTCAATACGTACGCAGGCAAAATCTCTATATAGCTATAGTACTCTAACCTTAAATATGTACTGCTTGTCTTTTGTAATCATAATCTACACTCATAAAAAGCCAATATGCTCACAGCTACACATTAGATGTCACGCCTTTAACCGATAATGGAGTTAGAATAAATAATTTATAATACTTAAAGATTTTTGACTGATTGTCCTTGGCAGCACTATGTTTTTCCTTTGACCTTGAAAAGTTGGTTATTTCCCAAGAAAAGTTAAGGCTATGAGTGAAAAAATGTGCTAGTTTAGAAAAACATTGTACTGTGAAATTCAAGGGAAGACGTGTTTTTTAACCCTTTAAGTGCCAGCCTACCTGGAGTTTTTGTCACACTCTGTTGCCATACCATTTTGCACTATTTTGTACTCCCCATGTTCAAATGTGATTTTTGAAGGGATTTCCAGGGATTTCCCAGGAAAATGATATATTGTTTTTTTCAGCAGAGTCTGAGCTTTAACATGAAATGTCTTGTTTGCCATTTTTTAGGTGTATTCTCAATATTTTTTGGCGAAATATGTGCAAAAAAATTTAAAAAATCAATTTTTTACAATTTGTAGTGTTTTTTTGTAATAAAAAATGTAAGTTTGTCAATAAAATCTTATTGCGTGTGAAACCCCAATTTCTCACAGTTACAGCGGTACCACATATGTATAGGTAGACACCTTTTCCTGCCCAGGAGACTCCCCCAAACTGAAACAGAGCTTTAGGGGATTTTCAGAAAAAATACAACTGTGATATGCGCTATGTGCACCTTGCAGTTTTTCCAGAAAAACAACCCTTTACATTTGAAATACCCCCCACAAACTATATATTCTCTGGAAGTACACACCTCAGGCTTTCTATTTGTACCAGGCTTGTTGATGTGGCCACAGTTTTCTAGAAGTAATCCCTCAATGTATTCTTTGGTTGCAAAGAGTTTCCCTAAAAAAAGGATAAAAAAGCAGAATCAAAGCCACATTTTCCTAGAAAAACTATATAAACTATATAAAAAACAAGTATAATCTGAAAAAGCAACATCCCCCGAACAGAACGATACCCAACATGCATAGGTTCTGTCAAGGGAAGAGTTGCCAAAGACCCCAAAGTAAAGCATGTGCGTAACGGTAATTTTTCTTGAAAATTTCAGCTCTGCAGACAAAGTGCACACCTTGCGATTTTTCAACCAAAACAACCCTTTACATTTGGAATATCCCCCATAAACCATATATTCCCTGAAAGTACACATGTTAAGCTTTCTAAGCGTACCCAGCTTGTTGTAGTGGGCTCACCTTTCTGGAATTAATCCCTCAAAGAACTCTTTGGTTGCGCAGAGTTTCCCTAAAAAATGTATAAAAAAGCAGAATAAAAAACACCTTTTCCTAAAATATAAATATGCAAACAAGAAAAAACAAGCTAAGTCTGAAAGCGCAAGGTCCCCCGAACAGAACAATACCCAACATGCAGAGGTACTATTAACCCTTTTAATTGCCAGCTTACTTGAGATTTTGTCACCCTCTGTTGACAGGTCATTTTTTCCCCATTTTGCGCCATGTTTTGCGCCATGTTTTGCGTTTAGGCTTTAACATGAAATGTCTTGTTTGTAAATTTTATTTATTATTAATTTTATTTATTATTAAGTAAAAAAAATAAATAAATAAAATTTTTTTTTAGAAAATTGCCTCCTTTATTTTAAATAAAAAATGTATTTGATTAGGGAAAACCATATTGCATGTGAAAGCTCCATTTCTACCGATTAGAACGGTACCACATATTTATCGGTAGCCCCCTGTTCCTGCCCAGGAGACCCCCCTAACTGAAACAAGTAATTTTTAACATTTACAAATAAAATACAACTACCATCCACACTACAAAGGGTTAAATTGAGAAAAAAAAAATGACATAGGGTCCCCCCTCCCGGGAGGGGGGAGGCCCATTTTTTGGGGGGATTTTTAAGGGTTAAAAATCCTTAAAAAATAAAAAAAAAATGGGGGGGATCGGAGGCCCCCCAGGTGAAGAGGAGGGACAGCGGGAGCCAGCGCACACACAGGTAAGTGAATGTCATTTTTATTTATTTTTTTTTTTTTTTTTACAGTTAGCAGCTGCTGCTGCAGAAGCGGGGGGGGGGGGGGGGGCGGCCTATTCCGGGGGCTCTCCTGGATCGGATGGCACCAAATTAAAGAGGAGACCCGGCCGGATCCAACAAGGGGTCAGGTGAGTATTTTTTATTTTTATTTTTTAAACCAGCAGCAGGGAAAGTCAAGCACGTAACACCTACGGGCTTGGCACTTAAGGCCCAGCCAAGCCAGCACGTAGGTGTTACGTGCTTGGCAGCAAAAGGGTTAAAATATGTCTGTGGAGGTTTAACCATATGAGTGCCAGCCTGCCGAGATTTTTTGTCACACTCTGTTGCCGGACTACTTTTCACGTTTTTGCGCTACACGTGTTCAACCTGGATTTTTGAAGGGATTTCCAGGGATTTTCCAGGAAAATTATATATTGTTTTTTTCAGCAGAGTCTGGGCTTCAACATGAAATGTCTTGTTTGGCCTTTTTTTAGTGTATTCTCAATACTTTTGGGTGAAATATGTGCAAAAAAATAAAAAAAACTATTTTTTACAATTTGTAGTGTTTTTTTCTAATAAAAAATGTAAGTTTGTTAATAAAATATTATTGCGTGTGAAAGCCCTATTTCTCCCGGTTACAACGGTACCCCATATGTATTGGTAGACACCATTTCCTGCCCAGGAAACTCCCCAAACTGAAACAGCAGTTTAGGAGATTTCAGATAGAATACAACTATGCAATATGATTGCATAGTTGTAAGGGGTTAACTTAAAATTCCCCCCAAAAAAGGAGGTCCCCCTCCCTGGGAGGGGGGACCCTACGTCATTTTTTTTTAAGGGTTAAAAACCCTTAAAATCCCCCCAAAAAATGACGTAGGGTCCCCCTTACCCAGCATTACCGACCCTGAACAGCTATGGGGGCTTGTAGAACAGGGCGCAGGGGCCAGCGTTGGTGGCCCCTGGCCCTGCAGGCTACTAGCCCACATAGCCACGTGCCCCGGGCCCTTCTGCCCCCCCCCCCCGGCCTTTGGGGAGGCAGGTAATGGGGGGCTGGGGGTTATAGCAAGTCACCCGCTTGCCGCAGGTGACCTGCCATATCCAGAGCCTTGTGAACTGGTATAAGGGGTCTCATGGACCCCTTACCAGTTCACAAAGGGTTAAGTAAAAAAAAAAGACACAGACACAAAATTCTTTATTCTTCTTCTTCTTTCACTTATACTTACCTCCCATCCAGTGTCCCACGCCGCTGCAGATGACAGTTGTCGGTAGTGATCAGAGCAGGGAGGGAGGGAGGCAGGGAGATCAGAGCCTCCCTGCCTGCCACCCTCCTTGCTCCGATCGCTACAGACAACTGACAGAACGGAGCCCGGGTGCCGGTAACCCGAGGGGCGGGATGGCGTCATCAAGTGGGCGGGGCTAGGGGCGGGGAAGAGGATGGTGAGGGCCTGTTTCTGGGCCCTCACCCAAAGCTGGGAAAGCCCAGGGGGGGGATCGGAGCCCCCCCTGGTGAAGAGGAGACCCGGGGAGAGCCATCGCGCTGCGAGGTGAGTAAATTACATTTACTTTTTTTTTTCAGATGTCGCGCGGGCGGGGGGCTATTCTGGGCCCCCTCCTGAAGATCAGAAGCCCGAGGGCGGAAATCTACGACTTGATTCTTCTACAGAATCGCTGGCACTTTCAAATGAGGGGTCAGGCAAGTCTTTTTTACTTTTTTTTTTTTTATGGGGCTCTATAGTCAGCTACGTGACTCTCACGTAGCTGGCACTTAACGGTTGGAGAGGCAGCTACGTGAGAGTCACGTAGCTGGCCCTAGAAGGGTTAAAAATAACAAATATAACCTTAATATGGTTCCATATACAGCATACAGTCCTAGTTTATATATTATTTTCACTTTTATATTTTTATATCCCAAAGAGCATAAAGCAAATCTAATGTGCCCAAATCATGTTTGGATTGTGTCGGCTCAGTTCTTAGCAAGTAGTAGCACCCAGAGGATACCTAAGCTTTTCTAAGAATCCTTTAGCACAACCCACGGAGAGAGAGGGTCCTCCCCCTGGGAGGAAACACAAACTGAACAGAGGTTAAAAGCCCCCCACCTCAGACTTTATCAAGTAACCCAAGTTAACCGTAGGACTATGGATGGAAACTAAGGGGTCATGCTGAAGGATTCTTAGAAAAGCCATTACCAGTAAGTCTAACAGGAATTTTCTCCAATAATCCTTCAGCATGACCCATGGAGAGGAGTAGGCAAGAAATCTACTTTAGGGTGGGGAAGCTAAAAGTAGTACCCTTCTACCGAAGGCCGGATATTTTGTAGACAGGAGATCAAGTCTATAATGTTTAAGGAAGGTGTGGGGTGATGACCACATCGCTGCTTTGCAGATCTCTTCCAAAAAGGCACCTGTCCTCTCTGCCCAGGATGCTGACATGGCTCTCATTGAGTGGGCAAAACATCTGAGGGAGGAACTCCACTGGATGAATAAGCTTGTGCAATAGTCTGTTTTATCTATTTGAGAATAGTGGATTTTGAGGCAGCTAAGCCTCTTCTTTTTCCGCTGAACATTACTAAAAGTTGTTACGCAATTCGCCATTCTCTGGATCTTTCCAGATAAATGATCAGTGCTCTCCTAACATCTAGAAGTGAGAGATCCACTTTCTTGCCTGTTCACTTGTCAATAAATAAAATGTCTCACATTTTGAATTGCTGGCAGTGGCAAACAGTCAAAAATCTGCGGGAGACCCCATGCACTTACAATCTGAAGGAAAACCACAGTTAGACTTAGGAATCCCTCATCTTGATCACATGGAGAGATTATGCTCCACCCCCTGGGAGGAAACACAAACATGAACAGAGGTTAAAAGCCCCACCCCTTCCTCCCCTCCTCAGTAATCGTAAAGTAACTCAATATAACGACCCTTGTACTATGGGCGGGTAGTAAGCGGTCAAGCTGAAGGATTCCTAAAAAAATCCTTACTGGTAAGTCTAACGGTGTTTTTTCCAAGTCATCCTTCAGCTTGACCACATGAAGAGGAACAGGCAAGTAATTATACCTTAGGGGTGGGAAGCTGCAAGTAGTACCGAAGGCCTGGTGTTTTGCAGATAATAAATCAAGTTTGAGCAATAATCTGTTTTATCTATTTGGCTTTGGTGGATTTGGAAGCTGCTGAGCCTCTTTTTTCCGCTAATGACACAAGGAGCTGTTCCGCTATGCGGCAGTCTCTGGACCTCACTAAGTAAATGATCAAGGCTCTTCTAACATCAAGCAGTGGAAGATCTTCTTCGCTGCCAGTCCATTTAGCAATGTCGGAAGAACTATCTCTTGTGACCTGTTATCCAGAGTCGATATTTTTGGCAAAAATAATGGATTAGGTATAAGTATGGCTTTGTTGGGAAGTACTATATAATATGGTTCTTTAACAGATAAGGCTTGTAGCTTGTTTACTCGCCTGTCAAAAGTAATAGCTAGCAAAAACAAACAACATTTCAATTATCACCTTTTCTCTGAAACCTCATACAGAGGTTCAAAAGGGGGCTACATTAACCCTTTAACACAATAGACAAATCCTAAGTAGGGAATTCTTTTAACGGTGCAGGTCTTTTGCGAGTCAAAAAATGATTAATTAATTCATTTTGTCTCAATTTTTGTTCGAGAAAAACTGATAATAGTTTATAACATACTTACAGCCAGTCCATTATCCCTACTGTAGGAATTCTAGTGCTGTGACTGTCTTTTTTTCTTAAACTTGTTCCCTTTACAAAAAGAAGAAAAACTTACCTTTTTGTAGATCTTCCTGGTAGTTAACTTATGGCTGGCCAGAGGAGTGTCATTCACTCTAATCAAACAACCCTTCTTTCTTACCAAAAGGCCTCTTCAGGATCCAGGCAGTCAGGAGTAGTCTTGATGGGTTTGGATGCAGAATGACGTCCTGATGGCTGATGTCCGGAATGTCTGGAATCCTCCAGGGACCCTTTCTTGCCATTTGCCTTTAACCAAGCTCTCTTTGGCCAGAATGGAGCAATGAGAATCACCTTCACTTCTTCCTGTGCAATCTGCCGGACTCCTTGAGGCAGGATTCTGAAAGGAGGAAAGGCATAAGCAAAATTCCTTGGCTGCGCAAGAGCATCTGTTGCTAACGCACCCTCCTCCCTTGTCAGTGAAGAAAATTTTCTGCATTTTGTATTCCTGGCATTAGCAAACAAATCTATCTGCGGGTGACCCCAAACACTTGTGATCTGCTGGTAGACCTCCTGATTTAGACACCATTCAGTCTGCTGGATCTTTACTCGACTTAGGAATCAGTATTTAAGGTCCCCTACAGATGAACTGCCGACAATGACCGGATTTGATGTGGGAGAGGTAATAGAATGTCTTTTGCTAATCTCATCAGACTTAAGGACCTGCTTCCCCCTGACGATTTAGATACACCACTGCTGAGGCGTTGTCTGACCTTATCTAAACTTCCTGGCCAAAGTGATCTAGTGCCAGCTGGACTGCCAGGAGAACCAGGGGAACTGTTGTCAGAGCTAACACCTCAGCTGTAATCGTGTCTCTTTCTTTTCTCTACGGAGAAAAGAATACTGTATATATTGAACCCCAGGAATCTGCACGGCTGACTGGGCGTTAGGTTGGATTTTTCTAAGCTAACGTCTTTTCCAGGCCTGCTAGTAATGACATCTGTGATCTGTTTAACAGAAGGAGGTCATCCAGATAGGGTATCACAAAGATTCCCTGCTGTCTGAGGTAGGCCATCGGTTTTTCTAGGATCTTTGTAAAATCCTTGGAGATGAGGACAGGCCAAAAGGTAGTGCTCTGTACTTGTAGTGAAGGACTTCCAGATCCAACTAAACCGCAAACCTGCGGTGTGCCATCAGAATAGAGATATGCAAATTTGTATCCTGTCTAGATTCACCATCAGGGCCTCTTCTATCAGTACATTTCTTACTGAATATATTGATTCCATCCTGAAACTTTTGTATCTAATGAATCTGTTTAATCTTTTTAGATTCAAAATCATACAATACTTTCCATGATGGCTTCTGAAGTAGAACCCCTCCCTCATGGAGGACGGAGAACCACTTCTATCACATGGAGGAGCTTCTGCAGAACTAAATAGAAGGCTTCTCTCTTTTTGGGGTCTCTTGGAGGTCTGGTCACTAATGATTGGTGGAGGGATGCAAATTCTAACTGAAACTCCTCTTCTAGTGTTTGTAACTCAAACTGCGTTTGTGTGACCACTCTCCAAGCGGTAAGAACCAGGAGAGTCTCCCCCCTACCGGATAGTCTGCGGCTTAGGCCCCCCTGAAGTCTTGCTAACAAGAATACCTTCTTTGTGGCCAAGGCTGAGCTCCACGAGTCTTAGGGTTCACATGTCTAGGCTGAGACAGAAGTGTAGCTGATCTCCCTATTACTAGAGCATAGATTAAAATTCCTCTTCCAGGTGGGGAACCTTTTTCCCGCTTCATTGGATCGGGTCAGGATGACATCCAAGTCTTCCCCAAAGAGAAGACTGCCATGAAAGTGAATCCCACAAAGTTTAGTTTTAGACACACTGTCGCCTGACCAAGTTCTCAACCAAAGTGCTCTCGAGCACATGAAATCAGAGCAGATGTTTTAGCAGTGACCCTTAGGACCTCCTGAGAAGCATTAGTTAGGAAGGGATGGCTCTGTAAGTGTTGGTAGAGAAGTTACAAGGTCCTGCGAGGGGGCCTTATTCTCCAAGTGATTCTTGAAGGTATCCACCCATTTAGCCATACTTCTAAGGACCACATCAGATGCCATTACTGGTCTAAATATAAAGGTTACAGCGTCCCAAGGTCTCTTTAATGTATGTTCACCTCTGCGATCCATAGGGTCACATAATGCCTCCATGTCCTGAAAACTTAAATCAACAGATCTGGACATTTGTTCCATTATGGGGTCATGGAAAGGAAATTTTCTCTAAAAGGAATTAGGCATAAATAATTTTTTCTCTGCCAAATCCCACTTGGATTTAACCATGTCCTTTAAGACTGAAAGAATAGAAGAGACCTTTTCGGTCTTTTCATCAAAAACACTCTTTATACATTTCATCCTGAAGATTACGGGAATGTTCCTGTTCTCCCTCTTCCTGGACATCCTCGTCCATGGAATCCCGTGAACAACCATCCTCTTCCACTAACTCCTCTGACTCAGGGCTTACATCAATATGCCCTGGGGAGGAGGGTAGGGTACTGGGATTTTTACTAAACAGAGACAGCCCCTGTTTTTTACGGCAAACTGACCGAAACAGAAGTGGGGATAGGTGCGGAAGCAAGATATCACTGAGACTGAATGACAGCATTTTTCTGGGCATCCTGCATAGAGGCTAGCTCCTGCTATTAAGGATTTCCCTAAATAAAGTCACTAAGTCTAACCTCTTTTTTAGCTTTGTCATGACCCAGGCACAAAAACATCTGCCAAGTGTTGTGCCACAAGCTTCACAGCAACTTTGGCATGCATTATACTGTATCTTCCGCTTTATGCTTTAGAATCAGTTTCTTTCTAAATCGCAATAAACCATTACTACTTAACCCTTGGTTCCATAGTGGAACACTCATTTGAGGAAAAAAGGTCCTACCACTTGCTGGGCTTCTCTTAGGGTCTTTCTGTCCTCCTGGTTACTCAACATCTTAACCGGGACAGGTCGCGTCACGCTGCTCCCAGCCGCCGTACTAGCTTCTGCCGCTGCCTCTGCACGCGCTCCGGAAGCCCCTCGGCTTTGCATGAGTCTCATGGGGTGTCCACCTTTGCTGCCCCGGAGAGAGAAGCCACCTGTCTCCCTAAACACTGAACGCCGGTCTGGAAAAATGCCGCCTTTTGAAATCAGCCGCCGCGTCACTGCCATGCCCACAAATGTAAAATTCTTGGAGGGAAAATTCCCTCAGTAAAAAATATATACTACACTAGAATTCAGAGAAATGACAGGCTAGCAGTAACACAAGCACCAGGTATCATACCATTTTAAAGGAACAGCATACCGACAACTAACATGGCTATTGGATTTAAAGATATATTGCACAACTAGTGCAAATGAAAGACTATATGGGAAATTAGCCCCAGCTGTGTCCAGACCTTAGACAGATCTCCTTTGGAATATTTTCCGGGACAGCAGGCTACTCCATTACTCTCGAGGTAGAAAAATAAAAAACTACAGTAACAAACTGGCCGAAGTATAAGACATCCAGACACACTCTATCCAAAGGTTTCCCAGGGAGGAAACACAAGAACTAAGGAGGGGAGGAAGGGGTGGGGCTGTTAACCTCTGTTCATGTTAGTGTTTCCTCCCAGGGGGTGAAGCATAATCTCTCCATGTGGTCAAACTGAGGGATGACTTGGAAAAATACAATTCTGTGAAATACTCACCTGTAGAATTGATATTATAAGTATACAGTACGTCCTGCTCCAGATAGATTACTTACACTTGGGTTATCCTCCGCCAGATGGCGCTGCACTGCAGAGCCATGCAAAACAGGCTCCTCCCGGCCCCTCAAATACCCAGGGACCTCCCACAAATCCCCAGCATTGAAAAGCAGTGAACAAGAAGCCGGGAGAATTTAACCACCAACTGGTAACTATAAAAATCATAACAACCACCATACAGGGGATCCAGAATAATGCAAAAACCAGGGTGGGGTGGAGCAGGGCGTACTGTATACTTATAATATCAATTCTACAGATGAGTATTTCACAGAATTGTATTATTCTTAGTATACAGTACGTCCTGCTCCAAATCTAATACTTACACTTGGGACATCCAATAGCAGTGTCCATAAACAGGGTGGGATCCCCAACAAAAGGTAACAGCAGACAGTTTAAACCACTGCCGCCTGCAAAACCTTGCGGCCAAAAACATCAACCTTGTAAAACTTTGAAAAGGTATGAACAGAAGACCAAGTAGCGGCCTTGCAAACTTGTTCAACAGAAGCCTGGTGCTGGAAGGCCCAAGAGGCACCAATAGCACGAGTAGAATGAGCAGTAAGGCGGAAGGGAGGATTCTTCCCCTTAGCAGAATAGGCCTGAATCACAGCCTGACGAGTCCATTTGCTAATAGTAGACTTGGCAGGAGCCAAACCCTTCCTAGGACCAGAAGGGACCACAAAAAGAGCATCAGTCTTCCTGAAGGCCGCAGTGACTACCAGGTAATACTTCAGACACCTGACCACATCCAAGGAATGCAGAACCCTTTCCTTAGCGTTGCTAGGATTAGGAAACAATGAAGGAAGAACAATATCTTGATTCAAATGAAAGGCAGACACCACCTTAGGCAGAAAGTCTGGCTTAAAGCGGAACACCACCTTGTCCTGGTGTCTCTCATAGTATGGGGGCTGAGTAGACAGAGCCGCCAGCTCAGACACACGCCTGACCGAAGTAATAGCCACCAGAAAGACAACCTTGAGGGTAAGTACAGCCAGAGCAGCATCCTGAATAGGCTCAAAGGGAGCACCCTGCAAGGCAGACAAAACCAAGTTCAAATCCCAAACAGGGACCATAGGTCTACGTGGGGGACGCACGTGAGTGACCCCATGAAAGAAGGTCTTAACCAAGGGATGCTGAGCAAAAGACTTCTGAAAGAAGACAGACAGGGCAGAAACCTGACCTTTCAGAGTACTGAGTTTTAGACCCAACTCCAACCCATGCTGTAAAAACACCAGATCCCTAGGGACTAAGAACTCCCTACAGGGAAGAGACCTAGACTCACACCAATCAATGTAGGTACGCCATACCCTATAATAGATGGCAGAAGAAGTTTTCTTCCTAGCCTGCACCATGGTATCCACCACCGAGGCAGACAAGCCTTTCTCCATCAAGATGGAGGTTTCAGCAGCCAGGCCGTCAAAGCCAGAGTTTGTAAATTGGGATGGCGTAAGGGGCCCTGAGTGAGCAGATCTGGCGCCCCTGGCAGGACGTACTGGTCTACTGCCATTTGTACCACGTCTGCGAACCACACTCTTCTTGGCCACCTGGGGGCCACCAGAATCACTGGCACCCCTTCCAGAGCAATCTTGCGCAGGACCCTGCCCAGCAGGGGGAATGGAGGAAAAACATACAGGAGCCGAAATTCCTTCCATGACATGGACAGAGCATCCGTGGCCAAGGCCAGAGGATCCTGAGACAGGGAGAAAAAGGCTGGGAGCTTGTGATTGTGACGGATGCGAACAGATCCACATCCGGTAGACCCCAACGGTGACACAGGGACTGGAATACCCTGACGGGAAGTCCCCCTGCTCAAAGAGTCTGCCAGTAGATTCTTTGCCCCCGGGATATACATAGCCAAAATGCATTGAACATTGGCCTCCGCCCATGTCAGAATCCGTGACACCACCTGGAGGGCACCCCTGCTCCGGGTCCCTCCCTGATGGTTGATGTAGGCAACCGCCGTCCTGTTGTCTGTGCGCACCTGCACAGACAGACCCTTCAGGTGATTGGTCAACTGCTCCAGTACCAACCTGATTGCCCGTAGTTCCAGAATGTTGATGGGTAAGTGGGCCTCCTGAGGGCCCCACCTCCCCTGGAAGCGCAGGGACTTCCAGAATCCCCCCCAAGCTGACAGACTGGCATCCGTGGTGACCGTCTCCCAGGAGGGGGCCAGAAAGGACCTGCCTCCTAGCAAGTTCCTGTGGCCCAGCCACCACGAAAGGGACCGTCTGACCAAGGAGGGAAAGCACACAGACCCCGTCCAAGGATGTTGGGTCCTTGTCCCATACTGACAGAAGGTGAAGTTGCAGAGGCCTCAAATGGAACTGAGCAAAGGGCACCACCTCGAAGCACGCTACCATCAGACCCACCAGCTGCATTCCCTGCCTAAGGGAGGGCTGGGGGCACGAGAGCAGGAACCTCACCTGCGCAGTTAGAGCTTCCACCTTCTGTTGAGGAAGGAATATCCTTGACTGAACCGTATCCAGAATCATTCCCAGGAATGGGGTCACCGAAGAAGGGGATAGAGAGGACATGGGGTGATTGATCACCCAGCCGAAGGACTCCAAGGTGGACACCACCAGCTGAGTGTCCAACTCTGCCTGCTGTAGAGACAGAGAGGTGATGAGAATGTTGTCCAGGTAGGGCAGCAAGCGTACGCCCCTTGACCTTATCAGAGACATCACCCCCGCCAGCACCTTGGTGAACACTCAGGGAGCTGAAGTGAGGCCAAATGGCAAGGCCACAAATTGGTAATGTTAAGGGGACCCTGCAAATGACCCCCAGATCCAGAAGTCCTTGCACGGCCTGCGTCAAGACCTGAGCTGAGACGGGGTCCTGGGGGATCCGGGACCTGATGAATCTTGTGAGGGGCCGCACAGCAAACTCTATCTTGTAACCAGAGGACACTACCTCCTGAATCCACCGGTCTGAGACGTGGCACCTCCAGACATGCGCAAAGTGCTGTAGCCGTCCCCCCACCCTGACGGGCGAGGGAGCCCCATCATGCCTGAGGGGTCTTGGGAGGGGCTTTGGGCTTGGACCCCCAGGAGGAGCCAGGACGCCGTCCTCTGCTCCTATGCCAGGAATCTGCACGAGCCCCCGCGAAGGACACCCCTTTTCCCTGCTTAGCACCTCGGTAGGGGAGTGAAAGGGGGCCCTGGCCCCGAAAGGGCCGAGACTGCCGTCTGCGCTGGGGTAACTTACCTCCTTTAGCAAAGAGGTCTAGACGGTCCCCAAACAGGCGCAGCCCCTTAAATGGTAGCCCAGTAAGGGCTTTCTTAGCAGCATTGTCAGCAGCCCACTGGCGCAGCCACACCGCGCGGCGTATAGCTACCGCCAAGGCAGAGGATCTGGGACACAGCCTAATGGCATCATCCGATGCAGACAGGATACATTTTACAAACACATCACAGTTAGACAGTGCATTAACCGTATCAGGTGGCAATTCATCTGGGCCTTCGAGTGCATTTCTGACCAGGGCCCTGAGCACCACAGAAGTAATGGCCAAGGTGCAAACCGGGCGCAGCGCCGCCCCCACAAATGCAAAGGCATGGCATGCCAATTGGTCAATGCGCCGGTCCTCAGAATCCCGCAGCGTAGTAGTGTCGGGGGAGTGCATAATAGAGGTGTTAGACAGCCCTAGAATAGGAGCATCGACCTCGGGGGGGGCGATGACCAGCACTTGACCATATCAGCAGGAAAAGGATACTTTCTGTCCAAACTCTTAGGTATCCCGGGAAGTCTACTGGGATGTTCCCACTCCTTAAGCACAAGGTTATTGAAATGGGTTTGCTCAGGAAATTCAAATCGAGCCTTAGCAGTATGAAAGAGCTCACCCCTTTGCCTGGGAGCCGCAACAGGGGGAGAGATGGACAGAACCTCAAAAATCTGAACCAGCAGCCTGTCAGTATCATCCGGGGTCCAGGGGTCAGAGCCAGAATCTTCATGACCCCTGGGCCTCTCGTCAGATGACCCTGAGTCAGAGAACAGCTCCCCTTCGTCCGAGGGGGTATAGCCATATAGATGCAACAACTCGTCAGACTCTGTAGGGAAAAGAGTGGCATCAGGGGTTAAGTGATGCTTTTTAGCGGTGGCCTTACGCGCTAAGGTATTGGCAATCAATTTTTCAACACTGGCCAGTCTAGCAGCCACATCAGGATGAGAATCCCCACTTGTATTGGGGGTTAGACTCAGGCTTGGGGGAGTAGGTGAAGTGAGGCGAGGTGTAGGCCCAGCTACCGGAGGGGCGGGATGCACCATTAACACCTGCTGTGCGCAAGGAACACACACCCGTGCATTGTCACCGCTGATAGGTGAGACCCCACAAGCTACACACAGCCGGGCTTGTCCCGAAGGAACCCCGGTCACATTATCCTGGGATGCCTCCATATGGTGATTAATAGGCACAATAGGCCAGTAGGGATTGACGCCGTAAGCTACCCTGGATGCCCCAATGACCCGCAGGGAAGTGGGAGTAATTATACTAGGCCCAACTGACAATTACACCGGGCCGGGAGAAGCCACTGGATTCGACTGTCTGAAAGACATAATGAGAATAAGGGGCGTCAGAACCATGCACATTAATCAATAAGCATAAAGATCGCCCGCAAGGGCACTTACAGACCGCGGAAGGGGGGACCGTTACACACGTGCACGCGCAACTACACATCAAACTGCCACCAAGCGAACCTCGAAGGGCGGGCCAGAGCGGGCCGTGACGCGGAGCGCGCCAAACCAGGCCCCCGCCCCCCCGAAGAGCGCGAAGCTCTAAGACAGCAGCCAATGATGACGCCGCAGCGTCTGAGGCGACGTAATAGCCATGTAATAGTGAAAACAGACAAGTCAGCGCGGCGGCGGCCATGTAATAGTAAAAACAGACAAGTCAGCGCGGCGGCTGGCACCACATATCTAGTCATACACGTAATCACTATACGCACTGACCCACCCCCCCCTTCTTTCCCCCCCGAAGGCTACGGGGAGAATGAGGGAGGATGGCGGCCCTTTGTACAGGACCCACCGCTACACGGGGTATGTGGCAATAATGCGGGAGGGACATCCATAAAGGCTCACCATCAGCCTATACCGCCTACCCTTTGGTTGGGGACTGCGGTGGAGCAGCACTCCCTAAGCACACACGGTGTCGCCTACCTTCTCCCGACCAGCGCAGCCCAGGCTGGGAGGCATATCACATGAAGGACGGGTGGGAATAGTCCAACAGGGCCGCAGGCTAATAGCCCTGCTCACCTGCGAGAGAGTGATATTTCATGTCTTCGCAGTAAGCACTGCAGAGAAATCTGGGGATTTGTGGGAGGTCCCTGGTTATTTGAGGGGCCCGGAGGAGCCTGTTTTGCATGTCTCCGCAGTGCAGCGCCATCTGGTGGAGGATAAACCAAGTGTAAGTAATCTATCTGGAGCAGGACGTACTGTATACTAAGAATAATCTGTTAGTTCAGACACCACTCTGTCTGCTGAACTCTGACTCAATTTAGATAATCTGCTAGAGTATTGAGGGTCCCTTTTAGATGGACTGTCGAAATGGTCCGAACCTGCTCTTTTAACCCTTTGAGTGCCAGCCTACCGAGATTTTTTGTCACACTCTGTTGCCAGACTACTTTTCACATTTTTGCGCTACACGTGTTCAACCTGGATTTTTGAAGGGATTTCCAGGGATTTTCTAGGAAAATTATATAATGTTTTTTTCAGTCTGGGCTTCTTGTTTGGCCTTTTTTTAGTGTATTCTCAATACTTTTGGGTGAAATATGTGCAAAAAAATAAAAAAAACCTATTTTTTACAATTTGTAGTGTTTTTTTCTAATAAAAAATGTAAGTTTGTTAATAAAATATTATTGCGTGTGAAAGCCCTATTTCTCCCGGTTACAACGGTACCACATATGTATTGGTAGACACCATTTCCTGCCCAGGAAACTCCCCAAACTGAAACAGCAGTTTAGGAGATTTCAGATAGAATACAACTATGCAATATGATTGCATAGTTGTAAGGGGTTAACTTAAAAAAAAAAATGACGTAGGGGCCCCCCTTCCAGGGAGGGGGACCTCATTTTTGGGGGGAATTTTAAGGATTAAAAACCCTTAAAATCCCCCCATAAAATGACGTAGGGTCCCCCTTACCCAGCATTACCGACCCGGACCAGCTATGGGGGCTTGTAGAACAGGGCGCAGGGGCCAGCGTTGGTGGCCCCTGGCCCTGCAGGCTACCAGAGCCTTGTGAACTGGTATAAGGGGTCTCATGGACCCCTTACCAGTTCACAAAGGGTTAAGTAAAAAAAAAAAAAAGACACAGACACAAAATTCTTTATTATTCTTCTTTCACTTATACTTACCTCCCATCCAGTGTCCCACGCCGCTGCAGATGACAGTTGTCGGTAGTGATCAGAGCAGGGAGGGAGGGAGGCAGGGAGATCAGAGCCTCCCTGCCAGCCACCCTCCCTGCTCCGATCGCTACTGACAACTGACAGAACGGAGCCCGGGTGCCGGTAACCCAAGGAGTGGGATGATGTCATCAAGTGGGCGGGGCTGGGGGAGGGGTCAGGGGCGGGGCCAGCGTCGGCCGAAGAGGATGGTGAGGGACTGTTTCTGGGCCCTCACCCGAAGCGTGGAAAGCCCAGGGGGGGGGGGATCGGAGCCCCCCCTGTTGAAGAGAGAAGCCCGGGGGCGAAAATCTACTACTTGATTCTTGTACAGAATGGCACTTTCAAATGAGGGGTCAGGTAAGTCTGTATCTTTTTTACTTTTTTTTTATGGGGCTCTAAAGTCAGCTACGTGACTCTCACGTAGCTGGCACTTACGGTTGGAGAGGCAGCTACGTGAGAGTCACGTAGCTGGCACTAGAAGGGTTAAGGGTATTAGAATGGAATGTGATAAGTTTATCAGTCCTGCCCTCATGATTTAGATTGCATTGTCTGAATGTATCTGTACATCTCTGCCCGCTATGACTGGCAGAAAGTAGTGCCAGCTTGACCGCCAGGAGTTCTGAAATTTGAAGACCTGACTGCTAAGGACCTTGGTCACCTCCCCTAAACCGGCTGACTGTTCAAGTGGGCTACCCAACCCCAGCTGCTGGAATCTGTTGTGACGACTACCGGGTTGTTTTGTTTCCAGTCTCTTCCTTTTTCTAGCACCCCTGGATCTGCCCACCATCTAAGGTCCTCTAGGACATTCGTACGTGGACTAGCCGGACCAGTAAGTCCTGTTGCTTGTCCCACTGAGATAGAAGGAACTTCTGTTCTCATGTGTAATTGTGCCCATGGCACAGCAGGAATCACCGCAGTCATAAGACCCAGCAATGATATGATTTCTCGTATGGAAACCTGAGGGACAGTGAAGAGTCTCTGACTCCGCCTAGATCCTGCCTATTTTTTTCTGTGAGAGAAAAATCTTTTGGCATAGGTCTATATTGTACCCGAGAAATCTGCATAGATGACTGGGAGTCAGAGTTGATTTTTCCAGATTGATCACCCAGCCCAGGGTTCTCAGCCAGGACAGGTTCCTAGATCTGCTAGGATTGATGTCCTTGACTTGTTTAGCAAGAGAAGATCGTCCAAATAGGAAATCACAATGATTCCCTGTTGCCTGAGGGGTGCCTTTGGCTCAGCCATAATCTTTGTAAACATCTGTGGAGCTGAAGATAGGCCGAATGTCAGTGCCCTGTACTGGTAGTGAAACGTTCCCTTGTCTGTCTGAACAGCAAATGTCAGATACTCGCGGTGTGTGTTCAAAGATTGGTATATGCAGGTGTGCATCCTGTAGGTTTAGGTTGACAATCAGGGCATGCGCTATCAGAATGTTCCTTATGGAGTAAATTGACTCCATCCTGAACTTCTGGTATCAAATGAATTTGTTTAATCTCCTCAGATTCAAATTCATTCGATATTTTCCTGATGGCTTCTGAACCAAAAAGACGTGAGTAGAATCCCCTCCCTTCTGAGGGTGGTGGTAGTGCTTCTATCACATTTTTCTGTAGAAGCTGCTGTAGTAGAGGGATGGCTTCCCTGATTCCCTGGGTCTTTTGGTAGCTTGGTTAATAGAAAGGAGGAATGGGGAAGGGATAAAAATTCTAATTGGTCTCTCCTTTCTAGTGTTTGTAGCACAAACTGACTTTGGGTAATTGCTCTCCAGGCAGCTACAAACCAGGAGAGTCTGTCCCCCACAGGGTGTTTATTGTCATGAATGAGACTTAGGGCCCTCTTGGGATAAACTACCCCTTTTTTGAGGCCTAGCCTGAGTCCTAAGCTTTTTCTTCGCATTCTATTAAAACTTAAGCGTACTGTAGTCTTACCTCTATTACTAGTGCAAGTATTAAACCTCTTTCTCCTAATGGGAAACTTTTTTCCTCCTTCATTTGATCTAGACAAAATAGAATCTAGCTCATCTCAGAGGAGGATACCGTGAAAGGGTATTCCACAAAGTTCAAGATTACTGAGCCATACCTCCATGCTTCTGAGAATACCGTCAGATGACAGAGTGTGCCTAAATGTATATACAAGATAGCATCCCAAGCTCTTTTTAGGATGTTTCGATCTGGGGATCCATGGGTTCACGTAATGCCCCCAATGTCATCAAAACTTAAATCCGCTGCCCTGGACATCTCACCCAGTGAGGTGTCCAATTATGGACACTTGCTCCACGGTTCAATGTCTTGTTTGTGGAATAGGAATCTTCTTATTAATGAGTTAGGCTTAAAAAATACTTTCTGGGTTTTCCCATTCAGCCTTAATAACGGGAAAAACCTTTGAAGCCTTCCCAAAAAATGTTCTGTACATCTTATCTTGTATTGACAGTGGCTTATCATCATACTTGATTCCTCAAGTTTTGTAAATATCATCTAACAATTCTCTGGAAGTTCTTCTGAAGCACCAGGCCCCCTCTGGAATAATTACCCTGTGCATCCTCATCCAGGGAATCCTGCGAAGAAGGATCATCATCACTTCTTCCATTTCTGATCCCACAATCTGAAGCGGACCTGGACTAAAAGTATTCGGGGTAGCTGATGTAAGCGAAACTACAGGCTTTATTGCCTGACCTTCTACCACTGACTGAGGAGCAGATATGGCAACAATGGAAACCTCAGGCTGAGAATCAGAGGCTCTATTGGCATCTCGCATTGAGGCAATTTCATTCCTCATTGCAATACTCTCCCTGAACAGAGCTGCTGTGTCCTGATCCATGCCTCATCCATTTACATGCCTACATTCCTGAAACAAAGACCTCTGCCAAGTATCCATAAGAATAGCACTGCTGGATTCTCAACGTTTTGATTTCTTGGATGCCTTGAGCTTTATTTTTTTTGGGGGGGGGATTAATGTCCTTTTCTTTAACCTTGGACCTCTATCAGGCTAAAAAACATAAGAAGACCTTTTATGTATACCTACCCCCTTGTATTCGGCATACAAAACATCTGAAAACAAGATTTCTACATTACCATTTTATCCATACCCATCTTGTCTGAGGTGAAAAGGCTACTGCTGGAATTGCCTGCACTTGTTTCTTTAAGCCAGACATGGTCGCTCCCTGCTGGGCTCTGGACAGACATTGCTGCTGCTGCAGAGTGCTTCCGTGCTCCGCTACTGCTGCTGCCACTTCTGATGCTGCCTCTGTACCTAAGGGTGCGCTGGGCTGATTCCTTGCTAACTGCTGCAGCCACTGCCCCTGGTGCCACAGAGACCACACCGCTTGGTCCGTTCCTCTCCTTCCGACCTGCACTCTGGCCGGGTAGAAGTGCTGCCTATAAATTTCCTGGTCGCAACATGTGTCAGTGGTACGCCCCGAAGTGACATCATAGCGCCGGGTCACCGATCACGAGACTCCGCCCTTAAAAATGTGAAAAAAATGGAGGGAAAAAGTACTTTGCTAAAAACAGCTGAAATAAAAAAAACGCAGAGTGAGTACTCCAGGGATTCCACTAGGGCACGCACACCCGGAAACTTAACCAAGTATGCCGAGATTTAAAGAGGATGTAGCACAACTAGTGCTTAGTCAGGCTATGTGGGATTACCCTGGCCGCCAACTACACCCGAGCCAGCGGGCTCCTCCAGAACTCTGGAGTTTGAAAATAAACTAAAATAAAAAATTGGCTGAAGTCTAACACCACTCTGTCCAGTGGTTCCTTAGGGAGGAAACACAAAGAACCGAGGTGGGGAGGAAGGGGTGGGGTTTTAAGCCTCTATCTCCATGAGTCATGCTGAAGGATGATTGGAGAAAATATATATATATATATATATATATATATATATATATTTTTTTTTTTTTTTCTTTTACACAGCTTTGAGTCTTTGCACTTTGCAGCCTATCCATATCTTTCTTAGTTGATCTCCTACAGTATACCAAGTAGCAAAGGAAAAACATAATACAGTAACTATAGTACAATACAGAAGCAGTCTCTTGGGCAAACCAGCCTTTAAAAAAGTCCCTGTCCAGGCACAAAATAACTTTCTTCCACCTGATCAGCCTTGGGGGAAGTATAAAATATACCATTTCAGAGCACCTGACAACCTCAGATTATATGTAAATACTGTATGTATTGCAGGCAAATTGTTTTTGCTTCAATTTCTGGGATAACGCTGAGCTTGGAAGGACATGTCATGGCGCAGCTTTATGAGTTTTGAGCATGCTCTGCTGTGGTCAAAAGACAGCTGCTGGACCACTTTGTCTGGCTATGCTTACTCACACTGAGAGCAGCAAGGGACAGAGTAGAATGTAGGACCACGTTTTTGCGTGGTCCTGGAGAAATGCAATTGAAAAAAGGGCAAACTTTGAAGCCCTTGCTATGGCTTCTACTCTACGCTGCTAGAAATTGAGGAGTCGCAAAATAGGCATATGAGACAGACATCGGGTCAGATGCTTGCAGGATAATTATTGCTTTCGGGTCTATAGTCCTTTTAAGTTGTCTCAGAAAGAAAGAACTCTGTTGGGCTTTCTTCAGAACCGTAAAGGAATGTTTCTCCCATCGTAAGTTGCCAATGAGTCACCCCAAGGAAATTTGTTTCCTTGGCTCTCTGTTATTTTTCCAACAGATTTTAAAGAAAAATACATGTACTCTATTTGATAATGTGTTCAATTTCATTCTGTGTAAAGTTTGTGCAACTTCCATAGCACATTTGTACTTATCACATAGTATGCTTAGACAAACCCAATTGACTGTTATATTGCAAGGTGCCGGTTCCTGCCCAAGAAAGCATTAATTGTGACTAGAGAATAGAATTCTATGTGACTAGTGGTCATTCCTCCTCCTGGCATCAGACAAAAAGTACCAGAACATTTTATTAGAGCAAGGGTGTCAAACTTGCTCCTGGAGGGGCAGCAGCAAGCGAGGCTTTGTGGATCTCTACCATTCTGTATGAACAATAATTACTCCACCTGTGTGCCTGTGAGTGATACACAAAACCTGGACTGTCGCTGGCCTTTCATGAGGGAGTTTGACACCTGTGCATTAGAGGATAAATGCACTTAATAATTAATATTGTATGCTTACCATTGTAGTGTGTGTCAACATTCTGACTTGGAAGGGATTTTAAGATGGCTGATCGTCGATACACAATATGCGATCTACCACTCTCTTCCTCTTTATATTTTTCCAGTGGCTCTATGAAATATTCATCATTGTTGGTGCGAATCATGCCAGCCTAAAATAAATAAACATTGAAACATCTATAATATATATGTCCTTTTTTATTTGTTCATTTGACTACAATGTTTAAAACCAGCTAATGACCACATAAAAAAACATTTAGTATTAGGAGGATCCTCTTTACGCATTTAGCCCCTAGTGTACCCTCATGTTGATGATCACATTTAGATATTTTGACACAATGGTAAACAAATTGTGCATTTAGGTAAGTTACATTAACACTAACATTCAGGGTCCTGACCCTTCCCCAGAAAACCTGGAAATACCCTGGTTCTTTAATTACTCGAAACATTAATGTTAGGAGACTGAAACATCAATGACAAATTTCTGCTTCCTATGTTTAGAATTCTGTTCTAGGCAGAGAAAAAAAGTTGTATTACTCACTATACAGGTATTTGCTTCTAGCCAGGTATAGGATGCAGCACTCATATCCATTACATATGTATTGATGGGCTATCTATGTAGGGGATTGCCGACCCATTTGTAAATAAATTTGATTCAATTCAGGATCTACCACAGCATCCTCCAGCTTCTGCAAACAATTCGCAAAAAGTAGTAACTGAGGTGTATTAACCGTAGGAAAGAGAACCAACTCAGACCAACTATAATTTGGTCTGAGGCAGACATGAGTATGAGGGAGGGAGCTGCATCCTCCCCATGCCCAGAATAATAGACCTGTTTGGTGAGTACTAAAACTCTTTTTTCTCTTCTGGGGCATCTGGGGCATGTGGAGGACGCAGCACTGGTTTCATATTCATTATATCTGGGATGTCCCAAGCAGTAATAATTAGTGAGTGGGAGAGCAAGAGAATACCCTTAACTGCCAAAGCAAACTTCAGAAAAAAATGAAACAAGGCAAATGAACACTAATAACATTTAGGCTTCCCCTTTTTATTTCTTTTATTTTTAAAATGACAGATCATATAAATGTTCTGCCCACAGCAGCATCCACCAATACCACTGCATCAATCTTATAAAACTTTTTGAATGTGTGGACAGCGAGCCAAGAAGCAGTTTTACAGACCTGTGCCCAAGATGATCCAACAGACCAAGTTGAGTGAGCTGTTAACTTTTTTTCAAAGTTTTTATTTTTGCTTTTGAAACAAGAAAAATTAGGTACCAACAAGCTTACATTTAAAGAGGCACAGGCGACACATTCATAACACACACACACACACACACACACACACACACACACACACACACACACACACACTAGGTATTGCAATACTGTCGAGACACAGCTAAGGTAGTAGACAGATAAAAACACGGGTCACAGGTCACCGTCCTTAATGGAGACTATACCATGTTGGACACAGGACCATATTAAAGTCATCAGTTAGAATTTCTGGTTCAGTGGGGAGGTCAGTTACCCTCTTCATAAAATGATAGCTTATTATCTGGTCAATAGGAGGGGGTAGGTACAGCCCTACTAGTATAAAATTATCATGCACTTTTACATGCAATAATCGCATTCGGCCAGGTCCAAACTAACAGAGTTCAGGACAAAGGCCAGATGCCTGGAGACAAGGACACAACCCCCCCCCCCCAGCACAATTAGAGTAAACAGATAGGATTAATGTATCCAGGGATGTTTAATTGCTAAGGATCTTAGGTGGCCATTAGGTGGGTTTCCTGAAGTATTGTGATATTGCGGCAAAATAATTTCAAAAATTGGAACATTGTGGCTCGTTTAATCTTATCATTTAGTCCTTGGACATTCCATTATAAAATACTACATTCCATTGGTAAATGTCACGGAGATAGTCTGAATGTTTTGGATTCACTCCCCAGAGGTCCCCCATCCCCCCAAAGAAAATATCAGAGGAGTTAACAACACAGTTGTCCCATCAGAGGACAATACTAGTTTTATGGAAAATGTCTGCAACATTAGGCCCGAAGTAAAAAAGTAACCAAGTGGAGCAGGGATGTCAACACCAGCGTAGCTGCCCCAGACCAACATTCCATTCACACAATCATACCCACAAAGACTACAAAAAAACATAACCATGATAATTTTGATAAAAAATATAATAGTAGCAGGTGGACCAACTGCTCCGTCTGCTTAACAAAGGCACCAATACCCAACAATTCCCACCCCGCTCAACCAGGCCCCAACTTTGGTGAGCTTTGTCACCCAGACTAAGAGGAACATTAAGTTAACTCAGTTGACAGGTACTAAGGGGTGTGTGCAGTAGGCATAACATTCAAGGTATATAAAGTGGAGAACTGAATAACTCTTTCCTCCATGAAACAACCCGTAATAGTTAACTAGGATAGGGGAATAAGGTCAGGGGGAGGGTAGAGGAAGGGAGAGAAAATCCAGTGGTAGGGGGGCATTATGGGAGGTAGGGTTCAGCAAGGATAGGGTAAGACAAGGGGACAGGTGTTACTATCAGAGGGAATGGACTGAACTTCCACTGTGGGAACAATGAGAAAAACCCATCCGAGTTAGCAGGCTTAACCGACTCTTAAGGTAGGCAAAAGGTGACTTCGTCCAAAGGAATTTCAGACAGGCAGGCACCATAGCTCCAAAATGGGCGAGACCAGGAGACCTGACCGTGGGTCAGCCGAGGCAGGTTATTGATCCAGACACTAGCTTCCTGTGCAGTAGAGAAAAAAAAACGGACTGTCTCTCCATCTTTTGCACAGACTTTAACAGGAAACATCATAGCAGATTTAATGTTTTTTCCCCTAAGCCCTGACATCATTAAAGGAGCACTTGGGATTACCTCCTTGCCGATTGGATGTGACTGCAAGACAAAAAAGGGCACGGCCCCTCCTGGCCCATAAGTAGCAGCTGCCTCCTAACCTAGATCAGTTACTTAAAAAGCAGTAAAACATAAAATAGAGGCAGGCCGGGAGGCCCTATATAGGAAACCATGTTACTTCACACCGAACTCCGCCATAATACTCTCAAAACAATAAATAATAAACGAGTAAATAAAGCTCTCTCTTCTTTTTTTCTTTTTTTTTTTCATGCCAATGAAATAAATGGACTAAACACCATCAAAGAAACATCAAAAAATAGATCATGACCCAAAAACAGGTGGGCCGGAATGTTTGGAATGGATTCCCAGAAAAAACAATTCTACAAGTGAGTACTCACAGAATTGCGTTTTTTCTTCCAATCCATTCCAGACACTCCTTACACTTGGGATATCCAAAAGCAGTGCCATCTATGGGTGGGATCCCCAGCGCAGAACAGCAGGTAGTTAATTTCACTACTGCCTGAAGAATCTTTCGACCAACAACAGCGTTAGCTGAGGCTCTAACATCCACCGTGTAAAACTTGGTGAATGTATGAACCGAAGACCAGGTGGCAGCTTTGCAAACCTGTTCCACTGAAGCCTGATGCTGAAAGGCCCAGGAAGCACCAATAGCCCTAGTAGAATGGGCCGTGACCCGAAAAGGGGGTTCCTTCCCCTTGGCCGAGAAGGCTTTTTCTACTGCCTGCCTAATCCACTTATTGACAGTGGCTTTAGCTAGCGGAAGCCCCTTTCTCGGCCCTTCCGATATAACAAAAAGAAAATCCGTCATGTGGAAGGAATATGTAGCTGCCATGTAATATCTTAGGGCTCGGACTACATCTAAAGAATGAAGCGCCCTTTCCTTAGCATTAGCCGGAACAGGGCATAAAGAAGGTAGAATTACCTCTTGATTAAGGTGAAAGGGAGAAACGACCTTAGGTAAAAAATCAGGTTTAAACCGAAAAACTACCTTGTCTCTGTGTAACTGTAAAATAAGAAGACTTCATACATAAGGCGGCTAACTCAGAACACGCTGCACCGAGGTGATTGCCACCAAAAATATCACCTTAAGGGTCAAAATGCTCAATGGAGCGTCAATCATAGGTTCAAAAGGAGCACCCTGAAGAGCCGACAACACCAGATACAAGTCTCACACACCGGTAAAATAGACTTGCGCGGTGGTCGGACATGAGTGACTCCCTGAAAAAAAGTCTTAATGAGCCTATTGCTAGCGATAGACTTCTGGAAAAAAACAGATGGGGGGTGTGGCTTGCCAATGGAGGAGTAGGACGCCGGGTCACGAGGCTCCTCACTTTACCCCTTTAAAGTCCACATTATCTAATAATAGCGGCTTTCCAGACGACATGACCAAGAAGAAGAAGATGAGGAGCACGCCAGGGGCTCGCAGGGGGGCCCCTATAACCACCTATTTTGAACCTAGAGCTCCGGAAAGTCCTGGATGCTCCCTGGACAAGATGGCGGCTGGTGACCCGGGAGCTGAGGGGACCGGAGAATCCCCCATCGACCCAGGAGCAGCCTTACCTGAGATCCCGAGTCTGGAGGGAGTCGTCGGCTGTGGATCGCCCTCGGGGCTGAAGGATTGTAGGCCCTCGCCCTTGCGCCGACCTGCGACCCGGGAGGAGGCGGGCAGTGTGGCGCCGACCTCGCTGGAGCGGGGGGGGGGGGGGGGGAGTCCTCCACCCTGCGGAGCGAGCCTCACTCGAGTGAGAAGGACCGGACAGCTCAGCCTGCGGTCACGCTGAGCCCAGATCAGAGGCGCGGTGAGCGGGGAACCAGCCTCTGCTCTCCCCCGCAGGCTGCGGAGGAGATACATTAGTCGCCGTGCGGACGGGGAGGGAGGCGGACGGGCGGCTGGACGCCGCCACCCATGGAAGAAGACCTGGCGCTCTGGACCCCGAGGAGCGCATCTCAGCCCGCCGTCGCTGAAACACAAATGACTCTGCCAGCGGTGAGAGGAGGCCCTGGATCGGATGAGAGCATCTCTGAGGTGAGAGGGGACATAGAGACTGACACATCCCTAAACACATGTGGGATAAAAAAGGGTGGAGGAGGGGAGCATGCACCATCTCACAGAGGAAGGCAGGTGGTGACCTCTGCCATGGTCCACTGTAGCAGGGGGGCCCAGGAGCATGATGGTTCTGCACAGACATCCAGAAGGGCTGCACAGGGACCCAAAGAGACACCAAAGGCCCTCACGCTGCCATACAGCAACCAGTCCCCTCCGCTTGATGTGTGGGAAGCCCGGGACCGGGCACCTGGGAGAAGTGAGAGGGAGTTGCCCCCCGATCTTGATCTGATGTCTGACGCTGAGACTGCTGGCACCTGGCGAGGCCCGATGCCTGCCACTCCCCCCTATATCTGCCGATGCACATCTCCATCAGAGTCTCAAAGGAATAACCAACCATCCATTGCAGAGGAGAGTCCTGCAGGATCAGCTGTTGTGGAGCCCCCAGAGGTGACCTTGCCCCGGGCCTTGATCTCGGCCATCGCAGAATCGGTCAGACTGAATATCGCAGATGCCCTCAAAGCGCTGCCATCCAGAGTGGACTTTGAAACTTACATAACTAGGATGGAAGGGACATTCCGCAGAGAGATAACATCCATGCAGAACTCTGTGGCAGATCTCTCCAACAGAGTAGAAACTAATAATGCCGTACAGATTGATATTCAAGCAAGAGTGGAAGCTCTGGAACGGGAACGAGACGCTACCAGACAGCTGCTCTCCTCTATTCAACTACAACAGGATGATCACGAAAACAGAAATCGACGTAACAACATACGACTCAGGGGCATCCCCGAGTCGATAGCCCCATCAGAGTTAAAAGCCAGAGTCTGCAGCATATTCAACAGCCTCCTAGATCGCCCACCCTCGGACCACATTGAAATTGACCGAATCCATCGGGCCCAGGGCCCCGCTCGGGATGCCCCCAACAGGCCAAGAGACGTGCTCTGCAGAGTACATTTTTATCAGGTCAAGGGGGCAATTATGCAGAGAGCTTGGAACAGGGGCCCGGTCGACCTGGAGGGCGCGCAAATCACACTGCTGCCTGACCTCTCTCGCAGGACCCTTCAAATGCGGAGATTGATGAGACCTCTACTAGATCTGATACAACATCAGGGAGCGTCCTACCGGTGGGGCCATCCATTTCAGCTGATTGTTCGAAAGGACCGGAGGTCTTACATCCTGAAGGAACCGTCGCAATTGCCGGGACTGTTTGAGTTTTTGAGGACCGCACCAATTTCGGTTCCGGACTGGCTGGCGCCGGAACTTGATCGGAGAGCAGACCTGCTACCACAGCGCCAGCGCAGACGTGGACGGGATCGCAGACGACAGCAGGGCGCCCCGCCTGTCCCGAGACGCGGGGAGGACTTAGTCCCCCCTGAGGCCCACCGAGACGCTGAGTAAGATCAAGGTGGGGGTCCCATGCGAGCCCTAGATGGCTGCACAGAGGACTTCATGTTACGGTCAGATCAGTTAAAATTATTTTTTTCTCTCTACATTTTCTTTGAATTGTCCAAGTTACAACTTATATTTGTTAGTTAATATTGATGTTGATCCAATGATTATGATGACATTTTGGGGGTGACTGTGGGGGGGCCCTGCCTCCTAGTGGTGCCCTGGATTTCGGTGGCCGGGATCTGGCCCTGGGGTGGGGATTCCCCCCCGTCTGGAACGCAACTTTTTCCCTGGGACGGGGTCCCCTCCGCGGGGTTGGGTGGGGGCTATGGCTGGGAGGGCCCCCTGCCGCGCTCTGGGCGCGGCTTGCCCCTGGCCCCGAGAGGCCGCTTTTCTGGGTGGCGACCTGACCCTGGTCTGCCCCCCCCCCGCCTGGGGTGCCCTCTGCCACCTGGTGGTCGGGTGTTCTGGAGTCGGGGGGGGTCCCCTCCGTGGGTTGTGCGGCGTCCCCGGGACTGTGGTGACACCTACTGCCCGGGCCGTTCGGGCGGGGTTCGCCTCCTGGCCTGGGGGGAAAGGGGCGCGTCCGTGGCGGGTAGGGTCCTCCCATCGATGGGCCCCCCGCCCGCGGCCCGGTCTCCCTCCTGGCTGGGAGGTCCCCCTAGTCCCTAGGGCTCGTCTAGGCTTATCTGTGACTTTATCCCCCTCGCATCGGGGTGGGGCTGGTCCCTGGGGTGCCGCCTGCCTGGGACGGGACTTGCCCACCTGATCTGCGGGGGTCCCCTGCTGCCCGGGGAGCTGCCTGCTGCTGGGCTCGGGTGGCCCCCCCATGGGACCCGTAATGTATCCCCGGTGCCGGGCTGATCAGGGCCGTGCAGAATAAAGCTCACTTCCTATCTCGATGGGCCCCCCATGTGGGATGTAGTATGACTCTGGGGCTGGGACTTGCTCTTCGCCCTGGGTTTAATCTCGGGGGTCTCCCTGTTCCCCGGCCCGCCGGCTGGGCTGCCCCCCCCCCCGCCCGGGATGCGGGTTCCCTGCCGATCTAGGATGCTCCCTACTGCGCGGTGAGTTGTGTGTCTCTGGGCTTGGGATGCCCCCGCGCGCTTGGCAATGCGCCCCATTGGGTGGGGTGGGCCTCTGGCTTGGGTGTGCCCCTCGCCTGGGGCCTGGCCCGCCGCCTGGGTGGGGGCCCGCCTGCCGCCTGAACCACGCCTTGCTGACGACCTATTCTCTCCCCCTCCCTGGGGGGGCGGTCTATCTGAGGTGGTGGTGCTCCCCGGCCCGGGCCAGGTTTCTGGCTGACTTGGAGAGGGAATTAACTGCGGGCGGACCTGGGTTTGGCTTCGATGAGTGGGATCCTCGGGAGACTCGAGGGTATGAACATAAACAACAGTAGAGGGGGCTCGAGGGGCGGCCCTCCCCTGGTTTGGGGGATGGAATGTTCCTGGCTACTGCTATGAGCCGGGGGGGTCTCGCCTGGCGTGGGGGGCCCCTGGAGGGGAAAGGACAGTGACAACGACATGGATCACCCAGTACATATCTCTATGGGATTACTCAATTCTTCTTTTAATAGCTCTTGAACATATGTTGCCGCTTAACTGTTAATGTGTTACAGGGGGAGGAGGGATGCCTCGGATGGTAGACAGAGACCAATCTTTGTAGCTGTGTGCAGAGTTTTGGCTCCTCTTCGCCTGGCTTCCATTCCCCACGCGGTCTGAGTGCTCTCCTGGGGAGGTTACCGGAGACTCCCGCGGGAGACACGAGACCAGGTTCCCCTATATTAGGGAAGTCAATACTCAAACCTCATACAAACCCAAGACTTCTTTGGGTTTCCTCTGGATCCTTTGTTACCTTGTTCCTCTTTTTTTTTTTTCCTTTATTTCTCTTCTCCTCTCCTATCTATCTTCTAGGCTTTCCCCTTTCTCATGATGCTACCACATGGCGCCACTGTCCGTTCTGCGTCATGTCCCCTGCCTGCCGGGGTGTCGGGGGCGGGGGGGGGGGGAGGGACTCTCGGGACCCTTTGGAGAATGCCATGAAGATCGTGTCCCTGAACTGCAGAGGCCTCAATGTCCCTGAGAAGCAATCGGCAGTAGTCTCGGAATTGAGAAGGATGAAGGCCAGGATAATTTTCTTACAGGAGACACACTTTAAGGGTAGGGCCTGTCCCAGGATGTCCCCTAAATACTTCCCCCAATGCTATGCGAGCTCCTCGCCAGACTCCAAATCCAAGGGGGTGGCAATACTATTAGCTAAGGACGTTCCTTTCCAGGTCCTGGAAACATCTGCGGACAACGAAGGCAGATACATAATGATTAAAGGCACAGTGTTGGGAGAGAGATACACAATGGTCTCAGTATACGTCCCCAACAGTGGTCAAGTAGAATTTCTCCTGAGGTTCCTAGAGAAACTAACGGACTTCCAGGAGGGGAGGATACTTCTTGGAGGAGACTTGAACGTCACCTTAGAACCACTACTTGACTCGTCGACCGGCAGGTCCTCCATCCCCTATGGGGGTCTAAGGAGAGTAAAACAGGCACTGCACAAACTACAGTTGTGTGATCCCTGGAGGATCTTCCACCCCAGGGTTAGAGATTACTCACATTTCTCTTCAGTCCACTCAACGTACGCGAGGCTGGACTACCTATTAGTATCCCATGACCTAATATATAGAGTGGTCAGCCGTGACATAGGACCGGCGTCCTTGTCGGATCACAGCCCGGTATGGCTGTCCCTAGTCACAGATAAAAGTTGTAAAAAGGCATGGACATGGCGCCTGAATGAGAGCCTGTTAAAAGACCAGGTAATAATGCAAGCGGCTCAAGCCGCACTTACTGAGTACTTTACACTGAACAGCTCGGGAGAGGTTTCTCCAACAACTGTTTGGCAGGCTCATAAAGCGGTTATACGAGGAGTGTTTATACAACACGGATCCAGGCTGAAAAAAGCAAACATTCAGAAGCGAGACTGTCTATTATTACAGATTCAAACCCTAGAGAAGGAACATAAAGAATCGCAGATACGGGACACACTACAGGAGCTGACCTCCTGCAGAGAACAACTAAACACCCTACTACTGAAAAAAGCTGCATTTACCATAAAGAAGTGCAAACGCTTCTACTACGAATGGGGTAATAAAAGTGGCTCACTCCTTGCCAGAGCATTGAGGAAGCAACAATCCCTCAACTTCATTGAAGCAATAATGGATGCGAAACAGCAGAAATGGCATAAAACAGAGGACATCGCCAAAGTATTCCAAGAATACTACCACGACCTGTACAACCTGCAAGCACGGGAGGCAGGGAATACCCGCAGAGATTTTTCCCGAATGCAGCAATATATTGCATCCTCTGGAATGCCAAAACTGAGTGACGAAGCCATCGTCAAGTTGGGAGAACCAATCTCGGGAACTGAATTACATCAAGCTATAAAAGCAGCCCCGAACGGAAGATCCCCAGGCCCGGATGGTCTGACCATCGCTTATTATAAAAAATTTGAAAATATCTTGAACAAGCAGTTTCTACAGGCCTTTAACACGACTGTTAGTGAAGACGACCCTATGTCGCTCCCAGTAGAGGCGCTGGAAGCACACGTGACAGTAATACATAAGGCAGGAAAAGACCCGTTGAGCTGCAAAAGCTACCGCCCTATATCGCTATTAAATGTGGACCTTAAGTTGCTCACTAAAATTCTTGCAACCCGTATGGCGCCATACCTGCCTGACCTGGTTGAAGGGGACCAGTGCGGTTTTATCCCTGGCAGAGAAGCCAGAGATAATACGATCAAGACCCTAAACTTAATACACCGTTTGCGCATGGACGATTCTCCAATGATGTTGCTATCCACAGACGCCGAAAAGGCGTTTGACCGAGTCAGCTGGGACTTTGCATTCGAGGTGCTGAGACACATAGGGCTTCGGGGCAGAGCACTCAAATTTATCTTGGGCATATACTCCAAACCACAGGCGAGAGTCAAGGTAAATGGCAGCCTCTCTCCACCCTTCCAGATATCAAACGGAACCAGGCAGGGGTGTCCACTATCTCCTCTTATCTTTGCTCTAGTGGTGGAACCTTTCCTGCGGAACTTGAGGAACAACACAGACCTGAAAGGAATACAGGTGAAAGGAACAGAACACAAGATATCCGCTTACGCGGACGATCTTTTATTCTTTATAACCAACCCAACAGTGGGGCTCCCGGTCCTTATGAGGTAATTTGAGATCTTTGGGAAGCTCTCCAACTTTAAGATCAACCTTGACAAGTCAGAGGCACTCAATGTTGGGATACCAGACACAGTAATATCTCCCATAAGATCTTCTTTCCCATTTAAATGGACCTCATCCACGCTGACGTATCTGGGCACAAAAATCTCGAGCGATGTTGACGACATTTTCCGATATAACTTCATCCCTCTGCTGAATAGAATTAAATCAGAGTTGTCAGGTTGGAGTACCCTTACGCTAACTTGGCTAGGTCGGATGAATGCTATAAAGATGACGATCCTACCCAGAATCCTGTACCTTTTCCAAACTCTCCCATGCCACATACCAGCAAGCTTTTTCAGAAACCTAAATTCGATACTCATAAAATTCATCTGGGAAAATAAGAAACCGAGAATCAGACTGACACTCCTGCAACGACCTAGATCTAGAGGAGGCCTGGCAGTGCCAAACCTGAGGAGGTACTGGCAAGCGGCCCATATACAACGTATAGTAAACTGGATAAGAAACGGGGAAACCAAGAAGTGGGTGAGCGTGGAAGCCAGCCACATGGAGACCCCCCTGAAGGAGATTCCATGGGCTTCAGTGACCTCAAGCAGATGGGCGGGATCTAATCCATTGATTAAGGCCACCCTACAAGTGTGGGATGGGGCTAGAAAAGCGAGAGAAATATCACCTTGGCCATCACCTCTGATCCCAGTTGTGAACAATCCAGAACTGCCTCTCAGCCAGAAATTCCACACCATGAGAAGATGGAGAGACCTGGGAACGATCAGGGGACGGGACCTGGTGAGAGGGCGAGACTGGCGCCATATAGACGAGCTTAGAAATAGATGGGATAACCCTCTCCTTGACCCATGGCTCCTGTTGATCTTCCAACTCTTCTTGCAAAGAGTTGGTCCCAAGAACTCACTAGGACGGGATCTCACGCAATTCGAGATGCTGGTCATGACCAAAGACCCCCCAAGAGGGGTGATCTCACAGATTTACCAACTATTGGACAATGAACAAGAATCGGTCCCTTCCTTTTGTGGTGACTGGGAGAGGGACATGGGAAGGGGATTCTCAGCAGAGGAGTGGAGGAAAATATTCACACTCGCATATAAATCATCAATCTCAGCACAAATCCAGGAGACCAATTACAAATACCTCACCAGATGGTATTACACCCCAAAAAGATTGGCGTCCATGTTTCCGGGATCCTCCCCCAATTGCTGGAGATGTGAGATGGTAGAAGGATCACTCTTCCATATCCTATGGTCCTGTCCCAGAATTAGACCTTTTTGGATGAAAGTATCGGAGATCATGTCCAAGGTAGTGGGTCCGCAAGTTCCATGCTGCCCGGCGCTCATGCTCCTGCATCATACTAATGACAGCATCACAGTCTACAAGAAATCAGTGTTAAGACACATGATCAATGCGACAAGGATATTGCTTCCCAGATCGTGGAAGTCCAAATACATCCCGACAGACAAAGACTGGATCGCGGAAGTAGACAGGATAATGGAAATGGAGGAGCTAACGGCAGCCGTGCGAGATAAAGAAGAAGAGAACCGAATCATTTGGACCTCATGGCACGTGTTCCGAGCCTCAGTGGCGTAGAGCGGATGCGACAACAAGCGGCTCTGCATCCCCCCTGATCACCGGGGGGATTCCTGTCCCCTACCTTGCCCCCCCCCCCCCCGATGGCGGGTTGCGCATGCGGAGCGATATGGTGCCTTCCCCCATCCCCCCTCTATCCGCCCCTCTTTCTCTCTATCTCCCCCTCTCTACCCTTCCATCTCTCTCACTCTCCCTCTCCTTCTCTCTTTCATCATACGCCTTCCTCTTGATGATCTCCAGTAGGTCTAGCTCGAATAAAGAGATGCCCCTGTCCTACCCCTAGCATTGCAAAAGGCTTGAACCTAACTCAATAATCCTTAGCCCTAAGAGTTGAAAAACCAACATGACCCCCTGATATACAAGCGAGGGCTGGAATGAATTCCACTCGGCCATAAAGGCCGACAGAACCCAAAACCACCACTGAGGTCGGTAGACGGAACAAGGACTTACCTTGGGACGTCCTGCAACGACCATACACCAATGTATTGTTATAAAAGATCGATCTTACTCATGTGGTTAGGACGAATGGAATCACAGGGAAGAGGGGACTCTAAGAACTGGGACGTGTCACGACTCTAAGCTGACCTATGAACTGGATTTCTACTTTTCTAATGTACTGTCCTACTTGTTATCTGGATTGTATTGTCTTGAAAATTAAATAAAGAATTAAAAAAAAAAAAAAAAATAGATAAGGCCTACACATGCCCTTTTAGGGTGCCTATTTGTAGGCCTATTTCTAAGCCACCTTGTAGAAATTCTAAAATTCTAGAAATTGAATACTTTCTGCATGAAAAATTCCTAGTCTCACACCAGGATATGAACGTCCACCAGACCCTGTAGTATATCACGGAAGACAACTTCTTCCGGGCCTGAATCATGGTATGAATAACCTTAGCCGATAAACCTCTCTCTACTAAGATCGAGGTCTCAATAGCCAGGCCGTCAAAACCAGCATCTGTAAATTCAGGTGCCGAAGTGCCCCCTGTGTGAGAAGATCTGGATCGTCTGGTAGGCACCAATGATCTACCAACTTCTCCTTGGCCAGCGGGGAGCCACCAGAATGGTTGGTACCCCCTGCTGAGCCATCTTTCTTAGCACACGGCTCAGGAGCGGGGGAAAAAACGTACAGAAGCTTGAACCTTACCCAAGAGACTGACAGGACGTCCGTTGCAATGGCCAGAGGGTCCCTAGACAGGGACATGAATTTCGGCGGCTTGTGATTGTGCCTGGATGCAAAGAGATCCACCTCCGGACAACCCCAGCGAAGGCAAAGAGCTTGAAAGATCTTCTGACTGAGGGACCATTCTCCCTGACGCAGCGCCTTTCTGCTCAAAGCGTCTGCCTCCTGGTTTTCTACCCCCGGGATGTAAACTGCCGAGATGCAGGGAACATTCTCCTCTGCCCAAATCAGAATCCGGCTTACCTCTTCTAGAGCACTTTTGTGTCGAGTACCCCCCTGATGATTGGTATAGGCTACCGCCGTCCGAATGTCCCACTGGACCTGGACAGCCTGCCCCTTTAAACTGGGGGTCAGATACTGAAGCACTAGCCAGATTGCTCTTAATTCCAATATATTTATGGGAAGCTGATTCTCCTTCGGCCCCCACTGTCCCTGGATCTTTTGGGTTTGCCAGATACCCCCCCAGCCTGTGAGACTGGCATCCGTGGCAACGATCTGCTACTGCGGTGTCCGCAAAGACCTGCCTACAGACAAATGTAGAGGGTCCAACCACCACAGGAGAGATTGCCTGGCCGAGGGTGTTAGAAAAAAGACTTGATCCAAAGACTGCGGGGCTCGATCCAAGCTTGCCAACAGATTCAACTGAAGAGGCCTCATGTGAAACTGGGCAAAAGGCACGGCCTCGAAGCAGGCCACCATAAGGCCTACTAGTTTCATCCCTAGCCGAACTGCCGGCTGCCGGCAGGCCAGTAAGGACTCTTTTTGATTCCGAATTAACAGAGCCTTCTGCTCTGACAGAAAAACCTTGACCTGAACTGTGTCCAGAGTCATTCCTAAGAAATTCCTTACTGGTGCCGGAGTGATATGGGACTTCGGATAATTGATCACCCAGCCGAACTCTTCCAGAGTTGATAGAACCGACTACGTATCCTTCATAATCTGCTGAGGAGACCCGGCTGAAATTAAGAGATCGTCCAAATATGGAATGATGCATATCCCCTGGCCTCTGAAAAAGGCCATGAGACCTGCCAAGACCTTGTTGAAAACTCTTGGAGCCGAGGATATCCTGAATGGAAGTGCCACAAACTGTAAAATGCTGTCCTTCCAGGGCAAACCTCAAGAATTTCTGATGCCCTGGAAAAATCGGAACATGAAGATACGCATCCCTTATGTCTATTGTATTCATAAGATCTCCGGGCTGAATCAACGTTACCTCTGACTTCAGAGTCTCCATACGGAAATGTTTCACCCGGATATACTTGTTGAGACCCTTTAACCCTTTAAGTGCCAGCCTTCCTAGAATTTTTGTCACCCTTTGTTGCCAGACCACGTTTCACCATTTTGTGCTACATATGTTCAACCTTGATTTTTGAAGGGATTTCCAGGGATTTTCCAGGAAAATTATATATTGTTTTTTTCAGCAGAGTCTGAGCTTCAACATGAAATATCTTGTTTGGCCTTTTTTTAGTGTATTCTCAATACTTTTGGGTGAAATATGTGCAAAAAAATAAAAAATAAACTATTTTTTGCAATTTGTAGTGTTTTTTGTAATAAAAAATGTAAGTTTGTCAAAATTTTATTGCGTGCGAAACCCCAATTTCTCCCGCTCACAGCGGTACCACATGTGTATTGGTAGACACCCTTTCCTGCCCAGGAGACTCCCCCAAACTGAAACAGCGCTTTAGGAGATTTTCAGATAAAATACAGCTATGCTACGCGCGAAGCGCACCTTCTTGCAGTTTTTCCAGAAAAACAACCCTTTAAATTTGAAATACCCCCCACAAATGATATATTCTCAGGAAGTACACACCGCTTTCTAGGCGTACCAGGCTTGTTGACATGGGCGCAGTTTTCTGGAAGTAATCCCTCAATCAATTCTTTGGTTGCGAGTGAGTTTCCCTAAAAAAGAATAAAAAAGAAGAACCAAAGCCACATTTTCCTAAACAAAAGCTATATGCAAACAAAAAAAAACAAGTAAAATCTGAAAAAGCAACATCCCCTGCACAGAACGATACCCAACATGCATAGGTAGTGTCAAGGGAAGAGTTGCCAAACACCCCAAAGTAAAGCATGTGTATAACGGTAATTGTACTTGAAATTTTCACCTCTGCTGACAAAGTGCGCACCTTGCAATTTTTCAACCAAAACAACCCTTTACATTTGGAATATCCCCCATAAACCATATATTCCCTGAAAGTACACATGTTAAGCTTTCTAAGCGTACTGAGCTTGTTGTAGTGGGCTCATCTTTCTGGAAGTAATCCATTGAAGAATTATTAGGTTGCACAGGGTTTCCCTAAGAAAAATTATAAAAAAGCAGAATAAAAACCATGTTTTCCTAAAATATCAATATGCAAACAAGAGAAAACAAGCTAAATCTAAAATCGCAAGGTCCCCCGAGCAGAACAATACACAACATGCATAGGTACTATTAACCCTTTTAATTGTCAGCCTACTTGAAGTTTTGTCACCCTCTGTTGACAGGTCATTTTCCACATTTTGCGCCATGTTTAACCGTGATTTCAGCTGGAATTTCCAGAAAAATGATATACATATTTTTTGCAGCAGAGTTTAGGCTTTAATGTGAAATGTCTTGTTTGTAATTTTTCTACTGTTTTTTGAATATGTTTGCGTAAAAAAACAAAAAAATAAATAAAATAATATTTTTTAGACAATTGTCTCCTTTATTTTAAATAAAACATTTGTTTTATTAATGAAAACCATATTGCATGTGATAGCCCCATTTGTCCCGATTACAACAGTACCACATATGTATCGGTAGCCCCGCATTCTTGCCCTGGAGACCCCCCAAACTGAAAAGAGCACTTAACATTTACAAATAAAATACAACTACTATTCACACTATAAACATAAGGGGTTAATTCAAAAAAAATTGACACAGGGACGACCCCATTTTTAGGCTAACCCTAACTCTTAAAAATCCCCAAAAAAACGACATGGGGGGGGGGGGATTTTAAGGGTTAGGGTTAGGCTATGGGGCTTGTAGGAACAGAGTGGAGGGGCCAGCTTTTGTGGCCCCCCACCCTGCAGCCCACAAGCCCACATAGCCTGTGTGGGCCCGGGCTCTTCTGCCCCCCCCCCCTGGGCTTTGGGGAGGCAGGTAATTGGGGGTGCGGGGGTTAATAGAAAGTCACCCGCTAGTTGCAGGTGACTTGACAGCCCCCAGCCTTGTGAACTGATACAGGGGTCTCATGGACCCTTTACCAGTTCACAAAGGGTTAACATTAAAAAAAAAACACACTGACACATAAGAAAAAATTACTTTTATTAAAAAATACAACTTTTTACTTTACTAACCTCCGATCGTCAGCTCCTTTGTCCCTCGATGTGATGACAGATGTGATCATGCTGCCCACAGTAGCAGAGGGGCAGGTGATGATCTGATCACCTGCCCCTCTGCTCCTGTGGCCAGCATGATCGTATCTGAAAGAACGGCAGCAGGGAGCCAGGACGACACCCGGTGAGTGACGTCATTAACGGCAAGATGGCGGCGCCCGCCGGGAGAAAAGGAGCTGAAGAGCCAGGGGCGGCGATCGGAGGCCCCCCCCCCCAGTGAAGAGGAGACCCGGAGGGAGGCAGCGCTACTGAAGGTAAGTAAATGTCATTTTTATTAATTTTTTTTTTTTACAGTAAGCAGCTTTTTTTACAGTAAGCAGCAAATTAAAGGGGAGACCCGTCTGGATCCAACGAGGGGTCAGGTGAGTATTTTACTTTTATATTTTTTTTACTGTGGGGGTTTAAATTCAGCTACGTGAGTCTCACGTAGCTGGCACTTAAGTGAAGTAGAGGCAGCTACGCAAGACTCACTTAGCTGGGACTAGAAGGGTTAAGTCTAAAATGGGACGAATCGACCAATCCTTCTTGGGAATCGTGAACAGGTTGGAGTAAAACCCCTGACCTTCCTCCTGAAAGGGTGCCTGACAAATTACCCCTTTTTGAAGAAGATGCTGAACAGAGGCTCTCAGGGCATCTGCCTTTGACTGGTTTCAGGATGCCCCTGACCAAAGGAACCTTGCGGGTGGTCTGGCTGCAAACTCGATCTTGTAGCCTGATGACACCACCTCTTGGATCCAAAGATCCACCACGTGGCGTCTCCAGATAGGAGCAAAATGCAAGAGCCATCCCCCCACCCGCTCGGGTGAGGGCGCCCCCTCATGCTGGAGTGGGCTTGGCTGGAGGTTTGGGCCTACTCCTCCAGGCCCTTCCTGCCTTATTACGAGCTCTGCCTCTGCCCCAAATATCTCTACGGGAGCAAGGACGGAAGGCACCTCTGCCACTCCGAAAAGGCCGATATGATGAAGGCCTCTGAAAAGGCCGAGTCGCCCTCTTCCTCTGAGGAAGTTTGCCATCCTTGACCATACGGTCCATTCTGCTCCCTAAAAAAGGTATATCCGTAAGAGCTTTCTTACTATGGTCTTAGCCATAAGGCAAGGCAAGAAGAAGAGCTGAAGTTCTAGCAGCTAGCCTGACCGCATCATCCATGGCAGTGATAGCGAAAGAGTTAAAGTCCAAACAAGCCTTAAAATCTTTGGACTCTTGAATAAGCCTGCGGGATTTAGCCCTGGACAGATTTTCTTCATCTTCTTCCTTGAAGCCAAAGATACGATAGCCGTGGCACAAATAGGACGTAGAAAGGAACCTACCATAGTAAAAGCATGGCAGGCCAATTGATCCATCCGTCTCTCTGTGGGATCTCTTAAGGATCCCATAGTAGCCGATGGCATGATAGAAGTTTTGGACAAGCCCGATACTGGAGAATCCACCTCGGGTGGAAAAGACCAAAGTTTAATCATATCCGCCGGAAAAGGATACCTAGCGTCTAGGATCCTGGGAACAGCCGGCAGCTTGTTAGGAGTTTCCCACTCCTTTAACACCATCCTGGAAAAATGTGGCTTTTCCGGGAACACCTGCCTTTGCCTTACTGGCTTAAACAGGTCGTCCTTCCCTCTTTTTGCCACCTCAGGAGGGGTAATATTCAGGGTTTCAAAAACTGATGAAAGTAAACACTCTGTCTCGTCTGAGAGAATGGGGATCCTCATCAGAAGAGAATAAAATAGAATTACTACCTTCTTCACCAGAGCGTAACTCGCCCTCTGAGAGCTGCTCCTCTAAATACTCTTCCTCCTCCTCAGACCCAAAGGAGGCAAATAAATCTCCTTCCTCAGAAACAGGCTCCAAATGCCTCCTCTTATAGGTGGCTTTCTTAGGAATGACCAAGGATAACTGTTTCTCTAAGTTATCCAACCTGTGCGCCACATCCGCCTGTGCCTCACTGCCTTCCCCTCTCCGGGGGATGTAAGGGATGGGTGAGCCGTCGCGCTCCCACCAGCAATAGCTGGGCTAGAGACCCCACTCTATTATGGTCTAAACCAATTCTCATGGCGCAAGCGGAACAAACCGTGCTGAAACTACCCAGGGGATCCAACTTACATAAGGGACAGAGCCCACCCTGCTCAAGCGGGATGCCCCGAATCACTATCCCCTGATGCCTCCCTCATGGTGTTTTTTTTTTTTTTTTTTCTTTTTTTAAATTTGGCAAACAGACCTAAGGTCCTAAGCCTGAACCAATCCCAAAGAGACTGGGAGGAACCACAACCCTTCTTTATCCTTCTTCCAATTCTAAAAATAAAACAGGAGACAAAAACCTTTCCCAACTCAAAAAAATCAATATATAAAAAATTCTATGATATATATATATATATATATATATATATATATATATACACAGTATATATCTTTCCCCCTTTTAAAAAAAAAAAAAAAAAACTCTTGGGAATATAATTAATAAATACAATTTATAAATACACATTATACTAATATTGATAACAATAAGATAATAATCATAATAATGATAATTATGATAATAATAATAATAATGCCGACGTCCACTCACCACCACAGCTCTTCACTTTTACAGCCTATACAAGAAAAAAGTATGACTAACACATAATATATAAATAAATGATATATATATATATATATATTCTGAAGCAAAAGGCCAAGAAGCTGCATAAATATATCAAAACAGCGGGACCAGCCCGCAATCCATAAGCCCCTAAGCTTACCCCTCTTGGGTCTCTTAGTAGGCCAGTGACCTAACCACAATGGCTGCCGCTGCAGCCACACTCTGCAAAGGCTGCACACAAAGAACCCCTAGGCTCCAAGAAGAAGTATGGGATTAACCTCCCTGGCGTTATGATTATGTCTGGAATTTTGTACCAAAAGCGTTACCATTTTTTTGTATAGAAATTTGGTGTTATGTATTGTAGGCCTGCAATTCTTAGTAATTACTTACTTAAACCTGACCATAGAAGACTCTAGTAGACCTCTCAGATGTGATAAAGTTCGAAACATAAAATCATGAATTATAATCTAATAAATAATATAATTTTATTCAATAATGTAATACATAATGAAATTTGTCAAACAAAGAAAATTCAGTAAACATCCTGGGTGTGGTAAATTTTGAAACATGGGACTGCACATAGACTGACGTCACAATCAGGGCAATGGAACCTGGTTTCCTTTCTGATTTTTTTTCCATTGCCATCTCGCTTTGAGCAGCAAACTACGCACATCCTTGTAGGTGCTGCCTTTTTTGCGGTTGGCGGGATGTAATCCATAAAGTGACGACCAGTCAGGCGTTCTGGGTTGACAACCTCAACAGCACGACGTCCAGATCTGTTCACGGCCACTGATGGCGTTTGGTAGTTCACAAAAATCCGCTCAGAATCAGTCAGAATGAACAAGAGGCTTGTCACTCTTTCCTCTGTGCAGTGTATAGACATTCCAGAGGCATTGTTCCAGGAGATGCCTGAAGATTTTTTTGTAATTTTTTTTTTGTTGTTTCCGCATAGCCGGATAAAATGTCATCGCCTGATCGGCTCTATCGACTCCTCCCATGGTGTTGTTGTAGTCAATCACAAGTTGTGGCTTCATGACATCTTTCCCACCTCTTGTGTGGACCATAACAGTGGAGGTGTTATGCACTGTACTCATTAGGCACACGTCTTTTTTGTCACGCCAACGCATTGCCATCATCTTTCCTTTCTGCCAGGAAACCATTTATCCTGTTTTCAGTTTTTTCTTGGCAAACATAGATGGCAGGTCACGTCGGTTGGGCCTAACGGTTCCATATCCATCAGTCTTGTGTTTTATCAGAAACTCGTACAGCTCAGCCGATGTGTAAAAGTTATCCGTTGTCACACAATACCCCTGATTCAGCAATGGCTCAAGCAGTGTGAGGACTGATGACGTTGCCATCCCATAGCGGCTGTACCTGGGGTTGAATTGTGTTCCTTTACCGGTGTATATGACGGAATTCCATATATAGCCAGTGGCAGACTCGCAGAGCATATAGGATTTTATTCCAAACCGTGCTCTCTTGGATGCGATGTATTGAATCCAGCTGAGGCGTCCCTTGTAAGCCATCAGACTTTCATCAATGCTGATGTCTCTATCTGGCACATAGGACTGCTGGAAATTTTTTAGGATCATTTGGTATACTTCCCAGATCTTCTTGAGTTTTGGCGCTGGATGTGTGGCTTCGTCAAATTCCTCATTGTTGGTGAAGTGCAAATTCTTCATTATGAGGGAAAATCGGCACTCGGACATGATGGTGCCAAAAAATGGGGTTGCCAGCAATTTATTGGTAGTCCAGTACCATTTCTGCAGGGGTTTCCCCACCACCCCAGTAAGAAGTATTAGCCCCAGGAACTTCCAGATGTCCTCTTTAGTCACCAGTTCCCATTTTCTGTTCCTGGAAAACTTGCTATGCAGAGTTGCGGATTGCTGCTCGTTGTAGCGATTTGTCTCCGTGACAATCTTTTCAATGATGTCATCTGTGAGAAATAATTTTAGGTACGCCAAAGGATCATTGTGCTCAACGTCTACCTTCATCCCAGGTGATCCAGTAAAAGGAAATCTTGGCGGCGGTACCTCATCCATACCGCAATCAATTGGGCACCAAGTGCGCACATCACTGAGGTCGGGTGCAGAATTGTCGCTGTCGCCACTTCTCTGGTCAGTGTCAGAGTCAGATGACGAATCTTGACACGAATCGCTATCGCTCATTTCTGCGAGGGGCTCTGTGTGTCGCTGCTGCTGTCACTTATCTGATCCAAAACCGCTTTGGAGATGCCAAAGTGACGCTTTGATGCCATGATAAAAAATGTATTTATTTTTTTTATGGGCAGAAAAAGGGCAAGCAGGGCAGTGTAGGATGATCAAAGGGCAAATACAATGTCAAATCTGAGGTGATACAGTGTAATCTCACAGGATTTCACTGTATCACTTTGTGTGTGTGTTTTACTGTGTGTTTTACTTTTGAATCTGCCGCCCAGTTCCGCCCCCATGAGCCTCTGCGGCTCACAGTGACGGAACCAGGAAGTCAGAGGGACGCATCTGCCGGGGCTCTCACCGGCGATCACAGCGGGGACATCGCTGGATCGCAAGGAGAAGGTAAGGAGACTCCTGCTCCTCTGCCTAATTGGGCGTGACTCAGGGTTACCGCTACTTGCAGTGAAAATTAACCCCGAGTCACGCTCGGGAACACCGCCAGGGAGGTTAAGGGAACCAGCGGCCCGGCCCGAGATGGCCGCCGCTGCCGATGCCGCATGTTTCCACAGCCGCAACGCAAACACAACAGCAGCCTCATGTCAGCCAGGCTGCTGTACACTAACCTTGAACAGTGCAGGGGAGCCTGAACACAACCTCCCTCCAGCCCGGAGAGAGACACACTGAAGTAAGGCTTCGTGGTTCCGTGTTAAGCTCTGCCCCCTGCATGATGTCAGCCCCTTAAAGGCATACTAACATTTTTTCTTTTTTTTTTGTTTACTTTTTTTTTTTTTTTGAAAAAACAAAAATCTACCTAACTTGGAAGAAGGACGGGTTGAAACTAAGAAAATAAAAAATGTTCCTCAGCAGGTACACCAGAGATAAACCTGCGGCTGTCTTACTTTTCAAAAAGCCTGCAGCCCAGAGCATATACACTCTGTAAGACCCCGGTGCTTCCACCTTACCTTCACAAACCCCAGAACAGCCAGAAGCTGTGGGAGGCACAATTGGGTCTGGGGATCCGTGGTAATAAGGCTATGCAGGAAGCCGACAGGGTGCAATCCCCCGCTTGCTGCCAATCCTTGTGAGCGAAAACAACCTTCACAGTCACTTGCAACTGCAAGAAAGAAAACTGATCTAGGTTAGAAGGCAGCTGCTACTTATGGGGCCGGGAGGGGCCGTGCCCTTTTCTGTCTTGCAGTCACATCCAATCGGCAAGGAGGTAATCCCAAGTGTAAGGAGTGTCTGGAATGGATTGAAAGAAAAATAGCATCACTATCAGGGATGTTCATGACCTGCATAATGAAGGGCCTTGTTATTGTTCCTTCTATTCCTATTTTTTTAATCCTCTGATGCTTAAGTGTTATAAGCTCAGATGCATCACTCACCACTGCATCCTCTATCTCTCCAACAATCTTTTCCACGTCTTCCTTACAGTCACGTAGCTTGTCAATGTCATGCCTGAGGAAGTTCCGATGCTCCTGAAGGTTGACGAATTTTGTCATGAGGGTATTTCAGCAGGTTGTTATTGCGCCCATAATGGAAGCAGTGTTTGGACTGGGTGTGACCTCTGGGGTCCCGGGGGGGAATCCATGGTCTGATTACTGGAATGTGTTAGCACAAAGCTACATTTCTTATGACCACCCATAAAGCAGAGGGCAGATCTGGATATCTTTCATGGTCAGATGGGTTGCAAGTCTCACTCACCTCCCTGTAGCCAAGGCAGAATGCAGCAGGCAGCACTTATGACAAGTGGACTGAAACTGCTGCTAGGTGCATTAAACTATTAGGCCTACTCTTCAGAAGCTCAGTCAGGCCACTCACTGTTCATTACCCCGTTGGCCCAGTTATAGATGACAGAGGTCTGGCTGCAGTGCAATCCAGGCACAGTCAAAGCAGTGTAGGGCTGCCTGCATGGGATAAGGCATGTTTACTCATTCCCAGCCCCTGCAGAAGTCTTCAGGGAGCCGGATGAATGGCACCAGTGGGTCCACAAAGATGTCCCAAAGCTGCTTTCTGTGGATGTTCCAAGGTAGGATGGGGAATACTTCAAATGGAGAGGTATGTGCAAACTAATTGCCTTAATTGAGGAAATCAGGTTGGTATCAGGGGCCCATGCCGAGCATGTCTTCTCAGCTAGCAAGCATAGCCATGCCTCAAGCTGTGACCTTTAACGGAGGTTGTTTTGATTTTGCCTTGTAAAATTCAGCAACAGCCATTCTAATCCATTTACTGATTGTCTTTGGTGGGAACAGAATCTAATTTTTAGGACCATCCAATGATCGAAACAAAGAATTGTTTTTGTCTTTAGTTCTATAGAACTTTAGATCAAAAAATACATCCAACTGATGGATCAATTTTCACGAGGATGGAAGGATTTAGCAGCAAGGATGGTAATGCAATTTTCTCATTAATGTAGAATTGCAGCACTTTCTTATGTAGGAACCGTGGTGGTAATCTGATAATCTGATAACCATATTGTCCTTATGGTAAATCATGAATGGTGGTTTAGAGGAAGTAATGGCCATCAAAAACATCAATTTTTAGACAACGTGAGTAAGGGGACGAAATCCATAAAGATTCCAAGGCTCTGTTGGTTTCCACATGGGATGGATGTAGCATTCGTAATAGTAGTGCTACTAGTGTCTTGCTGTGGCATGGTTAATTCTGGGAAATTTAGTCCCATTTCTTCCACAAAAAATAAATAAAAAGTAAAAAATATTGAGGGGGAAAGACTAGAAAAATGCACAGAAATGTATAAACCGCTTAGATTCAAACGTATATCAGGCTCTAAAAGACCTAAATACCCTGTACCCTGAAAATAAGACAGGTCTTAAATCAATTTTTTGTTCTGAAAAGGCCAGTATGGCTTATTTTCAGGGGATATCTTACTTTTTTACCCATAAACAGATAGATAGATGGGCAGAGGGATAGATAGATAGATAGATAGATAGATAGATAGATAGGTAGATAGGAAGAGGGCTAGATAAAGGGATAGATAGCCCCCCATTCCCTGATAAAGGGAGGAGGAGCGGCAGCCCCGGTACCTCCTCAGCCGGCACAGATGGGGGTGGTACAGCCCAACCGCTCCCTTCCTTCGGTTCTCGAGAGTTGGGCGTATTTTCAGGGGTAGGGCTAATGTTTTAAAGCATTTGTGAAAATACTAAAAAAAAAAAGTAATAAAACCCACACACTAGGGCTTATTTTCGGGGAAACAGTAAAATGAAAATCAGTAAAAAATTTACATCACCATATAGACTTCACATTGGCATACCACATAAAAAACAATAAAGATGCCAAAAACATAGTCTGAATGAGAGAGAAAAAAAGAATCAGTAATAAAATTAATATTAATATTAGAAAACTTGTAAGTCTAAAGTCTAGTAGGTAAGGCATATACAAATCTATACACACAAAGGAATATATACCCTTACAAAGCAGCACAATGGTCATGTGCCGATAGGCGACCTTCATGGGGAGGGAAAAAAATAAAAGAAGAAAAAAAAAAAAAAAAGACCAGTATAATCTAAGGGGCGTTATTAAAACGAAAGCGTTAAAAGGGAACATAGAAAGAATACTGAGCAGAAATGAATTTCTATGAATTATTATTACTGCTATTACTATAATCAATGTGGCAGGCTCCTTACACTGCCACTAGAACAGCGCCATGCTTGACAGAACCTTATAAAATGTCCAATAAGGGTGCTATATGATTGGTGTGCGGCAGATCCGGATGCTGCTCATCTCACAGCCATTTCAGCCAATCATTGAGCTTCTTTCTCTGTAAAGAGACAGTCGCGGCACCTGTTCTTACTGCGCCTCGGAGGTTTAAATATAAACAATGCTGCTCAGGAATAAACGAAACAGAGGAAGCAATGGCGATGGTGATGGATTTATTTATTTTTTTTTTGGGGGGGGGGACATATGGCCATTGTATGCGTGTGCACACATAGGATTTTTTCCTATGCATTTAGCCCATCCATGCCTGTAGTGGGATGCCCTAATTATCAGTCATGTCCCATGGCCAGGAATCGAACCAGCAACCCTCCTCCGGGCACAGGCCGCTATCTTTAGGCTATGACTGCTTAGGATAAAACAATTCTGTGAAACTCACCAGACCCAAAGGGTATTTTATTCACAGTATGCGGCTCCCGCATGGTCATCTACACTTAGTGACCGTCGGGACTAAATCCCCCCACCATACACATTTCCAGAGGTCAAGTATCTCACCTCGAGAGACAGGATACCACATTATCCCCCTATACTACCTAGGATACAGGGATAACTCCAAGGGAGGGCACCCCAAATGGGGAGTCCCCGGTCCCATTGTCTATCCAACAGATAGAAAAACTTAAAGAGACCTGGCCCCAGAGCGTCCACCACAGGAGGGTGAGACCATAATTCAATCTGATCTGGAGGAAAAGGATACATAGTATCTAGTACTTTAGGAATGGTCGGAAAACAACCTGACTTCTGCCATTCCCTTCTGATCAGATTATAATAAAGCGTATGCTCTGCAACATCCTCCAGAATGGAGGAAATCAACTATCTTTTTTTTTTTTTATTACCTTTTTAGTTTTATTTTCTTTAAAACCCTTTTAGTAGCCAATACACCATAATGACTCTATAGGTTTAGGACCCTTTGAGGGCTGCCGACAGTGTTTAAAGACTCAGAAGGAGACTATGGCCCTTATTTAACAAGGGATAGCGCCAGGTAGCGAATGGTGAGCGAACGGTAATGACGCTCACTGCCACGAGAACGTCGGCTCCCCTCCGCAATCACACATTTATCAAGCCGATCCTGCTTAGCGACTGACAGAGCGCCAGATAGCGAATCATTCATCATTATTCCAGCCTCAACCCACAGCGCCAGCAAGCAACCTTGAACAGCGACAGGTATGACCTCTCGCTACCTGGCGCTCTCCAATGCATTTCAATGGAGCAATCTTTAAATATTCTTAAATAATTGCTATTAATGTTTTTTTTTTTTTTTTTTTTTTTTTTTTTTAAATGTCAAAAATTCTGTGACCACTTCTGCAATGTTAGATATTTTTTTTAAGGTAAAAAAAAAAAAAAAATTGTGCAGAATTGATATTACAGGTCTGATATTAATGTATTCATATTACAAAATGTTTTGAAAAACATGTTTTTTTTTCTCAAAAAATATGGTTGTTTGGGGGTTAAAAACTACTTTTAAGCCATCGCCGCCAGCGCTCTGGGGTTTAAACAAGCATTTCACAGCGCGAGAATTTTTTGAGCGTGATTTGTTAATGAATATGCTGGGAGCCGTTCGCTATGGCCATTCGCTGTCATGCGCTCCCATACAGCGCGGAACCTGTCAAACAGCGATTCCTAACCCCGTATTCAACATTACCGCACACCGACGGGGTCGCTGTCAACAGCCGAACAACGGCCAAGCACAGCGAATACTAGCGTGCGCTGTGAAAATAACGCTACTGTCGCTCATCTGTCGCTACCTGGTGCTATTAATGAATCGGCCTCTATGACAGCCACAATATCCTCAGAGGAAAAATCTTTTCTTTAAAACCTCTTTAGTAGCCAATACTCCAATATGACACTCTATAGGTTAGGACCACTTGAGGGCTGCCGACAGAGTTTAAAGACTCAGAAGGAGACCATGGCAGCCACAATATCCTCTTCAACTCAGAGGAAAAATTATTTTCTTTAAAACCCTTTTAGTAGCCAATACTCCATGATTACCCTAGAGGTTTAGGACCACTTGAGGGCTGCCGACAGAGTTTAAAGATTCAGAAGGAGACCATGGCAGCCACAATAACCTCTTCAACTCAGAGGAAAAATTATTTTCTTTAAAACCCTTTTAGTAGCCAATACTCCATGATGACTCTATAGGTTTAGGACCCCTTGAGGACTGCCGGCAGAGTTTAAAGTGGACCAACACCCACCCCTGATCGGCCCGGGAAACTATAAGATTCCCGGGCCGATCAGCTCCCTCCCCGCGGGGCATCCGAAATCGAGATTCCCCGCTGTGTGAAACCCCCCAGAAAGCCCCTAAAATCTTACCTTTTAGGCGACGGATAAGCCGCTGCCTCCCGCACGTCCCGTTTGTAAACGGCCGGCGCGGGCGCGCGCCCTGTAATAGGGACGCGCGAGAGCGGCTAATCCGTCGCTTGTCCATCGCCTAAAAGGTAAGATTTTAGGGGCTTTCTGGGTGCCCCGCGGAAGTGGACCAACACCCAGGTTAGTGAAAATCCTGGGTGTTGGTCCACTTTAAAGATTCAGAAGGAGACCATGGCAGCCACAATATCCTCTTCAACTCAGAAGAAAAATTATTTTCTTTAAAACCCTTTTAGTAGCCAATACTTCATGATGACTCTATAGGTTTAGGACCACTTGAGGGCTGCCGACAGAGTTTAAAGATTCAGAAGCAGACCATGGCAGCCACAATATCCTCTTCAACTCAGAGGAAAAAATATTTTCTTTAAAACCTCTTTAGTAGCCAATACTCCATGATGACTCTATAGGTTTAGGACCACTTGAGGGCTGCTGACAGTTTACAGACTCCGAAAGAGACTATGGCAGCCACAATATCCTCTTCAATACACTTTTTTTTTTTACAAACCTTAGTAGTCACACTAAAGGTTTAGGTCTGCATTAAGGCTGCAAAGGGGCTTTTTAAGTCTCAGAGCACCAGCAATAGGGGTCAGAGCCCACTCAGGGAAGAGACAACTGTATCCCTATCCACTACAACCGTAGCATAATCCCTGCGCACCGTGCTATCCTTGTCCAGTGCCACTGCATGCATACTGGACATGGGGTAAATCTGTTAAAGTGGACCAGACATGGGGTAAATCTGTTAAAGTGGACCAACACCCAGGGGTGATCGGCCCGGGAATCTAAGATAGACTGCAAAATAGAAAAAAATAGCTCCTCCCAGACTATATAGTGCATGCTATGGCATGATCTCATGAGTTAAGTAAAAAGCAGATCAGCCACAGCCCCGGGAGGGAAAAAGGCTAAACTGCATGCAACTAGAAACAGTGTAATAACATGTAAAAGGCAACAGCCACCACTGTCACAGTCATAACACAACAGAGGGGTGGGTGTGGTGCCCCAGAATGTAAGAGGACTAGAAAGGAAATTTACAGCCGAGTACACAAATTTCCCTTTTCTCTTCCATTCTGGAACACCACTAGTAGCAACACGTGGGATGTCCCAAAGCAGTATACTCATTAAGGGTGGGACCTTGCCAGAACAGACATAAGCCGACTGTGTCAACATAACCAAGAACAACGGCACTGACACCTCAAGCTTAGACATCCGGAGAGGGGTTCACCACTATCTGCCACACCTTACGCCCCAGAGCGGCATTGGCAGATGCCCCAATATCAAGTCTGTAAAACTTGGTGAATGTGTGGAGAGATCACCAGGTCCCCGCCTTGCAGACCTGTTCCACCGAAGCCTGGTGTTGGAAAGCCCAAAACGCGGCAATCACTCTAGTGGAGTGAGCGGCGACTCAGAAGTCTGATCCATCTGCTAAGAGCGGATCTGGTCACCGCCAGGCCCCTCCTTGGCCCTTCCGGGATCACAAACAAGACACCTGTCTTAGGGAGCTTTCGAGTAGCGGCCAAGTAAAACTTTAATGCCCTGACCACATTGAGGGGAATTCAGGAGTCGCTCTTTATGGGGAATGGCAAAAGGAGGGTAGCACTATCACCTGATTAAGATAGAAGGGAGAGACCACCTTGGGCAAACATTCCTGCTTCACATGAAACATTGCTGTCATCAGGGAAGCTTCCGCCATGGGTTCAAAGGGGGGCCCTGAAGCGCTGAAAGGACCAGATTGAGATCCCAGGACGGGACTATCGACCACCGCAGAGGCCAACATGCGCTGTGACCTGCATGAAAGTGCAGACTAACCCATGATCTGCAATCATCTGTTGGACAAGGCCGAGATCTGGCTCTTAAGGGTGCGGGCTGTAAGCCACCGCCCAGGCCTTGCTGGAGGAACTCCAACATTTTGGGTATCAAGAACCTACTACAAGAGTGGCCCTTAGCTTGGCACCAAGACACGGAGGCCCTCCAAGTCCTGTAGTAAATTCTAGAGGACGTCCTCTTTTTTTTTTCCGAAAGTTGGACGCATGGCCAACCCCACCTTGGAGAACGCCTGCTTGGTCAGTTGGTGCAGCCTCCGATCCACCAGGTCTCTCAAGACCGCACTATCCAAAGTAGAGATAATGGTGTGCAGAGCCAGACCCAACACCGGTCGTCTACCCCAGGTGGCGCAGGCTAGACCCTAACCGCCTCATCCGGAAAGGGGTCCTTGGCATCCAGGAACTTAGGAAAAGATGGGAGCTTATCTGATTTCTCACACTCCTTTGCCATCAGTCTTTCGAAGAGGGCAAGCCTGCCTGACCCTCTGGTGCTTGTAGGGTCCACCCTCAGCCGAGGAGTAGAGAGGTGCAGCACCTCCAATATTGCCTCAATAAGCTCCTCAATCAGATCCGTCTGGTGATCCAGGGAGGACCCCGGCACATGCGGCTTCAGGTTCTTCTCCGATGCCAAACACCACCTCCCCTTCTGACTGACCCCATCTGAATATGCCTACACTTGGCCGTAGCCTTCCCGCCTGGGCGGGCAGAGACATGGATGCATATATAAATATATAACTTTACATGGCAGAGCCCTTTCCCTTTTGTAGAATGACCAGTAATTGAGAGCTGTGAGACAGAGGTGGATATGCGATATACTGTGTTTAATGGGGAAAAACAGTGATAAGTTAACAGAGTACACTCCAACCAGGCTTCTATACAGATTTACAAGTTGACATACATGTGTAAGGTAACTATACAAAAATACAGGTGATAGTGCTATGGCTGCTATTCAGAAATATAGGTAAACAAACACATTCTGGGTGCTGTACATTTACACAGGTGGAGTCAGGAAACATATACACATAAGGATCCAGTGAAAGTCCAAAGGCAGATATACGGCTGAGACAAGAAAGGCAAAACTCAAAGGCTGTGGCAGGAGTTCTGGGTTCTGAGTTCAAGATACAGAGTTCAGAGTCTGGGTACAGAAGACACTGCAATGCTGATCAGCTGGCTGTATGGTTGGATCAGCTTATAAAGGCCAGGAAGTCACTAGCACAGGTGCTAGATAATCACCAGCACCTCTGCAGCAGAGAGCCACCTGCTGGTGGAGCAGCATACAGCAGGAAGTAGAAGTCTATTTAAGACAGAAACAGACTTCCATGTTGTGGGGGAACTCCAAACCTGACACGTTGAGCCTGATTTAGAGGCAGTTGACAGTGTGTTCATGACTCATAAATGCCCCCAACCAAGAGACACACATGGCTTGAGGCATTCCCTGACCTATTGAGGTGGGGGGGGGGGGTTGTGTAACATGGTGGAAAATGCTAAAAAAATTATTTAAAGGATATCAAGAGTAAAGAAGCAGAGAGAACTATGTGGATGTCCAATTCCTCAGGACACACGTTTGAACTGGCTATGCATGTCAAGGGATGCTGGGGTACACCCTGGTTTACAGTGGTTTACGGGCTCCTCCCGGTACCATGTAAAAACAGGATCACCACTAGACCAATCCAGCGTTGACAAGCAGTTATTCAAGAAACCGGGAGATAATAAAGGTAAAAAACGTAACAAAACCCCAACTAACTTGGAACAATCACCATAAAGAGGCAACCAAGAATAACGATAACAAGGGTGGGGTGAAGCAGGCAGTGCCATGCATAGTAAAAGCAATTCTACAGGTGAGTACTCACAGAATTGTCTTTTTCCTATTGCATGGCACGGTCTGCTTCAAGATGTCCTTACGTATGGGACGTCCAACAGCAGTGTCCGTAAGGTAGGGTGGGATCCCCAAAAAGTAACAACAGGCAGCTCAAACCACTACCGCCTGAAGTACCTTGCGGCCAAAAGCAGCATCAGCTGAGGCCTTAACATCAACCTTGTAAAACTTGGAAAAAGTATGAACAGAAGACCAAGTAGCGGCCTTACAAACTTGTTCAACAGAAGCTTGGTGCTGAAAAGCCCAAGAGGCACCAATAGCACAAGTGGAATGAGCAGTAATTCTAAAGGGAGGTTCCTTCCCCTTAGCAGAATAGGCTTGAACCACCACCTGACGGATCCACTTGCTGATAGTGGATTTAGCCAGAGGCAAACCTTTCCTAGGTCCAGTAGGAAGAACAAAAAGAGCGTCAGATTTCCTGAAAGACTCCGTAGCAACCAAACAAAACTTCAGAGCTCTGACAACATCCAAAGAATGAAGGGTCCATTCCTTGGAATTAGCAGGGTTAGGACACAAAGAAGGCAAAACAATGTCATGATTGAGATGAAAAGCAGACACAACCTTAGGCAAGAAATCCGGCTTAAGCCGAAACACCACCTTATCCTGATGCCGTTCAAAATAAGGAGGTTTGATGGAAAGTGCCGCCAGCTCAGAAACTCGCTTGACTGAAGTGCCACCAAAAAGGCCAACTTAAGAGTCAGAATAGGCAAAGCAGCCCCACGGATAGGCTAAAAGAGAGGACCCTGCAGAGCAGACAACACCAGATTCAGGTCCCAAACCGGCAGCATAGGCTTACGTGGCGGACGCACATGAGTAACTCCCTGGAAGAAGGTCTTAACCAACCGGTGATTGGCAAAATTGCCAGAGCTGAAACCTGTTCCTTGAGGGTACTAAGTTGAAGGCCCGAATCCAAATGTTGCAAAAATTCCAGAATCCTGGGGATAGAAAACACCCGACAAGGAAGAGACTTGGACTCACACCAGGCAATGTAAGCATGCCAAATCCTGTAGTAGATAAAGGAGGAGGACTTCTTCCTAGCCCTAACCATGGTATCAACAACAGAAGCCGGCAAACCCTTATCCATCAAGATGGAGGTTTCAGCAGCCAAGCCGTTAAAGCCAGCGTTTGTAAATTGGGATGGCACAGTTGTCCCTGAGTGAGCAGATCTGGATCCTTGGGCAAGACATACTGATCCACTGCCAACTGCACAACGTCTGCGAACCACACCCTCCTTGGCCAACAGGGGGCCACCAGAATGGCTGGTACCCCTTCCTGGGCTATCTTGCGCAGCACCCTGCCCAGCAGAGGAAAGGGAGGGAACACATAGAGGAGCCGAAACTCCGTCCAAGGCATTGCTAGCGCATCCATGGCAAAGGCCAGAGGATCCTGTGACAGGGAGACAAACCTGGGAAGCTTGTGATTGTGGCGGGACGCAAACAGGTCCACATCTGGCTGACCCCAGCGGTGACACAGGGAGTGAAATACCTTGTTTCTGAGGGACCATTCCCCCAGCCGAGACGTCCCCCTGCTCAGGGAGTCTGCCTCCTGGTTCTCCACCCGCCGAAATGCAAGGGACATTCTCTTCCGCCCAAGACAGTATCAGGGACACTTCCTTGAGGGCTCGCTTGCTCAGAGTCCCTCCCTGATGATTGATCTAGGCAACCGCCGTCTGGTTGTCCGAGCGGACCTGAACAGCCCGACCCCGAAGGTGAGTGGTCAGCTGAGAAAGAACCAACCTGATCGCCCTCAGTTCCAGGACATTGATGGGGGCATGGGCCTCCTGGGGGCCCCACCGAACCTGGAACTTCAGAGACTTCCAAATGCCCCCCCCAATCGGTCAGACTGGCATCCGTGGTGACAGTCTCCCAGCACAGGGGCAGAAAGGTCCTGCCCACTAGGAGGTTCCCTGAGTCCAGCCAGCACGAGTGGGACTGTCTGGCCAGGGGGGACAGAACAAATTCCTGATCCGGGGCACAGGGTCCCGATCCCAAACTGACAAGAGGTGCAACTGAAGAGGTCTCATGTGAAACTGAGCAAAGGGAACCGCCTCGAGGCAGGACACCATCAGACCCACTAACTGCATCCCTTGCGGATGGAAGGATGGGGACACAAGAGCAGAGTCCGTGCCTGCTTCTGAAGGCCCTCCACTTTCTGCTGAGGCAGGAATACCTTGACCTGAGAGGTATCCAGAGTCATGCCCAGAAAGGAACTCACCAAAGACGGAGACAGTGAAGACTTGGGATAGTTGATCACCCAGCCGAAGGACTCGAGAGTGGAGGTCACCACCAGAGTATCCTTCTCGGCCTGATGAAGAGACTGGGCCGCAATCAGAATGTCGTCCAGGTAAGGGAGGATGCGAATGCCCTGATTCCGCAGCAGAGCCATCACGCCCGCCAGCACCTTGGTGAACACCCGAGGCGAGGTGATACCGAACGGTAAACCCACAAATTGGTAATGCTGATCATCTAGAGCGAACCTGAGAAATCTGATGACCTGGAAAGATTGGCATGTGAAGATAGGCATCCTTGATGTCCACGGAGGTCAAGAAGTCGCCCAGGAGCAGGGCGCTGACAGCGGAGCATAGCGTCTCCATGCGAAAGTGCTTGAACCTGACAAACTTGTTGAGACCCTTCAAGTCCAGGATGGGCCTCAAGGACCCGTCTTTTTTGGGGACTGTGAACATATTGGAGTAGAACCCCTGACCACGTTCCTGGGAAGGCACCAGGCAAATGACTCCTGACTCCAACAGACGTTGAACCGCAAGGCGCAAAGCCTGAGCTGACAGAGGGTTTTGAGACATCCGGGATCTGATGAATCTTGGGGGCGGCCAGGCTGCAAACTCTATCTTGTAACCGGAGGACACCACCTCCTGAATCCACCGCTCTGAGACGCGGAGCCTCCAGACGTGAGCAAAGAGCCGAAGCCGTCCCCCCACCAGGATGGGTGAGGGCGCCTCCTCATGCCTGAGGGGGCTTGGGAGAAGGTTTGGGACCCCATGAGAGACCAGGATGACCACATGGTCTGCCACGGTCCCAAGAATCCCTGCGGGTACCCGAAAAGAGGGAGCCACGACCTCCTCTGGGAGCACGAAAGGAGGGGAGGGAAGCAGAGGGCCCCTGAAAAGGCCGAGGCTGCCTCCTACGCTGAGGCAGTCTACCATCCTTGGCAAGAACATCCAGACGCTCACCAAAGAGCAGCAGCCACCTAAAGGGGAGCCCAGTGAGAGCCTTCTTAGCGGCAGCGGCAGCCGCCCACTGACGCAGCCAAACAGAGCGGCGCATTGCCACCAAAAGGACCGAGGCCCTACCACTCAGCCGTACCGCATCATCCATGGCAGTAAGGACAAAGGCAACAAAATCAGAGCAAAGCAAAAGGGCCATATAATCCTCCCCCCTGCTACTAGCCGTAGCGCCATCAAGGAGACGCTTGAGCTGTTTCTTAAGGGCAATAGCTGTAATGGCAGCAGCACAGACCGGAAGCAGCCCAGCCCCCCACAAATGTAAAAGCATGGCAGGCCAGCTGATCTATGCGTCGGTCTTCGCTTTCCCGCAGTGTAGTAGTGTCAGGGGAAGGCATGACCGAGGTGTTGGACAGCCCTAGAACGGGAGCATCCACCTCAGGGGGACATAACCATCGCTTGACCAGGTCGGCAGGAAAAGGACACCTCTTATCCAACCCTTTGGGCACCGCGGGCAATCTACTAGGACGTTCCCACTCCTTGAGCACCATATTAGTGAAATGGCTCTGCTCAGGGAACTCCAGACGCTGTTTATCAGGACGAAAGAGCTCACCCTGCTTCCTCTTAGCCACCTCAGGGGGGACAATGTGCAAGATTTCAAAAATGTGAGCCAACAGGTTATCAGTGTCCTCAGGGAACCATGAGTCCTCCCCAGAAGCAGACCCAGGGTCACTGTCGTAACCCTCCTGTTGGTCCCCAGAGGAGTCAGAGTCCTGGAAGAGTTCCCCTTCCTCTAGGGGGTAAAGGCCACCAAAAGCATCAAGTCCCTCATCCTCCTCAGGAAAGAGGGAGGGCGAGGGAGCCAGGTGCCGCTTCTTGCCAGAGGCCTTACGTGGTACAGGCCTGGCAAACTGCCTTTTAATGCTGGCCACACACAGTGCGAGATCAGACTGTGACCCCCCGCTAGTATCCCCCTCCCTGGGGGCTAAATGCAGGCGCGGAGGGGTAGGCGACGCCGAAAGGGACGCAGAGCTGGGAAGCAAAGCGAGTAGCTCAGCCTGGGCCGCAACGATACCCTGGGCGCAAGGCACGCACACAGCGGCACTGTTACTCAGAGGGGATGCCCTGCACATGGCACACAGCCGGGATTGCCCCGAAGGACCCCCAAGCATGCTATCCCCAGAAGCCTCCATATGGTGATTAACACAGGCGCAATAGGCCAGCACAGGGTAAGGGCTAATAAAAAGCCACCCGGGATGCCCCCCCAAGGGATGCCCCCAGAAGCCAGTAAGGGGAGAAGAGGGAGGGTAAGGGGCTAGACCAGGAGAAACCACAACCCACAGTTGTCCCGCCTGAAAGATATAAGTAAAGACACATAAGCATCCCGCAGCACATGCCCCAAGGAAATGTGATCACCGCCGCAGCTCCGGGAGGAGGAAAGGCCCCAGACGCGCAGCAGGATTAAAAATGGCGCCAGCAGCAGAACCTTGAGGGGCGGGCCGCGGGAGGACCATGCGATACGGCCCCGCCTCCGAAGAGCATGAAAACGGCGCTCATGTGAACGCGTCGGCGTCATCACACAGCAAAAAAACGCCTAACAGTTATAGCGCCGCCCGCCGCGGAGCATAGTACAAAGCGGCGACGGCGGCGAAAACAGTTAAAAACAGTTTAAAAAACAGCTAAAAGCACTCGCCACTACTACCCGCCCCCCTTCCCACAAGTCGGGGAGGAGAGTGAGCAGGCAGCGGCGAGAACCCAGGCCCGGGATGGGGGGGGGGACCCCAAAACACCAGAACAAGTCACATAGTCCCCAAAACACTCATCCCCTCAGAAGCTAGGACAGGAACTTTGCATCCCTAGTAGGCTCACCATAAAGCCTATGGCTGGCTACCCTTTGTGGTACAGGGTCTGTGGCTTGGAGCAGCGTTCCTTGAGCACTTGACCCTAGTGCTCCTCTACCCTCACCCGATTCGTCAGCCAAGGTTGGGAGGCACAGAGGGTCCGGAAACAGGTGGAAATAGACATGCAGGGCCGCAGGCTTGGTTGCCCCACTCACCTGCGCAATATAAAAGCCATCTTCTATCTTCGCAGAATCACTGCAGAAAAAACACTGGATTGGTCTAGTGGTGATCCTGTTTTTATATGGTACCGGGAGGAGCCACAACTCTTCTGCAGTACACTGCGCCACCTTGTGGCGGAATAACCCATACGTAAGGACTTCTTGAAGCAGGCCGTGCCATGCAATAGGAAAAAAGATCAGTTTAGAGCAAGCGGTACAATCTAATGGCATGTCCAAATTACTCTAGTAGGATAGGCCTATTTCACAAACCCGATTAACACAAACACAGTTAGCTACAAGTAAAGCCACCCAACTCGGGGTCCTTGTTTTCTGCAGTGGCTGACTTCTAGTCATATCAGTCATAACTCTGCATTTGCGATGAGAGGCTCTCAGAGTAAGCATCTTTTGTAGAAGGCTCAGTTGAAAACTAGGGCAAAGCTATACAAAATAAAACATCTGTTTTTAGAGAAAAAAAAAGAGCAGCATATTTTACTCTTTTGCAGGTTTGTGTAAATTAAGGGGGGGGGGGGTCATTTTTTTACTATAATCGCATAAGTGACAAAGTGTGAACATAATAAAAAAATATTATTTAGTATGATTTAGCAGTGTTTTGAAACTTTTTTTTTTTTTTTTTTAAATTCTTTATTTAGTTATTTTCCAATACAAAGAGTACAGAGCAAGTAGTCAAAGAAACATTTCAAGTTAATGCAAAGAGCATAATACAGCAAAGTGGGAAAGCAAAACAAAACAGGTCCCCGCACTCCTCTCCCCTCCCCCACCGACCAACACAAGCCCATCAGGCTCCGCCCGGCACCAGTGTCATTAATCATCCGGACAAGACCCGAGGAGCTCTCCTCCCCCCCCCCCCCCCCGAGGCCGGCTCCTACTCGCTTTATCCACGGCGGGGAGGGGGGGAACGAGAGAAAGGGGGGGCGCCCCAGCCCCGGCGATCTAAGTCTGTAGCGTGATACGGGTCTACCAGGAGCCCCATCTCCCGCCCGACAATTGGGCTAGGGGCACCGCCCCGCTGAACGAGCCGAAATAATCAGAAGGGGAGAGGGAAGAAGAGAGGCAGGGGGGAGAAACCAGAGAATGATTAGGTAGGAGAGAAGAGGGAAGAAAAAGGGGAGGGGGGGTCACCGTGGCACGTCAGGGGCCCGGGGGACAGGCGGGGGGGTCCGGCCCCAAACTCCGCTCAAAGCTCGCCGAGTCTCGAAAGAGATACCAGGGGGTCCAAATCGCGGTGGACTGTTCTCCTCTATCATGGGAAGCCGCCGTCAGTTCCTCCATCTCCCTAACCCGGTTAACCTCTCGGATCCACTCCCCCTTTGTGGGTGTATGATCCGATTTCCAAAATCTGGGGATCAATGCCCTGGCTGCGTTGATCAGGTGCATTAATATTGATTTCTTGTAATTGGTGACGCTATATGAGCTGTAATGCAACAACATAAGGGCTGGACAACACGGGACCTGAGAGCCAGTGACTTCTGTCATAAGGGTAACTATTTCCGTCCAAAAAGGTTTTATCCTCGGGCATGTCCAAAAAATATGGAAGAAAGACCCATCTTCTTCCTCACATCTCCAACACCTAGGCGAGGTCCCGGGGTAACACATTGCTAGGTACTTTGGGGTGTAATACCACCTGGAGAGGTATTTATAATTCGTTTCCTGCGTTTGCACTGCAATTGAGGATTTGTGGGCAAGTGTGAATATCTTTTCCCATTCCTCATCCGTGAACTCTCTCCCTAGATCACTTTCCCATTTTTGACAGTATGGTGGCCTTAGTCCCTGCTCCCTGCCCAGCAGCTGGTAGATCCGGGAAATCAGCCCTGCCGGGGGATCCTTTCTTGTGATGAGAGTTTCAAAGCCCGTAAGGTTTCGCTCGAGGGAATCCCTGGGGCCCGCCTGTTGCAAGTAATGCTGAAAAAGCAATAATCGCCAAGGATCTAGTCGTGGGTTGTTCCACCGTTCTCTAAGTTCTGCTACAGAGCACCATGTTCTCTTCCGTATCAAGTCCTGCCCTCTTACCATCTCCAATTCTCCCCATCCCTCCGTCGCCCGAAGTCCCTGACCGCCTGGAAGGTCGGGGTTGTCCAGTAGTGGGATCAGCGGGGAGGGCCAGGGGGATATCTCCTCTCTCGACCTCAGACCATCCCATACCTCAAGGGTCTCCTTAACCATGGGGTTGGTGCTCACCCATTTAGCTGAGTTCCTGGATGTCCACGGCAAATCCCTCAGTGGAGTCCTCGTGCTTCTGGCCTCAATGGCTACCCACTTTTTCCTGCCAAGTCCCCTATTCCAGTCTACAATTCTTTGCAAGTGAGTCGCCTGCCAATACCGCAGCATATCCGGCACCGCCAGGCCTCCTTCGTGCCTAGGGCGCTGTAGCAAGGTAAATCTTAACCTAGGTTTTTTGTTATTCCAGATGAACTTCCTAAAAATCGAGTTCAGGTTCTTGAAGTAACTCTTCGGAACATGACATGGCAGAGTCTGAAGTAGGTACAAAATTCTCGGCAGGACCACCATCTTTATTATACTAATGCGTCCCATCCACGTGAATGTTGGGACATTCCAGTTTGTTAGGTCTAGTTTAGTCTTATTTAGCATTGGCACAAAGTTGAAGCGGAAGACGTCTTCAATATTATTCGGTATTTTCACCCCTAGATAAGTTAGTGTGGGGGAGACCCATCTGAATGGGAATGAGGCCCTGAGGAGTGCAGAGGTGTCATCCGAGAGTCCTACACTAAGCGCCTCAGATTTGTCGAGATTAATCTTGAAGTTGGAGAGCTTACCAAACTTCTCAAACTCTTTCATAAGGACTGGAAGTCCTATCACCGGGTTCGACTTGAAACTTTTTTAACCCATTTTTAATCTACACCCACATACACCTGCCTGAGGCATTCCTGCATGTTTTTATTCCAGGCACCCAGGAACAGCCTCGGACCTGTGGTAAATGAAATAGGGGCTGATGACCTAGGGCCCATCGGGTTGGTAACCTGATGGGAAGGGAGCCCTTTATTTTTAAACTAAAAAAATCCTGGTCTTTGAAAAAAAAAATGGCAACACCAGCATATTTGAAAATAGCCTTAATGATTTTGAGTGAACAATGACATTAAATTGCAGTTTACTGGCAATAACTTGCTTGGGGGGACGGTTACTCCTATATTTTTGTTCTTTTTATAGGAATTATGCCCCTTTATTTTTTTGTTTGTTTTGTTTTTGTTTTCTTGCCTGGGCAGTCCCCTTTAAGTCTATTCAGATATGAAAGGAAACTATTTAAATAGGCTATAAAACAAAAGACAGTACAAAAAATTAGGCCATAACCTCTAGCATATACCATTTTCCAACAGAATCAAATCATCTCTGTGAATGTAATCAAAATGTTGCTTTGTGTAAATGGTGAATATTAGGCTAACAAATGCAACATTGGTTAAAGTCTATTTTCTAACAAAAACATGGTTTTCACAGCAATACTTTACTTTAAACAAAGGAAATAGAATGAAGATAATCAATGCAATGGTTACACATTTAACCTTAAATTGGCATCGGTCTACTTTCCAACTTCTGCTGCAAAGTATCGCTGGTATTCAGACCGTTCTCTGCTGATCACTATGGTAACAATATCAGGAGCCTAGCCGATTGATAGAAAGCATGTGTCTTGGGATAATTAAGCCATTTTGAGCTTGGGTTGGAAAGGTCATTTCACAAGGAAAAGCAAAGACAAAACAAAATAGGTTATCCTTGAAATATGTGACACGAATTAAAAACTAGAAAAATGCAGTCCTCTTATTGCTCAAACATTTTCTCTTTTATATTTTTTCACTCTATCAAAAGAGGTTTTAAAACAATATACATACAATACGTGTTTCTATTTGTCTACTGATTAATCTTCTGGTGAAATATAAATGTACAGTGTAACCACTTTTAATCAGTCTATAATCTCAACCACCCTAATTCAATATTCTCTACAGTTTTTAGAGACGTTGAGGAAAGAGTTCTGCATCATTGGCTGCTGCTTTTTGCTTTTGGATATAATTTATAAAATATCAGTTCTTTTTCTTGAGTTTAAATAAAATTTTCAATAGAAACATTTGGGTTTTGAGAGATAAGCAACTGCAGGGCAATAGTGTGGCTGCACCTTATTGCTTATTTTTGTCCTTGCTTCCATCTCAATGGAAGTTAACTTTGAAATGCTTTTGGTATTTATTAATGTGATTTCAATGCAGATATGCAAATGCAATGTAAAGACTCCACCACCCCACATCATTTTGTACACAATTTTCCAGATGTAGCCTTTTGTAAGTTGTGGGCCCACTTCACATGCATACTTCTATGGCAGACCCTGAAGGAATCTGGTCACTAAAATGTTTTTCTTTAAAAAAAACAAAAAAATAAATAAATAAATATATATATATATATATTTAGATGGCGGCTGAAATGAACACACATAAAATTATGTCTCATTACGCCAGAACACCCCGAAATAAACATTCTGTATCTAAATAGCGCATCCGTTCTATCCAGATTAATAGGCTCTATAGGCTGGTATCCCCCACCTTTCCCACCAACAGCCGTTCCTCAACGATTCACTGGATAAGGGGGGTACAAAAACAATAATAATCACTCATAGTTTCAGCTTTTGCCTAGTCATAGCTTCTGGTTTGCAGAGGTACTGGAGAGTGGTGAGTGATCACACAAACACTGTGCAGCAGCTGCTGCTTCTACAGTGAATGGGTGAGGAGCCCCCACCAATGATCTCCTGCAGCGGCTAACAGTTCTGATAGCCCCACTCCCACTGGGACCAGGTGTTTTTTTTTACTGCTCTAATTGTACTGTGCTCAGGGGATGGATTGGTGGCACCGCACAATATAAGCCTTTAGGTTTACTTTATTATGTGCATTTGATGCGCTTTAGTTGTGTTTGCACAGTGACCAAATGGGTATAAAGAGGAAACCACGCTTTAGGGCTGGGAAAAGGCCTTCTCTAGGGGAATCCCAAGATAGTATGCCCCTCTGTGTGATATCCATCTTGGTTTGTGATTTTCTCACCTCCTTTTGTGATCCCACAACACATGTGCAGTTTAGAGCAAAATGCATTGCAAAGTAAATGAAAGACGTTGTACCTTGCCTTTTGCATTCACTAACATAGTATTCCACCAGGTCTCCCCCTCTAACTCTAGGGAGGCACATTCTAACCACATACTTCTTACTAGCTCATTTTGGGCTGAAAAATGGGGCAAAATCAGAAAAAAAGGTTTTTTTGAAGCCTACAGAGAAAAAGTTTGACATAGAAAAAAGTGGACCTACAGCTACAGTATTTAGCTACTTTCAGGCTGATTCATCATTAGCGGCAGGTAGCGACAGATGAGCGTCTGTAGCAGGCATTTTCAGAGCGCCCGCTAGTAGTCGCAGTGCTCGGCTGTGCGTCGCTAGTTTATAGCGACTCAGTCGCTGTTCAGTAATGTTGAAAACATTGTGAGGAGTTGCTATTTGACCAGTACAGCGCTGTATGGGAGCGCATGGTAGCGACTGCTCATAGCGACCGACTCACATCAGCCTCACAAATCCCTGGCGCTGAAAAATGCTTGTTTGAAGCCCACAGCGCTGGAGGCGGTGTGTTTAAAGTCTGTTTTCAAGCATCTTTCCACTAGTAATAAAGAGCAAACATATGGAATTACATTGTAACCACATGAACACTTTAATGGCAGACCTGTAATGTCATTTCTGAAGATTTTTTTTAATTATCATAAAAATGTGAAAAAACATTTTTCAATGCCAGAAGAGGTCACAGAATTATTTTTGATTTTTGGCAAAAAAGTAAAAACCCATTTAAAGAGAAGAAAAGGATCGCCCATTAAAATGTATGGGAGAGCGTCAGGTAGCGAGAGGTCATACCTGGCGCTGTGCAAGGCTGAACGCTGGCGCTGATCGCGGAGGCTGTGAAAATGATGAATCAGACGCTACATGGCGCTATCCCAGTCGCTAAACAGATTCTGCTTGATAAATGTGGAATTGCATGCTGTGTTCGACGTTCACCAGTCGCTATCTGTCGCTACCTCACATTAACCAGGCGCTACCTGACGCTATCCTTTCATAAATAAGGGCCTTTGTCTTCTTTGTGTTCCATCAGACGGGGCACAGGAAAATGTATGCTAGACCCTAGACCCACCACAAGTCTCCATAGGATGAGGGGGCACATGCTAGAGTCAATTGTTTACCTTTTAAATTGTCCATGTTAATGGAATAAAACCCTTTAATTACAACATTTTATGCATTTGGCTTCAAAATAATGTTACAGCACATTTATTGACCTGGCTTAAGACGCAGTTGTGTCAGTATGAAACTAGGTCATTGGGTCCCACCCTGGTATGGAGATTTCTGTTCAGATCTGCCTACACACTTTTGTTTAATGGGACTTATATTAGCCTTATTTCCTTGTAGAGAGAACATCAGGACGTTCTAGCTTAACCATAAAATTACATTCATTTAATAACCCTTGACTCTGTACACTCTAAACAACTATGTAAAAGAAGAACAACTACGGTATATAATGTTTTAAGCGATCATGAACAAACACCAAACATTTAACAAAGTTAAAACATTTATTGAATACAGATTTATGCAGCTATCCCACACAGCTGTGTGCACTCTGTACTGTAAGACCAGTCCAAAATAAATCACAAATCTGGGAAATGTTCCAGAGTCCTTAATTTATTAAAGATACAGTCAGTATTCTGCAAACAGACAGATGTATATACAGCAATATTTTTTTAGATTTTGGCTGAAATTATATTTAATAAAATTGTTGAGGAAAAATAGAGAAGCTCTTTTTGCCTTTTTGTACCACATTTTACAAGTGTTGGTTTTTGTATTTCCTTAGACTTAAAGAAAAAAACGTAAGTAAAATGTGGAATGCTGTAGTCGCTGTGCCGCAAACAGTATTTTGCAACAACCTAAGACATAAGTTAAAAAGTGTTCATTGTAATTAGCGGGAAGAGGTTTTCTAGCCTTCCACTTTTTTTTTACTATTGCACAGAACACATCGATGTGTGGAACATTTGGCATCGGTCTCCCTTCAGTTTCACATTCGCACCAGGTAAGAAAACTTCTTTTAAAGCAAATAAAAAACTACTATTTACTTTCATGGTCTAACTTGGGGCTGATTCGGCACAGTTTTCTCTTCAAAGAGTAAAGTGACCCGATTATACTCAAAACCCCCCACGATACCGATTATACTCAAAACCCCCCACGATAAAAAGTATTCGCAGTAGTTTCATGGATGGTAAGCAACATAGAGCAAGATGTTGCCGTGAAATGCTATTTTTAGGTCAACAAACATGTATTCTATTATTGTGACCCTCTAACTTTTTGGTTTGTCTGTCTACAGTTTCTTTAAAAAAATCCACAGCACTCAAATGTGCGATTACAGATGAGATTTTTGGTCAGATCTGATAAAGGGAGTTAACCTGAAAGCTTTGTATGTAATTGAACATTTGAAGATAAACCAAAAAAGGACTAGAGCAGCTAGAGTACCATGGATTTGTAGAATCTTTTGGAAGACAGGGAGGTTGGAAGGACTCTGGGTGTACTTGTACTGTGTTAGCTATCCATATCTAGTTGTAAGATTGTCTGTTTTCAGCACATTACTCCAGAGGTTCTGTTTTTTACCTAGATTTTATTGATCAGACTATTGTTTTTCCTTAGTAACCTTTCTGAGCAGCAAAGGTTTCTCTTGGTACACAAGAGCACAATCTTTTGTGCAGTTTCTTTCTAATGAACACTTGGACTCACAAGGTACTTACAGGTCACTTTTAGGAGCCTTAGAGATCTTTTTCAGCAATTTTTATTCATAACGTGTCCTACACAAGTTACACATGGTTTAAACTGTTAACCATTAGAAGATGTTTTTTATACAATAACATTATAACTATGTAATTCTTTTGTAAGCTCTCACTGAGTCATGGTTATTCCCGTGACTTAAAGACAACTGTAAACCTCTTGAAAGCCCCAGAGAGATTTTATTCTACACAAGCTTTAAATAAGCATGCTTTGGTGCACACTGCAAAAAAAAGAACAGTGATTTCTTATTGTCTTCAAATGGGATTCGATGATCCTAATATATTTGAAAAAATATGTCAAGACAATTTTTTGATAAGATTCAAACCAACCTATTGATTTCAATAAGGATCTATCCAGCATGGCATGAACAGATATCTGTAACAGTCTTTGTGTGTTTTCAAAGTGATAAAGTCACAAATAGGTCTTTATTTATGAATGTATATGTAAGCTTTCATAGGATGTGATTTACCATATTTTTGCACCATAAGACACCCCCCCCAAAAAAAAAAAAAAATCGGCACTCCCACACCACAGGCAACGTGAGGCCAGGGGATGGAGGAGGAGCAGGCGGGCAGGGAGAGGGCAGGGTCCCTTGTCCATCGTCCCTGTTCTGGGCGCCATGGGTAGGCGTGGCCTTCGTTCACTGCCTATGCCACACTGCCTATAATGGGGAATGGGGGGGATGCCAAACTGCCCATAATGGGGAATGGGGGGGAATGCAACATTGCCTATAATGGGGAATGGGTTTGGGGAATGCCACACTGCCCATAACTGGGAATTAGGGGGAATGCAACATTACCTATAATGGGCAATGGGTGGGGGGCATGCCACACTGCCTATAATGAAGAATAGGGGGGCACACTGCCTATAATCAGGAAGGAGGGGGCCACACTGCCTGTAATATGGGAATGGGAGGGGGGAATTTCAAACCAGCTATATTGGAGAATGGGAGAGATGGAATGCCACACTGACTATAATAGAGAATGAGGGGTGGAATGCCAAACTGCCTATAATGGGAGACGGGCGGGGATGCCACACTGCCTGTAATGGGGATAGGAGGGGGGAGAATGCCACACTGCCTATAACAAAGAATGGGAGAGAGTAATGCCACACTGCCTATAATGGGGAATGGGAGGATGGATGCCACACTGCCTATAATGGGGGAAAGGGGGAGGAAAATGCCATGCTGTCTGTAATGGGGGGGGGGGGGGTTATGCACTAAGCCTTTTATGTGGTTCTTGGAGCTGCAACATTTGGTTCAGAATACTTTCCTCCTCCAAATCAAAAGCTTGTATTATGGGAAGGTGCATCTTATTGGGTGAAAAATACAGTATATACACATATTCCAGTTGTAGCAAGCAGCATTACCAGAAAAAGTTCAATAACCCAGGCAAAAAGCCCACCCCTGAATAAGTAAACACACAGCCAGCATGGGGGTGATATCCCCAGATCTAGTTTGAGAAACCAGGATTTTAGTGCATTCATTGTAAAAGCCATTTGTTAAGAGATTGTTGGGATACACTTACTAAAGAAAACGTGCAAATAGATGAACGTGTAACACAAAAGCCTTTGAGAATTCAACTATCCATGTTGAACATGCAGAATTGCAAAAATATGGAGACTTACTGTTTACTGAATAAGCACACACATCACTGCAAGTCAAATCAAATTTAAAGCGGACTGAAATATATATATATTTTTTACCACAAAATAGCTGCATTTCTTCCAGCGGGGGCGCATTGCGACAGGGAAACTCAGGTAAAGAAGGTGCAGACTTATTGACGTCACCAGCCAGTAATCTGCAACTTCATATTGGGTCATGAAACATAGTTTACTGCAACTCCATGAAGCCGGAAGGCGAGTAAGTCCTCTGGGATTTTTTCTTTTCATTCTGGACTTTTGGTTCACTTTAACAGTGGATTTTCTAATATTTTATGGAGTTCTATAGAAGACACAGTCACCCAATACGATTAAAACCATGCCCACCAGGATGTTGGACACTTTAGGAGCCATTCTGCCCTTGGAGCTTATATACAAGACTGAGGCCTTCAGTCTTGTAACAAGCAATAAATCTCAATCATAGATTATAGTCACTATACTTACTCATCAACATGGCTTTACACCCCACGACGACTCCATCTATTACGAGAGGGGGCATAGTGAGACGCGAGGAACACTTCTTAGAATGTCCCACGATTGCAATTAATGGAGTAGCTTTGTGAGGGCCATAAACAAGATCCTATTGACGTCGCCATAAGAAGCCACCAATGCTGGAAGACAGAATAGCTTGCTCCTCTGCCAGTGCTGTAGAGAGGAGCTGTGCAAGAACATTGGACCTGTACAGGGGAGCTGGGGGAAAAGAGAATGAGTATAGGTTTTTTTTACTCTGCCTGGACAATCTCTTTGCAAGTTTTCTTTGCAAGTTTCAGCTATTGTAACTAAGGGCCTGCCTGCAGCATGTAGATACCTGCTGCTGCTTATCACAGATTTTTGAAAACAAAAATCAGGGACACCAAGCAATTACGAATGCTTTAATTTAGCAACTGGAAGGTGGGACTAGAGCAGTAAGGGAACTGTAATTCCTCCCCAAGCCAGTAAGTTACCTAGTAGAAAGCAGTCGAGACCGAAAGAGAGTTAGAAATCTCACCACCTTCCTGTTGCACCTGGAAACAGGTCTACCTTGGGAACATCCCACCTGTCACAAACCATGCGAAATATAAATCTGGTTGGAGAGCCCACTTTCCATGGTTGAGGACTTCTCTGCTGAGAAAATCTGCACAACTGTTGTTAACACCCAGAGTGTGCACAGCCGGAATGCAAGGAACAGACTGTTCCACCCATGCAATAAACCTGTCAGCTTCCTAAAGTGTCCTCTAGCTCCTGGTGTCTCCCGGAAGATTGACATATGCAATGGCCATCACATTGTCGGATATAATTCTGATCAAAAGACCCTGTGGACTGCTGGTCCAATGGGGCAGGCACAGTATATGTCTGGTGACCATCCAACCTGAATCATCAGTGGGTACCACACTGTTCCCCAAACCCATCAAACTGCTGTCAGTTGAAATCATAGACAAACAGAAAGGAGTGACACAGGCTCAGGGGTTGCGATTAGAGCCACCATTCCAGGGATGAACGAATCACCCTCAAAAGAGAGAACAGTGTGTCCAAGCCAAAGAGAGAACAATCCCAATGAGGCTGGATATAATGACATTGTAACAACCTGTCAGGCAAAAGAAAAGACCTATGCAGTTCAGCCTGTTAGTGATAGCAAACTGCAGAGCCCTAGTATGAATCTAGGCATAAGGGACTGCCTCGAAGTATGCCACCATCAGACACAGAAGCTGCATGCACAACCACACACAGGGTTGAGGATTTGAAGACTAGTTTACCACGCTCCCCTGCAGTTTCTGGAGCTTGGCTTCTGGCAAAAACACATTGGCCTGGATGTATACAGGAGCCTCCCTAGGAAACAACCCTGTTGAAAGGGTGTTGAATAGAATTTGGGAATAACTAATCAGCCACCCAAATCTCCGGGAAGTCCAGCACCATCTGCACATCCCTAGCGAAGACTATTGGCAATTCATCCTTTCCCAATGAAGACTAGAACAGAACTGGAAACCGACCGGCTGCTGGGTCTTATACCTGCAATTGGGGAGGAATTACAGCTCACTTCCTGTCTAGTACCACCTTCCGGCTACTAGATTAACCCATTCTTGATTGCTCAGTGTCCCTGTATGGACAACCTGACAGGGAAATATAATTATAATTAACATTTCTAAACGTCCTGTAAAATAGAATACAATATTAGTGAGAGCTTTTCTTTTTTATGCTGTCTACAGACTCCTGCCAAAACTAGCTCCAATTCCACAGCCCTACTAAACGTAGCCAATCGACATGAGCTACTCCTTGTATTTACTTAAGATTTGTTTGCCAAAAGGTGCTGAAACAAAATAAGTTTGCCTTGCCTCTTGTCACCTAGGAATTATATATATATATATATATATATATATATATATATATATATATTTATTATTACCGCCCCAGGGGAAAAAATTGGACTCCTCTAGGGATGGGAACACTGCATTTCTGGTTAAGGTTTAGGAGTAATCCAATTGCAGCAACGGCCTAGGGGAAGACACAGAAGCTTATCCACTGAGACTTAACTGCCCCCAAGGAATTTGCCCATATCCCCCTACTTCATAACGACCTTGGTAGGGGTAGGGGGGTTCCTAGTCTCTCACCTTTATTTCATTTGACCCCTAACTGTGAAGGAGTGGGTACTGCCAGTTGAATTCAACTCTCCGTGTCAAGATATAAGCTACAGAAACAAAAAGAAAAAACGGAAAACACACAACCCAATCATGAGTGACCTCCTGTCGGAATCTGCTAAGGGGACTAATGGCTAATCATAAGAAATCTTTATATTTAAAAGGATAACTCCACCCACAGATGTAAGTCCCCAGATAGAGAGGAATCCTGCAGAAAATGTCCTAAGGGTGCTAGCTGCTCCCATTAGGCAGGAGCATGTTATTTGGGATAGTAAGAAAAGGGTGTCCCAGTAAGTCTTAGCGGAAACACAATGCTCAACACTAACCCCCCTACTCCTCTCCGCCCAATCAAAGAAAAAAAAACATTCCTAATGAGATTGGAAGCAAAGAGAAAGTGGGGATGTCTCTTGCCTAAAAAGGGTGAACCACAGAGACCAGGATGTATTTGTTGTCCAAGGAATTTACCAAAGCTATATACGCAGTCTGCTAAAGGTAAAAATTAGGAGAATAAGGCATCCTGGGAAGCCCTATGTCTTTGCTAGAGACAAGAGAGACAACAGAGAGGTTAGAGGTTAGCTCAGCTCTTCTCTTCTCCATTTATTTTCCTCCTTTTTTATGCTGATCAATTATTTACATATTTACATATATACAAACTCCACTATGACTATGGCATCCGAGTAACGGATACAGTAGTCTAGCAGACAGACAGAGCCTGCCGCCCTGGAGTGGAAAAAGAGAGAAAACAATTCTACACATGAGAATCTTAGAATTGTATATTCTCTCATAATTTACTCCAGGGCATCAGGAAGTCAGAAATGGATCGGACCTCCAAAGGCAGTGCCCTTAATCAGAGTGGGAACCCAGGTGTTAACCTTCCTTTAACCCTTTAAACGCCAGCCACATAAAATTTACGTGGCTGCCTCCCCTGCAGTTAACCGCCAGCCACGTAAATTTTACGTGCCTGACTTTCCCCACTCTTAACATAAAAAGTAAAAAAAAAGTCACTTACCTGACCCCTCATTCGATCCGGCCGGGTCTCCTCTTCAGCCAGAGGGGCTCCGATCGCCCATTGGGGCTCCTCCGGCTGCAGGGGAGTGCCCAAAATAGGGTGCCCCCCCCCCCCCCGTTTCAGCAGCCGCCGGGATTGCCTGCAAAAAAAAAAAAAAAATGACAGTTACTTACCTGTGTGCCCGCTGGGTCTCCTCTTCATGGGGGGGGGGGGGGGGGGGGGGCCTCCGATCACCCCCCCCCCCCGCTCTTCCGTCTTCTGGAGGGGGCAAAACAGCCCTCCGATGGCGGCTCTCCTCTTCACGGGGGGGGGGGGGCCTCCGATCACCCCCCCCCCGCTCTTCCGTCTTCTGGAGGGGGCAAAACAGCCCTCCGATGGCGGCTCTCCTCTTCACGGGGGGGGGGGGCCTCCGATCACCCCCCCCCCCCCGCTCTTCCGTCTTCTGGAGGGGGCAAAACAGCCCTCCGATGGCGGCTCTCCTCTTCACGGGGGGGGGGGGGGCCTCCGATCACCCCCCCCCCCCCGCTCTTCCGTCTTCTGGAGGGGGCAAAACAGCCCTCCGATGGCGGCTCTCCTCTTCACGGGGGGGGGGGCCTCCGATCACCCCCCCCCCCCCCGCTCTTCCGTCTTCTGGAGGTCTGGAGGGGGCAAAACAGCCCTCGGATGGCGGCAGTGCGCACCCGGCGGTTCAGCTGTCAGATGCCGGTGACAGCTGGGCAGAGGAGGGGGGAGGCAGGCGTCCAGCATCTGATCGCCGCGAGACACAGGAGATGAAGATCAGAGGTGAGTAAAGTAAAAAAAAAAAAATTTTTTAATAAAGTTATTTTTAAAGTGTGTGTGTGTTTTTTTTTACTTTTAACCCTTTGTGAACTGGTAAGGGGTCCATGTGACCCCCTTATACCAGTTCACAAGGCTCGGGGGTCTGGCAAGTCACCAGAAAGATGAGCCCACTACAACCAGCTGGGTACGCTTAGAAAGCTTAACATGTGTACTTTCAGGGAATATATGGTTTATCAGGGATATTACAAATGTAAAGGGTTGTTTTGGTAGAAAAAGCACAAGGTTCACACTTTGTCTGCAGAGCTGAAATTTTAAAGTAAAATTACCGTTATGCGCATGCTTTACTTTGGTGTGTTGGGCAACTCTTTCCTTGAAAGAACCTATGCATGTTGGGTATTGTTCTGTTCGGGGCATGTTGCTTTTTCAGGTTTTGATTCTGCTTTTTTATTTTTTTTCATTTTTAGGGAAACCCTGTGCAACCAAAGAATACATTGAGGGATTACTCACAGAAAACTGCATCCTTGTCAACAAGCCTGGTACGCCTAGAAAGCCTAAGGTGTATACTTCTAGGGAATATATAGTTGCAAGGTGCACATATTGCATAGCATAGTTATATTTTATCTGAAAATCTCCAAAAGCGTTGTTTCAGTTTGGGGGAGTCTCCTGGGCAGGAAAGGGTGTCTACCTATACATATGTGGTACCGCTGTAACCAGGAGAAATTGGGGTTTCACACACAATAAGATTTTATTGACAAACTTACATTTTTTATTACAAAAAAACACTACAAATTGTAAAAAATAGTTTTTTTTTTATTTTTTTGCACAAATTTCACCCAAAAATATTGAGAATACACTTAGAAAATGACAATCAAGACATTTCATGTTAAAGCCCAGGCTCTGCTGAAAAAAAACAATATATCACTTTCCTGGGAAATCCCTGGAAATCCCTTCAAAAATCACAGTTGAACGTGGGGAGCGCAAAATAGTGCAAAATGGTCTGGCAACAAAGGGTGACAAAATCTCAAGGTAGGCTGGCGGTTAAAGGGTTAAACAAGTAAGTCCTTCCAAAAATCAAACCTTAGCTGAAGAGCTTACTACGGTCTGTAATACCTTCCTACCAAAGGCAGCATCTGCCGAGGCTCTAACATCTATCTTGGTAAATGTATGAACTGGAGACCAAGTAGCAGCCTTGCATATCTGCTCTACCGAAGCCTGGTGCTGAAAGGCCCAGAAAGTGCCGATAGCCCGTGTAGAGTGGGCTGTAACCCAAAAAGAAGGATTCTTCCCCCTGGAGACATAGGCCTTTATTACTGCTTGTCTAATCCATCGGCTGATGGTAGATTTAGCTGGTGGTAGACCTTAGGGTAAAACCACCTCTTCCTTAAGATGAAAAGGGGATACCACCTTAGAAGACAGCCTTGTGCAAAACTAAATAAGGAGGCTTAACCGATAAGACTGCTAACTCAGAAACCCGCCGTCCAGAGGTAATTGCCACTAGAAAGATCACCTTAAAGTGGACCAAATCGCTGAGATGCATGAAACATGCTTCTTGGACCACACTAATATCCAGCTCACCACCTTGAGAGCTCTCTTGCTCCTGGTGCCCCCCTGGTGGTTTATATATGCTACCGCCGTCAGGTTGTCTGTCTGAATACTGACAGGATGACCTCTCAGATTGGAAGTCCAATGTGTGAAGGACAATAGAATCGCTCTCAGCTCCAGGATATTTATGGGGAGTCCACTCTCCCTAGCTCCCCACTGTCCATGGAACGTTTGTGACCCCATGACACCCCCCAACTAGTTAGGCTGCCATCTGTGGTGACTGTCTTCCCGAGGATTCAGCCACCAGGTGGCTGCCTGGCTGTGTGAGTCATGAAAAAGGGGTGATCGAACAGAGTAAAGACCAGAGATCGAGAGCAATTCCATCTGAAGGGGTCTTGTGTGAAACAGTGCAATAGGCACTGCCTCGAAGAAAGACCATCAGGCCCAACAGACACATTCCCTGATGAATCGTCGGGTCAAGAGAGCCTGTACCCTGGCCTGAAGTCTTTTGTTGTAGAAGAAATACCTTGGCTGGAGTTGTGTCTAATGCCATTTCTAGGAAAGCTCTTGAGAACATGATATGCAACTTTGGATAGTTGACTATCCAGCCAAATCCTTTTAGAGTCGATAAGACAGGCCGAAGGGCAGAGGCATTAACGGAACCCGGCTGAAGCATCACCACTGTGGACCTTAAGGATTCCATGTGAAATTAACTCAGACAGATGAAACTGTTGAGGCCCTTGAAATCTAATATTAGGTGCACAGAACAGTCCTTGGGAATTACAAATCAATTGGAATAAAAACTGTGACCTCTCTCTAAAAGGGGAATATGATGGACTACTCCAATCTGCAATAGATGGACTACAGCAGATCTCAATGCCTCTACTTTCTCCGGATTCTTGGATACCCTTGACCAAAAGAACCTCAGTGGATGTCTGCCCAATTCGATCTTGTAACCTGAGGAAATCATCTCCTGTGTCCAAACATCTGTTAAATGGAGCCACAAAATAGGAGCAAAATGCAGAAGTGCCCCCCCACCCGCAGGGGTGGGAGCCCCTCAGGCTTGAGAAGTGGGTTTTGCCTTATTTCGCCAGAAGGATCTTGCCCTATTCTGGGGCTTTGGTTTATTCCAAAAAAGAATATATGCGAAAATAGGCTAGACCTCCTTGTTTGTGTGAGTCTAGTAGATCTGCCCCCAGTAGCCTTCTTTACCATATCATCCACAAACAGATGAACCCCCCCGGAAGGATATTCCGAACAGGGTACTCTTAGAAGTTGCGTCTCCCCACCACTGCTTAAGCCATAATGAATACCTTAGAGCTACTAGCAGAGCTAAACCTCTAGCGCAGCGGTACTCAACTGGCGGACCGGGGTCCGAATGCGGACCTCGACACCAGATTTCCGGACCCCTGCTTTGACAGTCCTGCACCCAGTTGCTTCTGTGTTGCCATGCTCAGCGCTGCCCCATTTACTTGTTACCAGACCTTATAGGCAGTAACATTTTGGACATCTCAGTATTCCACCCCTGTACACGGTCTGCACAGAGTTCACAGGGGGTTAAAAGCAGTGTGCCATGGGCCAGAGCTGTAGGTTCTGTGGGGCCAAAAAAAAGCTCCTGTTTTTTCCTAGTGCCCAATAGAGTTCTTGGGGTGGAGGCAAGCAGCCTTTTTCGGTTTGCCAGTGGAATCTATAGCCCTCCCACCCAGTGCGCTGATTTCTAACTATCCACTCCGTCCCACAGCCCCCGTCCGGACCTTCACCTCTCACCGGATGCCTGTAATTGGACCTTTACAAGAAGTGGTTGAGTACCCCTGCTCTAGCGTTTAGCCTGACCATATCATCCACTGTAGAGATGACGTACCTGTTAATGTCCATACTGGTCTTGATCAACTGGTCTTGATCATTTGTTCCCTGTTCCCTTGTTCTGAAGACCCAGAGTCTGAAATACACTCTTCCCTACTGGATGAGAGTTCAACCTCCGATAACTCCTCAGAAGAATCTATGGCAGCATAAATATGCTTCTTGGAATCAGAAGAAACCCTGGAAATTAAATGTTTCTGCTTCTCTGATACCTTCAAAGACTTTGAAACTGGAGGCTCTAATATTAGAATAGGAATATTATCCCCCTGGTCCCCCCTGCAGGCTCACCAGACAAAAAACTGTGGCTGGTTGTCCCTTCAAGCGGGAACTCCAGCCCTTGAGAGTCAGCATAAAAAACCAAGGTGACACCCTGTAGCGCCCCATACCCTAACTCATGACCCCTAATTTAATTATGAAGGAGGCAAAGGTGGGTCCACCAGATTATAGGGACCAGGAGGCCTTGAAACAGATGCGGTTAAATCCCCCACTTCCTGAGTAATACCTATGGAAACAAGGGAAAAATAAATTAATTTATGAAAGTTAGCCAAGACCTCTTGTATGCTACAACCACATGCTTTCTCAAAATGATCATGTAGCAACTGAATTTACTCTCTATGTTAAGCCTCACATTCATCTTTCAACTACTCACCAAGTCTCACCCCCCATACATCCAACTACATCCAGCTTTGCGCTGATGAGGGCCACAAGTGGAAGGAGTTTGGCTGTGTACATGCATTGCATACTCGGATTTCTGGGTGCCTTGGATGGTCCTGGGACATAAAGAGATTATTTGTGGCTCCGTCCAATGCAAGGTGTGATTTATTATTATTTATTAAATTTATTATTCCTTGTGTTGGGTGTTGTGTAAATACTTTCACTTCTAGGAAAGCACCTTTTCCTCTAATGTATTTTAGAAATGTGCCCCCAATTATTGAATTGCACTTTGGATGTACCAGTAGGCTGCTTTAACTTAAATCGGTAACAGAAAGTCTTCTACATAGCAAGTGGGAATACAGTTATGTTTCGGGACTGATGGGGGGATGGCCTATAAATATGGGCCATCGATGCACTGGATTGGCAGGGCTTCTATGCTTGGTTGCCATTCTGCAGCTGCAGTTACTGTTCTTCTCCTTGCCAACAGCCAAGCACTTAAGTCTACCCTATATTATGCTTTTCTCCTCCCTAGCTGTCCTATCCGAGGTGGGCAATTTACCCTTGAATGGTTCTACATGATCGGATGATACATTTTCTTCCTTCTGCTGTTTTGGGCATAAACACCATTTATATATCTAAACGAAAGTAAGAGCCACCCTGCAGCTCTGGCAGATCCTGGTTTCTTACTAGAATTCCTGCAGGACGGTCACTGGGCCAGCTTTATACACTTTGAAGCAGGAACCTGACCTTGTTGCGGATTTCTGCTTGGATCCATGCCCTAGGACCAGGCCCATTTTAGGCAGCTCATTTGCCTAGGGGAAATCTTTTGAGCAATGGACTGCCATGTGATATCTGGGTCTGGAGTTGAAGGCCCCAGAGAGGTACCCATACAGGCTTTCCTCTAGAAATTAAATCCCCCCCCCCCAATCTCTTTGTGGATCTCTACGTTTCTGGCAAATGGTGACTGAACACTAATGGAGAACTGTTCAGGTGCCTGAGCATACTTTCATAACGCGTGGGTTAGGCATTTATGCTATTCACCTATATTTACCAAGGGGTTGATTTAGTATCGATTATTAAAAGAGCACTTTTGTTTTTCACCTAAAGTGAACTTTTTACAATTTACAATTATTACAGATTACCATTGCCATGACTTCTTATGCCAGGACACAATTTTTGCACAGCAAGAGTGCATAACCATATAGCCATGCTGGTTGTTAAGAGATGTTAACAGCAAAAAAAATAAATAAATAAATAATAAATATATTGGGGGACAGATTTTAAATATTCTGCTTTAGATTTCATGTAAATAAAGTAAAGTAATGTTTGAACCTGTATATGGAAGTCTTTCTAAAACAATCACTAAAACAGCTTCCACTAAAAAAATGCTAATGTTGTTGTAGTCAAACTACAATATGATGGTTGTAAGGAAAAGACATACATTAAAGTGGACCAAAAGCAACCCTGGATTTGAGACCCGGGTCATCCAGATACGGGATGCCCCACTGTATAAAACCCCCCAGTAAACTCACCTTCTCCCCGATCAATGGCGCATGCAAGAGCAGCTGCTATACCTTTAGCAGGGCGCACACCCTTATGAGGCATTTGCGAATGGCCGGCACAGGCGCGCTTCCTGTTAGAGGACGGGAGACTGTGTCTGCGCTGTAGGACCAGTGAAAGGTAAATATGGAAAATCTTGCTAAAACAATTTGTTTTTTTGCACCTATGGTTTTGAAGAGGAAACCAGGCATGAAGATCATCAACGCAGGAAAAGCTGCCAGTAAGAGTGTGGTGGCAGCGGTGGACAAGGATCAGTTACTTGGGCTGCGGGAGACCCATCAGCAGTGCGGGAGCAAGAGTTATGCATTTTTTTTTATACATTTGCTCCGTAAACGTACTAACAATTTTCGGCTTACTCTGGAAAAGGTTGACTCAGTGGTCGATCAGACTCATATTGCTTGTCTGTAATTTTTATGCTGGGGGGAGAATGTCAGAGACAAATACACAGATTACATTCAATTATGGAACTTTCCCCCTAATTATACAGACTTTCAGAATCCCAGTTTTCACACACAGAGAACAGAAACAGAAAATTTTAGCCATGCTGCAGAAAAGAGGATGTGAAATCACCCTAACAATTGTGTTCTGGGAGAGGAGACTGTGAGAATACAACTTACAGGGTCTTAAGATACTTATTCTGTGATCTTAAAGTCTGATTTTAAGGCTTCTTTAAGGCTGTTCTTTTTAGGACAACAACTTGGCCAATCTACAATACAAAATTTCTTTTGTATGACCCACTCTGTTGTTTTAATCATGATTTTGGATCATTGTCGTACAGCATGACCCAACATTTCTTTTTAAAGTTTTAGATCACAGACAGATGCCTAAAATGTTTGCTGTAAAACTGACTGATAGAATTTGGAATACATTAACCTTTTTATGATTGCAAGCCATCCAGGCCCTTAGGCAGAAAACCAGTTTAAAGCCATAAAATAATCCTCTGTGCTTCCCAGATGTAAAAAATACCATTTTGTGATTACTCACCTGTAAAATGGATATTATAAGTATGTCACACACCCCGCTTCCCATATTCATGACATTTGGGTTGTTTCCTGTAGAGGGCAAACTTCTGCAGAGATGAAAAGAAAAAGGAGCCCCTCCCGGTCCATAAATACCTGGGACCTCCCACTCATTCCCCAGTATAACAAAGCAGTAAGGGGACCAGGAAGAGCCAAATTTAAAAACAATAAAAAGTGCACCATATAAAAGATCCAGAATACCAAGAGGGCGGGATGAAGCGGGGTGTGTGACATACTTATAATACCCATTTTACAGGTGAGTAATCACAAAATGGTATTATTCCAAGTATGTCATACTTCCTCTATTCATGACATTTGGGACATCCAATAGCAGTGTACATCATGGGTGGGGATCCAAATACAACAAAAAATGCACCAATTTAAACCACTGCAGCTTGCAGAACCTTGCGGCCAAAAACAGCATCCGCTGAGGCCCGCACATCAACCTTATAAAACTTGGAAAAGGTATGAACAGAAGACCAAGTAGCAGCCTTACAAACTTGTTCAACAGAAGCCTGGTGCTGAAAAGCCCAAGAAGCCCCAACAGCACGAGTAGAATGAGCAGTGATCCGAAAAGGGGGAACCTTCCCCTTGGCAGTATAGGCCCCAACAATGGCCTGGCGAATCCATCTACTAATGGTAGCCTTGGCGGGCGCCAAACCCTTCCTGGGCCTGGAGGGCACCACAAACAAGGCGTCCGTCTTACGAAAGGAAGAAGTAGCCACCAAATAGTACTTCACACAACGAACCACATCCAAAGAGTGCAAAACACTCTCCTTGTCATTGCTAGGCTTAGGACACAAGATGGAAGGCAGAAACCACCTTAGGAAGGAAATCTGGCTTAAAGCAAAAAACCACCTTGTCCTGTTGTCTCTTAAAGTAAGGGGCCTGAATGGACAGAGCCGCCAACTCAGAGACACGCCGAACAGAGGTGATAGCCACCAAAAAGGCAACCTTTTGAGTGAGCACAGAAAGTGCAACATCCTGCACTTGCTCAAAAGAAGGCCCCTGGAGAGCCGACAGAACCAAATTCAAATCCCAAACGGGCAACAAAAGCTTTCTAGGGGGCCGCACATGAGTGACCCCCTGGAAAAAAGTCTTAACCAGAGGATGCAGAGCAAAAGACCTTTGAAAGAAGACAGTCAGAGCAGAGACCTGCCCTTTCAAGGTACTAAGCTTGAACCCCAGTTCCAGACCGTGTTGAAGAAACTCCAAAATCCTAGGAATCGAAAACACCCTACAAGGCAAGACCCTAGCCTCACACCAGTCAATATAGGACCTCCAAGTCCTATAGTATATGTTAGAGGAAGATTTCTTCCTAGCTCTAACAAGAGTCTGAATCACAGCCTCAGACAAACCTTCCTCCCTTAGGATGGAGGTTTCAGCAACCACGCAGTCAAAGCCAGCGTTTGTATATTGGGGTAACGTAGTTGACCTTGAGTGATCAGATCCGGAAACAGGGGCAGCCAGTACTGATCCCCTGCCAGCCTTACGACGTTTGCGAACCAAACCTGTCTTGGCCACCTTGTGGCCACCAGAATTGCTGTCGCACCCTCTAGAGTCAGCTTACGCACCACCTGACCTACCATGGAGAAGGGGGGAAACAGGTACAGGAACCCCAGATCCCTCCAGGCAAGAGACATGGCGTCCACTGCCAGGGCCAGAGGATCCTGAGACACAAACGTTGGGAGCTTGTGACTGTGACGTGAGGCAAAGAGATCCACCTCCGGAGTCCCCCACTTGCGACAGAGGGACCGGAATACCTTGTGGTTGAGAGACCATTCCCCTCGGCGATAGGATCCCCTGCTCAGGGAGTCCGCCTCCGTGTTTTCCACTCCCGGAATGTATACCGCTGAGATGCATGGAACATTGCTCTCCGCCCATGCAAGAATCAGAGAAACTTCCTCGGAAACCTCCTTGGTGATTGTTGTAAGCAACCGCAGTTCGATTGTCTGATCGAATGTGAACTGGTAAGCCCTGTAAGTGATGCGTCAAGCATGACAGAACCAACCAAATAGCTCTGAGCTCCAAAACATTGATGGGGGTGTGAGCCTCCTGAGGACCCCACAGCCCCTGGAACTGAAGATCCGTCCAGAAACCTCCCCAGCCCGACAGGCTGGCATCCGTGGTAACCGCCTCCCAACAAGGGGCCAGAAAGGATCTGCCCTCATCAGATTGCTTGGGTCCAGCCACCACTGAAGGGACTGCCGAACCCTGGGAGACAGCAGAAATGACTGATCCGAGGACCGTGGACATCTGTCCCAGTTCAGCAATAGATGGAGTTGGAGCGACCTCATGTGGAACTGAGCAAAGGGGACTGCCTCGAAGGAAGCCACCATCAATCCTACCAGTTTCATCCCTAGCCGGATAGAGGGGCGAGGATTGGTCAGGAGAATACGTATCAGGTCTTGAACCCTCTGCACCTTTGGGTGAGGTAGGAACACTCTGGCCTGACTGGTATCCAGATTCATGGCCAGGAATGAGATCTCCCTTGATGGGGAGAGAGAAGACTTCGGGTGGTTGATCACCCATCCGAACCTTCCTGGTGTCCAGCTCCGCCTGACATAGGGAAGAAGCTGTAATGAGTAGGTCATCCAGATATGGCACAATGCGAATGCCCTGTGCTCTGAGCAGGGCCATTATGCCCGCCAGAACCTTGGTGAACACCCTCGGTGCCGAGGTCAGGCCGAACGGGAGGGCCACAAACTGAAAATGCTGATCTCCCACCGCAAACCTGAGAAACCTCTGGTGTGCTGGGAAGATTGGTACATGTAGGTAGGCATCCTTGATGTCTATGGATGTCATGAATTCCTCTTGATGAAGGGAATTGATGGCTGAGCACAGAGTCTCCATGCTGAACTTCTTGGTTCTGATAAACCTGTTGAGAAGCTTCAAATCCAGGATGGGTCTTATGGATCCATCTTTCTTGGGGACCGTGAAAAGGTTTGAGTAATAGCCCCGGCCTCTCTCTGAGAAAGGCACCAGGAGTACGACTTCCATGCCCTGAAGATTCTTGACAGCGAGCAGGAGCGCCTGCGCAGCCTGGGGATCCGAGGGCACTCGGGACCTTAGGAATCTTGGAGGAGGCCAGTACTCGAATTCCAGTTCCACTTCCAAAATCCACTTGTCTGTGACCTCCTGGGCCCAGACCTGGAAGAAGAGCCGCAGCCGTCCCCCCACCTGTAAGGGTGAGGGCGCCTCCTCACTGTTGAGCTGGCTTGGCAGAGGACTTGGGCAGAGGACTTCAACGCTGGCCGGGTTGAGCTGGGAACCATTTAACATGTCCCTAACCACAGACCTGGTAGCCACAGCCGCGAGCGCTGAACCCACAATGGCAAAGGCATGGCATGCCATCTGATCAATGCGCTTGTCCTCGCCATCTTTAAGGGTAGCGCCGTCAGGAGTATGTACAACGGAGGTGTTGGACAATCCTAGGACGGGCGCATCGGCCTCGGGAGGGGAAGACCAGCGCTTCACCCCGTCAACCGGAAAGGGATATTTCCTATCCCATCCCTGAGGAACACCTGGAAGCCGGCTCGACTTCTCCCATTCTCTAAGAATCATGATATCAAAATGATCCTGATTTGGAAACTCCAAGCGGGGCTTAGAGGACCCAAAGAATTCCCCCTTCTTCGGAGGGGCCTCCGCTGGTGGGGAAATATCCAGAACCTCTAGGAGATGGGCCAGGACTTTGGGGGTATCCACAGCATCCCCCAGCGCCCTGCCCGGCATCAGAATCAAAGAACTGCAGATCCTCAGTCTCAGATTCCTCAAACAATTCCCCCTCCTCAAGCAGGGAATAATCAGACCAGTCAAGAGAGTCATAATCATCAAATTCAAGTACCAGCGCAGCTGGTGACAGATGCCTTTTTTTAAAACGACCTATGTACTCCGCACTACCCAACCAATTTGTATGTGTGCAGGCCTCCAACCTGGATTTAACCACCAATTGCCTGATGGTGTCCAAGAACCAACAAAGATGGGGCCGCCAGACTAAGCACCCAGTAATCCAGGAAAAATGGTGCCGCACCACTTCAATTACAATTTATATATTTCATCTTTATTAAATTGATAAACAACCATGCATAACATAGAATGACATACTACATACAATTAAAAAAACCCCATTAAAAGCATTGGATATCAGGATGTCTGGGTTGGCTAATTAATAATATAATAGGATGTACTAAAAGTAGATATAATGGGTTCCCTAATGTTGCCCAGATGAAAAGTGCTAATAAAGTTGCAAAATCGACATGTGAAACGAATTAAACAATGTGACAACAATATAACATAACATCAAATCTAATTATACAGTGTGCAAATATACAAGTCAATGTGCAAAGCTGCTAGAAGTTAAAGTGCTGAGTGCTATACTTGGAGATCTGTGCATATAAAGGATCGTGTTAAACTCCCTGAATACAGTGCTGAGGGTATCAACATATATATGGGAACTAAGATAAATATATAGAGATTACATCACCGTATTCTGAATGGCCAACATCCAGTGATATCAGTAGCAAACGACGCGTTGCGTGGTCACACCATTCCCACTTCGTCAGGCTGCTAAGTTTTTGTCCCCTCTCCCGTTGTTATATATGCATGATAATTGGCGTCCACACCAGTCCGCGGGACGCAGACCGCGCCGCCACGGGCCCCGCCCGCAACCTAGTACAGGTCACGTAAGGGCTACGTAGCCACACCGCTGTCCCCGCCGCTCGGGAGACCCCTAACCAGGAAGTGCTCGGCGGGTGGTCGCGCACTCCCCTGCAGTAGGAGGCACCCACCTGTCGGAACGCCAGCCGCGCGCGCACCCCCCGCCCGCAGCCTCCCCGCAAGCACACTTGGAGGCACACCAGTCAACTCCCGCTGGATACACTACAACTGGGAGAGAGAAACATATCGGTTACCCAATTAAATAAAAAGATGTATTTACAAACATAAATACAAAGCGCATGTTGCTTCTATTATTCCAATGTATCTAATTTGTTATTATATTTACATATATACAGACATATATCTACGACTTATTGTCAGTTGGCCAATTTCATGCTAGATATCAAAAATCCATTTATATTTGTATTTCTCTCTCCGACGATTTAATGCGTGGTTCCTGAAACACCCCTCATTCAACACACGTTGTGTGTGTGATTTGTGACACGTTGTGTGTGTAGTTTGTGGTCCATCCATGATATGGCCATAAATGGGGAGTGTGGACTGTTGTTTCAGGATACTACGCATAAATGCCCACCGAATTACACGATCAGTGATCAGAGATAAAGAGTAAGAAAAGGATCAAGATAAAAAGTTTTTTGGACTGCTTCAGACATATATTGAACATATACTCTTTATTCATGCTGGGCATTTGACTAAGCAGACCCAAACCTTAGGCAAAATATGCATTGTCTCTCAGAGGGGAAATCTTGGACATTCAATATCAAAAACTGGGTATACACATAAGTAATCCCCAGGAGTCCATCATCCACTAGGGATCCGCTATGGGTGGTGTTAGGACTACTTGGAACATGTATATTTTGAGAGTTAGATTTTAAACATAAGCACATTGTTCATTATTGAATATATCTATATATGTAATTGTACACACCCAGGACTTAAACTACAAGTGTATAATGTCTTGAAAGAAAGTCATAGACATTCAATGTCTGTTAAGATGACTGGGTGTGCACATAGGGGGCCCACAAGAGTATTATATCATTGGGGATTCTCTATAGGTGTTATACTCCTAGAGACTATATATATGACATGAAAGCAGGCACTCAAAGTCTAAGCCGGTATTACTTCCTTGTAACGTAACCACTGATATTATTGTATGCCAATGTATAAACCGGAGATTGGTAAGTACAAAGTAAGATATTCCGCTGGAGCCTCTCTGGAGGAATCCTCAAGGAAAGGTCCCAATCTATGTTCTTCTTTTCTGTTGGGGTAAGCGGTCTGGAAATCCACTCTCTACTTCTCTATAGTCGCCCCTCCTCTGTCTCGCTTCTTGTTGTCTGAATACCACGGGGTAGAAGTGATGTGTCAAAATTCCACGGACACCCATTCGTGCTTCTACTGTATAGTTCTGTGTATCTTTTTTATATGTCAGTAGTTCCTCTCTTGGGGTATTGACTGCTCTTCTCATCGCTTGTTGGACAATCCTTTTTGGATAACCTCGTCTTAGGAATCTATCTTGTGTGTTTTTGATTTCCATTTTGAAGTCTCCTTCGTCAGAGCAGTTTCTTCTGGCCCTCAACATTTGGCCCACTGGAATTCCTTGTTTTAGGCTTCTGAGGTGAAAACTGTTGTAATGCAACAAATTGTTGGTGGCCGTCTCTTTGCGATGTAACTTAGTATGGATCTCTCCATTTTCTTCCATGTATATTTCCAGATCCAGAAAGACCACCAAGTTATAGAAGATTTGAATAGCTGGACAGTTCGACCAAGGGGGGGTAAATGTGGATGGTCTACGCAGCACCATCTTCCGTTCCTCCGCTTCTTGCTCCTCCAGTAGGCTCATCAAGTTATCTAAGGCCATACCCTCGGCTTCACCCCAATTGGGGTCATGGATCTGTTGGCCTGGATTGTAAAAAAATCTCTTTAGAGAAAGCCGTCTACAAAACATGTACAAATCTTTTGTAACATTGAAGGTGTTGATGAAATGGGTTGGTGAGAAATTTAGTACCCTCGCTAAGACAGATCTCTGAAGTTCAGTTATGGGACTTGTCGATAAATTGATTACTTCTAACTCTACATTGGGCGTTTGTGGGTGCGGGGTCTCTGATTGGGTGGGGTACGTCCCCGTCTCCCCTCCCTGGGCCTCAACCGTTTGTATTCCCAAGTGTTCAGGTCCCTTGCCTCGGTTCCTTGCATTCCTCTTCTTGTGGTATCCGCTTCTTTCTTTGTCTGTGCCTAAAAAATGATCCTCCACAGAATAATCCGAATATTGGCTGGAAACAGAAGAGTCCCTGAGGGGGGGGGGGGGATCTTTCCCGTGATTGGGCAATGGAATTCTGTCCGCTGGGCCTGCCTCGTTGATTCCCCTGGTGTTTCCACCTATACATGCGCCCATTAGTAGCATCGGCCCGATCTCTGGCCAATTTATGTTTCTTCTTCTCCTTCACCTCTGTCTCATATCTACCCATTTCCCTTACTACAGTGTCATTGAAGGACGTAACTTGCTCCTTGGGCATGTTCAGGTCCAACTTGGTATATAGATCCTGTAATTCACTTTTAACCTGACTCAATAACCTTTTGTCTTCCTGAATCAGCATATCTATGAGAGACATGGAACACTGTAATAAATGTGCCTCCCATTCCTTTTTGAAGTCCTCCGATACCTCCCAAGCGGGGAATATTTGCACACGTAATCCCCGAGGTATGAGCTTCAGCTCTTTATAAATTTCTAGACTGTTGATGTTCCACCACAGTCGTAAGTATCTCCGTCTTGCCTGTTTAATGGATCTTAACAATGTTGAGTGCATAAAAGCAGTCTCATTATGGCTTTCCACAGTCGGGGCTATTGAACCCCTTAGTTCCGATAATTGTTGGGACCAACCGTTTTCTAAAGCCTCAAAATTCATAATGAAGTGTGCTGGAGTAAGTGTCCAATAGGACTGTCTGGACCTAATTCTACTAAAACGACCTATGTACTCCGCACTACCCAACCAAATTTGTATGTGTGCAGGCCTCCAACCTGGATTTAACCACCAATTGTCTGATGGTGTCCAAGAACTAAGCACCCAGTAATCCAGGAAAAATGGTGCCGCACCACTTCAATTACAATTTATATATTTCATCTTTATTAATTTGATAAACAACCATGCATAACATAGAATGACATACTACATACAATTAAAAAAACCCTTTCTGGATCTGGAAATATACATGGAAGAAAATGGAGAGATCCGTACTAAGTTACATCGCAAAGAGACGGCCACCAACAATTTGTTGCATTACAACAGTTTTCACCTCAGAAGCTTAAAACAAGGAATTCCAGTGGGCCAAATGTTGAGGGCCAGAAGAAACTGCTCTGACGAAGGAGACTTCAAAATGGAAATCAAAAACACACAAGATAGATTCCTAAGACGAGGTTATCCAAAAAGGATTGCCCAACAAGCGATGAGAAGAGCAGTCAATACCCCAAGAGAGGAACTACTGACATATAAAAAAGATACACAGAACTATACAGTAGAAGCACGAATGGATGTCCGTGGAATTTTGACACATCACTTCTACCCCGTGGTATTCAGACAACAAGAAGCGAGACAGAGGAGGGGCGACTATAGAGAAGTAGAGAGTGGATTTCCAGACCGCTTACCCCAACAGAAAAGAAGAACATAGATTGGGACCTTTCCTTGAGGATTCCTCCAGAGAGGCTCCAGCGGAATATCTTACTTTGTACTTACCAATCTCCGGTTTATACATTGGCATACAATAATATCAGTGGTTACGTTACAAGGAAGTAATACCGGCTTAGACTTGAGTGCCTGCTTTCATGTCATATATATAGTCTCTAGGCGTATAACACCAATAGAGAATCCCCAATGATATAATACTCCTGTGGGCCCCCTATGTGCACACCCAGTCATCTTAACAGACATTGAATGTCTATGACTTTCTTTCAAGACATTATACACTTGTAGTTTAAGTCCTGGGTGTGTACAATTACATATATAGATATATTCAATAATGAACAATGTGCTTATGTTTAAAATCTAACCCTCAATATATACATGTTCCAAGTAGTCCTAACACCACCCATAGCGGATCCCTAGTGGATGATGGACTCCTGGGGATTACTTATGTGTATACCCAGTTTTTGATATTGAATGTCCAAGATTTCCCCTCTGAGAGACAATGCATATTTTGCCTAAGGTTTGGGTCTGCTTAGTCAAATGCCCAGCATGAATAAAGAGTATATGTTCAATATATGTCTGAAGCAGTCCAAAAAACTTTTTATCTTGATCCTTTTCTTACTCTTTATCTCTGATCGTGTCATTCGGTGGGCATTTATGCGTAGTATCCTGAAACAACAGTCCACACTCCCCATTTATGGCCATATCATGGATGGACCACAAACTACACACACAACGTGTCACAAATCACACACACAACGTGTGTATAATGAGGGGTGTTTCAGGAACCACGCATTAAATCCTCGGAGAGAAATACAAATATAAATGGATTTTTGATATCTAGCATGAAATTGGCCAACTGACAATAAGTCGTAGATATATGTCTGTATATATGTAAATATAATAACAAATTCGATACATTGGAATAATAGAAGCAACATGCGCTTTGTATTTATGTTTGTAAATACATCTTTTTATTTAATTGGGTAACTGATATGTTTCTCTCTCCCAGTTGTAATGTATCCAGCGGGAGTTGACTGGTGTGCCTCCAAGTGTGCTGGCGGGGAGGCTGCGGGGGGGGGGGGTGCGCGCGCGGCTGGCGTTCCGACAGGTGGGCGCCTCCTACTGCAGGGGAGTGCGCCTGCGCGTCGGGCGCTGGGTGCGCGCGCACCACCCGCCGAGCACTTCCTGGTTAGGGGTCTCCCGAGCGGCGGGGACAGCGTTGTGGCTACGTAGCCCTTACGTGACCTGTACTAGGTTGCGGGCGGGGCCCGTGGCGGCGCGGTCTGCGTCCCGCGGACTGGTGTGGACGCCAATTATCATGCATATATAACAACGGGAGAGGGGACAAAAACTTAGCAGCCTGACGAAGTGGGAATGGTGTGACCACGCAACGCGTCGTTTGCTACTGATATCACTGGATGTTGGCCATTCAGAATACGGTGATGTAATCTCTATATATTTATCTTAGTTCCCATATATATGCTGATACCCTCAGCACTGTATTCAGGGAGTTTAACACGATCCTTTATATGCACAGATCTCCAAGTATAGCACTCAGCACTTTAACTTCTAGCAGCTTTGCACATTGACTTGTATATTTGCACACTGTATAATTAGATTTGATGTTATGTTATATTGTTGTCACAATTCGTTTCACATGTCGATTTTGCAACTTTATTAGCACTTTTCATCTGGGCAACATTAGGGAACCCATTATATCTACTTTTAGTACATCCTATTATATTATTTTTTTTTTTTTTAAATTCTTTATTTTGAATTTTGCAGGTTTATAACATACATACATTCAATAGGGTCAGCAATACAGGGAGCATAAAAGGAATGGGGGAGCTCAAGTATATCACTATCATAACAGAGGTGACATATCGCAGTTGGACAATGATATCAGGCAACAGTACATAATGTCATATGATGTGGATACCAGCTGTAGGGGGTCACGAGGCGGGGGAATACGACGTGACGGGAGCCGCCTAGCGACTCTCCGTCCATTCCTCCCCGTCTCCTTTCCCCTGCGTCAGATACATTTAGCCATAGGGCTTTCCGCTAAGAATGGTTTCAATTCCTCTGTATCAAATAGGATCTCGAGCCCTCCCCAAGGAATAGGGACAGACGTACAAGGGGGGGCCAAGGAGAGGTGCAATGGCAAGGGGTAAAGAGAAGAAAAAAAAAAAAGGGGGGGGGGGGGGGGAGAGATTGAGTGGAGGGATATGGTGCAAGAGGTTTGAGGGAATGGGAGGTGTGGGTGTAGGTGTGGCGTGTGGGACAGGGCACCCGGCCGAGCGCCGCCCAGCAGCTGTCTAATTCAGGCCCAGCGCAGGAGGGGGCAGTGTATATCTCGCCTGGATGGAGAGTGACCGCGGGTGGCACCACAATCGACTTAGTTTCTAATCGGTCACGTGAACAAGTTGCGGAACTCTGCTGATTCTTCAAAAATCAGCCAAGGAAGCCAGGTAACTTTATATTGCTCATCCCGTTCATGGAGGGCTAAAGTTAAATCCTCCATTTCCTTAACGAGGACAACCTCCCTCACCCAGTCCCCAACGGAGGGAGCTTTCTTCTTTTTCCAGAATCTGGGTATAGCCTGTTTGGCCGCGTTCAACAGGTGAATCAGCAGTGTTTTCTTATATTTCCCTATCGGGGACTTCGTGGAGTGAAGCAGAACCCGCGCCGGGTCTCCCTGCAATTGTGCCCCTGTCAGCTGTTCTATAATGCCCAGGACTGCCTCCCAATACTCCTGGATTTTGGGGCATCGCCAGAACAAATGAAATAGTGTCCCACGTTCCCCTCCGCATCTCCAGCAGCTCGCATCCGCCGAGTCATACATCTTACCTAGCTTGTCAGGGGTGTAGTACCATCGAGTCAACAATTTATAATTCACTTCCTGGATTCTCGTGGCTACCGAGGATTTATGTATCAAGGTGGCTATTTTAGTTCTCTCTTTCTCCCCTAAGGGCCGACCCAAGTCCTGCTCCCACTCCCCCCAATAAGCAGGCGGGGACTCCACCTCCCGGTTGAGCAGCGCATACAACAATGAAATCAGATGGGGCTGGGGCTGCCCTGCCAAACACAGCGTCTCAAGATCGGTAGGCCTCCTGGAGTTCTCCCTGCGGTAGCCAAGCCTGGACAGAACCGATTGAAACCGCAATAATGTCCAGGGATCCAGGTTCCCTTTCTCAAATTTCGCCCTCAGCTCACCCAGTGCAGTCCAGCCCCCCTCCGATAGCAAGTCGCCCCCCCTTAACTGGGCCACCTTCCCCCACTCCCTGAGGTCCACTCTTGTACAGCCAGGTATGAGTTGTGGATTGTCCAATAAGGCCAACATGGGGGAGGGCCATGGGGAGATATCAGCACGTTCCCTGTGACTCCGTAGGACATCCAGAGTAGGCGCTATGGTGGGGTGGGATCTCAGGGCTGGCACCCGGTTCTCTCTGTTCCAAACAACGGCATCTAGGGGGGCAGGGGCCAGTGAGTGCTCTAGCTGTACCCATCTCTTCGTCTCCTTGCACGTGTGCCACTCACATACCCTCTGTAAATGGGAAGCCACCCAATACGACTGAACATCCGGCATGGCCATACCCCCCAGGTGTTTGGGCCTGAATAACACCTGGCGACGGAGCCTTGCCCTCTTCCTCTGCCACACAAATCCCAACAGAACCTTCTCCAGGTCCCTGAAGAAGCGGGTAGGTAACTTGATAGGGAGCGCCTGGAACAGGAACAACAGTTTTGGCAGGATCGACATTTTGATTATATTCGCCCTACCCATCCACGAAAATGTAGGGGAGTCCCATTTTTCCAAATCAGCCTTTATTCTCTGGAATAGGGGCAGAAAGTTTAAGGCAAAGATGTTCGTCAGGCGATTCGGCAATCTCGTACCAAGGTATGCTATTGAATCCTTGGCCCACTTAAAGGAGAATGCCTGCCGGACAGTCCCGGCCACCTCAGCAGGGAGGGAGATGTTTAACGCCTCTGACTTCTCGAAGTTAATTTTGAAAAAGGATAGCCTCCCGAAGGCTTCAAACTCCTTCATTAACACAGGGACAGAGACCGTGGGATTTGTGAGGAAGAACAAGAGGTCGTCCGCGTAAGCGGCAACCTTATGAATACTGCCACCCACACTCAAACCCCTCACATCCACATTCTTCCTTATGTTGCATAGAAAAGGCTCTAAAGTCAAGGCGAATAGCAGAGGTGACAGTGGGCAGCCCTGTCGGGTTCCGTTACTGATCGGCAATGGGGCGGAAAGGTGGCCATTCACCTTGACTCTCGCGCGGGGAATCGTATATAGGGCCTCAATGTGTTTCCTAAGGTTTTCCCCTATGCCTATATGTCTAAGGGTTCCCTGCATAAAAGGCCAGCCTACCCTATCAAAGGCCTTTTCCGCGTCTGTGGACAACACCATCATTGGCACCCCCGCTGACTGTGCGGAGTACGTGACGCTAAGCGCCCGCACCACATTATCCCTAGCCTCCCTTCCCAACACGAAACCCGTTTGGTCCAAATGGACTACCTGTGCCACCACCGGGGCCAGCCTGTTGGCCAAGATCTTTGCGTACAGCTTCAGGTCCGTGTTGAGGAGGGAGATGGGGCGGTAGCTCCCGCACGACAGAGGGTCCTTCCCCGCTTTGTGTAGGACTGAGATGTGGGCCTCAAGGTCTCCACACGAGAAGGTACCCGCCACATCCGGGTCCGTAATGGTATTCCAGGCCCTAACCATATGGGGGCCCAGAATAGAAATGAATGCTTTGTAATAGTGGACCGAATAACCATCAGGCCCTGGAGCCTTCCCCGATGGGGACTGTTTAAGCGCCTCTAGCAACTCCTCCATCCCAATCGGGTCCTCCAAGGAGGCCGCAATTTCATCCGCCACCGAGGGCATGCCTGATTTCTTAATATAGTCCTCAATTTTATTCAGTTGTAACCGCGTCGGGGCCCCTCTGCTGAGATTGTACAGGCCTGAATAGTAAGCCCTGAATACATCTGCTATCCCCTCCGTGGTATGTTGTGTTTTCTGCTCGCTATCGAGAATTGCCGAGATGAAGTTCTGGGATTGCTGTTGCTTGAGGGCCCTGGCTAGCAGAGCGCTACTCTTATTACCGTACTCATAGTAGGTGCGTCTGCATCTCCTAATGACATGTTTTGCTTTCTGCCGTAAGAGGGCGTTGAGTGCCTCCCTAGTCTGGGTCAGCTCCCCAAGTACCCGTGCTGCCTCAGATTGCTTGTGGGATAGTTCCAGGCTCCGTACCTTATCTGTAAGCTTCACTATTTGGGCCAGTCTTTCTCTCTTGAGCCTCGCCCCGTGGCTGATTAGGATGCCCCTGATCACGCTCTTGTGTGCCTCCCATAATGTGAGTAACGAGACCTCCCCGTTACTATTGGTTCTAAAGTAGGACTCTAAGCCCTCCTTCACAGCTTGAGCCACCACCGCATCCTTAAGGAGGGACTCGTTTAGCCTCCAAGTGGAGGAGGGGGGTGGCCTGTCCACGAGCTCGAGGTCAAGAAACACCGGGGCGTGATCTGAAAAGGAGGTGGGGTATATCCCGTCTCCCGTGGCCAGGCTCAACAGGCTATGTGTCACCCATATGTAATCTAATCTAGAATATGTCCCGTGTACATGTGAGTAAAAAGAATAATCTTTCGTCCCAGGGTTCCTGACCCGCCAGGCATCCACCAGCTGCAGCTCATGCAATGCCCTCTTCAGAGAACGCAAGGCCAGATGCGAGAGCGCTGACTTCCCCGTGGAGGAATCCAGTAGTGGTTCCAGGGCCAGGTTAAAATCACCCCCTAGAATGATCTCCCCCTCCCTGAATTTCTCGATCTTATCTAGGGTGCGCTTCAGGAATGGTATCTGCCCCTGATTGGGAGCGTATACAGAGGCTAATGTATACATTTTTCGATTAATCAATCCCTTAGCCAGTACCACCCGGCCCGATTCGTCTCTCCAGACCTCCCTCAGCAAGAAGGGGACGTCCTTGGAGATCAGGATTGCTACCCCTTTTTTCTTAGCATCTGCGGCGCAGCTGGTGAAAGCCTGGGGGAACAGCCTACTACAGAGTCTGGGCACAGATTCTCGTCTGAAATGTGTCTCCTGTAGGAAAATGATTTGCGCTTTACATCTCTTTAACTCCTGCCCTAGGATGGTTCTCTTCTCCGGGGTGTTAAGGCCCTTCACATTCAGGGTAATTACCTTTACGGGGGCCATTCCTGCAGAAGATAGCTAAGGGGGGGGGGAGGACCAGAGATCGTCAGGCAGCGGTACTCCTCGCTGCACGTCCGGTCCCACACGCCAAGGGGGAGAAGAGAGTTATGACCAGAGGGGGAAATAGAAAAGGGAGGGGAACAGAGGGAGAGGAAATGGGTATCAGGGATATGGAGGAAAGACAAAAGGACTTAAGAGGTGGACAAACAATTGTCGTGATGGGGGCGGGGACTAGCTAGTAGTCCAACCTAAAGCCGGTGCCTTTTAAAGACGCACTAAGTGGGGGAGAAACTCCAAACCACGGGCTGAGAAGCCCAATACACGGTCTATTCCCGACCGGAGAAGGCCTAGAACTTCTCCGGAGGGGTGCACCAAATGGGGGGAAAGTGGAAGACTAAGCCTAAATAAATATCGGATGGGGAGTCGCACCAGTATTGTAGCTACTCAGCGAGGCAGTTCGTGACCTTATGTCGCTATCGCCCTGTCAGACAAGATGCAGATAGTCCGAGGCGGCGGGGTACCACGCACAGCAGCACAACACTGCCCCATTTCAAGAAGGGGGGGGGAGGCCCTCGCGGGGCGGGACAGAAACCCAGGCAGGCTGATCCGTCCCCTCAGGGCATAGGGGGAGACCTCGATCAACAGGTAGAGCAACAAATTCTGGACATAACAGTGTGGCATCGAGCTAGTATTGTAGCTGCCCAGCGAGGCGCGCCACCGCCCCAGGGCGCCACCACCCCACCGGGCGGAGCGCGGGCAGGCCATCGCAGCCCAACCCCTCGCACAGCAGCACAACACGGCCGTGCAGCCAGGAAGAGACTCCGTGAGGGGCAAGACGAAAATCCAAACGGAATGATCCGGCCCGTCAGGAAGCGGCATAGACATCAGTCGTCCAGAGGTAGAACAGTTAACTCTGGATATGGCGTTACGGAGTCAATGCAGTATTGATGCTGCTCAGCGGAGCGTGGCATGGCCTCAAGGCATCATCGTCCCGTCGGGCAGAGCGTGGACAGGTCGCGACGCCACGACACCACGCACAGCAGCGCAACACCACCGCACTGCTGGAGAGGATCTCCACGAGGGGCGGGACATGGATCCAAACAGATCGGCCCGGCCCGTCATGGAGCAGCGCCGGCAACAAACAGAAACCGCCAATACATTAGACATTAACATCAACAATTTAAACAGTAAATTCTAAGCATGGCAGTGTGGCTTCAAACCCGTATTGTAGCTGCTCGGCGAGGCGCGCCGCGCCACCAAGACGCCATGGCCCGCCAGGCAAAATGCAGACAGTCCAAAGTGAGATGGCACCACGCACAGCAGCACAACTCGTTCGCTTATCAGAGATGAGCTTCCATGGAGGGCAAGACAAGGTCGAAGCAGAACCGTCCGGCCCGCCAAGGAGTAACCCAAACGCCAATCAACAGTTAGAACAGAGAAAAAGGAAAAAAGAACCAAAGAACAACAAATTCTTAATATGACAGTATATAAGCTTATCTTCTGCGGCCTCTCATTCCTCCTCTGTTGCCTCGGGGGCCACCTTCTGGGCGCTGCGGCAGCCGGCCATTATACACAGCCAGGTCAGGGACTGTCCAGTCCGGGACATCCACACTTTCCACCTCCAAAAAGTGGAATAGGTCCGGCAGTTGGCCGGGCCCCTTGAGGATAAACAGATCTCCTCCCCTGCGTACCAGCAATTGAAAAGGATGGCCCCATCTGTAGGAGGCACCCCGATTCTGGACGGCCTCTAGTACAGGTTTCAGAAGCTTCCTCATCTGCAGAGTTCTCCGTGAAAGGTCTTGCAAAATGATCACCTGTGCGCCCCTGAACGCGACCGGACCCTTGTCCCACGCGCGGCGCAGGATCTCTTCTTTTATCTTGAAGAAATGGATGCGGCAAATAATGTCCCGAGGACGGTTCGGGTCTTGCGGCCTAGGACCCAGCGCCCGATGAACCCGGTCCATCTCTATGCGGTTGGAGTCGGGGAGGTTCAGAAGGTCATTGAATATAGTAGTAACCGCTTCCAGCAGATCTCGGGGTTCCACTGACTCAGGTACTCCCCGAAGGCGCAGATTATTTCTGCGGCTCCTATTCTCCGCGTCGTCATGTGCCAGGAAGATATCTGACAGGAGACGTTTGTTGCGGTCCTGTTGCTGTTCCAGGTCTGCCACCCGCTGCTCCAGGGTCCTGTGCGAGGCCTCCATCCCATCCATCCTTGCCGTGACCTCCACGACTGAACCCTGCAATGCAGCTAGTTCTCTCTTGATGGTGCCTTCCATCCTGGATACGTATCCGTCAAAATCACTACGCGTTGGAAGACCGCGTAGGGCCTCAGCGATATTGACTTTCACCGCCTCCGCGATGGACTGGGAGAGCTGGATAAGCGGCGGTGTGGGATGAGGTTCCCGCGAAAGGGGTGTCTCCAGGCAGCCAGATAGTGGTGGTGGTGGGCTGAAAGCTGCGACCCCATGAAACCCCTCCTCGCAGACGGCCGAGCCCCTCTGCAGCGGACCAGCAGTCTCCCCACGTCCCGCGGGGGGGCCCCCGGATGTCATCGGCGGCAGTGCGTCCCACAGGTGGTTTACGGCAGGGTTACTCTCTAGGGGCAGTGGAGATCCAATGTGGCGGGTCTGAGGGGATCCCGCAAGCGTTTGCCACGGCGACTGTGGGCTCAGGGGGGGGGACGGCGAACCCGACAGATAGCTGGGAGTATGCTGCAGGCTACCAGCATGTGGGGAGGTGGGCACCCGTGTCTGTGGGGCCGGGATGTCCCGCAGGGGCCCTCTTGGCGGGGAGTCTGGACTAAGCTGGCCCGGTGAGGTGGTCTTCAGGCTAGGTTCAGCGGCCCTCAGAGCGGAGCTTCTGTTGCCGTTGGGCGGGGTGGCGTCCCCCTCTCCCCCAGATGAGCAGTCCCCTTCATGGGGGGTGGCGGCAGGTTGGGTAAGCTGGCCCCCCGGGCAAGGATGGGGTGAGAGGGTGCATTGGGGCAGGAGACCAACCTTGCGCCCGCCGGTTGTTCCGTCCGGCCAGTCCGCTCCAGCATGTATCTCAGCTGACACCGTCAGCATGCGGCCTCCGACGCTGTGGTGCTCCCGGTCCGGGCCGCACTGTGGACGCTGCGCTCCGGTCTCCTCCTCCCGCAGTTCTAGGACAGCTCCAGCCGGGGTCGGATCACTGGGAGCGGCGGCCCCCCGCCGCATCTCGATCTCGCGCCCACGTGCGCGCTCCTCTCCCGCCATCGCCGCCATCTTCCTTGCGGCCGTCCCGCGGGTCCCGGAGCCTCCTGGCTGGAACAGGGCTGGGATAGTGCCCAGTCTGCCTCGTCCGCTTGGTCCCCGGTGTTTCCCCTTCCTGGGCATGTAAAATACAGGTGGGTCACTGCTCTCTGGCCTCTGTTAATCAGGTCGTAGGTGCGGAGCTCCGTTTCCAGGCGTCTCTATCCGGCCATGTCAAGCCACGCCCCCCCCATCCTATTATATTATTAATTAGCCAACCCAGACATCCAGATGCCTTTTCTTAGTCTTTCTGCCCACTGAGCTAGAAATAATTTTCTCGATGTTGGCCAGCCTAGCACATACATCAGAGTGCGACTCCCCACTAATGACAGTGTCACTTGTGGTACGGATAATGTGGGGTGGGGTAGGAGATGAGACGGGCGGCACTGACTCAGACGCCTGGGACCCCGACTGCCGTGTTATGGCCTGTTGCGCACATGGTATGCAAATTACTACATTCTCCCCCGTAAGGGGAACCCCACATCCCACACATAGCCGGGATTGTCCCGAAGGGAGCCAGAGCCCGGTATCCTGTGTAGCCTCCGTATGGTGATTTTAAGGTAGTCGCAATGACCAGAGGGAATTACGCTGATAAGCTACCCAGGATGCCCCTTTAAGTCCCAAGTGGGAGGATTTATAGGTGGCCAATTTACTGCTAGGGACCCTAGGACCGGGAGAACCCCTTTAGTAAGTTAAGAGTAAGAAGAGACAGAGCAGCCTCATGCACAGGCTCAAATGGAGGGACCTGAAGGGCAGACAAAACCAAATTCAAGTCCCAAACTGGTAACAGAGGCTTGCGAGGGGGACGCACATGAGCAACTCCCTGGAAGAAGGTCTTGACCAGAGGATGTTGAGCGAAGGATCTCTGGAAGAAAACAGCCAAGGCAGAAACGTGACCCTTGAGCGTGCTGAGCTGAAGTCCCAGATCCAAACCATGTTGAAGGAACTCCATAGTCCTAGGAATGGAAAACACCCGACATGGAAGGACCCTACACTCACACCAGTCAATGTAGGCCCGCCAGATCCTATAGTAGATGGTAGAAGAGGATTTCTTCCTAGCCCTGATCAGAGTGTTAACCACAGACTCAGAAAGCCCCTCATCCCTTAGGATGGAGGTTTCAGCAGCCAGGCCGTCAAAGCCAGCGTTTGTGAATTGGGATGGCATAGCCGCCCTTGAGTGAGAAGGTCCGGGACCAGGGGCAGAGCGTACTGATTTACTGCCAGCTGAACGATATCCGCGAACCACACCTGTCTTGGCCACCGGGGGTCCACCAAAATTGCTGGTAACCTTTCCTGAGCCAGCTTGCGCAGAACTCTGCCCAGCAGGGGAAATGGAGGAAAAAGATACAGGAGATGGAACCCCTGCCAGGATAGAGTCAGAGCATCCACTGCAAGGGCCAGGGGATCCTGAGACAGAGAGACAAAGACTGGGAGCTTGTGATTGTGGCGGGCCGCAAACAGATCCACCTCCGGTACCCCCCAACAGTGACATAAGGACAAGAAGACCTCGCTGCTGAGAAACCATTCCCCCAGGTGAGAGGTCCCCCTGCTCAGAGAGTCCGCCTCCAGATTCTCCACCCCCGGAATGCACACTGCTGAGATGCAAGGAACATTGTCCTCCGCCCAGGACAGAATCATGGACACCTCCTTGATGGCACTTTTGCTCTCCTGATGATTGATGCAGGCAACCGGCGTCTGGTTGTCTGAGTGACCTTGGACCGGCCGGCCCTGAAGGTGAGGAGTCAACTGGCCAGTACCAACCGTCCGTTCCAGGACGTTGATGGGGGCATGGGCCTCCTGAGGGCCCACAGCCCCTGGAATTGAAGGGTTCTCCAGAAGCCCCCCCCCCCAACCCGACAGACTGGCATCCGTGGTGACCGTCTCCCAATAGGGGGCCAGAAAAGATCTGCCCTCCAACAGGTTCCTCGAGTTCAGCCACCACAAGAGGGACCGCCGGGCCAGAGGAGACAGAACAAAGGCCTGATCCAGAGACTGGGGCTCTTGTCCCAGACTGATAGGAGATGGAGTTGAAGAGGTCTCATGTGGAACTGAGCATAAGGAACTGCCTCGAAGCAGGACACCATTTGTCTCACAAGCTGCATCCCTTGCCGGATGGAAGAGCGAGGGCAAGACAGAAGGAAATGAACCAGAGCTTGAAGAGAATCCACATTCTGCTGAGGAAGAAAAATCCTGGCCTGAACAGTATCCAGATTCATGCCCAGGAAGGAGGTCACCAGAGACGGAGACAGAGAGGATTTGGGGTGATTGATCACCCATCCGAATGTTTCCAGAGCAGTCACTACCTGCTGGGTATCCACTTCTGCCTGCTGGAAAGAATGGGAAGTGATGAGGAGGTCGTCCAGATAAGGAAGAATACGAATGCCCCGAGCTCTGAGGAGAGCCATAACACCTGCCAGTACCTTGGTGAAGACTCTGGGGGCCGAGGGGAGACCGAAGGGAAGTGCTACAAATTGGTAGTGTTGGTCCTCCAATGCGAAACTGAGGAATCTCTGAAGCCCTGGGAAGACTGGTGCATGAAGGTAAGCATCCTTGAAGGTCTATGAAGGTCATGAAGTCCCCCGGGAGCAAGGAGCTGATCGCGGAGCGCAGGGTCTCCATGCGAAAGTGTCTGGTTCTGATGAACTTGTTGAGGAGCTTTAAGTCCAGGATGGCTCTGATGGAACCATCCCTTTTGGGTACTGTGAAGAGATTGGAATAAAAACCCTGACCTCTCTCCCCAGGTAGGACCTGACAGATGACCCCCATATCCAATAGGTTTTGTACAGCCAGAAACAGACCCTGAGCTGCCTGGGGTTCTGGAGGAATCCGAGACCTGAGGAATCTTGGAGGTGGCCAGGCAGCGAACTCTAGCTTGTAGCCGGAGGACACAACCTCCAGAATCCACCTGTCTGAGACCTGCTGTCCCCAGACAGGAGCGAAAAGCCGCAGCCGTCCTCCCGCCCGGATGGGTGAGGGCGCCCCTTCATGGCTGAGGAGGCTTGGCGACAGATTTGGGCTTGGACCCCTAGGAAGATCCGGAGCGGGCACGACCTCTGCCCCTGCCCCAGAAGTCCCCCTAGGACTTGCAAAGGCAGGCCTGGATCCACGGTAGGAGGGGACAAAGGCACCCGAACCACGAAAGGGCCGCAACTGCTTCTTACGCTGAGGCAACTTACCCCCCTTGGCAAACAGGTCCAAGCGATCACCAAATAGGCGCAGCCCCTTAAAGGGGAGCCCCGTGAGGGCCTTCTTAGCAGCGTTATCAGCTGCCCACTGACGCAGCCAAACAGAGCGGCGTATAGCAACCACCAAGGCAGAGGTTCTACTACACATCCTAATGGTGTCATCCACGGCAGAAAGGACATATGCAATGAACATTTCACACTGCGACAAGGCCCTGAACTCGGCACTAGAAGTCTCATCAGGGAAAAATCTGAGTTAACAGTCTATTGGTGTCATCAGCATCCCAGTGATCAGAGCCATAGTCAGCACCACTGAAATGCTGATCATCAGATAACTCTGAATACAAGAATAATTCACCCTCCTCAAGTGGGGTATAATCAGACAAATCAAGGAAATTCTCCACAGGAAAGGCAGACGCACCCGGCACCACATGCCTCCTCTTAGCCGGGGCCTTACGAGCCACAGAGCTAGCAATCAGCCTCTCAATGTTAGCCAACCTGGAAGACACGTCAGTATTTAGTTCACTGGGAGTCATAATCAAGCGAGGGGGAGTGGGTGAGGACATAGTGGGCGCAGGCCCAGACACAGATTGCCCAGATTGCAGCGCAAGCGCCTGCTGGGCGCAGGGTACACAGACCCGCACATCATCGCTCACAGGAGATGCCCCACACACTACACACAGCCGGGCTTGTCCCGAGGGGACCCCGAGCACAATATCCTGTGAAGCCTCCATATGGTGATTAAGGTGGCACAACTGGCCGATAGGAATTACGCTGTAAAAGCAACCCGAGATGCCCCAAATGTCCGCCAGGGAAGTGGGAGGATTTTACAGTGTAGGTCTCTAATAAAGTTACAATAACTAATAGAGGGGGCAGGACCGGGAGAAACCTCTAAAAACACAGTTATCCTGCCTGAAAGACATAATAAAGACACCCCATAAGCACATTAAAATGACAAGGGAATAAAAAATTAAGCCTGCAGGGGCACTCACGGACCGCGGTGGGGGACCAGCAATCACACCAGGCGATGAGCAAAATGGCGCTGGAGGGACCTCAGGGGGCGGGCCGCAGGAGGGTCCGACGCGGGACGCGCCAACCGAGCAAGCCACGCCCCCTCCGAGAAGCACAGGGATAGGCCAGAAGCTCCAGCCAATGGGCGTGCAAGGATTCTTGATGATGATGCCGCCGCTGACCGCGGACGCCAGAAGGCTCGCGTGCCAGCGGCGGCAAATTCAAATAAGTAAAAGACAGAACTAAATGGATAACGTGCAATAAACACATATACAAGGCAAAAAGCCACATACAAGGTGGATGTCAAGAGACCCACCAATGGCCAGGGAAGGGCAAGAGCGGACGGGGCATCCCAAATAAGGTGCACCGCCTACCCTTTGGTGGGGGATTGCGGTACCATCACCCGACCAGCACAGCCAAAGCTGGGAGGCATAGTTAATAAGTGGAACGGGTGGGAATAGTCCTACAGGGCCAAGGGCTGCTAAGCCCGGCTCACCTGCGATAAGAGAAGCCATCTTCTGACCTTCGCAGCCGACTGCAAAAAAGAAACTGGGGAATTTGTGGGAGGTCCCGGGTATATATGCCATCTCTGCAGTCAAGCGCCCTCTGGCGGAGGTAATCCCATCTGTTATGAATCATTATCTGGAGCAGGACGTGCTGCATACTAAGAATAATGTGGTTGCACAGCCCCCCCCCCCCCCCCTCGTCTCTCTGAGCTCCCAGAGAATGTAAAGGAAAGGAATGGAAATGGTGGCGGGGGACACAGAACAGGTTGCGGTTGAGCAGAACGGAACCCAAGTCTGTCCTTTTGCATTCTAATGCTATATACAGTGAACTGAAAAAGTATTCATACCCTTTAAACGTTTCCCCATTCTTACACGTTCCAGGCACAAACTGTATTTTACTGAGATTTTATGTGATAGAGAAAACACAAAGTACTAAATATTTGTAAATTGTAAAGCACATTTTACTTTTTCCAAGTAAAAAAAAAATGAAAAGTGTGGTTTTAAGCCCCCTGTACACCCATAAAATCTAATCAAGTTTGACTATATTCCTTCAGGCTGGTATCAGACCAGGGTGTGCCCTATGCGGTAGTTAACATAAGTTCCATAAATTTTATGGAATAGCATCTCACAGAAGCTTGCTACGGCATCAACCGCTGATAGCTTCAGAAAGGATTAGATGCTTATTTACTATTAGCTGTTATCAGTAAAAAAAACAGATAAAATAAAAAATAACTGTCGCTACCCCAATATCCTTGGTTGAACTTAAAGGACATATGTCTTTTTTTTCAACCGTATTAAATATGTAACTATGTAATCTGGAGCTAACAGAATCATTGTCACCAAATCCAGTCGAACTCGATGACAAAAACTGGAAACGAGTAGAAGAGCATAAACCAAGTTGAGCCCCCGCCCAAAGATGAACTAATAGATCCACTGCTATCGCCGTCCCTGTAATGACCCAGGAAAACTGGGAACTTTCTTGTTGTAATGTGTGGCAAATAAATCCACATATGGTGCCCCATCTGCAACAGAGAGTACTGAAAATCTGCTGCTTTAACTCCCAATGCCCCAATCCAGTTTCTTCCTGCTCAAGAAGTCGTCTGAAATATTCTGAATTCCTGGGATTTGAATAGTCGAGAGAGCTGGAACTTGAACTTCTGCCCACAGAATTGAGAAAGTACCCATCATTGCAGTCTTGCTGTTTGAGCCTCCTTGGTGATTTATATAGGAGAGGGTCGTGATATTATACAATTGCACTTGAACAGGACTGCCCATCTAATACCTTAAAGTGATACTGTAGGCAAAGGTAGTTGTTACACCTTTGTGTTGGGCTACATTTGTCACTGTCCGAAAAAACGGTTTTCCATTTTTAAATTGAAGCAGAAATGGCCGAGATATCAGGTTTAACAGGTTCAGCTAATGACAATTTTTCATTCTGTTCCCAAATCAGTTCAGCAGAGCGGGACCAGATTGCTGGTGCCTCCCACCTCCCCCTCCACATTCATCACATTGCTGTCAGTGCAGGGCCAGTCCATTATACGGATTATTATGTCGCTTCACAGATCCAAGGGCCACACCCACTTTTTTCAGAAGAGAAATCATGAGGTGAAAGTGTAAACCTTGATATCTCAGCAATTTCTTCAATTTAAAAATGGAAAACACTTTAGGACAGTGCCAAATGCCCGACTCAATCCTGTAACAATTACCCTTGCCTGCAGTATCACTCTAATTAGAGACTAAGATGTAGAAGAACCAATTTCGAATCTAAACATTTATCGACTTTTTGGAGTCCATAACTTAAATTGTTCTCTGAACAGAAAGGCTCTCCAGAACTCCACCCCAGCCGATCAGACTAGTGTCTGTTGTCAAAACATTCCAGCGGATAGAATTATTGGAGCAACTGATTGTAAACTCAGAGGTATGATGCCACCATGTCCGTTCCATCTATATGTATGTGGGTGGGACACAAATTTGATTTAGGGACAGTTGGGATCTGTCCTATTTCTGCAGGATGAACCATTGTAATGTTATGGTTCGAAACTCAGTGTAAGGAATCACTTCAAATGCCTACACCATCAAGCCCAATACTTGCATGCAGTTGTGAAAATTGGATTTCAGTTTGTGAACAGGTTTGGTATCCATTAGTGTTTCCAATGTCTCAGGGTTGTTGACCCCTGGAACAGAAAGATGATTTTTGTACCCTCTTCTACCTGACAGTATAGCATAGACGTTTCTATATCGGTGAACAAGTTTCATGCAGTTTTGTGAAAGTATATGCCAGCTTTGGATGTATCTTCCCCATCAGCCACGGCTAGGCAGCACGAGAGAGCTCACCTCCACATGTACTGTGCTGAAAACAATAGACCTACGCATTTCGGGCTTGGCGCCCTTATTCATGACATTTAGCAAATGTAAAGCCTTCTCATATATAGACATACATCATTAATTAAATCTAATGAAGAGAGTAATTATCACATACACCTGATTGACCAATAAATCATAAAGTTACTCATGCTCAGATGAACGCGCTGATTCCCTTCGCCTGCCGCGCGAGAACTCCGTCATCTCCCACAGCGATCAGGGGCCAGGAGGTCCAATCACCTGGGAGCAGGTGACGTAACTCACTCAGATTGGCTGGTGGGTAATCACGTCAAAGTGAGGGCAATCTGAGTCCCCATACGCTCTGGGAAAGGGCGGAAGACAGGCGCAGCAGGCGAAAGCTGAAGATAAACAGTCTATCAATTCAAAGGCACAGCAGCACAGCAATAATTGTCAATATTATAACATGGAGGATATGATATGAAGGATGGAATATGAATATTTATGTATTGATTTATTTCGCACCCACATTCCTACTGTATTTCTGTTCTCACACACATAATAGGAACAGGGGTCGTCAGAGGTAAAAGACTCAATCGCCTCCACCGCTCCTACTCCTAATCCACTTAATCCCTCTAGATGTAGGCCAGCATCCGCAGCCACTGGTGTGTGTGAACAGGGAAAGGAAAAGGAAATCCTAAAAGGGGTACAGAGAAAAGAACAGAACAATGAACATCCTGAACCAAAAAGCAACCAATCAAGTTTGGATTCAGGATGAGCATATCTCTTTCCTCTAATCGGGCAATCCCAAGGGAGAAAAAATCTATCATATCTATAAAGGGAGAGAGTGTTGGGATAATTATGATGACAATGTGTACTTAGTACCTAAAATGTAGACTAAATGCACAAAAGTGTCATCCTAAAAAGAGATCCACATCCCACCTTGAGTTCAATCCCAAGGGGATGCGGGTCTGTAATTTAAATATCCAAAACACCTCCCTCTGCAGAATCTTCTGTTGTAAATCTCCCCCCCTGGGGCCCATAGAAACTTTCTCTATACCCATACAGGTGATACCCGAAAAATCTCCAGAATGTACGTTAAATATATGCCGGCCCACATTGGATAGTCTAGAGAAATCTCCCTGATGTGTCGCCAAATGTTCCGCTATCCTTTTCTTAAAGGGTCTTGTGGTACATCCTATGTATTGAACCCTACACTCTACACATGTAATCACATATACCAGATTTTTTGTATTGCAATTCATAAATTGTTTAACCTTGAATTTTTCCCCGGTAACTGCAGATTCAAACTCCTCACTCTGGTGTACCAATTTACAGATGTTACATCTCCTACCTCCACATCTGAAAAAGCCCTTGAAATCCAACCATGTTCCCGAGGATTTTATTTGTCCTCTAAATAAACTTGGGGACAATTTTTGGCCGAGGGTGGGGGACCGCCTACTCACAATCTGCACCCCTTGTTCCACAATAGATTTTAAATCCGGGTCACAATACAAAATCGGGAGATGCTTAAAAATAATCTTTTTAATCTCTAGAAACTCCCGACTATAAGTCGTAACCATGGTGACCTTGTTCTTTTTTCCTGTTCTTTCATCAAAGGCGCTGTCCATCCTCGATCTATTTTTATCTTTCCTTTGTTCTAAATTCTTGGGACCCATGAGCGAGTCTCTAGATCTACTCTTTGCCATATATTTCGCTCTGGCTAACATATGGCCCGGATATCCTCTTTGAGTCAACCTGGAATGGATGATATTTGCTTCCTTCTCAAAACCCTCCTCCTCTGAGCAATTTCGGCGGGCTCTAATCATTTCGCCCACCGGTATTGACCTGATTGTGTGGGGCGGATGGCAACTTTCTGCCCTTAATGTAGTGTTGCCCGAGGTAGGTTTTCTGAAGGTAGCAGTTTCAATTCCCGGAAATGTAAAGGGAAAGATCTAAGAAAGAAATCTCATTAAAATTACACTCTGAGGTGAATTTTAAATTTAACTGATTGTTGTTCAAATATAGGACGAAATCCTGCATTGCATTTACAGATCCATGCCAAATTATAAGGAGGTCGTCTATGTACCTCCCATAATATCTGATATTATGAAGAAATGGGTTAGCCTGGGTGAAGATTTTGGCCTCCTCCCACCACCCCATGTATAAATTGGCAAGAGAGGGGGAAAGTGGAGCCCCCATCGAGGCTCCACACTTCTGGAGATAGTACCGGTCCGAAAACAGAAAGTAATTATGTTTCAGGAGATATTCCAGTGCTAGAATTAAAAATTCTATCAATGTCTGGGGATAGGCAGAGTAATTCTTCAAATGAAAGAAAATTGCTTGGAGGGTGAGATCATGGGGAATAGATGAATAGAGTGAGGCCACATCACATGTCAGCCACAGATCTTCCTCTTCCCAGGAAAGGTCCTGCAATTGTCTAATCACATCCCTTGAATCCTGGAGAAAACCCGGGAGTCTCCGAACAAGGGGGAGGAGATGTAGGTCCACCCACTGCCCCAGCCTCTCATTGAGTCCACCAATCCCAGCCACAATAGGTCTGCCAGCAGGTGGTCGTTGTGGCTTGTGGATTTTTGGGAGGTGGTGAAAGACTGGGGCAATGGGTGAAGCAACATCCAAAACCTCCAAATCCCCGTCCGACAGAACCCCCAGCGCTTTGCCTTCTAATAGGAGAATCCTTAGTGCTGCTTTAAAACATGATGTGGGATCCCCACTTAACTCTAAATAAGTATGTTGATCCCCTAATTGCCTCCTCGCCTTTCATGCAGTTTTGCTGCATACAAAAAACAGTGCATTTATTTAAATTTAGTGCAGTAAATTACAAATATTGCTTGAGAAAAGGTAATACATGTAGATTATTGCGATTAGATTACATGTAGATTATTTCCTGCGCAACCCACAGTTGTATCAAGTGGACAAACCATTGTGCAGCCAATCTCTTTGTTAAACACTTTGCATCCCACAAGTTGTAGCAAATGGTATTTACAGTTTGTAGCAAATGAATAACCCTGTTTGTACCAGGCCCTTAGTTGAACAGATGCATTTCACCTTATTGGCTTCCTTATTGGTTTTCTTACTGTCATTGTTGGAATAGGAAGATCTTATTCCCTTATATTTGTTAAAATAACAACAAATATTGAGTATGTTCCAGCTTCTTAGGACCCATAGGGAAATGTTTGTACAGAAGTACAAATAGGGATTGGGGTTGGGGATTTTTAATATTCACTGATAACAGCTAATAGAACAGATTTCGCCTTATTGGCTTCATCAGTTTATGTATAGGAGAGGAATCAATCCAACTGAATAATGACCATATTATAGTGATTAAAGTTGCCTTGTTATTTTTTCATTGGCTGGAGCTGTGTGTCCTAAATGTGGAGGAGGAATTTTGGTTCATTGGAATTCAGTTGGGGCCCCCTATAGGGAAAAGGGATGCTGCATGCAGGATGAACATCTATGTTTGTTGTAGTTCCGCTATCTTCAGCTTTCTCAGATAGTTCAAGGAGAGGTCAGCTATGGACTTATCATGGCTTGACTGCCCCCCCATCCCTGCTAGTGTGTAATGGCTCAGGGCAGGTAGTGCATCAGCACGTGGTGTGTACCCTGGCAGCCCCATCCAGTTGGCGACATGGGCGCCGCCATTTTGTTGATTAGAAACAAATGTTTTGATGTTCCAGTCGGTGGCGTTGGTGCCACCATTTTATTGGGTGGGAACTTCTGTTTTAGCGTTCCATATTGGCCCTGCCTTTTGTATGGAAAGAATCCTTTACATTCATACATTTCAAATATAGCTTACATTGCATGTTCATTAAAGTACATTCTCAATACTACACTCATTATACGCAAGACACATTTATATTATTATATTTTATACTCTACTTCAAAATAGAAGTTAAACTGCAAGTTTGATTCAGACCAGGGGGACGTTTTGCCAACCTCTCACAGTTTAACCAACACTTAAACCTAACCGTTAAATCTTCCCAAAGCCCCCGCACCCCCCTTCTTATCCATTAGCATGCTTAATAAGGTTATAGATGTAGCTGGAATAAGAAAATTAATTACCCAACAGACATTTTTAAAAGGTTGTAAGTACTGTAAAAAGTCTGTTGGAAATCTCGGAATAGGACAATCCCTTATTCAAGTTGTTCATACAGGGTATCACTTGAAATACTTCTTGACTCAACACCACCCTAAGGGGGGATAGAATTCCCTGGAAAACTCTGGGAGCCATGAAGAGACCATAGTGAAGAGCTACAAACTGATAATGATCATACTGGATTGCGAAATGAAGAAACCTGTGGTAAGTGGTACAAATCAGAATATGCAGATAAGCATCTTTGATATCTATAGATGCTAAAAAATCCCCTTGCAATACAGAGAATAAAACTGATTAAGACGCTTGAGGTCCAGAAGTGGTCTAACAGTACCGTCTTTTTTGGGAATGACAAACAAATTAAGAGTAAAACCCAAAACCACGCTCTTGCAAGGGGACTGAAACAGTTACCCCAAGTTGTGAAGGTCTTGCACAGCTTGAAACAGTTGTGTTACATGGTGTGGATCCAGTGGAAGATTTGAACAGAAAAAAAAGAAAGATTCGGAGGGAAGGATTGGTATTCTATATTGTACCCCTATAGAACAATCTCTCTCACCCAAGCATCTGACACATGATCCAACCATACCTGAGGAAAGGAGAGTAAGCGTCCACCCACCTGACCAGGCAAGGGCACCCCTTCATGTGGTGAAAGGCTTTGGAGAGACCAAGTATTTGGGTTTCCTTACTGGCATTTTTGGAATAGGAAGATCTTTTTCCCTTATATTTGTTAAAATAACAACAAATACTGATTATGCTCCAGCTTCTTAGGACACGTAGGGAAAAGCTTGTTAGTCGGTCAAGTAGAAAAGTACAACCAAGGATTGGGGTTGGGGAAAGTTTTTTTTAATATTTACTGATAACAGCTAATAGTAACTGTTTCTTCTGATAGTAAATAGTTTCTTCTAGAAAAAAAAAAAAAAAGCTTCTAGTACTTTTTTGAGAGGCTATTCCATAGATTTATAGTTCTTATAGTAAAAAAGGATTGTCACCTCCAAAGAATGAATCTTTTCTTCCCCAGACGGAGGGCATGCCCCATTGTCTTTAGAGAGGATTTTACCTGATATCGTTTTTCCACATATTTTTTGGTATCGGCCATTTATATATTTATACAAGTTAATCATGTCACCGATTAGACGTCTCCTCTCAAGACTAAAAGGATTTAATTCCGATAATCTTTCCTCATAATCAAGTTCCTTCATTCCCCCTCAGTTTGGTGGCTCTTCTCTACACCCTTAGGGTATCCTTTCTATGAACTGGTACCCAGAACTGGACAGCATATTCCAGATGAGGGTGCACCAGTGCCTTATAAAGAGGCAGTATTACATCCCTATCGTGTAATTCCATGCTCCTCTTTTAAAGCATAATATCTTGGTAGCCTTAGAAGCAGCTGCTAAGCTGCCTTTAGCAAATGGATCCTCCTAGAAGCCACTGAAAGGGCCCTGGCAGACCTTGATAGCATCAAGAGACACTTTCATCAGTATATCCAGTACATTTCTCAGATCTTGAACAAATAAACTATCTGATCTGTTGACATCTTGTTATTAATATCATCCTCCAATGCTTCCAGCTGTGTACCAGCTGCCTTATCCATCAGGTCTCACTGCAGCTCCCAAAACAGCATGTTTATGCTTCAGTAGGGATCATAAGTGTCTTTAGGAAACAAAATGTTCTCCAATTGGAAGAGAGGAACTCTTAGACGGTATAGCATGGAATGGTCCACTCTTGGAACAGTACACCATTTTTATAGAATTTGTATGGAGAGGGGTACCGCAATTCTCAGTAACGAGGGACCCAAGTCATTTTGTCAGACTATGTCCATTCTGAAGTGACAATATCATCAAATTCAGGGGAATTAGGGAACACTTTGGGTCCAACCTGTTAACTCAGGTTCCCCTTCTGGGGGCATGAGAAATCATTTTTTGTACAATTTTAAAACATCCCTAACTAAAAAAAAAAAAGCTCCCTTAGCCTCACGTAGGGAGATTGGGGAACAAACCATGTCTTTCAGATCAGATAAAAATTCTGACTCAGAATTGGATCCATCAGCAGTAGAGCATTTGCGCTTAGTGGAATGCTTACCGGAATAGTCAGAATGATCAGTGGAAGAAGGCAGTCTCCACTTCTTATCTCTTTTACTATGTTTGTGAGTAGGAGGAGATACAATGGATTGAAAGTTAGACTCAGCATTAGTCATTTGGGGCCAGGGCAATTGGGATGGCATATGACTGCAAGAAAGAAATGCCCCCCCCCCCCAACACCTGTAAATTCTGCAGCCTACCAATCTTCTTATTTGGTAAAGTAGGTTTGTCTGTTGCACTTGTCAATGAAGGGGTTAAAAACTCATTAGTAGCATGATTAGAGACAGAATTTTGCTCACAAGAGCTCTTAGTAGACAGACCAGCAGATGATATGGAGAAGTCTTAGTGGGACATGCAGCTATAATACTGGGCTAGATTTAAATAAAAATCTTCATACTTTCCTCAGTTTATTTAATTTTTTATTTAGCATCTGTAAACAGATATTTCTGATGAAAAAAAAGGTGAATGATATGCCCAATACAAAATTTGCAGATAGTGGACATATAAATGTAGAAGGCTTTTATAATAAAAAAAAACACATTTATTACAGTGAAAATTAATACCTTTTCCAAAATTCCCCACTTCAACAAAGTAACTTTCAGTTTTAATATACATGTGTGTATCATATTTGAGAAGAAACAAAACAGCACACTTAATGCCATAATAATAATAACTTACCCTAGATAGATATAAAAGATGAGCGGGGAAAGGGACCGCTTAAAGTGGACCAACACCCACCCCTGATCGGCCCAGGAATCTATAAGATTCCCGGGCCGATCAGCTCCCTCCCCGCGGGGCATCCGAAATCGGGATGCCCCGCTGTGTGAAACCCCCCAGAAAGCCCCTAAAAACGTACCTTATCGGCGACGGATAAGCCGCCGCCTCCCATGCGTCCCTCTAGCACAGTGGTTCCCAACCCTGTCCTCAAGGCACACCAACAGGCCAGGTTTTGCAGATCTCCACAAAGATGCACAGGTGGAGTAATTAGTGCAGCTGCAGAGCAATAGAGCTGGCTATTTGGAGATCCAAAAAACATGACATGTTGGTGTGCCTTGAGGACAGGGTTGGGAACCACTGCTCTAGCAGGACGTGCACCCGCGCCAGCCGTTTGTGAATGGCCGGCGCGGGCGCGCGCCCTGTAAGAGGGACGCGCGAGAGGCGGGGGCGGCTTATCCGATAAGGTAAGATTTTAGGGGCTTTCTGGGAGGTTTCACACAGCGGGCACCCCCGATCGGGCTGCCCCGCGGAAGTGGACCAACACTCAGGATAGTGAAAATCCTGGGTGTTGGTCCACTTTAAAGCCAAAGTACTGCCTGAAAACTGCATTCTCTAACAGACCAATGAACACAGAATGTGTCCTACATCTTGTAGAATAAAATGGAAGCAGGAATAAGGCTCAGTATATTTACAATATCTGTTAAAAGAGAAAAAATAAAGAAAGAGAAAAAGATGAGCAGAGCAAGCCTGCCCACATCATCAATTCTCCTCAGGACAGTAGTCAGAACTGGTTTTATTGGCAACAGGGCTTTGCTTCGCTCAGAGTCAAAACAAAACTGTTGGTAATGTCTTAAATTCTCCTGTGGACACCACATCAAAATCCACTGTTCAGAATTAAGAGATGTCCAAATGCTGCGTTCTCCACATGTACCAGAAGAAACCTTTTACTGCTGCTGCAGAAGTGAGACTGGGGTGTACGTTCCCTTTTCAGCAGGACACAAACCACAAACATACATTCAATGCTACAATGGAATGGTTGATATAAAAGCATATTCATGGGAAGTCCACACCTAAATTCCATTGCGAATCTGGAAATTCCTGTTCAAAAACGGTCTACATCTAATATGAGTCAGAGACATTTTGCAAAGAATGGGCAATAATTTCAGACTCTGGATGTGCAAAGCAAGTAGAGACCTAGCCCAATAGACTTGGGCTCCTTGGTCTATATCTGCAGCCTTTTTTTGAGAATTTTGAATTTTGGAAAATTCTGTATTATCTTCCCTTACACTTCACATATACCTGGTACTTTGTGTTGCTTTATTACATAACACACACACACATATATATATATATATATATATATATATATATATATATATATATATATATAGCCTACATATCCAGAATTACATTTTGAAATGTTACAAACACAAGGATTAGATTTCATATTATGTATTCCATAAAAGTACTGCAAAGCAATAATGTAATAAAAAAATACTGTATTGTGATTCGTTGGACTATTTGTATTGTGAATGTGCAATTTATAAGGTAACTGGGCCATTCTGGTCAATTTTTTAGTTAATGGAACTTCATAGTAGAAACACTTTTTAAAGTGTAAACTGCCTGACTAAAATAGCTGGGGAGCAAAATGAAAGATGACCATACAAACATGCCACCAGCGATCCAGTACTCTCCTGCTCCTGTAGAGAAAGTGTTCTTTAAACCTTTTAAGGATTATTACAGGGGGTGTAGGTAAGATTCACTCCGAAAACCACTAGACATTGAAACTTACGAAGAAAAGGCAAGCAAGATCTCCCTTTCTCTTAATACCTTATTTTTCGCCCTATAACACACATGAGGATTTAGAGGAGGAAAATAAGAAAAAAAATATTCTAAACCAAAGGTTGTGCTAAAACACCTAATTACAGTCAGTGTGGCATTCCCCCCCCCACCCCATTCTCCATGGGCAGCGTGGCATTCCCCCATCCCATTCCCCATGGGCAGCGTGGCATTTCCCCATCCCATTCCCCATGAGCAATATGGCATTCCACCATCCCATTCCCCATAGCCTGTGTGGCACCCCCCTCCCATTCCCCATAGCCAGTGTAGTATTCCCCCCTCCCATTCCCCATAAAGTATCGCATTCCCCCATCCTATTCCCCAAAGGCAATGTGGCATTCCTCCATCCCATTCCCCATAGGCATTGTGGCATTCCCCCATCCCATTCCCCATAGGCAGTGTCGCATTCCCCCCTTCAATTCCCAAAGGCAGTGTGGCAACCCCCCAATCTCATGGCAGTATCACCTTAATCCCTCGAAAAAAAAGGTATACGAGCCTCGCACCCATGCTACAGCCACCTGGAGGCCAACCGAGTATATTAATGCTGTCCCCTGTTCCTGCCCTGGCTACTGGAGCTGCCACCGCCTCCAGGCGCACTGAAACCCGAGAGACAGTGGCGGCACCTGAAGCCAGATTCATTTAAATGAACGCTTTCCGCTGTCCCCGCTCTGGGTTCCGTCACTGCCTCCTGGGCCAGCGTGCGCTGACACAAACACTCGGGTGTCAGCGTGTGCTGGCTGAGAGGCGGTGGAAGAGATGGAAGCCAGAGCGGTAACAGCATACAGCATTCATTAACCCTGGCCGTCCACCCACTGCTCGGCTGGCGCCAGAAGCCAGAGCGCAGATAGCGGTCATTTACCCTGTACATCCGCCAACTGCTTGGCTGGCCTCTCAGTGGCCACGGGTGCGAGACTCGTGTAAGTATACCTTTTTTCACTTTTTTTTTTTTTAACATTCGCCCAATAAGACGCACTGACATTTTCCCCCCACTTTTATAGGAAAAATACGGTACCTCACATTCTTTCAAGCATCCCCTGATGTTGACCTAATTTAATTTCACTGTAGGACTACAGAAACACACAAGAAAGTACAAATGACAGCTCTAGTATTATTTTTGGCAAAGGATCTCAAATGGAAGAAAACAATAAAAGTACGAGTTGGTAAGCAAAAAGCAAGCCTTGTCATCAGCCACACTCTGCTTGGTTTTGAACAGGCCAATATATATATTATATATATACTTCAGAATACAGATTTATCTGATGGAGTGTCCTTAGTTTTTAGAAATGATGAAATACACTATACTGCTTCTGTAGGTCTACTGTTTTATATGCATGAAAAATACTCCTCTATTACACAACTAAAGGCATCTAAGCCTCAGGACACTCAGGAAGTGGGGTACATTTTTTTTTAGCCTTTGCATTAGCTTCACGTCTTAAAATAGCTTACATAGTTAATACCATTGAAAAGGGACATGTGTTCATAAAGTTCAACCAAAGGTCATGGTTTGGTACAGTTGTTTTTAATATTTACTGTTAACAGCTAATAGAAACTGTTAATAAAATTTTCTTCTGAAAAAAAAAAAATCCAATACTTTTTCAAAGCTGTCAGCTGTTGATGCTGTAACAAGCTTCTGTGGGAGGCTATTCCACAGATGTATAGCCTCCAGAGATTAAATCAATTTTTTCCAGACGGAGGGTGTGCCTTTTGTTTTTATACACAGTGAAATAGAGTAGAGAGGGCTAAACACCCTCTTAACCCTAACATAGGAGCACCAATGATCATACAATCATTGGTGCTCCTATGTTAGAGTGAAGAGGGTGTTTAGCCCTCTCTACTCTATTTCACTGTGTATGACATTCTTATTGTACAGTGTAGCACATACTTATTTGATATTAGATTAGCGGTGCACCTCCAGTTTGTGTGACCTTTTGTTTTTTTAGTTAATCATGTTCCTCCTTAGATGTCACCTCTCAAGACTAAATAATAATAATAATAAGGAAAAGTAGCACAGGGCAGTACACTTGGACACTCCAGTACACTGGAGTACTGCATTACAACATCACTGCACTGCTGTTGGCAGCCAGGTGACTGTGCAATTTGCAGACATATATTACCCAAAATACAAATACTTAAGTTATAGGGTCTGTCCAGGCAAAATATAAAAAAACATGATTCAGCAGCTTACCTCACCATATCTGCCCTCTCCCTTCCAGTAACCTCACAGAAGCACCTGAAAGCATAGACCTGGCACTGGCTTGTGGTCTTTCCCCAATTCCCCTAGCAGTAGACCATCAATCATAGGGCTCGACTGGTGGTCTTTAACTCTGCCCCCCCCCCCCCCCCATGGCTGTCTATGTATTGCAGGATTGGAATTAGGTGTCAAAGTATGCGGAAATAAAAACATTGCTTGCTATTGTACTGGATGGCGGCCAGGCTCACTGGCTGGAAATTAAAAAAAATATGTGAAAACTTCAACAACAACAAAAATTTCCCTTGCAGTGAAGGGGGAGGGGGGCTTTTTGGAAAAAAGAAAGAAAATGCTAGGGGCTTTAGTGATTAGATTGTCTATGTATTTGCCTGGACAATCCCTTTAAATACATTTTTACATGTTGTGCACTTTTTTTCTGTATCTGCTGAAACTAGATGTCATGAAATAAAGACATCTAATGAGAGAGTCACTTACCAATCCATCACAGTTGCTAATGGCAACGGCAGCATTGGGCAGACCAGTAATCTCCCCAACATATAGGCAGTTTTTGAGTTGAGGCTCTATTGGAAGCACACTGGAATCATCTTCCCACTCTACTGTAGCACCAGGAGCAATTAGCTTTGAGTTCAGTTTTAATCTTAGGTGAAATTCTTTGCCAAACACAGTAACATTATAATAAATGGTGTTATCCCTGGTTTCATTAAAGGTAGTCTCAGTGTCTCTTTGAAATCGAGACCTGTGCCTTTTGGACACTTCATTAGACAGAAAATTCCCTTCTGAGTCTGTACTGATTGGGGTCACAATGCTGTATTCTTCTATCTTCTGCAAAAGAGAGTCTGAAAAAGAAGAAAACAAAATAAACATAAGAACATTTGTTCCCATAGAAGTTTTTTTTCCACATAAAGCAGAAACAAAAGGCTATCATGCTGGAAAAATGATAATGACCTCAAGAGAATTAAGTTTCCTTTTTCCTATTGCTGTAATGTGTTTGCATATTTGGCATATTAAGAGTACTAATTGCCAACATCTGCTACATTTTTTCATTAACCTAAAATAACTTTTGCTAACAATCTAGTAACTTGCTAGACTTCACAACAAAACTAAAGCACACACAAAAGTATTAACAATTATAATGCCCCTGTTACCTATGTACAACAATGAGGAGTACGGCAAAATATATGCATGTGTTCTGCCTAAACTTTTTTCTCTTTACGCTCATTGAAAAATTAAAGGAAAGTGGCACACAACAATTCTTACCCGTCTCCCTGGAAATTATTTCCAGACCAATCCTTTATTTTTAAAGAAGGGGCCCAGGTTAGACCCCAGCTTTACCTATCCCAAAAAACACATGAACCATACAGGAGAGGGAGGTTATTAGAGGTATTCCAAAGACACACATCCAGAGTCATACTACAAATGATCCATTATTACCCCTACCTCAAAAAAAACCTACAGGAGAAGGCTTGTCAGCCTGACTTCTTTAGTAGTACTGGAAGACTTTTGAGCATCTTGTGCTTCACCTCATACATATACCTGACCCACTATTCAACCCTCTACAGTTACTACAGAGCTGTAGTAGGTGAACGGACTCAACTGGAAACTATACCAGGATCTGATCTGTGGATATCATTATTCAAGTCCTGCTACATGGGATGCTCTCCCAGCTGAATGTTACAGACCCCACCAGTAGGTGGACTATGGACTTTTTTACAGGAAGCAGCAAGTGAACCTGGGTAACTATTGCTCTTATAACCCTTACCATCAGTTCTGGTTTTCCATTAAGTTTGCTCATTTCCCTATACACCAACAGTTGCAACTCCAATCCAGTACACAGTCAGTACAGGAAGTTTCTAAAGTTTTTTGACGGTACCACACTGCATAGGATCAGGTGGAGAGGAGTCTCATTACAGATGGGAAATCAATTGTCTGTTAATCTGCTCCAGCAGACCCCCATAAAGTGGAGAGGTTTATGGATATCAGGAATATCACAATCATGAATAGTGAATTTCTAAGCTGCTTTCATTGAGTCCTCCCTAAGCTGCTATAGCTATGTAGGGGAGGCTTCAGTGGGTGGGTGGTGGGGAGGGGTGTGTGGGTGCTATTGATCCAGGACTACTTCTTTTAAAAAGGTGCCTCCTTTTACACTAAAAATACATTACAACCTAAAGGGAAGGAAGTCTGTCTCTTTTTTTCAGGCAGAAATGTCAGAACCCATAGTGTTCAAGGTATAAGGGCCATTATACCTGGACGGTGGTAAAATAATCAAGAGACACAAAGTTGTTCTTGTTCTGTCTGTTGCAGTGTGCCCATAAGCCATTATAGGGTAGAGGAAATATTTGAGGTTTTTATGCTGGGAATGCCATTATAATGAAAGATCTTCTTTCTCATTGTTCTGTTCTCCACCTACACAATACATCTGGTGTAGACGAAGTTTCACAACTTTTTAAACATTAGCTTCCCTGCCAACATAATGCTGCCAGACTGCCAATTCTACCTATTAGCTAAAAAGACTTGTTTTCTTCATCAAATTCTGAAGCTACTGTTAATACTAGCTCCAAAGAGATTTTCAGAAAAATACTTTTGAAGGGGGGAGTTCACAGCCAACAGGGCCTTTCATGTGAAAGCCAGATCTCCCAGGGATAGTGCATCTAGTCTGTAGTGTCTTTCAAATGTCCATGAGCTCGACCAGGCAGGAGCCCTGCAATTCTGATTGATAGATGCTGCTGCATACTCTGCCTAATATGCTGATACATCCCTTCGGGAGTGTACCATAGTACCTGCTGAAACAGGGGGATTACTATCCAAATATGCTTCACAGATTACTTGTTTAGGCCATCTCCATCTAGCTTTTTGACCTTTTCTTGCACCCTGAAGCTGGGCAAAAAGACTATTTTCCTTTCTAAATTCTTTGGTAACTTTCAGGTGCTGTAATAATGCTTTCACAATTTTTGGGGGTGAAATATGTGAAAAAATGTATACATTTTTATTGTCATTTTCAATTAACAATAATACGTTTTTCAAGAAAATCATTCTAGGTGTCACGAATGACTTACCTTCTACCCGTGCCCGTGGTGTCCCTAGGCAACGGGCTCGGGTTCCTCCTGCCCAGGAGCCGCTTATGCCTCGATTGCCATCCCCTGTGGCGCATGTGTCGCCGAGTAAGTCCTTCCCCCCTGCCCATTGTCACTCAGCTTGTGCTTGCTGGCCTATACAGTCAGCTCATGTCTTCCGAGGGTGCAATACTCAGAATGGCCACCGGAGGCTGTTTAAGAGAACAAAGTCTAGAAGGTGCAGCTCTGAGCAGTCTGCCTGGGAAGCTCAGCTGGAGCAATCAGCCCAGAGCTCACCAATCAGACTACAGGCCCAGTGCTCCAATCTGCTGTCAGATCCTAAATGCACCAATCCCAGCCACTGTCTCTCTGTCCAATCCTGCCGGTTTTCCCACTATAAAGGGATTTCCACTGCAGTGTGTCATTGCCTGTTATAGCGCCTAGTACCAAGCTTGTCTTGTGCATTGAAGCTCGATTGATTTCCAGTTGCCAACCTCTGCCTTGCTGACGCCTCTCGATCTGAAACCCTGTTGCCGACCTCTGCCTGAACCGACCAATCTTGATCTGATCTCCTGTTGCCGACCTCTGCTTTGATCCTCGACCACGATTCGTCCAACCCTATTGTACCGCTGCCATCTCAGAACTTCCGTTGCTGACCCTAAGCCTGTTTGGACTTCCGTTATACGCTCAGCGATCGGGCTGCTCGGCACCACTTCCAGCCGCGGGTTCTCCAGGCCTCTGAACAGTAAGACTCCAATCTTTGAGCCATTGAAGTCCTGGGGGCAACCGATCCCGGGCAGGCGTGCTCTGCGTCCCGGCAAGCGGGGGCTCCTAAAGGTGAAGCTGGCTGCGGAGATTGGGGGTTGAGGTCTTACTGAGAGGACTGGAGTTATCTAAGTGGATAGCTGTAGTACCCGGAGCGTGACATTATAACAGGCCCCAACATGGATGACCTGGTGCAGGAGGTGCAAGCTTTGGCCACCGCCATCAACCAGCTGGCCCAGCGAGTAGCCACTCAGGAAAGTTTTGATTTTGAGAGACTTGAACAACAAGTGCATGGCATGGGTACCGCCATTAATTACTTGTCCCAACGTGTGGCTAATCAAGATCGCCAGCCGGCTGCACCACCTTCATCCTTACCTCTTGTCGAGCCGAAGGTTCCCCTTCCTGAAAAGTTTAATGGGGACCGAAAAAGATTTTCCAACTTCAGGAACTCGTGTGAACTTTATTTCAGACTACGGCCCTACTCCTCGGGCACCGAATTGCAGAGGGTTGGTCTGGTTATCTCTCTGCTCCAGGGTGATCCACAGTCCTGGGCGTTTGGCTTAGCGCCCACTGATGAGGCCTTGCAAACTGTCGCAGCTTTTTTCTCCTCTATGGAGATTCTGTATTCAGACCCAGACAAGACTTCGACCGCCGATGCCAGGCTTCGAAGCCTGAAACAGGGGAAGCGTTCAGCAGAGGAATATAGTGCTGAATTCCGCCGCTGGGCGATTGAATCCCATTGGAATGATCCTGCTCTCTGTAGTCAGTATCGAATTGGTCTCTCAGAGAGTGTTAAGGATGTTCTAACGAATTTTCCCTACCCCAGAAGCCTGGATGAACTCATGCCTATGGCCATTAAAATTGACAGACGGCTACGGGAGAGACACATGGAGAAGAATCACTCTTACTTCCGGGAATCTTCCCACCGGGAGTCATCCACTGAAGGAGTTGTCTCATCTTCGCCCCCTGATGAGCCTATGCAACTTGGTGCTACTCACCTTTCCCCTAATGAAAAGAGTAGACGTCGCACCTTAGGCCTATGCATGTACTGTGGGACTTCTGGTCACCTGGTTAGGACCTGCCCCAATAAAAAACCTTTGGCGGGATTGCAACGTCCTGACAAGACTGAGAAAGTTTGTCAGGACGGTCAGGTAACTTCCCTTCATAGAAATAAGATGTCGTTACCTGCTACTGTGGGTTGGGAGTTGTCCAGGAAATCCATCCCCGCTCTAGTCGATAGCGGAGCAGTGGGCAACTTTTTGGATCAATCCATAGTGACCGCCTTAGGCATTCCATTAATACCCCTTGGGAAGCCCCTCCAGATTTTGGCTGTAAATAATACTCCTGTTCATGGAGGGACTGTAACCTCCAAAACCCCTTTTATCAGCCTAGTTGTGGGACCCTCCCACTCTGAGAATCTTGAATTTTTTGTTTTTGACTGCCCTGAAACCCCGGTTGTCTTAGGGTTCCCTTGGTTGAAGATGCACAACCCTACCCTTAATTGGAAAACTGGGGAATTGACTGGATGGGGCCCACACTGTGAAGAACACTGCTCTAGCATCACTGTTGGGGCAACCCTGGTCTCAGAATTTGTTTGTCCGCCTGCCTCTCCATCCAGGAGGGGGCCTCGTGTATCTTCTTTGAAGTCTGTCAGAACTATTCGGGGCGGTTGTCCTCTGGAGTCTGGTGAGGGTCCGGAGGCCCCTCGTGAAGGGGGGGGTAGTGTCACGAATGACTTACCTTCTACCCGTGCCCGTGGTGTCCCTAGGCAACGGGCTCGGGTTCCTCCTGCCCAGGAGCCGCTTATGCCTCGATTGCCATCCCCTGTGGCGCATGTGTCGCCGAGTAAGTCCTTCCCCCCTGCCCATTGTCACTCAGCTTGTGCTTGCTGGCCTATACAGTCAGCTCATGTCTTCCGAGGGTGCAATACTCAGAATGGCCACCGGAGGCTGTTTAAGAGAACAAAGTCTAGAAGGTGCAGCTCTGAGCAGTCTGCCTGGGAAGCTCAGCTGGAGCAATCAGCCCAGAGCTCACCAATCAGACTACAGGCCCAGTGCTCCAATCTGCTGTCAGATCCTAAATGCACCAATCCCAGCCACTGTCTCTCTGTCCAATCCTGCCGGTTTTCCCACTATAAAGGGATTTCCACTGCAGTGTGTCATTGCCTGTTATAGCGCCTAGTACCAAGCTTGTCTTGTGCATTGAAGCTCGATTGATTTCCAGTTGCCAACCTCTGCCTTGCTGACGCCTCTCGATCTGAAACCCTGTTGCCGACCTCTGCCTGAACCGACCAATCTTGATCTGATCTCCTGTTGCCGACCTCTGCTTTGATCCTCGACCACGATTCGTCCAACCCTATTGTACCGCTGCCATCTCAGAACTTCCGTTGCTGACCCTAAGCCTGTTTGGACTTCCGTTATACGCTCAGCGATCGGGCTGCTCGGCACCACTTCCAGCCGCGGGTTCTCCAGGCCTCTGAACAGTAAGACTCCAATCTTTGAGCCATTGAAGTCCTGGGGGCAACCGATCCCGGGCAGGCGTGCTCTGCGTCCCGGCAAGCGGGGGCTCCTAAAGGTGAAGCTGGCTGCGGAGATTGGGGGTTGAGGTCTTACTGAGAGGACTGGAGTTATCTAAGTGGATAGCTGTAGTACCCGGAGCGTGACACTAGGGTAGATTCAGAGCCAGGTGGCAAAAATACCATTTTGTGATTACTCACCTGTAAAAAGGTTATTACAAGTATGTCACACACCCCGCTTCTGAATATTCATGACACTTGGGTAACTGTCCTGTAGAGGGCGATCTTGCAGAGATGACATGAAAAAAGGAGCCCCTCCTGGCCCATAAATACCTGGGACCTCCCACTACTCCCTAGTATAAGACAGCAGTAAAGGGACCAGGAAGAGCCAAATGTAAACAGCAAAGAAAAAGGTTCACCATATAAAGGATCCCAGAAAAACCAAAAAAGGGCGGGATGAAGCGGGGTGTGTGACATACTTGTAATAACCATTTTACAGGTGAGTAATCACAAAATGGTATTATTCCCAGTATGTCACACACCCCGCTTCCGAATATTCATGGCACTTGGGACATCCAATAGCAGTGCCCATAATGGGTGGGGATTCCAAAAAGGCAATAATGCAAACTTAAACTACTGCAGCTTGCAGAACTTTGCGGCCAAAAACAGCATCCGCTGAGGCCCGCACATCAACCTTATAAAACTTGGAAAAAGTATGAACAGAAGACCAAGTAGCAGCCTTGCAAACTTGTTCAACAGAAGCCTGATGCTGAAAAGCCCAAGATGCTCCAACAGCACGAGTACAATGAGCAGTAACACGAAAAGAGGGAACCTTTCCCCTTTGGCAGAATAGGCCCCAACAATGGCCTGTCGAATCCATTTACTAATGGAGGACTTAGCGGGCGCCAGACCTTTCCTGGACCCGGAGGAGAAGTAGCCACCAAATAATATTTTACACATCGAACCACATCCAAAGAATGTAAGGTCCTCTCCTTGTCATTACTAGGCTTAGGACACAAGGAAGGGAGAACTACATCCTGATTGAGGTGGAAGGCCGAAACAACCTTAGGAAGGAAATCCGGCTTAAAGCAGAAAACTACCTTGTCCAGGTGCCTCTCAAAGTAAGGAGCCTGAATAGACAAGGCCGCCAACTCAGAGACACGCCGAACAGAGGTAATAGCCACCAAAAAGGCAACTTTCTGAGTGAGCAGAAAAAGAGCAATACCATGCACCGGCTCAAAAGGAGGCCCCTGGAGAGCCGACAGAACCAAGTTTAAATCCCAAACCGGCAGCAAGGGCTTTCTAGGAGGCGGCACATGAGTAACCCCCTGGAAAATGTCTTAACCAGGGGATGAAGGGCAAAAGACCTTGGAAAGAAAACCGCCAGGGCAGAAACCTGCCCTTTCAAAGTACTAAGCTGGAACCCCGAGTCCAGACCATGTTGAAGAAACTCCAGAATTCTGGGAATAGAAAACGCCCTACAAGGCAAGGCCCTAGCCTCGCACCAGTTAATATAAGACCTACAAGTCCTATAGTAGACATTAGAGGAAGATCTCTTCCTAGCTCTAACAATTGTCTGAACCACCGCATCAGAAAGACCTTCCTCCTTTAAGATGGAGGTTTCAGCTGCCACGCCGTCAAAGCCAGCGTTGGTAAATTGGGGTAGCGTAGCTGACCCTGGGTGATAAGATCCGGAAGAAGAGGCAGATAAAACTGATCTACTGCCAGCCGCACGACGTCTGCGAACCACACTCGTCTTGGCCACCTTGGAGCCACCAGAATTGCTGGTGCCCCTTCTAAAGTTAGCTTGCGCACCACCTTGCCCACCATGGAGAAGGGGGGGGGGGAACAGGTACAGAAACCCCAGTTCCCTCCAATCCAGGGGCATGGCATCCACTGCCAGGGCCAGAGGATCCTGAGACAGAGACACAAAGGCAGGAAGCTTGTGATTGTGACGTGAGGCAAAGAGATCCACCTCTGGAGTTCCCCACTTGTGACAAAGGGACTGGAATACCTTGGAATTGAGAGACCATTCTCCTCGGCGAGAGGATCTCCTGCTCAGGGAGTCCGCCTTTGTGTTCTCCACTCCCAGGATGTAAATGGCTGAGATGCATGGGACATTGCTCTCTGCCCAAACAAGGATCAGAGATACCTCCCTGAGGGCACTCCTGCTGCGAGTCCCTCCTTGGTGATTGTTGTAAGCGACCGCCGTCCGATTGTCCAATCGGACTTGAACTGGCAATCCCTGCAATAGAAGAGTCAAGCGAGACAGAACCAACCAAATGGTCCGTAGCTCCAAAACATGGATAGGGGTATGAACCTCCCGAGGCCCCCATAACCCCTGGAACTGATGTTCCCTCCAGAAGCCCCCCCAGCCCGACAGGTTGGCGTCCGTGGTGACCGTTTCCCAACAAGGGGTCAGAAAGGATCTGCCCTTCAACAGATTGCTTGACACTAGCCACCACTGAAGGGACTGCTGAGCCCGGGGAGACAGCAGACAAGACTGATCCAATGACAGCGGACACTTGTCCCAAGTCGCTAGAAGATGGAGCTGAAGCGTCCTCATGTGAAACTGGGCAAAAGGGACTGCCTCGAAGGAAGCCACCATCAGACCAACCAAGCTCATCCCTAGCCGGATAGACGGGCGAGGATTGGAAAGCAGAAGCCGAATCAAATCTTGGATCAGAAGAATCTTGGGCTGAGGAAGGAACACCCTGGCCTGAAAGACATCCAGAGTCATGCCCAGAAAAAAAAACCTCCCTGGACGGGGAGAGGGAGGACTTGGGATAGTTGATCACCCAGCCGAACCTCTCCAGCGTGGATACCACCACTCTGGTGTCTAGCTCTGCTTAGCTGAGAGAGGAAGCCAAAATGAGAAGGTCGTCCAGGTATGGCACAATGCGAATGCCCTGGACCCTGAGGAGGGCCATCACCCTCGCCAATACCTTGGTGAACACCCTCGGAGCCGAGGTAAGCCCGAATGGAAGGGCCACAAACTGAAAATGCTGATCTTCCACCACAAACCTGAGGAATCTCTGGTGTGCCAGGAAGATAGGTACATGCAGATACGCATCCTTGATGCCTATGGACGTCATGAAGTCCCCCTGACGAAGAGAATCGACGGCTGAACGCAAGGTTTTCATGCGAAACTTCATGAAGCGGATAAACCGATTGAGGAGCTTCAGATCCAAAATGGGTCGAACGGAACCACCCTTCTTGGGCACCGTGAATAGATTGGAATAGAATCCCAAGCCCCTTTCCGCGAAAGGCACTGGGCAAATGACAGCCATGTCCAGCAGATAACTTACTGCTGCCCAGTGCCCCTGTGCGGCCAGTGGATCCGAAGGCACTCGAGACCTGAAGAATCTGGGAGGAGGCCGGATCTCAAATTCCAGCTTGTAACCGGAAGACACCACTTCCAGAATCCATTTGTCTGAGACATCCTGGTCCCAGACCTGGAAGACCTTGCTGAGCTGGCTTAGCAGCGGGCTTGGGTTTGGAACTCCAATTGTGACCTGAACGGGCATGACCTCTGCCTCTACTCCAGGAATCACCTCTGAGGGTAGAGAAGGCCAAAACTCTGCCAGTTCTGGCACCACGAAAGGAAGGGTTAAAGGAGGCCGCCCCCCGAAAGGGACGACGTTGCCTCTCACGCTGAGGTAACTTCCCTCCTTTCGTGACAGAATCTAATCTTTCTCCAAAGAGCCGCAATCCCACAAAGGGAAGTGCTGTAAGCGACTTTTTGGCCACAAAATCAGCCGCCCACTGGCGCAACCATACCGACCGCCGAATAGCTACAAGCAAGGCCGAGGTTCTACCACACATGACCATGGTGTCATCCAAGGCGGCAAGCACAAAGGACATGAACAATTCACACCGCATAAGGGCGGCAAACTCATCACTAGCCGGGTCAAGCCTGGAGGTACTCAACAGGTCTCTAACCACAGACCTGGTAGCCACTGCCAAAAGCACCGAAGCACGAACAGGCCGCAAGGCTGAACCGACACTAGCAAACGCGTGGCAAGCCATCTGATCAATGCGTTTATCCTCACCATCTTTGAAAGTGGTGGAGTGAGGAGAATGCAAAATAGAAGTATTGGATAACCCGAGCACCGGGGCATCCACCTCGGGAGGGGACGACCACCGTTTTACCACGTCCACCGGAAAGGGATACTTTTTATCCAAACCTTGAGGAATACCTGGAAGCCGAGTAGGCTTCTCCCATTCCTTAAGAATAATGCCATCAAAATGCTTTTGATTTGGGAACTCCAGGCGCGGCTTGGAAGTCCCAAAGAATTCCCCTTTTTGAGGAGCGGCCTCCTCAGGAGGAGAAATTGCCAGAACCTCAAAAAGGTGAGCCAAGACCTTCGGGGTATCCACAGTATCCCCCTGCCCTTGCTCAGTATCAGCACCAACAAACTGCTGATTGTCAGAACCCTCAGATCCTCAAATAATTCCCCCTCTTCTAGCGGGGAATAATCAGACCAGTCAAGAAAATCATAATCATCAAACTCAAAGGCCAGCGCGGCTAAAGACAAATGCTTTCGCTTAGCCGAGGCCTTTCTGGCAACAGAGCCAGAAATAAATTTCTCAATATTAGCCAGTCTGGCACATACATCAGATTGCGACTCCACACCTGTGACAACATCACTAGGGGTACGACTAAGGCAGGGTGAGGAAGGAGATGAGGCCGGGACCCCGGACCCAAACGCCTGGGCCCCCGACTGCTGCGTTATGGCCCGCTGAGCACAAGGTATGCAAACAAGTACATTATCCCCCGCAAGGGATGTCACACAACCCCCACACTGCCGGGGTTGCCCCGAGGGGAGCCCAAGCCCGGTATCCTGAGAAGCCTCCATATGGTGATTTTAATGTAGTCGCAATGACCAGAGGGATTTACGCTATTAAGCTACCCGGGATGCCCCTTCAGGTCCCAAGTGGGAGGATTTTTTTTTTTTTTGGGAAACCCTAAATTAAACTCTAAGGGACCCTAGGACCGGGAGAACTTCCTCTTTAAACTTCAAAAGAAGGGATCCCACCTAGAAGACATGAGAACAGACAACCTTTTTTCGATATATTGGTGACAGAAAGAAGAAAAACAATGCAGTCTCAAAAATTAGAAATAGGGAAAATAAATATATTGACGGAGATAAGGCTGTGGCTGACCATCTGAATAGCTACTTTTGTTCGGTATTTTCAGATAGTAGCAGGCATTGCCATAGCACAGCATCCAGCTGGGAGGGCACAGCTCCGGAGTTTCTGGAGGCTGATGTCTTAGCCGAGCTGGCACAGCTAAAGGTAAGTAAGGCGATGGGTCCAGATGGAATCCACCCCAGAGTTCTAAGGGAACTTAGGTTTGTGATTGCAGCCTCTCTGACTGATTTACTTAACCATTCCCTTTCAACTGGTGAGGTTCCAGATGATTGGAGAATGGCCAATGTCGTACCAATCCATAAAAAGGGGAGTAGAGAAGAAGCCAGTAATTACAGGCCAGTTAGTTTAACATCTTGTAAGGACTGTACCGGACACCAGTCTGTCTTGAGCTAATAATCCCCAATCTCCACCGCCTATTCTGCCTATAGACAAGTCCCCGCTTGTAGGAGACGCGGGTAATGCCTCTCCTACTCGGTTACCCCCAGGACTTATAGGGCGCAAAGATTACCAGCTTAAGGTGGAGACTGATGAACGGCAGGGAGTCCCAAGCGAGGATGCCGGATGGCGGAAGTCCGATTACAAGCCGAGGTCAGAGCCGGGAGGTCACGGGGCGAGGTATCCAATGGAGGTAACGAAGAATAGTCAAACAAGCCGAGGTCAAATCCAGAAGGTCACGGTGCGAGGTATCAGAGGGGTCAGGCGGAATCGTGGTCAGGCAGGCAAAAAGGTCAGGGCAGGCAGCAAGCGAGAGTGGTCAAAGATCAAAGCCGAATTATATGGAAAAAGACAATCTGAAACGCTCCCAGAACCCAGAGGCTATAACGGGCACTGGGATACTGAAGCAGTCTTACTTTATAGGGAATACTGGCCACTAAGGAAGGGGGCAAATGGAGGGAAGAACAATGATTGGTGCACAGTACAAAAACGGGAGCGGTCCCAGGAACTGGACGGCCCAGGCCAGACAGGCCGACCAGTCCCTGGGTCCGCTCCCAGGATCAAGCTGAGGATAGGCTGATTTAAACTTGCCCCTGGCGGGCACGCTGGGGAAAGCGCCGCCGGGAGGCATAAAGAGGACGTGCTCGCGCGCGCGGGCACGTTACAGATCGGGCGCGCCCATGCTAGGAGGGGGAAGCGCCACAGTGAGAGGGAGCCCGGCGGGACCGCCCAGCCGCGCAGAGCGGGCTGCGGCGCGGCCACCGACACTGTCCAGAGCCGCCGACCCCCGGTCCCCACGACAGCGCCGAGGAGCCGGCACACCCGGGGACCGTCGGGCAGCAGCCGGCCGGGGGCCACCCGACAGTGCGTCGCGGGACCAGGGACGGCGACGAGGTAAGTGCCTAACACATCTATAGTGTTCAAATTAATGGAAACACTCTTAAAAAAAAAAACAGATAATTTCCCATCTAAAAATTAATGACCTATTGGACCCAAAACAGCACGGCTTTACTGAGGGCAGATCATGTCAGACCAATCTTATTGATTTCTTTGACAATGTCACTAAAGTGTTAGATGAAGGTGGTGCTGTGGATATCGCCTATCTGGATTTTAGCAAAGCCTTTGACACTGTACCACATAAGGAGCTCATAGATAAGTTATTGAAGGTAGGACTCAATCCCTGGATAGTTCAGTGGATTTCCAGTTGGCTGAGGGATCGGTATCAGAGTGTGGTTGTAAATGGTGTGCAATCTGAACAAAGGCGAGTTACAAGTGGTGTGCCGCAGGGCTCTGTCCTGGGCCCCATTCTTTTTAATATATTTGTAAGTGACATAGGAGAAGGCTTGGTATGAAAAGTTTGTCTGTTTGCTGATGATACAAAGGTTAGTAATAGGGTGGATATTCCGGGAGGTGTCTGCAACATGGAAAATGATTTAGCTTTACTGGATAGATGGTCAAAACTGTGGAAACTAGAGTTTAATGTCTCTAAATGTAAAATCATGCACTTGGGTAGAAGGAATCCCTGCTCTGAGTACCGTATGGGCAGCACTGTGTTAGCCAGGACCTCGGAGGAGAGAGATTTAGGGGTACTGATTACTGATAGCTGCAAGATGAGTGGACAGTGTAGCCAGGCAGTGGGAAAAGCAAGCAGGATGCTCGGCTGCATAGCTCGAGGCACCAGTAGGAAGAGGGAGGTTGTGATGCCGTTGTATAGAGCCCTGGTGAGGCCACAGCTAGAATACTGTGTGCAGTTCTGGAGACCTTACCTGTAAAAAGACATTATTCAAATAGAACGTGTCCTAAGGCGGGCAACGAAAATGGTGGAAGGACATAAACTTAAAACTTATCAGGAAAGACTTAAAGAGCTTAATTTGTACAGTCTGGAGGAAAGAAGGGAGAGGGGGGACATGATTGAGACCTTTAAATATGTGAAGGGATTGAATAAGGTTCAGGAGGGAATTGTTTTTAAGAAGAAACTTACTGATAGAACAAGGGGGCACAACCTGAAGCTAGTCGGGGGGAAGATCAGGAGCAATGTTAGAAAATATTATTTTACAGAAAGAGTAGTAGATGCATGGAACAAACTTCCAGCAGGTAGTTGAGAAATCAACAGTCACTGAATTTAAAGTGGACCAACACCCACGGGTGATCGGCCCGGGAATCTATAAGATTCCCGGGCCGATCACCCCCCACCCCGCGGGACATCCGAGATCGGGATGTCCCGCGGGGTGAAACCCCCCCCAAACACCCCAACTCACCTACCTTATCTTCGGCGGCGGCCGGCCGCCGCCGCCTCCCTCGCGCCCCTGTAGGCGTGCGCGACTCCGCGCCGGCCATTCGCAGGGGCGCGCGCGTTCAAAGTGACGCGAGGGAGGCGGCGGCGGCCGCCTCCGCTTAGACGTTCAAGATCTTCTCTTGTACGTCGGCGCTGGGAGCGGGGAGAGGTGAGTTTTTCGGGGGGTTAGGGGGGGTTTCACACAGCGGGGCACCCCGATCGGGGGTGCCCCACCGAAGTGGACCAAGACCCAGGATAGTCAAAAATACCATTTTGTGAGTACTCACCTGAAAAATGGATATTGTTGGTGTGCCACACACCCCGCTTCACTTCTTAAATATTCATTACTTCATGGGTTAATCCACCGCAGGTGACGTAGTGCAGAGAGGAAGTCTTGTAACGAGCCCCCTTCCGGCCCATATATACCTGGTACCTCCCTTCAATCACCAGTATAATCAAAAAGCAGTAATACAAGGTACCAGTATTCCACCAGTAACCTCAAAATCAAATTTGATATAAAAAGGCTTCACCATATAAAGGCTTCGGTAATACCGAAAAGGGCGGGTGTGAAGCGGGGTGTGTGGCACACCAACAATATCCATTTTTCAGGTGAGTACTCACAAAATGGTATTATTCTTGGTGTGCCACACACCCCGCTTCACTTCTTAAATATTCATTACTTCATGGGACATCCAAAAGCAGTGTCCACAAGGGAAGGGCATCTCAAGGCCAGGTGAAGCATAACTTAAATGACTGCAGTCTGCAGAACTCTGCGGCCAAAACCAGCATCCGCTGAGGCCCGCACATCAACTTTGTAAAACTTAGAAAAAGTGTGAACAGAAGACCAGGTGGCGGCCTTACAAACCTGTTCAACAGAAGCTTGGTGCTGAAAAGCCCAAGACGCCCCAACAGCGCGAGTGGAATGAGCAGTAATACGAAAAGGGGGAACTCTTCCCTTAGCAGAATAGGCCGCAGTAACGGCCTGACGTATCCACTTGCTAATGGCAGATTTGGCTGGTGCCAAACCCTTCTTAGGCCCATGGGGCACAACAAAAAAGGAATCCGTCCTACGGAAAGGAGACGTGATAACCAAGTAGTACTTAACACAGCGTACTACATCCAAACAATGCAAAACCCTCTCTTTGTCATTCTTAGGATTAGGACACAAGGAGGGAAGAACAATATCTTGGTTCAAATGAAAAGCAGAAACCACCTTAGGAAGAAAGTCTGGCTTGAACCGAAAAACCACTTTATCCTGATGTCTCTCGAAGTAAGGCGCCTGGATAGACAAGGCCGCCAATTCCGAGACACGCCGGATCGAAGTGATCGCTACCAAGAAGACCATCTTCTGAGTCAGGGTAGATAAAGCAATATCTTGCAAAGGCTCAAAAGGAGGAGCCTGAAGAGCAGAAAGAACCAAATTCAAATCCCAAACCGGGAGTAATGGTTTCCTGGGAGGCCGCACATGCGTAACCCCCTGGAAAAAAGTTTTAACTAAAGGCTTAAGCGCAACACGCTTCTGAAAAAAGATAGATAAGGCAGAAACTTGCCCTTTCAACGTACTTAGCTGAAGACCAGAGTCCAGCCCAGATTGTAAAAACTCCAGAATCCTGGAGACCGAAAATACCCTACAAGGAAAAGATCTCATCTCGCACCAAGCGATATAGGCTTTCCAGGTCCTATAGTAGATGATAGAAGAAGACCTCTTCCGGGCACTGATCAGAGTCTTAACGACTGAATCAGAAAGACCCTCCTCCTTTAGGATGGAGGTCTCAGCAGCCAGGCCGTCAAAGCTAGCGCTGGTAAATTGGGGTAACACAATCGACCCTGAGTGAGCAGATCGGGCCGAAGAGGCAGAACGACCTGGTCCACTGCCAGCCGAACGATGTCTGCGAACCACACTCGCCTCGGCCAACTTGGGGCCACGAGAACGGCGGCCACCCCTTCCAGAGCCAACTTCCGAAGCACTCTGCCTAGCATGGGTATCGGAGGAAACAGGTACAGAAACCCCAGATCCCCCCAGCTCAGGGACATGGCGTCCACTGCCAGAGCCAGAGGATCTTGGGAGAGCGACACGAAGTTCGGGAGCCTGTGATTGTGACGAGAGGCAAACAGGTCCACCTCTGGTGTCCCCCATCGGCGACACAGTGAGTGAAATACCCGAGGATGGAGGGCCCATTCTCCCCGACGGGGAGAGCCCCTGCTCAAGCGGTCCGCTTCCAGGTTCTCCACTCCTGGGATGTATACCGCCGAGAGACAAGGAACATGGGCCTCTGCCCAGGTCAGGATCAGGGAGACCTCTCTGAGAGCACTCAGGCTGCGAGTCCCTCCCTGATGATTGATGTAAGCAACCGCTGTTCGATTGTCTGAACGCACCTGGACCGGAAGGCCCAGAACGTGCTGAGTCAGGAGAGCAAGCACCCAACGGATGGCTCTCAGTTCCAGAATATTGATGGGTAAGTGGGCCTCTTGAGGTCCCCACTGCCCCTGGAACTGCAGCTCCTTCCAGAATCCGCCCCATCCCGACAGACTGGCGTCCGTGGTGACAATTTCCCAAAGGGGGGCCAGGAAAGACCTGCCCTTCACGAGATTGGTCGAGACCAACCACCACTGGAGGGACTGCCGGACCCGGGAGGACAACTGGAAGGGCTGATCCAGCGACCGAGGCTGCCGGTCCCAAGACGCCAACAGATAAAGCTGAAGCGTCCTCGTGTGGAATTGAGCAAAAGGAACTGCCTCGAAGGAGGCAACCATCAACCCTACCAGCCTCATCCCCAGACGGATGGACGGCCGAGGATTGGAGAGTAGGACCCGAGCCAACTCCTGAATCAGAAGAATTTTGGACTGAGGGAGAAACACTCTGTGTTGATGAGAGTCTAACTGCATCCCCAGAAAGGACACCACCCTGGCCGGAGCGAGGGAGGACTTGGAGAGGTTGATCACCCAACCGAAACTTTCCAGCGTGGAGAGCACCACCCTGGTGTCTTTCTCCGATTGATCGAGTGACGGAGCCATGATAAGAAGGTCGTCCAAATAAGGTACGACACGAATGCCCCGAGCTCTGAAAATGGCCATGACCCCTGCCAGCACCTTGGTGAACACTCTTGGAGCTGAGGTAAGGCCAAACGGAAGTGCCACGAATTGATAATGCCGATCCTTCATCATGAATCGAAGAAAACGTTGATGAGGGTGGCAGATGGGAACATGCAGATAAGCATCCTTGATGTCTATGGACGTCATGAAGTCCCCTTGCCGAAGAGAGCCGACGGCAGTGCGCAAGGTTTCCATGTGAAACTTCCGAAAACGGATGAACCTGTTGAGTAACTTCAAGTCCAGGACGGGACGAACTGACCCATCCTTCTTGGGGACTGCGAACAGATTGGAGTAGAAACCGAGGCCCATCTCTAAACGCGGTACCGGCCGGATGACCGCCATCTGTAACAGATTCTCTACCGACGCCAGGAGCCCCTGTGCGGCCAAAGGATCGATGGGCACCCGAGACCGAAAGAACCGTGAAGGAGGGCGAGACTCGAATTCCAGCTTGTAACCGGACGACACTATCTCCTGAATCCATCTGTCCGGAACCTCCCGGTTCCAAACCTGGGAGAAGTGTCGCAATCGTCCCCCCACCCGCACGGGTGAGGGCAGCCCCTCATTGCTGAGCGGGCTTACCAGCAGGTTTGGGCTTGGAGCCCCAGGACTGGGCGGGACGGCCACGGCCCCTCCCCCGCGTCCAACCTGTACGACTGGTAGAGGGAAGGGAAGCCCCCCTACCCGCTCTGTATCCTCGAAAGGACGGCCTACCAGAAGCTGCCCCTCTAAAGGGGCGTCGAGGCCTCTTGCGTTGTGGCATCTTACCACCCTTTGCGACTGAATCAATTTTCTCCCCGAACAGACGCAACCCCAAAAAGGGGAGAGCTGTGAGCACCTTTTTAGAAGCTGAGTCCGCCGACCACTGTCGCAGCCATACTGACCGACGAATAGCGACCAGCATTGCCGCTGTCTTGCTACTCATAGCCAGCGCATCGTCCTGAGCGGATAGAACGTAAGACACAAAAGAATCGCACTGCTTAAGCGCAGCGAACTCATCACAAGCGGGATTGAGATCCTCGCATAGCCCCTGGATTACAGATCTTACTGCTAAAAGAAGAAGGGCCGAAGCGCACAGGGGGCGCATCGTTGACCCAGCATAAACAAAGCCATGGCGAGCATACTGGTCAATCCTACGATCCTCCCCATCTTTAGGGACAGAAGTCTCAGCAGACTGTACCATAGCGGAGCTAGATAGCCCTAGCACAGGGGTATCGACTTCAGGAGGGACGGACCAAAGCTTCAGCAATTCTGGCGGAAAAGGATAACGCTTTTCCCAACTGGAAGGGATTCCAGATAACCGCGTGGGATGTTCCCATTCTTTAAGGACCACCCTCTCAAAGTGGTGCTGTCTGGGAAAAACCAAACGCGGCTGAGGCTCTTTAAACAACTGACCCTTTGGCAGGGTGACAGCCTCAGGCGGATCTAAATTCAGAATTTCAAACATTTGAGCCAGAATGGAGGGGGTGTCAAGGGCAACCCCCGCCGACCAATCGCCAATCGCATCAGCCTCAAGCTGATCTGCCGGCTCATCTGACTCCAAGAGGAATTCACCCTCATCCGGGGAGCCATCGGACCATTCCACAGGCTCACACAATTCGTCCTGAGGAGCCGAAGATACCGGAGTCAGGCGCTTCCGTTTTGCAGGGGCCTTCAGCCCCGCTTTAACGGGCAATACTTCCCGAAGACTGGCCGATTTTACCACCACCTCGGATTGCGAATCCCCACCTTTGACAGTGTCATGCGGGGTCCGGAACAGGGAGGGAGAGGCAGGAGATGATGAAGGTTGCGACGGGTCAGCAGCCGGATCAACAGACTGACGCGCAATAATCTGCCTTGCACAAGAAATGCAAATAAAGATATCATCAGCAGGGAGCGCAGCCCCACATTTTACACACCCCCTGGATGGCTCTGACGAGTCGTTTCCGGTAGTAACAGAAGCCTCCATATTGGTGATTTATGGTATCGCAAATACTGGGACTTTTAAGGCATAAGCCAACCCGGGATGCCCCCTTATAAAGAATGTCCCGGAAGGGAGGGTTTTTGTAAATACACTTTTTTTTTTTTTTTTTTTTTTAAGAGAAAAGGTCCCCCTTAACAGTCTCAAAATATATATATATATATGTATATATATATCTAAAATGTGCAATTTCATATAAAAAGAATGACTAGCCAGGCAATATAGAGCCGGAGGGCCGCAATAAAAGAGGGATCCCAGGATCTGAAAGGAAAGAAAAACAAAACCATCAGATCCCTTGTGAGTGTAACATATGCAGCATGTTCACAATAGCATGATAAGAGTGCATCCTTAAAAGCTTGCCCCATAAGAAATCTCACTCTCGGCCCCACAAAAGCGGGGCCGCTTACCTGACAGCCAGACCGGAGGGACATGTAGCAGCCGCAGCAGTAGAACACAAAACCCATGTGTTGCTGCAGCGCGCGCCCCCCCCCCCCCACGTGACCTCTCTTAACAGAGACAGGAAGGAAGTGAGGCTGGGGCCGCCGAGCGCCGCTTCCGCCGGCGCCACGAGCCCCTCCCCCCCCCCCGCGTCACAGGGAGCCGCCCCGTTCCATTCATTGAGGGATTGCCACCAGCTGCGCTGGCTGACACCCAGCCAGGCGGCGGAGGAGGGGGAAGGAGACATAAGCGCAGCCACACAGGCTGCCGCACGGAGCAGCGGGGAAGGGAGGGAGGCGGGAGGGGACGCATCTGAAGTGAAAGCACAGCAGCTGAGCGCGGTCCGCTGCCCCGCCCCCATAAAGCTGACCAACACACTGGCCATCTCTAAAAAGTATCTGCCCGGAGCTCCAGCATAACAGACAAAGCGCACCATGCTGCTGCGCAGTCTGCTTCTATGCACAAAGTGAACACACAGAAAAAGACAGCAATACAGTGAAAACACTATACAAGATACACAACCCTCTATACCCCCCCCCCCCCATAGTGAAGGGAGAAGGGACCGAAACGGGAGAGTAAGGGGCTACGGGGACCCTCGGGACAGGGGCATCCCATTTCCGGATCACCATGCCGGATTGCCGCATTGCCCCCAAAAGAGGGGGACGAGCGGAGGAGATAAGCTCCTAGGCACCAATAGTGCCGTCTACCAATTACCCGGTGAGCAGCCTAGGCTGGGAGGCTTCCTATCCACCATAAAGGTATACAAACTCAAACCGGGCAGAAATAGACCAAAAGGGGGGTGGCGGGGTAAGAATACCCCGACCTACCTGTAAGCAGGAAACTGGTGATTGAAGGGAGGTACCAGGTATATATGGGCCGGAAGGGGGCTCGTTACAAAACTTCCTCTCTGCACTACGTCACCTGCGGTGGATTAACCCATGAAGTAATGAATATTTAAGAAGTGAAGCGGGGTGTGTGGCACACCAAGAATATCCTGGGTGTTGGTCCACTTTAAACATGCCTGGGGTAAGCACACATCTATCCTAAGATAAAGAGTACATACAGTATACACATAAGGGCAGACTAGATGGACCGTATGGTCTCCTTCTGCCGTCAACCTTCTATGTTTCTATGTTTCTATATAAGTGTCAACATGCACATCACCAGACAGTTAAAAATGGTGAAATAAATAAAATCCACTCACCGCAGCAAAGCAGCGACCGTCAACCCTCACAGCAGCAAGGGAATGAGAGGGAGAGCAGCAAAGCAGGCAGCGAGGCCGGAAAGAGTGCTTGAGAGAAGCCGGCCTCGAGGGGGGGTGGGAGGGTGGGGGTGGACGGGCCACAACGAGCACCTGTTGAAAGCGAAACCGGCCCAGCACACGGCCGCAAAAACACATACAAACACACACACAATCCACACACCTTTTCCCCCAAATAGAGTAAAACAACCCACAGGAGAAAAGGCGTCCCCCCCCCCCCCCCGAGGGCACAGAGGGACACGGTAGGGGGGAGAACCCACACCAATAGGTGAAAGGCCGGGATCACCAACCCAGACACCGCCTACCCCTTTGTATGGGGTCTCACGGGGGAGCTAGCTCCCATATACACCACAAGGTGCAGCCTACCATTGCCTGGACCTTCAGCCTAGGCTGGGAGGCATACTGCTATAGTTTAAATTAAAAAAGGTTCAGGCAGCAATAGAAACAAAAGGCCGGGGGGGTTACCCTGGCTACCTACAAGGAGGAGACAACCATCTTCTGACTTGCTCGCCCACTGCAGAGACGAAAGACTGGGGAATGGTGGCAGGTCCCAGGTATTTATGGGCCAGGAGGGGCTCCTTTTTTCATGTCATCTCTGCAAGATCGCCCTCTACAGGACAGTTACCCAAGTGTCATGAATATTCGGAAGCGGGGTGTGTGACATACTGGGAATACACTCCTTTTTTGGGAGAGAAAACTGCCATTCACATTCCCTGTCTACCTTGAGGCGGATTCCACAACTGAATGCAAATTTTCACCTGGTGTTCGATCAACCCCAAGGTAGACAGGGAATGTGAATGGCAGTTTTCTCTCCTACAAAAAAAGTGAGTTTTCTCACCTTGTTCTGAATTATCCCCTTGTGTAAAAGCCCCATTCCATCCGATTACAACGGTACAACATATGTATCAGTAGACGCCAGGGGCAGACTGGGGCTAAAAAAAAACGTCCCAACTGGCCCAGTATAGAATCTTAATATCACATTATATATTACACCTTATTTATCATCCCACAACACGCACATAGGGTTTAGAGGACAAAAAAAATAAAGTCAAATATTCTGAACCAAATGGTATGCTACAATCCCCCCGATTACAGACAGTAGGGCTGATTCAAAGCCTCTTTCACCTGCACTATCACATGAAAAAGCATGTGTATGTGTATTTTTCCGTTGGGTTTGGGCCATTTGTGAGTTTCTCATTAGCTTTTTCCATCGTATTAGTGTTTCTGTTGTGTGTGAAAGTCTTTTCCGTTGTGTAATTGTGTGTAATTGCGTTGCATTTTTTTCACATTCATGTGTAAAACTTGTGACGAGTGAGACTTCCACACGATTCAGGGCCCAGATTTAGAATGTGAGAGAAGGCTTTACAAAGGGAAATTTCCGACGGCACTTCCGGGTACTATTTGTTGGTGAGATTGTGCTTTCGCGGTGTGTAAAAAAACAGAATGGAGTTCTTAAGGCACTGGGAGGCTGTCAAACACCCCCCAAAATAAACATTTTTAAATATTTTTGAATAAAATGTGACCTATTTTTAGATAAGGTATATATTTTTTACTTTTATATTTTATAAAATTACATTTTCAAGAAAAAAAAAAATATTAGAAATATCAAAAATAAAAATACATTAAGAATAATAATTTCATAGTTTATATATATTTATGCTTTTATTCAACTCTTAAGGTCTGCTTGAATGTTATCAAATTATCCCCATTTGTTTATTTTAAATTTTTGTCACACTGCTTAGGTGACTTGCCTGGAAGTAGGGATGTTAGATGTTAGGGAGTTAGATTTTTTATATATATGCAAGAAAAAATACCTAACCCTGTTTTACAAAAGTGTTTGTTTGCAGCCAGGAGAGGTCACACAATGATTTGAGCAAAAAAAAAAATTCATTTTAATTGCCCAACACACAAACCCCCAATGTATGGCAGAGCGACACTGAGCGGAAGGTAATATGTGGCGCTCCTGGACCTGCTGAGCTGCCTGTAGTAATACATGTGACGCTACATGGAGCAACGGCGCTCACCAGATTCACTTTATTAAATGTGGTTTTACGTACAACGTCCAGCGTTCACCAGACGCTAAGTGCCACTAGGTAGCATTACCTCAGTAATTTTTACATTATATCCATGTGGGCATCCCAAATATTCAACTAGGAAGAAGTAGAGAAGAAGTGGTTAAGGTATGCTTTATGAATCAAAAAGAATGCATTAAAGTGGTTAAGGTATGATTTAGGAGAAGAGGAATGCATAGCATGCATGGCATACCAAGTAGTTTGGAACAGAAGAGAGTTGGCATAGCAAAAAGTAAGTAATGGGCTTGCAGGACCAGGTTATGTTAAACAGTTAAAAAAAAATAGGCTTGCATATGTGTAGAATCCACCCAAAAAGCCAGTGTCTGTGTATAAATCTCACAAAAAGTTCACAGAATTTAGGGGCTAAATGAAGGTAAAAACGGGAATTTTCCGATGTAAACTAGAAGAATCTCACCTGACATTCACACAAAATACGTTAAACGCTACGAGTGAGAATTTTATATCAACATACACAAGAGCCTCGTCTGTGAAATTGGCTTTGAGAGAGATTCTCACAGCGTTCTCAATGGCTCTCACATCATCGGGAACAATACAAGATGCTCCCGATGGAGGCTCTGAATCATGTGAAAGCTCCAATACTGAAGAAAGCCATGTGTAATGTTCACACGGAGAGATAAAAATGGGAAAGAATGTAGAAGGCCGTGAATCGACCCTAGTGTGCAGAATCACTCCATTACAGGCAGTGAGTAGCATCCATCATTACAGTGAGTGAGGGGCATCCAACATAGGCAGGTTGTGTCATCTCCCAATACAGGCAGTGAGGGGCATCCCTCATTAAAGCCAGTAAGTGGGATCCCTCATTACAGGCAGTGTGCAACATCTTCCATTACAGGCAGTGAGGGGCATCCCTCAGTAAAGCCAGTGGGGGCATTCCTGTTTGTTGTGCGCTTACTGGTGGGCAGGCCCCAAATGGCCGGTGTCAGGGAACCGTGGGTCACATGATCCCACTATCAACCAGGGACCTCCGGACGCACAGACCGTGTTCCCCAAAATCCTTGTCCGAGTCCTGTCAGGAATACCAGGCCCAAAGCCTGCGGACACACAGATTCTTGGCTTAAGGCAAACAGATCGCTCAAGCTAAAATTTAAGGTTAAATGCTATAAGCACACTAGGCAGTGATAACAAACATTTGGCTATGATGGAATATGAAATGATACAGATGATACAAAATGCTGTTCTGAGACGGTTACAGGATAGAGTGAGTTACACAGAGAAACAATAGTCAAGTTACCTTATTATGCAGTTTGCAGAGAAGTAGTGATGGGGCTCCCACAAGAGGTAAGTGGCAAGCTTTGTGGGTGGACACCTCCAGCACGTGTGAATCGTGACCTCTCCAGATAAGTGACAAATGCCTGGCCCAGGGTCATCCCTTTTATGTGGTGAGACCCTTTCCCTCCCCTCCCTTCTGTGGGACGGGTTGTCACCTCCCACTGTCCTGGAGCGTGCTTTAGCCCCTAAAACCCTTTAGGGGTTATGACTTTGTGCTGTATGGCTTTGGAAACGGCACCAAACAATTGGGCTGGATGCCGGGCATCCGATGAGTCCAGAAATGAAGTCCCTAAGTGCGTCAGAACCTTAGACCTCCATTTACCTGGTTCTCTTTTTTGCTGAGCCCGCAGTAACCTATCCCCGTGTGCGGTTTTGTGAGCCGGTTCTGATTCTGTACCTGGCTTGGTGCTGGGACACATGGTGGTGCCGCTATGGTCCAATTTGTGTTGGTGCCGCTTGTCTGCGGCTTCCATCTTTCATGTGACAAATTCACAGCCAGGGGTCTAGCTAGCTGCAGACCAACTGGAGTCTTCTCAGGCTAGCGGTGTGAGAATTGCCAGCGGGGAGTTTGTGATCTGCCCTGCTAAACCTGTAAATGTTAATTTCTCTTCCTGAGATTAGACCTGTGCATATTGATGACTAAAAGCCTTGACCGGGCGGGGGGGAATAAAGGGGAACTCCAACTGTGATAAAATGAAATGTAATGTTTGCCCTGTTCCTCACAGCCGGCATCCAGTGAAAATGGACGCCACCCATAGACGCCCACGTGCAACAACCAGGAAGTGCCAGTAAGCATGAGTGTGTGCTTGTGTGTGAGAGCGGAATCAGGAGGAACAGCAGCGAGGGGCAGACTGCCCCTACACCCACCCTCCCGCATCTGTCGTTCGAGGGGTCGCAGCCTTCCCTAGTGACGGCCTACCAGGATTTTGCCTGGTATGTTCTATGGCGAGCCCGCCCCTGGTGGACACCGGTTCCTGAGACAAATAATAGTTTGACAAATAAAATACAACTACCATGCGCACCATCAAGGGTTACGTTTTTACAGAAATTGGCATAAGGGTAAAACCCTCAAAAATGTTTTCAAAAATGGCATAGGGAGCACCCTCGGTAAGACCAGCTGGAGCAATGGGAGGGCTGGTAGACCAGGGTGCGGAGGACAACCAGCTGGTTCCTAGCCCTGAAGGCTATCAGTTACACATAGTCACAGGCCACGGGCTCTTCTGCACCCCCCTGGGTTTTGGGGATGCAGGTAATGGGGGGGTTACGGCAAGTCACCTGCTGGTTGGCAGGTGACTTGCCAGCTTCTCCTGCCCTGGACCTCTCAAGTACCCCATACCAGTTTACAAATGGTTAAAGGGGCTCTGTAGGCAAAGGCAACTGTTAGCCCATTGTGTCAGGCTACATTTGGCAATGCCCTAATTGGTTTTCGGCTTTTAGATATTGAGGTTTACACATTTTCACATGATTTTTCTCCTGAAGCAAGTGGGCATGGCCCTTGACTCTGTGATGCTGCAAAATAATCCGCATAATGGAGAGGGTCTGTAGGAGCCCAATATTGTGCTATTGTACTACTATACATATTATATATATTACACTATAAGCACATTTTTATATAGCATAAGGCAAACAATAGACAAAAAATAGTATTTTAGTGCATTTATAAACTAACCAATGGTGCAGGGAGGGGTTGCAGGCTCTATCGTCTTGCTCACAATCACACAGACAGCCACAGACGATTCAAGTGCTAATTAGGTGTGACTGCGATTAAAATGCTAATCACAAAAAACATTTATATGCTAATTATGATAACCATATATCCAATGAGGATCGCTGGGACAGAGGATCACAGCCCCATGCCCCGGCATCTAGCTTCCTCCCCACCTGCCGTTGCTGGGAGGGGCTGTTATAGTGGCTTAGTGAGAGGACATCATCTCACTCACCCTATAAAAGGCTCCTTCCTGCAGCGGTTAGCGAGATGTCAGTAGCCGCCGCCCAGGGTAGGAAATGGGCGATCTCTGCCCTGCTGTAGACTTGGGGGGGTGAAGAGGAGACCCCCACCGGATCTGTGCTGGTTCTGGCTCAGCAATGGGCTGGCCTCATGGTTGAGGAGAGCCTAGAGTCTGGAAACTCCTCAGTCTCTAAGGCGGAGTCATGTCTTTATAATGACTGTTTTCATGGCAGGTGGCAGTCTCATATAGCATCTTCTTCAAAGATCACACCCAGCCTAAATTAACTATTTCGTTTTGAAAAGAGAAGGCATATGCTTTAGGCCTGGTTCCTAAAATTACCTAAGAAGTTCTTGTAAATGAAATTCATTGGGAGTTCACAGCATTTTATGATTATAGCACCTATTCATTAGGAGAACAAATTGTTCAATGCCAGCTATTCTGCCATTTGGCGGCTGCTTTGTGCTTGTCATTGTCCATTAATTCATTAAACAGAATACTGCCTTATAGTGCATGATTTTAAACACATAGTTAATACTTTCAAGAATACAACTTGTTTGTTAAAGTGGGTCTGTTTTATGCTTCTCTTTGCTAATCAACTTACTAAGAAGTTGTTTGATTTATTGACTACAAAGATAAAATACCGCTTCATACATTTTTGCCTGGTATAATAGAAAATACAATTCTGTGAAACTCACCTGTAGAATTGTTTTTGTATCCATCCAGTCCAGGCCGTCCCGATATCTTCATGATTGGGTGTTCGCCCCTAGGGGGCGCTTGACTGCAAGATCAAAGATGATCCTCCAGGCCCCCTAAAAAGGCAGCTGCCCCTGTATCATTCCCCCTATTTTCTTAGGGAGGCCTAAGAAAATAAGAAACCATGTTACCTCACATAGCTTCAGCTTGTACTCTCTCTAATGCAAAAAAACTAGAAGAACTAGTGTCCTATGAACAAAAATTGTTGATCACCATAACAGGCATACAGGACATAATGAACACAAGGGCGGGGTGAGACGGCCTGGACTGGATGTATACAAAAACAATTCTACAGGTAAGTTTCACAGAATTGTATTTTTCTCTTCCATCCAGTCCAGGCCGTCCCGATATCTTCACGATTGGGACATCCAAAAGCAGTGTCCATGTGGGCGGCATCCCCAGTGCGGAACAGCATGTAGTTAATTTCACTACCGCCTGAAGCACCTTTCGGCCAAAGACAGCGTCAGCTGAGGCCCTGACATCCACCCTGTAAAACTTTGGAAAAGTATGAACAGAAGACCAAGTGGCAGCCTTACAAACTTGTTCCACCGATGCCTGATGCTGAAAAGCTCAAGAGGCACCAATAGCTCTGGTAGAATGAGCTGTGGTCCGAAAAAGGGGTTCCTTCCCCCTAGCAGAATATGCTTGTACCACCGCCTGTCTAATCCACTTACTGGGAGTGGATTTGGCTGGAGCCAATCCTTTCCTAGAACCCTCTGTTAGGACAAAAAGCAAATCAGATTTCCTGAAGGATTCAATCGCCGCCAGGTAATACCTTATAACTCTGACCACATCCAAGGCATGGAGGGTCCGTTCTTTGGAATCAGCCGGTGCTGGACACAAGGAAGGTAAGACAACCTCTTCATTAAGGTGAAAGGGAGAAACAACCTTAGGCAAAAAATCAGGTTTAAAACGAAAAACCACCTTATCCCTGTGCAACTCAAAGTAGGGTGGTTTCATACAAAGCGCGGCTAGCTCTGATACACAACGCACCGAGGTGATCGCTACAATGCAGCATCACTCAATGGCTCAAAGGGAGGACCCTGGCGAGCAGACAGCACTAGATTCAAGTCCCACACTGGTAATACTGACTTACGCGGTGGCCGGACATGAGAAACTCCCTGGAAAAAAGTCTTGATCAACCTATGGTTGGCAATGGATCTCTGGAAAAAAAATGGCTTAAGCCGAGACCTGACCCTTGAGGGTGCTCACCTGGAGACCCAAGTCTAGACCGTGTTGTAAAACTCCAGAATTCTAGAAATAGAAAACTTTCGACAAGGAAGGCTTTTGGCCTCGCACCAAGCGATATAGGCCCACCAAACTCTGTAGTATTTCATGGAAGAAAACTTCTTCCGTGCCTGAATCATTGTATGAACAACCACAGCCAATAACCCTTTCTCCGTCAGGATTGAGGTTTCAATAGGCCAGGCCGTCAAAGCTAGCGGTGCGGTGCCGCAGCCACCCCTGAGAAGCCCTGGTTCGTTGGGCATGACGCAATGATCTATTGACAACTGAGCTATGTCTGCAAACCAACTTCTTCTCGGCCAGCGAGGATCCACCAGGATGGCTGGTACCCCCTCCTGGGCTATCTTGCGCAGCACACTGCCCAGGAGCGGAAACGGAGAGAATGCATACAGAAATCTGAACTCCGTCCAAGAGATCGCCAGAGCATCTGTTGCTATGGCCAGAGGATCTCTTGAGAGAGAGACAAACCTTGGAAGCTTGTGACTGTGTCTGGACGCAAACAGGTCCACGTCTGGTTGACCCCAGCGGAGGCACAGTCTGAAAAATCTCACTGCCGTGGGACCACTCCCCCAGGCGCAATGAACTCCTGCTCAAGGAGTCTGCCTCCTGGTTTTCCACCCCAGGGATGTAGACCGAGATGCAGGGAACATTCTCCTCTGCCCAAGACAGATCCCGGGTCACCTCCTTGAGGGATCTCTTGCTCTGAGTCCCTCCCTGGTGGTTGATGTAGGCCACAGCAGTCTGACTGTCCGAGCGAACCTGGATCGCACGGCCTCTTAAATGGGGAGTCAAGCGTAGAAGAACCAACCGGATTGCTCTCAGCTCCAAGAGATTTATGGGTAAACGGTTCTCCTGCGGAACCCACTGACCCTGGATCTTCTGGGTCTGCCAAACACCTCCCCAGCCTGGCAGACTGGCATCCGTGGTCACTATCTCCCAATGGAGAGTGAGAAAGGACTTGCCCACCAGCAGGCTCCGGGAGTCCAACCACCACAAGAGGGACTGCCTGGCCAGGGGGGGCAGCGAAAAACTTTGTCCTAGAGATTCCTGCGCCCGATTCCAGCCGGTCAGCAGGTTCAATTGAAGAGGTCTCATGTGAAATTGGGCAAAGGGTACTGCCTCGAGGTATGACACCATTAGGCCCACCAATCTCATCTCCAGATGTACCGATGGCTGCTGACAACACAGCAAGGCCTGCACTTGCGTCTGGAGACCCAAAAACTTCTGCTGTGGCAGAAAAATCTTGACCTGAGCGGTGTCTATCGTCATTCCCAGGAAGGATCTCACTGTTGAGGGAGTGATACCCAACCAAAGGCTTCCAGGGTTGACAGCACCGTCCGAGTATCGCTCTCGGCCTCCTGAAGGGACCGGGCCGAAATCAGCAAATCGTCCAGATAGGGTAACACATGAATACCCTGACTCCTCAGGATAGCCATGAGGCCCGCCAGCACCTTGGTGAACACACGGGGGCTGAGGATATGCCGAATGGGAGTGCTACATACTGGTAATGTTGATCCTCCAGTGCAAACCTCAAGAACTTCTGATGTCCTTGGAAAATCGGGATGTGCAGATAGGCGTCCCTGATGTCCACCGTGGTCATGAAGTCGCCGGGCCGAAGCAATCTCACCACTGACCATGCTGAAATGTCTGACTCTTACAAACTTGTTGAGACCCTTCAGGTCCAAGATCGGCCGTAGCGTTCAGTCCTTCTTAGGAACCGTGAACAGGTTGGAGTAGAATCCCTGACCCTGTTCCTGCCGGGGTACAGGGCAAATCACACCTATCCGCAGGAGGTGTTGAATAGCCGTTCTCAAAGCCTGAACTTAGCGGATTTCGTGATATCTTTGAATGAAGGAATTTTGTGGGTGGCCTGGCTGCCAGCTCCATCTTGTAATGAATCCACCGATCCGAGACGTGACGCCTCCAGATCTGAGCAAACAGCAGAAGCCATCCCCCCACCCGTATGGGTGAGGGTGCCCCCTCATGCCTGAGTGGGCTTGGCTGGGGGTTTGAACTTGGCTCCTTAGGAGGAGTTGGGCCGGCTGCGGGACCAACCTCTGCCCCAGGTATCTCTGCGACCACTAAACGAAGATCCTCTTCCTCCTCAAAAGGACCGATAAGAGGAGGGGTTCCGCAAGGACCGAGCAGGCTTTCTTCTCTGAGGGAGCTTACCATCCTTGACCAGAAGGTCCAGGCGCTCCCCAAACAGCCGGCTTCCCACAAAAAGGTAGACTTGTGAGGGACTTCTTGGCAGCCGCATCAGCCGACTACTGCTTCAACCAGAGTGAGCGGCGTAAGGCAACAAGCAAGGCCGAAATTCTGGCCCCAAGCCTGACCACATCATCCATGGCAGTAACAACAAAGCCCATGAAATCCAAACAGGCCTTGAGTTCCTTATACTCCTCCGCCCGCTTGCGAGCCTTAGCTCTAGCCACAAGGTGTCTCACCTTTCTCCTGTTGGCAAGTGAGACGATTGCCGAGGCACACGCAGGGCGAAAGAGAGCACAAGCAAAGGTGAACGCATGGCAGACCAGCTGATCCATGCATTTGTCTGCAGGGTCATGTAATGAAGCATTGTCAGGTGGCAGCATTACAATGGTATTGGACAAGCCTGACACGGGAGGATCCACCTAGGGAGGGTGACACCATAACCGAACCAAATCAACAGTAAAGGGGTACCGCCTATCCAGGCCCTTAGGGACCAACGGTAATTTGTTGAGCCTTTCCCATTCCTAAAGGATCATGTTAGAAAAATTAGGCTGCTCAGGGAAGACCCGTCTTTGCCTCTCAGGCCGAAATAAATCACCCTGCTTCCTCTTAGCCGCTCTGGGAGGAACAATGTGTAGGGTATCAAACACGGAAGAGAGCAAACTCTCCGTATTATTGGGGAGACAAGAATCTTCATCTGAGGAGGAACCAGAGATGCTGTCACCAGCGGAAAACTCCACCGTTGAAAGACAATCATCTGGCAACTCACCTTCCTCTGCAGATCCCAAGCAATCAAAAAGATCATCATCAGAGTAAATCAGCTCCAGATGCCGCTTCTTACTTGAGGCCTTCTTAGGGGCTGTCAACGAGATCTGCTTCTCGAGACTAGCCAGCCTGTGCACAAAATCAGTATGAGACCCCTTGCTGGCTCCCCCTTCACTAGGGGCTAACTGCAGCAGCGCAGGATCCGGAGAGGCTGATGGTAAAACAGGGCTAGGGTCAGGGATGACCGCCCGCTCATGGTCCAAAGCAATGCCTCTGGCGCAAGTTGGACAAATAGTGCTGAATCCGCCCAGAGGATTCCTTCTGCACAAGGGGCAGAGCCTGTCCTGCCCAAATGGGGCCCCCGGCTCACTATCCCCTGATGCCTCCATTATGGTGATTATGAATAGTAACATTCAATAAGGCTACTAGACGCTAACAGCCTAAGCCTAATAACCGATCCCGCTAATTAATTCCGGGAGGAACCACAACCCTCAACCTTAACCCACGATCTAAAACAAAAAGAGAGAGAAAGAACAATTACCTTAAAAGCCTAATGTCAACCTTAACATAGAAGACATTTGTAGGTGCAACAAATAATCAAAAGAGAGACTCACGACACCGCAACCGAAAAGAGGGATCAGCCAGCATTCCACGGCAAGGAAGGCCAGAGTGCCTGTCTCCCAGCACAGCAGCAGCTCGTCTCACCACAGCAGCGCCTTCTGGAAGGATCCTCGTGGGGGCGGCACAGGCGCAACGTCAGCTACGCGCTGACACGGGGCCCCGCCCCCCCCAGCGACGAGTCAGCACAGAAAAGAAAACGCCGCCTGTCATGGCGGCGGCCCCTCTGCCGCAAGTGCCCCCCGTATCTCATCGCAGCCAGAGCCGCACACGGCGGTGCGGAGGAGGCCTGCGGGGCGCGACTGCCGCGAGAGGCGCACGCCCCGGACACACTGACAGGGGAACACAGGGAGGTGAGTAAGGAGATCAGAGACCGCTCCTCGCTGCACAGCCAGTGAGGAGAGCACTGTGACAAGTAGCACCAAAACATGCAGCACACATATAATAAAGCAGTGGGCAGGGAGAGACATATATAAGAAAATACATATTAGTGGTTCCCCATCAGGCTCACCATAAGCCTGTGGCCGGCTACCTTTTAATAAGAAGGTCTGCGGCCCGGAGCATGTACTCTGCCGAACGCCACAGACCCCGGCGTTCACCCTACCGTCATGGATCCCCCGTAGCAGCCAAGGGCTGGGAGGCAGGAATGGGTCAGAGGAGATCCACGGGAATAGGGTTCCTGCAGCGGCCAACAGGCTAGGTGGCCCCGCTCTGCTGCCAATTTCTGAGAGAGAGTGACTAACGATCTTATGCAGCAACTGCAAGATGAACAACTGGAATGATAGAGGGGCAGCTGCCTTTATAGGGGGCCAGGAGGAGCTATATCTTTGATCTTGCAGTCAAGGAACACCCAATCGTGAAGATATCGGGACGGCATGTACTGGATGGAAGAGAAAATCCTATTTTGAATTCCATTTTAAAGTGAACAATATAAATGTGAGACATGAAACAAATTGTAAACAGAGAAGCAGAACAAGCAGATAATTTTCATGTATTGTGTATTATCACCTCAGATATCATCTTGAGAGGAAAAGCATCTCTAAACTTTAGGAACCTAGTACCTAGAAGCAGCGACTCCACTACCCACTGGCAGCAAGAGAACAAGAAAAGTGACACAGTATGTGAGACATCAGAATGAAGTGGCCTAAGTGGTTGCCACGCAACGCGTCAGTGCTGGCACCGTGAGGGTGGGTGGATTTGGACCTTATGACACGGTAATGTACATCGTTTTGAATCTTTTTGTATTGTGTATATACTTGGCTCATTAGAGCGTGTACACTTTGGATCATTGCTTTAATAATATTGAGACTTATGCCCGGGAATCTACCACCTTCTTTCTATTCTCTGCACATCTATTAGCACTTAGCACTTTAGCACCTATTGGTGCACGTATATTTATCATCGGGACATCTGAGTCCCTCTTTTTGCCTTTGTCTGCGTATTCACTTTTTTGCTTATTAACCTTTTACCTTTCACTTTATTTTTTGGCACTATTGCACAAGTTTGGCACCTCCTTTGCACAGCACTATAGCACTTTCAGAAGGGGAGATCCCGAGGCATTGATCAGTATATTGATTGTAGTTATTAGTATATGCATTGAAGTTTAAATATTCCCTTTCTATGTACTTGACCCAATTAATACATGCTTTGCGATAGTCCAATTTATATTCCGCCACACCCCACGGATGGGGTTTTAATTATGTGTTTTTAAATGTATGTTTCTTTTCTTTTTGGCTTATAATAAAATATGAATTTTGAACTTTGAAGATATTCTGTAGAGCGGCCTATCTGTATAGATAATTGGGGGGTTTTGGTGAGCTGGACTGGTTGCTCACCATCTGTTTTTCTTAGAAGTAATTACAGACAGGGTAGAAACATACGGTACATATACTATTTCAAATGCAGTTTTACAGATTTGACAGCGGATATTCTGATTACAAGATACAATAGGGGAGAGAGCCCTGCCCTTGCGAGCTTACAGTCTAAAGGAAGAGGGGTGAAGACAAGTGGGAAGGATCACAAACAGTCAGCATTGAGCTTTGTGGCGTATGCCCTTTAGAAGATTGGTTAGGCCAGATTATATGCTTGTCTGAATAGGTGAGTTTCAAGGGCGCTTTTGAAGGTTTTGAGGGTTGTGGAGTGGCGGATTGGGTGCGGGAGGGCATTCCAGAAGATTGAAGTTGCACGTGAAAGGTCCTGGAGGCGGGCGTGAGAGGAGGTGACCAGGGTGGAGGACAGGAGAAGGTCAGCAGCAGAGCGGAGGCTGCGTCTACGTTAATATTGTTGGATTAGAGATGAGATGTAGGGAGGGGCCTGGTTGAAGAGAGCTTTGTATGCGAGAGTTAGAGTTTTGAACAGGATTCGCTGTGGGATTGGCAGCCAGTGTCGGGATTAGCAGAGAGGCGCAGAACTGGAGGTACCATTGTATTCAGCAAAATTGGGGCTTTTACAAGCAATATCATTTTTTATTTAAAAAAAACGCTACTAATTTATATTATTACTAATACATATTTCACCCAAACCTAATCCACAATCCACACAAAGGGTTACTTTAGCTTGCTTTCTGCTCTCCTCATGCTGGCTGGGAGGAGAAGCATCTTTCGTTTTGCCTACTTTATATCCTTTAGCAAGCACAAGTGAACTCTTCCTTCTGCTAGGCCTCTCCTACTTGGAGTCATCATCAGCTCTGCATGTTTCTCTACTGGGGGACTATGAAATCAAACCAGTGACCCTGAAAATTGGGTCAGCAGAAAGACTCATGTTCAATAGGGTTTATCAGGGAATGCAAAATTTAGGTAAATAAAAACTGCAGCACCTGACAACCAGCATGGGGCAAGCTGTAAGCAGTCTAATTTAACCCTTTGCATGGACTTTCCCTTTAATATCTGTATATATATATATATATATATATATATATATATATATATATATATATATTATACAGATACCCCAGTCAACAGAAGCAAAAGACAAAAAAAGGGAGAGCACATACTATATACCGGTACATTGCAGTGAGACCATATTTCACAATAGGGCCATGAAGTGAAAAAGTATTTTCCTTGCACTGTGCAGGTGTGTCCTACTAGAGGCATCACAACACTCGGTGAGATGACAACAAGGCAAAAGTCATGAAAATATGAAACATTTCATTCTATAGAGAGTCAGATGGAAGGGCTGGAAAGAGCAGGTGTTTGCGATCTAAAGGTGACACATGACACTGAACTAGAGATCCTCAAAAAGGCATAGGTCCACTAACTTTTTCATTTTGATGCAATAAATACAAAAAAAACAGTACAGTGAATGCACACAAAATTTGGTTGATAAACATTTTTTTTTTTACAAAACTGACCTGTATTTGCCCTTGATGGGGATTATCTTTTTTCTGATAACTGCTAAAACTGCTGAAAAGCAAGGTCATTGCAGTTGAACTCCTACACATTTATGTTTTGTAATAACATTGTTTTGCCATGGCTTCGTCCTAGAGAACATTTTAGATGTAACTATCAAGTGTCATTCATGCCCATATACATAGAAGACTCAAACTTACATTCTGCCAGTCCACTGCCATGTTTCCCAGGGTCCCAATACCAAATAATACAATTCTGTGAAACTCACCTGTAGAATTGTTTTTGAATATATCCAGTCCAGGTCATCCCAGAAGTGATGACAGTTGGGTAATCCACCTCTAGGTGGCGCTTGACTGCAGGATCAAAAGCTGTAGCTCCTCCCGGCCCCCTATAAAAACAGGTGTCTCTCTATGATTCCCCAGTGGTTAAACAGCAGTAAGAGGAGGCCAAGAAACCATGTTATTTCACATAGCTTCAGCATGTACTCTCTCCATCAAAACTAAGGACAACGGTCCAATAAAAAAAGGCAATCACCATAACAGGCAATCCAGAGATAATTAATAAGGGAGGGGTGGGACGACCTGGACTGGATATATTCAAAAACAATTCTACAGGTGAGTTTCAGAGAATTTTATTTTTCACTATATCCAGTCCAGGTCGTCCCAGAAGTGATGACAGTTGGGACATCCAAAAGCAGTGTCCATTAGGGCGGGATCCCCAGTGCGAAACAGCATGTAGTTCACCTCACTACCACCTGAAACACCTTACGGCCAAAAACAGTATCAGCTGAGGCCCTAACATAAAACTTAGTGAAGGTATGAACAGAAGACCAAGTGGCGGCCTTGCAAACTTGTTCAACAGGGTACTTTCCTTAGAGTTAGTAGGAGCCGGACACAAGGAAGACAGGACAACTTCCTCATTAAGGTGAAAGGGAGAAACGCGCTTAGGTAAAAAATCAGGCTTAAAGCAAAATACCACCTTATCCTTATGCAGTAAGGAGGCTTCATACAAAGCGCGGCCAGCTCAGACACCGATGTGATAGCAACCAAAATGACCACCTTTAGGGTCAAAATAGACAATGCAGCATCGCACAGGGGCTCAAAGGGGGGACCCTGGAGAGCAGAAAGCACCAAATTCAAGTCCCACACCGGTAATACAGGCTTACGCAGTGGGCGTACATGAGTAACTCCTTGGAAAAAGGTCTTGATCAGTCTATGATTGGCAAAGGATCTTTGGAAAAAGATGGCCAAGGCCGAGACCTGGCCCTTGAGGGTGCTCAGCTGGAGACCAAATTCTAAGCCGTGTTGTAAAAACTCCAAAATCCTAGAGATATTGAATGTGCGGCAAGAAAAACTCTTGGATTCACACCAGGCAATGTAGGCACGCCAAACTCGGTAGTATATCATGGAAGAAGACTTCTTCCGTGCCTGAATCATGGTCTGAACAACAGTGGCAGACAGTCCCTTTTCCGTCATGATTGAGGTTTCAATAGCCAAGCCGTCAAAGCCAGAGTCTGTAAATTGGGGTGCCGCAGCGACCCCTGTGCGAGAAGCCCTGGGTCATCGGGCATGATGTAGCGATCGACTGACATCTGGATTATGTCCGCAAACTAACTCCGCCTTGGCTAGCGAGGAGCCACCAGGATGGTTGGTACCCCTTTCTGGGCTATCTTGCGCAGCACTCGACCCAGGAGAGGAAACAGAGGGAACACATAAAGAAGCCTGAACTCCGTCCAAGGAATCGCCAGAGCATCTGTGGCAAAGGCCAGAGGATCTCTCGACAGGGAGACGAATCTCGGGAGCTTGTGATTGTGTCCGGACGCAAATAGGTCCACTTCCGGCCGACCCCAGCGAGACACAGAGCGTGAAAAATCTTGTTGCTGGGGGACCATTCCCCCAGGTGTGAGGCACTCCTGCTCAGGGAGTCGGCCTCCTGGTTTTCTATCCCCAGAAATGTAAACCGCCGAGATGCAGGGAACATTCTCCTCTGCCCAAGTCAGAATCAGGGTGACCTCCTTTAGGGCTCGCTTGCTCCGAGTCCCGCCTTGGTGATTTATGTAGGCAACTGCCGTATGATTGTCCGAGCGGACCTGGATCGTACGACCCCTTAAATGGGGTGTCAAGTGAAGAAGTACCAACCGGATCACTCTCAACTCCAAGATATTTATGGGCAAGTGGGCCTCCTGCGGCCTCCACTGACCCTGGATCTTCTGCGTCAGCCAAAAGCCTCCCCAGCTGGTCAGGCTGGCGTATGTGGTGACAATCTCCCACCGTGGAGTCAAAAATGACTTGCCTACCAGCAGATTCCCGGGGTCCAGCCACCACAAGAGGGACTGCCTGGCCGGGGGAGACAGTGAAAACTCCTGCGTCCGATCCCAACCGGTCAACAGATTCAACTGAAGAGGTCTCATGTGGAACTGAGCAAAGGGCACTGCCTCGAAGCATGACACCATAAGGCCCACCAGTTTCATCCCCAGACGGACAGATGGTTGCTGACAAGACAGCAAGGCCTGCACCTGCGTCTGAAGACCACCACCACCTGTGGCAGGAATACCTTGGCCTGAGAGGTGTCCAGTGTCATGCCCAGAAAAAGACCTCACCATGGAGGGAGTGATGGAAGACTTGGGTTAATTGACTACCCAACCGAAATCCTCGAGAGTGGACAGCACCGCACTGGTGTCGCTCTCGGCCTGCTGAAGAGACTGAGCCGCAATCAGCAAATCGTCCAGATAAGGCAGCACGCGAATGCCCTGGATTCTCAGGAGAGCCATGATGCCCGCCAGCACCTTGGTGAATACACAGGGGGCTGAGGATATCCCGAATGGCAAGGCCACAAACTGGTAATGCTGATCCTCCAGCGCAAACATCAGGAACTTCTGATGCCCCTGGAAAAATCGGAATGTGCAGATAAACATCCTTGATGTCCACCGTGGTCAAAAAGTCGCTGGGTCGCAGAAAGCTCACAGCGGACTGCAAGGTCTCCATGCGGAAATGTCTGACCCTGAGTGTTCCGTCCTTCTTGGGCTCCGTGAACAGATTGGAGTAAAAACCCTGACCCCGTTCCAGACGAGGCACGGGACAAATCACACCCGACAGCAGAAGGTGTTGGACAGCCAATCGCAGGCCTTGTGCTGTCCCTGGGTTCTGGGAAACCCGAGACTGAAGAAATCTTGAGGGCAGCCAGACTGCCAGCTCTATTTTGTAACCGGACGATACCACCTCCTGAATCCACCGATCCGAGACGCTCTGTCTCCAGATGTAAGCAAATTGCAGAAGCCGTGCCCCCACCCGGATGGGTGAGGGCACCTCCTCATGCCTGAGGGGTCTTGGCAGAGGGCTTGGACTTGGATCCCCAGGAGGCATTGGGTCGGCCGCGAGACCCCAGGAGTCTCTGCGAGCACCTGAAAATTAAGAGCCTCTTCCTCCTTGAAAGGAGCGATAGGCAGATGAACCCCGAAAGGGCCGCGCAGACCTTCTCTGAGGGAGCCTTCCGTCCTTGACCAGGAGGTCCAGACGCTCCCCAAACAGCCTGTGACCCACAAAAGTGACTTTTTAGTGAGCGACTTTTTAGCCGCGGCATCAGCCGACCACTGCCGCAACCAGAGCGAGTGGCGAAGAGCGACCAGCAGGGCCGAGACCCTGGCACCGAGCCGGACACTATCGTCCATGGCAGAGACCACGAAGGCAATAAACTCCACGCAAGCCTTGAGGGCCTTGTACTCCTCAGCCCGCTTGCGAGACTTGGCAATATCCACAAGGCGTCTCACCTTCTTCCTAATGGCCAGGGAGACAATAACCGCGACACACACAGGGCAGAACCAAGCACTGGCAGAGGTGAAGGCATGACAGACCAGCTGATCCATGCGCTTGTCAGCTGGATCACGTAGGGAAGCATTATCGGGTGAAGGCATGACCTTAGTGTTGGACAGGCCCGACACGGGGGCATCCACCTCGGGAGGACGGGACCATAGCCGGACCAGCTCCTCGGGAAAAGGATACCGCCTGTCCAGGCCCTTGGGCACCGACGGTAACCTATTAGGCCTTTCCCATTCCTTGAAAATCATGTCAGAAAAATGGGCCTGCTCAGGAAAAACTAGCCTCTGTCTCTCAGGCCGAAACAAGTCACCCTGCTTCCTTTTAGCCACTCTAGAAGGGACAATGTGCAGCGTCTCAAAGACCGCAGTAAGCAACCACTCCGTATTATCAGGGAGCCCGCTCAGGAAGAACCGAGCCCGCTGTCCAGGCCAGCAGAATAGTCAACCGCGGAGAGGGAGTCCTCATGCAACTCGCCCTCCTCCACGGAGCCGGGGCCTCCAAAGAGATCATCATCATCTCTATCGTTATCAGAAAAGACCGACTCAATATGCCGCCTCTTACTAGTGGCCTTTTTAGGAGCCGAGCAAGAGATCTGTCTCCCAAGGCTAGCCACCCGATAAGCCAAATCAGATTGGGACCCCCTACTGGCTTTCCCCTCACTGGGGGCTGAAAGCAGTCGTGGGGGGTCAGGAGAGGCCGCAGGCAACAACGGGCTAGGAACAGATACACCCGCCCGATCATGCTCCAATATAACACTTCTGGCGCAAGTGACACAAACCGTGTTGAGTCCGCCCAGAGGGCTAGCACCACACATGGGACAGAGCTTCACCCGCCCCGATGGAGCCCCAAGCTCGCTATCTCCAGAAGCCTCCATTATGGTGATCTGAGTAGGTTAACAGGTACAAGGTACTAACGACCTAAACTGGCCAGCCCGCAAAAATTAGTCCCTCTTATGTGATCCCTCTTTACAGGGAGAGGGCTTGGAGAGAGGGAGGGGGCGGGAGCGGGGGGGGGCGGAGGCCGAGAGGAACCACAACCCTTAATATCAAGGGGCCCACCTGGAAGACACAATGTGAACAAAATATAAGCATCCCACAACACATGCCCAACCGCATAATAAAAGACAATTCTCAAGAGGGACTCACGACACCGCTCTCAGGCCCGGCAGAGGACGACAGCAGCGTGTAGGAGGGAGAAGATGTCGTGGAGCACAGCAGCAGCACACCATCCTCGAGGGGCAGGCCGCACAGCAGTGACGCGAAAAGCGGCATCGTGTGGCCTTGCCCCCCCGACGGTGCAAAAATCGCACCTGACCCAAAAGATGGCGGAGGACCCAGGAACGGAGGAGGTCCACGGAGGAGCCTAGCAGAGGCGCCAGCCTGGCGCCCTCGCACAGCCCGGGCAGCAGCACGCGCGCACCCAGTGGCGGGTCCGCGGCCCCAGCCATACTCCGCCTGTGCAGCGCCGCCCCCCCACCCTCTTACAGCGTGGCAGCATGAGAGAGGAGAGAGAGGGAGCATCGAGGGAGCAAGGAGGGTAAGTACGTGAGGTGAAGCCAGACACAAGAAGCACCATCTCGCAAGGGACACAGAGTCCAGTCAAGTAATAAGTAAAGCACACCAAGCACAAAAAACACCAATAAAGCTTGTGGGGCAGGGAGGGCATAAGCCCTGTGGGCATAAAGTGGTTCCCCCCCCCTATATAGGCTCACCATCAGCCTATGGCCGGCTACCCTTTAGGCAGGGTCTGCGGCCCAGAGCCTAGCTCTGCCGACGCCTGACCCGGCGTTCATCCTACCTTCACCGTCCCGGTCAACCAAAGCTGGGAGGCAATAGCGGGTCCACGGGAACAGTGAGAATAGGTTGCAGCGGCCGACGGGCTAGGATGCCCCGCTCAGCTGCAGTATCCAGGAGAGAGTATTCCAGACGATCCTCATGTAGCAAGACTGCAGGAAGAACACTGGGGAATCATAAAGAGACACCTGTTTTTATAGGGGGCCGGGAGGAGCTACAGCTTTTGATCCTGCAGTTAAGCACCACCTAGCAGTGGATTACCCAACTGTCATCACTTCTGGGACCACCTGGACTGGATATAGTGAAAGAATGTACACTGTTGCACTCAAACTAACATCTTAATGTATTTTCACAGATACAATAATTTAAAAAAGGTGTGTTTTAAAAAAATAAAAATCCCACAATGATGGTTATTAAAGAGTGAAGGTATTACATTTTAATAAATAATCCCTGGGAGCCAGCTGTTTAGTCTCTTTGTTTTTGCCAAGAACGCCAAGAACGTTATAAATCTGAAAACCTGCTGCCTGATTATTGTTGTTTTACTACAGTTAACTTAAAACCACAACCATTAGAATAAAAAAAATATACATTTACAATTAAATAAAGCAGCACACAAAGATCAGAATGAAGTTACATTCTATTGATCATGTATTAGAAACAACTAGATGCCTAGGTATTTGCGTATTTATGCAAAAGCATCCCTCAACCCCTCAGAATCACAATTTTAGATGACCAACCACAAAAAGCTATCTAGAAATGGGCCAATGAAAGTTGTTCCCTTCATGTCCCAGCACAGCATTTGACAAGACCCCAAGTGATTGTAGATGGAATATGAAACCAGATTTATGTGCCAATAAAAAATGTGGCTTAACGCACAGGTTCCACATCCAAAATGGCTCTTACCTGATCTTCCACCACATATTCTATAGTTATATTATTATTATTATATATATATATTATATATTATTATTATTATTATTATATATTATTTATTCTATATTCGTAGGTCCTGAGAGTTCTGCACAGTTGTTCTTATGCACAACCACAAGGGCAAGCACAACAGTAAAGTTGCCCTTGCAATGACATTAAATGACAGAATGGCCCACCTGCAAATGGCTGCTTGTCTTCTGCCTTCCTGTGCTCCTGTGTTATCGGACTACTCTTGACCAGGGTGGATAAAAATCAATGTTTTTTAAAAAAAAATAAAAAAAAAATCGGATTTTTTTGATTTAAATCGGATTTTTTTGATTTAAATCGGATTTTTTTTCAATAAACTGCTTTTTGAGGAAAATATTTTACCATCCAAAGGTTCTTCCATCATGAGATAAAGCTGAGTTGTTTAACTCAGTAGAATAAAGGCTGTATATGTGTAACATTCACAATGCCATGCTCTTCCAGAGGTTTCTGTAGGATTAGTGGGCAGTTTCTCTCCTATATTATCACAGACGCTCGCTTTACTTACGCAGTTCTCAAAACTGAATTTGACTCCGCAGAGGTCCCAGCCTCTTCTTCACAGCAAAAATGTTACAACATGAACAGAGTTGAGAAAAAGACCTTAATCCTATTGTTCTACAAACCTATGACTAGTGAGCTACAGAGGACAGCAGGGACAGTAGTATTTAAGTTTTTCATGTGTCGGCTGGGCTGACAGTCTAAGTTTCTTAAAATATATATATATTTTGTTTAGCCAAATTAGTTAACAAAACATGGATGTTTGTTTAAGCAAATAACTTATGCTGTAATGTTGTTATTGTTTCAGTTGAATAAATCTATTTAAATTGTTATTAAGGTCAGGATTATTTTTCTCCTTCCTAAGTACAACAGAACAGTGGTGTCCAAATATGAATGATTAACCCATTAAACTGGGGAGAAAAAAAGTAATATAAAAAGTGATTCTAAAAATCTTCATCTACTTGCATGTTAAAATAGCAAGAACTAGTTTAGGTAGAAACTTTGATTTAAATCACTGATTTAAATCAAGCCTTACTGACTAGTGATTTAAATCGTGATTTAAATCAGTTAGATTTAAATCAAATCCACCCTGCTCTTGACCAAACCTCTGGATCTGCCCTCAACTGGATACCTCATTACAACTCTGGCTCACCTGACCATTCTTCCACTGGACTAATGTCTTGTCTCTAGCCTGGCTATTTTAACAGGCCTATGGCTCTCTTAATTCCAGCTGTGCCCCTTAGAGAAAAGGCTTCTAATAGACCGTTCTACATATTATGTTCCGAATCACCACTAGTGCTTGTATCCTGGTCATTTGACCCCATTGTAAGTCAGGTCCTGTATTTGCAAAAGGATTTGAGTGTCAAAGTCCCTGTCCCTTCAAGGTATTTGCTAAGCAGCCTGCCTCCATGTCCAACTGCAAGCGGAGGTAGAATAGCCTCATACCTGGTTTCCCTGCGGTTTCCATCCGGCCTATCGGAATGAGCGAGAGATCAGAGAAAAGGTAAGCAGTTTGCAGGCGATCAGAAAGGGGCTCCCGAATCGGGGCATCTAGTCACCAAGCCCTGGAGTTGGTGATTGGTCCACTTTAAGTAATGTTGAAAGACCCCCAATAATTTAACAATAACAATTTAAAAAGGGGAACCAAGCATTGTGAGATTTGGGATTTTTAGACCTCTTGTCAAACTTTTTCCACAAACTTTCCACAACAGTAACCTTTTGATGAGGAAAACCCATGGCCTCTCTAAATGCAGATTGGCTTATCAGAAGTACAAAACATATTCAGTGACTCATCATTGGTCCTCCAATTTCAAGAGATGGAAGTATGCAGGCATACCTTTTCAGGTGGTTCGATTGAAACAAGCAATAATAACATCAAACCCTGGTACAATTTTCCTTAGGCTCTTATTCAGATTGAAGGTCCACTTTAAGTACTATCTTATATGTTTTTCACACCCTGTACATACAGATTGCCCACATTAAAAATCATCCTACCTGCATCTACTGCATGTTATGAGCCTTTAAACATCTAAAATGGCGGCTCATGGAGCATCAGGCAGCCTGTAAACAGGAAGTGTCTTCTGACTGTGTCGCTCTGCATTCTGGGATTGCTGTCCTTTCCCTGACCCCAACTCTGCTCTGTTTATGCAAAGCACAGCTATAACCCGCCCCCTGCACTTTTTAGCCCTCACCTCTCCTCAGTATGTGTGATGCTTCTGAGTCAAGATGGCGGTGCCCGTATCCTAGAGTCCTAAACAGAGTTACAGCTCGGTGGGGGAAAGAATAATCAGTAAGTGACTAAAAACTTAAATTATATTAATTTTAGATGCCGGGGAATAGTTTTTTGAGGGTTTGGGCTTTTCATTAAATCATGCTGAAGGTCCGGTTTAAAGCAGACAAAATCCAAGCAGGCTGGGCCAGCCGCTGCCTCCCCTAGTGGCATCCAGAATTGGGGCGCCTCACCATCCTAGATCAACAGTAAAAGTTTACCTGTTCCTGGTCCTTTTGCCATGACTATGTCATTCAGCAAACAGCTGGGATTCTTTACAGTGGGGAAGCACAAGCTGACGCATCCTGTGCAACTTTGGGCTGTGTCATGGACAGGGGGGCTGGTTTCACACAGTGGTTTCATCCCACTTCAGGATGCCCGCAGGGCAGAGAACAAAATACTCAAAATCCTGTGTTTTGTTTCACTTAAATCAATGAAGGTTGGTTAAATGTATTATACTCATCAATTAATATGAGCTAATAATGAGCAGACTCATAAGGCCAGATGAGAAAGGGCATGAATCCTAGTATACGAGCATGATCCCACCCAAATTGTGTCTTTGGACCTGAGTGATATGCAGAACAAGGAACAGAGGCCTAGAACTGCCGCATTACAAAATGTATACGTGTATTGCATAGAGGCCTACAGTAAATAATGGAAGTTCTATAAAGTAATTCTGCAACAAAAGTTAAATCTCTCACTGAATACCCACACAATTTTTCCACTTTATATATTAAGAATCTCAAAACGGATCCCAATTAGGGGAGCTCTAATGTCCCATCCTTTTCACTGCTGCATCTTTCTGAGCTTTGAAAATACCAGGAAGATTGCATGTTTCAGAGTTATGTCATTGACTCACCACAAATTAATCAGTAGAAAAAAAAAAAAAAAAACTTTTCTGGCAGCAAGCCCAACATTGCAATATACACACACATTCTATGAACTCAGTTTGTTCCAATGGAATGTGTAAGTTTTGAAAGTGTATATTCTTTGGTGTGCCAAAATGATGTCCTCGAAATGATGAGCTTATCCTTTATTCCTTTAACTGGCAGCCTACCTATTGTCATGCTCCGTGGCCAGACCATTTATCACAATTTTGCGCTATACAGGAATTTCAAGGAATTTCCAGAAAAAAAAATATATTTTTTCCAGCAGAGTTTGAACTTTAATATGAAATATCTTTTTTCATTCATAGCATTTATTCCACATATTTTACCCAAAATATTCTTTTAACATTTAGTAGCTTCAATAAAAAAATTAAAATTTTCAAGAAAATTATACTGCGTGAAAAAGCCCCATTCTTCCCGGTTACAACGGTACCACATATCTATCGGTAGACACCCTCTGCCCAGGAGACTCCCCAAACTGAAACAGCGCTTTAGGATATTTTCAAATAAACTACAATACTATGTGCACCATGCAGTTCTTCGAGAAAAATAACCCTTTACATTAGAAATACCCCCCACAAACCACTAGGTGTACTGGCTTTTTGTCGTGGATACAGTTTTCTGGACGCAAAACCTTGAGAAGTTCACTGGTTGCACAGCGTTTGCCTAAAGAATAAAACATTTTTTAAATTTGAAACTGCAAGATCCCCAGAACCGAACAATACAATTCTGTGAAATACTCACCTGTAGAATTGATATTAGAAGTATACAGTACGTCCTGCTCCAGATAGATTACTTACACTTGGGTTACCCTCCGCCAGATGGCGCTGCACTGCAGAGACATGTAAAACAGGCTCCTCCCAGCCCCTCAAATACCCAGGGACCCCCCACAAATCCCCAGCATTGAAAAGCAGTGAACAAGAAGCCGGGAGAATTTAACCACCAACTGGAAACTATCAAAATGATAACAATCACCATACAGGGGATCCAGAAAATGCAAAAAAAACAGGGTGGGGTGGAGTAGGACGTACTGTATACTTATAATATCAATTCTACAGGTGAGTATTTCACAGAATTGTATTATTCTTAGTATACAGTACATCCTGCTCCAGATAGATTACTTACACTTGGGAAATAGCAGTGTCCATAAGCATGGTGGGATCCCCAACAAAAAGGTAACAGCAGACAGTTTAAACCACTGCCGCCTGCAAAACCTTGCGGACAGACACAGCATCAGCTGAGGCCCTAACATCAACCTTGTAAAACTTTGAAAAGGTATGAACAGAAGACCAAGTAGCGGCCTTGCAAACTTGTTCAACAGAAGCCTGGTGCTGGAAGGCCCAAGAGGAGCCAATAGCCCGAGTAGAATGAGCAGTAAGGCGGAAGGGAGGACTCTTCCCCTTAGCAGAATAGGCCTGAATCACAGCCTGACGAATCCATTTGCTAATAGTAGACTTGGCAGGAGCCAAACCCTTCCTAGGACCAGAAGGGACCACAAAAAAGGCAGACACCACCTTAGGCAGAAAGTCTGTCTTAAAGCGGAACACCACCTTATCCTGGTGTCTCTTGTAGTACGGGGGCTGAATAGACAGAGCCGCCAGCTCAGACACGCGCCTGACCGAAGTAATAGCCACCAGAAAGACAACCTTGAGGGTAAGTACAGCCAGAACAGCATCCTGAATAGGCTCAAAGGGAGCACCCTGCAAGGCAGACAAAACCAAGTTCAAATTCCAAACAGGGACCATAGGTTTACGTGGGGGACGCACATGAGTGACCCCCTGAAAGAAGGTCTTAACCAAGTGATGCTGAGCAAAGGACTTTTGAAAGACAGACAGGGCAGAAACCTGACCCTTCAGAGTACTGAGTTTTAGACCCAACTCCAACCCATGCTGTAAAAACTCCAGAACCCTAGGTACTAAGAACTCCCTACAGGGAAGAGACCTAGACTCACACCAATCAATGTAGGTACGCCATACCCTATAATAGATGGCAGAAGAAGTTTTCTTCCTAGCCTGCACCATGGTATCCACCACCGAGGCAGACAAGCCTTTCTCCATCAAGATGGAGGTTTCAGCAGCCAGGCCGTCAAAGCCAGAGTTTGTAAATTGGGATGGCGTAAGGGGCCCTGAGTGAGCAGATCTGGCGCCCCTGGCAGGACGTACTGGTCTACTGCCATTTGTACCACGTCTGCGAACCACACTCTTCTTGGCCACCTGGGGGCCACCAGAATCACTGGCACCCCTTCCAGAGCAATCTTGCGCAGAACCCTGCCCAGCAGGGGGAATGGAGGAAAGACATACAGGAGCCGAAATTCCTTCCATGACATGGACAGAGCATCCGTGGCCAAGGCCAGAAGATCCTGAGACAGGGAGACAAAGGCCGGGAGCTTGTAATTGTGACGGGATGCGAACAGATCCACATCCGGTAGACCCCAACGGTGACACAGGAACTGGAATACCCTTTTGCAGAGGGACCACTGCCCCTGACTGGAAGTCTCCCTGCTCAGAGAGTCTGCCAGTAGATTCTCTGCCCCCGGGATATACACAGCCAAAATGCATTGAACATTGGCCTCCGCCCATGTCAGAATTCATAACACCTCCTGGAGGGCACCCCTGCTCCGGGTCCCTCCCTGATGGTTGATGTAGGCAACCGCCGTCCTGTTGTCTGAGCGCACCTGCACAGACAGACCATTCAGGTGATCGGTCAACTGCTCCAGTACCAACCTGATTGGCCCCACCTCCCCTGGAAGCGCAGGGACTTCCAGAATCCCCCCCCAACCTGACAGACTGGCATCCGTGGCGACTGTTTTCCAGGAGAGGGCCAGAAAGGACCTGCCCCCTAGCAAGTTCCTGTGATCCAGCCACCACGAAAGGGACCTTCTGACCAAGGGGGGAAGCACACAGACCCCGTCCAAGGACGTTGGGTCCTTGTCCCATACTGACAGACGGTGAAGTTGCAGAGGCCTCAGCAAAGGGCACCGCCTCGAAGCTCGCCACCATCAGGCCCACCAGCTGCATTCCCTGCCTGAGGGAGGGCTGGGGGCACGAGAGCAGGAAACTCACCTGCGCAGTCAGAGCTTCCACCTTCTGTTGAGAAAGGAATATCCTTGACTGAACCGTATCCAGAATCATTCCCAGGAATGGGGTCACCGAAGAAGGGGACAGAGAGGACTTGTGGTGATTGATCACCCAGCCAAAGGACTCCAAGGTGGACACCACCAGCTGAGTGTCCAGCTCTGCCTGCTGTAGAGACCGAGAGGTGATGAGAATGTCGTCCAGGTAGGGCAGCACGCGTATGCCCCTTGACCTTATCAGAGACATCACCCCCGCCAGCACCTTGGTGAACACTCTGGGAGCTGAAGTGAGGACAAATGGCAAGGCCACAAATTGGTAATGTTGATCTTTCAACGCGAATCTGAGAAACCTTTGGTGTCCCGGGAACACAGGGATGTGAAGGTAAGCATCTTTGATGTCCACAGACGTCATAAAATCCCCTGGGCGCAGAGAGCCGATGGCCGATCGCAGAGTTTCCATGCGAAAGCGCCTGTTCTTGACAAACTTGTTGAGGATCTTTAAATCCAGAATGGGCCTGACTGACCCATCTTTTTTGGGCACTGTGAAAAGTTTCCCCCTTTCTCTTAAGGGGACCCTGCAAATGACCCCCAGATCCAGAAGTCCTTGCACGGCCTGCATCAAGACCTGAGCTGAGACAGGGTCCTGGGGGATCCGGGACCTGATGAATCTTGTGGGGGGCCGCACAGCAAACTCTATCTTGTAACCAGAGGACACTACCTCCTGAATCCACCGGTCTGAGACGTGGCGCCTCCAGACGTGCGCGAAGTGCTGTAGCCGTCCCCCCACCCTGACGGGCAAGGGCGCCCCATCATGCCTGAGGGGTCTTGGGAGGGGCTTTGGGCTTGGAACCCCAGGAGGAGCCAGGACGTCGTCCTCTGCTCCTATGCCAGGAATCTGTGCGAGCCCCCGCGAAGGACACCCCTTTTCCCTGCTTAGCACCTTGGTAGGGGACTGAAAGGGGACCCTGGCCCCGAAAGGGCCGAGACTGCCGCCTGCGCTGGGGTAACTTACCTCCTTTAGCAAAGAGGTCTAGGCGGTCCCAAACAGGCGTAGCCCCTTAAATGGAAGCCCAGTAAGGGCCTTCTTTGCAGCATTGTCAGCAGCCCACTGGCGCAGCCACACCGCGCGGCGTATAGCTACCGCCAAGGCAGAAGATCTGGCACACATCCTAATGGCATGATCCAATGCAGACAGGATAAAGTTTACAAACACATCACAGTTAGACAGTGCATTAACCGTATCAGGTGGCAATTCATCTGGGCCTTCGAGTGCATTTCTGACCAGGGCCCTGAGCGCCACAGAAGAAATGGAAAGGGGGGAAAACGGGTGCAGCGCCGCCCCCACAAATGCAAAGGCATGGCATGCCAATTGGTCAATGCGCCGGTCCTCAGAATCCTGCAGCGTAGTAGTGTCGGGGGAGTGCATGATAGAGGTGTTAAGACAGCCCTAGAATAGGAGCATCGACCTCGGGGGGCGATGACCAGCACTTGACCATATCAGCAGGAAAAGGATACTTTCTGTCCAAACTCTTAGGTATCCCGGGAAGTCTACTGGGATGTTCCCACTCCTTAAGCACAAGGTTATTCAAATGGGTTTGCTCAGGAAATTCTAATCGAGCCTTAGCAGTATGAAAGAGCTCACCCCTTTGCCTGGGAGCCGCAACAGGGGGAGAGATGGACAAAACCTCAAAAATCTGAACCAGCAGCCTGTCAGTATCATCCGGAGTCCAGAGGTCAGAGCCAGAATCGTCATGACCCCTGGACCTCTCGTCAGATGACCCGGAGTCAGAGAACAGCTCCCCTTCGTCCGAGGGGGTATAGCCATATAGATGCAACAACTCGTCAGACTCCGTAGGGAAAAGAGTGGCATCAGGGGTTAAGTGCCGCTTTTTTGTGGTGGTCTTACGCGCTAAGGTATTAGCAATCAATTTTTCAACACTGGCCAATCTAGCAGCCACATCAGGATGAGAATCCCCGCTTGTATTGGGGGAGTAGGTGAAGTGAGGCGAGGTGCAGGCCCAGCCACCGGAGGGGCGGGTTGTACCATTAGCGCCTGCTGTGCGCAAGGAACACAGACCCATTGCATTGTCACCGCTAATAGGTGAGACCCCACAAGCTACACACAGCCGGGCTTGTCCCGTAGGAACCCCGGTCACATTATCCTGGGATGCCTCCATATGGTGATTAATAGGCACAATATGCCAGTAGGGATTGACGCTGTAAAGCAACCCTGGATGCCCCAATGACCCGCAGGGAAGTGGGAGTAATTATACTAGGCCCAACTGACAATCACACCGGGCCGGGAGAAGCCACTGGATTCACCCGTCTGAAAGACATAATGAGAATAAGGGGTGTCAGAACCATGCACAGTAAGCATGAGCATAAAGATCGCCCGCGAGGGCACTTACAGACCGCGGAAGGGGGGACCGTTACACACGCGCGTGCGACTACACATCAAAATGGCGCCAAGCGAACCTCGAAGGGCGGGCCAGAGCGCGCCGTGACGCGGAGCGCGCCAAGCCAGGCCCCCGCCCCCCCCGAAGAGCGCGAAGCTCTAAGACAGCAGGCAATGATAACGCCGCAGCGTCTGAGGCGACGCCGCCACCCAGCGCAGAACGTCCAATGAAGGAAAAAGCGTGCGCGGCGGTGGCAGTTACACTAGTAAAAATACAAATCAGCGCGGCGGCTGACACCACATATACAAGTCCAAAGGACATCACAAAGGCCATATGCATGTAATCACAATACACTGACACCCAACACACACACCCCCCCCTTTCTTTCCCCCCCCGAGTCACGGGGGGGAACGAGGGAGGATGGCGGCCCTTTGTACAGGGCCCACCACTACATGGGGCAATAATGTGGGAGGGGCATCCCATAAAGGCTCACCATTAGCCTATACCGCCTACCCTTTGGTGGGGGACTGCGGTGGAGCAGCGCTCCATAAGCACGCCTGGTGCTGTCTACCTTCACCTGACCAGCGCAGCCCAAGCTGGGAGGCACATCACAAAGAGGACGGGTGGGAATAGTCGAACAGGGCCACAGGCTTTAATAACCCCGCTCACCTGCGAGAGAGTGATACTTCATGTCTTCGCAGTCAGCACTGCAGAGAAATCTGTGGATTTGTGGGAGGTCCCTGGGTATTTGAGGGGCCAGGAGGTGCCTGTTTTACATGTCTCTGCAGTGCAGCGCCATCTGGCGGAGGATAACCCAAGTGTAAGTAATCTATCTGGAGCAGGACGTACTGTATACTAAGAATAATATCCTACATGCATAGGTACTTTAACTTTAACTGCCAGCCTATTGGAGATTTTGTCACACACTGTTGCGAGACAATTCTGCACCATTTTGTGCTATGTATATTTAACATGCTTTACATGCTTTAACATGAAATGTCTTGTTAGTAAACTTTTCAGTACATTCTCTCAAGCCCCATATCTCCCAATTACATGAATATATATATATATATATATATATATATATATATCTCATTAGCCCCCCATTCCTGCCTAGGAGTCACCCCAAACTGAAAAGAGCGCAATATGACATTTTCAAATAAAATACAACTACTAAGTGCACTATCAATGGTTCCAATTTTTAAAAATTGCCATGGGGTCCCCCCTCCCCAGTGCAGGATCCTATGCTTGTTGTTTAATTATTAAGGCTCACAAACTTCTTATCATCAGAGAACCTGAGACCCTGGTCTCCAGACCAGAGCCCCTGGTGATGGTGTATCCCACCCCAATCTAATTTAAATATTGTTGCTGGTACATGGGGTGGTTAATGTAACAAGAAACAGGGCGTACTGGCTCACTCCAAAACTCCAACTCTCCGTGACCTCGCCCAATTAACACCTCCAATACAAATATGTCTGGGTCTGGGTGTACAGCAAAATATACACTACTTATTGTTAACACTTTAAAGCAATTACAAGTATATGGATGCATTAATGTCATTCATAATATGTATAAATAAAAAAATGTGTCCCACACAGCTTACTTTATCCTGTCAGTGTAATATGAATACTGGTGCTGGCTAATAGGGGACCACAATAGGGTGTATAAAGACCAAAGCAAAGAAAATTGGGCGGCCAGTATAGGCCCAGAGAATGCCCCTAACAATAAGCCACACTCAGTAACTTTGGACTATTATAAAAATCTATGACATGTCTTTATCTAAACATCAACATTACAACATCAAAGACAAGGACAATTACAAAACAATTAAGGTTCTTGGGAGATAGACCCTTAAATTATATGGCTCTAATACGACAAGAATAAATTTAATCAAGGATTATAAAAATTAAGTACATGCAGTCTTAAAGTGCTACAGTGCTGAACGATGATCTATCAACCAATAAAAGAAAAAAAAAAGAAAAAAGAAAACATTTTTAAAAAATACCCAATATTATGAGTATTGAAAAACAGTGAAAAATCATTGCACAGTTAAGGTACCAATTGTGCTAACAGTACAACACAAGAGATAAATAAAGTGACTAGCGCAATATATGAAGTGCAAAATGAATCACCAGATTAGTAGATCAGATATGCAGAGCTGGGTGCACTCAACATTCACTCCTCACATCAAAATGCGGCTTATCGTTAGGGGCATTCTCTGGGCCTGTACTGAGACGCCCCTATATATGTGTTTCCTTTCCAATATAGATGCATCTATTTCATACATGATATGTTATCAAAACATTTTTCAATCCATCAGTTGTTAATTGTGGATATGTTTCAACTTTCTTGGCTTTGTCAACACGTTGTATATTTTCTATTCTATGTAGCAGGAACTACGTTGTGTAGCCACTGAAATTGTATCTTTAAACACGTAATCTTCTTCTGGGGGCTGATAGACGTGGGTGCAGAGGCCAGCCAGGCCCCCGTCCCTGAAGGCTACCAGCCTGCATAGCCCATGGGCTCTGCTGCCCCCCCTGTGATTTGGGGAGGCAGGTAATGGGGCCAGTCATTAATGTCAAGTCACCCAGTTTACAAGGGTTAATGTAAAAAAAAAAAAAAACTAATGCACACCCGAGTGAAAATGTAATCTCTTAAAAGCAATACATTTTTTTCTCTACTTACCTCCAATCCAATGCTGATCGCTCTGTTTCCCACACCGATCACCGTAATGCTGTCACTGACAGTTGGAAGTGATCTGCGGGGCCAGGTGCACGGGCAGAGGATCGCAGCCCAGCATCTGATTCTGCTGATTACTCCCATCTTCTGACTGGCTTTCCAACATTGGGAGTGGCCTTGTAAAGAGATAGTCAGATGTCACTTACCTTATAAAAGCCCCCTCCTGCAGAGGCCAGCGAGATGGCAGGAGCTGGTGTGGCAACCAAAAGGTCCTTTCGGCCTGCTGAATGGGATGGGAGAGGAGTTGGGAGAGGGGGATCAGAGAGGAGAAGAGGAGACCCAAGTGGCTTTATGAACAGTGTGCTTGGCATTTAAATGGGTAGATCTTTCTATTTCTCTTTAGGTCAGAAAATGTGGAAGCAGTTTTCACTATCTGCAGTCTGTTGCTTTAGGTAAGTGCACGCCAAATCTGTACACCAAGACCTACAAGACAGATGCAATCCCTATAGACACAGAACGCTGCTTCTGGGCATGTGGAAGGTGATTGCAAGCACTACTGGCCTCCAAAACACTGTAGACAAGACTATCAGTGAGGCCATTGGCTAAGGCGACGCTCCACACTCCTGAGCTCAAAGGTTTAACCCCTCCTACTCTAACTCAGCCTCTTCAGATGAGAGGATGACAGTTCCTAAAGGGTTGCTGGCAGTGTTCTCCTCATTACTGCTGCCTGATTTTTCTAGGTTCTGCTATGTGTGTGGGGGGGGGGGGGATTCTGGAATTTGTAGTACGCAGCTATACAAAAGGGTTTTACTCAAGGCCAGGAGAGCCACTCCCACTTTTGTAACAGAGCCACATGGTTAAAGGAAACCTGGGATAAAGGAAAGATGCATCTTCCTACAGTCTGACCAGAAGATGAAGAGTACATTGATACCAACATTAGATCTTAGATCCAGTAAATAAAGGCTACTGCAAGACTATGAGCTGGGAGTGATGTTGAAGACTACAGAAAAAAATATCAGATGAAAGTGCTTGAGATGTCTATTGTATAGCAAAGCTGGCTAGAACACACACAATAAATCAGTGAACAGGGTCAATCAATATATTTTAAGTTATCGTATGCCCATGTCTTTAAATACATACACAATTATATTGTTTGTTGTACAATAACATTAATAGCACAAGGAAAGGCTCAATAAACAAGTCATATACTCAGAATGAAATATCACAGTACAATCTATAAAATGAAGCCCCCATCCAATTAGTTGCTATAGACAGTAATGTGATCACTAATTGCTCAGGGCTATTGTTCCTTTCATGCAGGAAGATTTAATAAAAAGGATAACGTCTTGAAACAGTGAACCTCCAGTCACCCTAAACCCATAATCAATTTCCTGCATAAAGTCTGCCAAAGAAAAAGGAGAGACTTTTGGGTTGATTCAAAGAAACATGTAACAGCTTGGATTTGGCTCACGATCATCCTATTTTTCCCGTCCGCTCGTGCGTTCGTATGAACTTGCGAGTGATTCAATAAGCAAATACGTTTCTATCCTAAAATATACGTCCGTTCGTATGGCAGTTCGGGAATCAGACCTATGTCAGTTTCCATCCTGAATTTTCCGTTTCATTTCTCAGGTTGCAACATTGGTTTTGCCCTTTTTCCTTTTTGGTCTGGACGTAAATCCTTCTGATCTTGCGGCTCCGCAATACAAACTTACCTCATTAAAGTGCATTCTAAATATTTGGTCTTTGATTTTTCTTTATTTCATTCATTTTTTAGTAACCAACCATTAATGAATGCATTTGCATAAGTAAATCTTACTTTGTTTAATTTTTAATTAACTTGCATTTTTTACTTGTGGATTTAATTTTAATATTTATGCTTCAAATGGTACAACTTTAAATTTTTAGTGTGTTTACCCACACCCTCTACATACAGATTGCTCACAAATATTAAAAAACACCCAGCAACTTCTGCATGTTATGAGCCTAGAAACAGCCAAGATGGCGGCTCAGGTATTATCGGGCAGCCTGCAAACAGAAAGGGCCTTGTGACTGTGTTGCTCTGGATTCTTTGATTTCTGACCTTTCCATGCCCCCAGCTCTGCTGTGTCTGTGCCAAATACAGCAGTAACCCACATCCTGCACTTTATCCCGCTCTCCTCTCCTCAGTAAGTGTGATGCATCTGACCAAAGATGTGCTTAAATAATTAAACAAAGCAAAGGTAAACAACTACACCAATAAATGCAATCTAAAAATATTATTCTAGGACCTCAATTTTAAAATAAATAACAACGGACATAAGTTTCTTTAATTAACGCAAATATATTGCAAAATAAAGGTTTACATGCAAAGGACTAATTAAGGTCCACATTAAAATGCTTTTATAAGGCATACATGAATCAGGTATGCATTGCCATACAATTTATGGCCTCGGCCATGCTGATACATGCAGTTCATTGGAGCACAAGACGCGCAGACTCCTCCACATAGCCAAAAAACCTGTTCAAGAACAGCAATCCGGCTGCTAAAAGGTGTCGGCTGTGGCTTTCTTTTAAAACGCGTTTAGAGGTTTCTCTGAATCACACCTAAACACATCCAATTAACCTAAGTTTTACGTTTTGATCGTAAGTTTTAGGATTTGATCCTAAGTTTTACGTTTTGATCCTAAAATTAAGGAACGAACTTCCGCTGATCGTAAGAGCATATACGCATTCGTACGTAGGCTCGTGCGAGTCGTAAATGGCCAAAAAAACAGGAAAAAATGACTAACACCCACCCAAACTTACGATTCTCGATACGAAATCAATTAACTTTTGCTCTTTGAATCGAGGGGTTTGGCTAATCATGTTCATTTACAACAGGACAATTCTGCTGGCTGGCACTTGCTACACAGATTTAAAGTGACCGTCAAGTAAAAAAAAAAAAACCTTCCAGTGCGGTCCTTCCTCTCCTGTCTGCCTCATTCTGGTTTCCATTCCCACCCTGCGGATGTGGTCCACCAATCAAACCAGAGGTCCTGAGTGGCTGCCTCTCCCTGCACCTATGAAACCCTGCCTTCTTCCCTCCTCTCAGTGTGCTTACATCACATAGCTGTTGCCACACCCACTGTTTGTCCTCATTTTTTCTCTGCATCTCCAATGCCCTAATACTCACTAATAAATTAGGAGCTACAGGGTTTGGAAAATGGATTGATGTTTTGGACAGTGCAACGTGTGGCCAAAGACAATGGGACAGCAATCGGGCTTGCCTTTAGTATAACTATAAACTTTTTAATAGGAAACAAATTATCTGTTACGGGTAATGTGTTCTTTACAGGAATTTCAAACAATATAGAGGCAATATATAGAGCGAGTCTTGTTTTTTAGCAAAATCCCATTGGCCCTGGGCATTATATAGAACAGCAAATAGTAGTTAGGCCAAGACTGAAAAAAAAGGATTGTCGTTTAGCAAACGTTCTGTTGATCAAAGTCAGAGAACCCGCAGGAGCAATTCCAGAAACGGTCGACCTTTCACACATTTTCTAGCAAGACCTAGGAGGATTGCGGCAAAGTACAAAAGAGCCGAGAGATCTGGCAAAAAGACCCAGGCATTCTCTAGACATTGGATGTCATACCTGCACTTTGCCTAAAGAACATTTGTCATTATATAGGACAGGAAAGCGGTTAATGCAATGCCTAGCATGCAAGAAGTTTTTTCGCACGGTCTGCCTTCTACTTCTAACGCTAATAAACTCAAGGGGTGTCCAGGCAAGCTAGCTGCTACAGCTGAGGCTCACTTCATGTTTGTTTTTTTACAGGTCAAGTTCACGTCGACCAAGGAAGGAGCTGGAGGAACATGAAACCATAGGTTTGAAAAATCATCCCCAACCCTTATATAGTAAATATAACTGCTCTCACAATGATTCACTATTAACTAAATATACAGCAAGACTTTTTAGTTTTTAATACTTAAAAGGTAATTCCACTTTCTCATTTTTAAAAGTTTCCCTTACTGTGTGCCTAAATTATGTCCAAAAGTTGCTTATCTGTTTATTTTCTTCTCTATTTGTTTACAACTATGTGTTATAAAAGAAGACACTTATCTTTAGCGTCAATGTTTACCTTAGCAACGTAATTAAAATCGTTCTGTTTTGTGTACATAGCAGAGACTTCCTGATTCCGGCTTGCTAATCATCTGATTGGCTAAGGCAGAGATGACACTCCACATTCCTCAGCTCACATGTTTTACCTCCTCCTACTTTAAATCAGCTGTTTATATGCCAGGAGCTCAGCCTTTGTATCCCAGAAAAATACATAAAAAGCTATATTGCCAGAGTAATAATAACATTCAAGCTTCACCTCATGTTGTGCTGTCCTCTATGATAGGAGTGGTGGAGCTGAGTGATGCGAGCATGCTGTCTGCATTGGGGTGAGCTGGGCTTGAGTGGCAGTGTGAAAGGTGCCATTCTAGCCTACCACAAAGTGGGGCAAATAGTTAGGCTGGTAAATCCTGGTAAAACCTTTAAATAATAGAAAACTGAATTAGGTAACTATCCAGAAAGTTGTGGTCAGTGAATCTGGAATACTTTGAATAAGCATGCATGTCAAAACAAAATGTCCTGCTTAAATGTACACTAAAGTCATACAATAACCCGTTCCCAGCTATCAACACTGTCTTCCTCCCCCAGCTCTCAGACACCAAGGACCAACTGGACCTGGTTATAAACTTGATCCCACAACGAAGTCTGGTCTGTCCCAGATGGCCACCTCATTTACAGCAGGCATACTGCTGCCACTGGATGAGGCTTGAGTGTCCGGGTGATTTACATGTTTAATTCCTGATAGGTGTCTGAGCGCTGGGGGGAGGGGTTCATTTTAAGAATTTAGGGTCTCAAACGGCTGACCTAGACACACTGGGGGGGGGGGGGGCGCTACATGAAAAACAAGGTTCAGTATGGATAAATGATCCATAATTATGCGTCCTGAGGCTAAGAATTTTCTTACAGCATTCAAACTAGGAGAAAGTTCTGGGTGTTCTTGTAGATCAGAGACCTTTGCAGCTTGAAATGCCAAGAAAAGGTTTTAGCCATAAAGCCAGCCAAGTACTTTCTTGCATAAAACAAGACAAACTACAGAGACCACTTCACTGGATTTTAATAATTGAAAAAGGCCTAACCTTGGATATGCCACAACTTTATGCCAAACACAATGCCCTTTAACCCTTCTAGTGCCAGCTACGCGAGTCTCACCTAGCAGTCTCTACTTCACTTAAGTGCCAGCTACATGAGACTCACGTAGCTGACTTTAAACCCCCACAAAATAAAAAATATAAAAGTTAAAAACTCACCTGACCCGTCGTTAGATTAGGCCGGGTCTTCTCTTCCCCTGGGGGGCATCCGATCCCCCCGGGGCCTGTCTTCAGGAGGGCGCCCGAAATAGCGCCCCCCCCCCCCCCACTTCGGCAATAAACTGTAAAAAAAACAAAAAAAAAAAATGACATTTACTTACCTGCGGCCGCGATCCCTCCCGCGGGTCTCCTCTTCACCAGAGGGGCCTCCGATCGCCCCCCCCGGGCTGGATGACATCATCGGTGACCCGGCACCTGTCACCCAGCCGCCGGGACCCGAGAAGCTCAGTCGCTGTTGGAGATCGGAGGAGGAGGGCTGGTTACCAGCCCTCCTCCACCGATCACCAGCAGCTGTCATCGGAGACGTCGTGGGACAGGATCGGGACATCGGAGGTGAGTAGAAAAAAAAATTAATAATAAATGACATTTTTTCTAATGTGTGTGTGTGTGTGTGTTTTTTTTACACTTAACCCCTTGTGAACTGGTAAGGGATCCATGAGACCCCTATACCAGTTCACAGGGCTGGGGGCTGGCAAGTCACCTGTGGCTAGCAGGTGACTTGCCATTAACCCCAAAGCCCGGGGGAGGGGGGCAGAAGAGCCCGGCCCTTGGAGCTTGTAGCCGGCAGGGCGGGGGCCACCAAAACTGGCCCCTTCCCCCTGTTCCTACAAGCACCCATAGCTGGTCCCAGGCTGGTTATGATGGGTAAGGGAGACCCCACGTCATTTTTGGGGGGGATTATTAAAGGTTTTTAACCCTATGTCATTTTTTTTTTAAATTAACCGCTTATGTTTATAGTGTGGATAGTAGTATTTTATTTGTAAATGTTAAAAGGTGCTTTTTTTCAGTTGGGGGGTCTCCTGGGCAAGAATAGGTACATTACATATGTGGTTTTGGAGGTTTGCAGAGGACATTACCCGTTTTTATTCTGGCTCATGGGTCTGTGGATAGGAAGTGATCTGGCGGTGAGAGCTTCTGTATCGATCATCTGGATTGTTTAGTTTTGCTTTTAACCTTTTTATGATTGTGAGCGCATCAGCTTTAATAAATTTGCTTTGATTAACCTTTGGGGTATTGCACAAGATCCTTTTTTAACCTTTTGTTTTGCATAGGAGACATCTGGAATACTATTTAAGGATTATACAATTGTTGGATTAAATCTCCCTGTTTTTGCCTGGAGAGGGAAGTCCCATTGCAAATTGGCCGGTTTATGCATAAGGCGCATGATGGCTATGAAGTATAAAAGATCAATTCTTATGGCTCTATTCTGAAGGTGCTCTGGTAAGAGTTTTATTCAGACAGTGGTGGATCACTTTAAATGTGTGAGACGTATATTTGGATATCTTCACTTGGTGTGTCTTCAGACGCTTCACAGGACATTTATGTCTATATTCTAAGGACTTTATCTATAATTAAGCTCTGTGCTCTTTAGTATGTTTTTTGAATGTTGTTAAAAGGTTTGGGACTTTTATTTGCACGTTGTAGCTTATTGTTTTAGGCTGCGCGGTGTTCACTTATAAATATTTTTTTCACATATGTGGTACCGTTGTAATCGGGAGAAATGGGGCTTTCACATGCAATATGGTTTTCATTAATAAAACAAATGTTTTATTTAAACTAGGGGAGACAATTGTCTAAAAAATATTGTTTTATTATTTGTTTTGTTTTTTTACGCAAAAATATTTAAAAAAACAGTCGAAAAATTACAAACAAGACATTTCATGTTAAAGCCTAAACTCTACAGCAAAATATATATATATATATATATATATATATATATATATATATATATATATATATATATATATATATATATATATATATTGCAGCAAATTCCGGCAAAAATCAAGGTTAAACATGGCCGTATCCTCAAGTCCTGAACAGGATTGCAGCCCAGTGGGGGAAAGAATAATAAGTAAGTGACTAAAAACTTAAAATATATTAACTTTAGATGCTGGGGAATCGTTTAATGGTTTGGGCTTTTCAATATATCATGGTGGATGTCCAGTTTAATAGTACCTATGCATGTTGGGTATTGTTCTGCTCGAGGGACCTTGTGCTTTCAGATTTAGCTTGTTTTTTATTGTTTGCATATTGATATTTTAGGAAAACATGTTTTTTATTCTGCTTTTTTATTATTTGTTTCTAGGAAAACCCTGTGCAACCTAAGAATTCTTCAAGGGATTACTTCCAGAAAGATGAGCCCACTACAACAAGCTGGGTACGCTTAGAGAGCTTAAAATGTGTACTTTCAGGAAATATATGATTTGTGGGGGGTATTCCAAATGTAAAGGGATGTTTTGGTTGAAAAATTGCAAGGTGCGCACTTTGTCTGCAGAGCTGAAATTTTCAAGTAAAATTACCGTTACACACATGCTTTACTTTGGGGTGTTTGCCAACTCTTCCCTTGACAGTAGCTATGCATGTTGGGTACCGTTCTGTTCAGGGGATGTTGCTTTTTCAGATTTTTCTTGTTTGCATATAGTTTTTTTTTTTTTTTTGTGGCTTTGATTCTTCTTTTTTATTTTTTTTCAGGGAAACTGTGCAACCAAAGAATTGATTGAGGGATTACTTACACAAAACTGCAGCCACATAAACAAGCTTGGTACGCCTAGAAAGCTTGAGGCGTGTACTTCCAGAGAATGTATAGTTTGTGGGGGGTATTTCAAATGTAAAGGGTTGTTTTTCTGGAAAATCTGCAAGGTGCGCATAGCGCATATCGCAGTTGCATTTTATCAGAAAATCTCCTAAAGCGCTGTTTCAGTTTGGTAGAGTCTCCTGGGCAGGAAAGGGTGTCTACCAATACATATGTGGTACCACTGTAACCAGGAGAAATTGGGGTTTCACACGCAATAAGATTTTATTGACAAACTTACAAAAAACACTACAAATTGCAAAAAAATAGATTTTTTTTTGCACATATTTCACCAAAAAGTTTTGAGAATACACTAAAAAAAAAGCCCAAACAAGACATTTCATGTTGAAGCTCAAACGCTGCTTAAAAAGATAATACATACATTTCCTGGAAATTCCCAGAAAATCCCTTCAAAAATCAAAGTTGAACATATGTAGCGCAAAATAGTGAAAAGTGACCTGGCAACAAAGGGGGACAAAAATACTAGGAAGGCTGGCACTTAAAGGGTTAAGGGGATAGAAGTCCATGACAACACACAACAGACTTCAATCTGCTGCATTCCTCATCCTGTGGGCATCAATTTGGGTATGATGTATTTGTACTTACCCCCTCCATGTCCAAGCACCTCTGCCTGACATGACTGCTGGAGACCAATTGGTTTTGCCTGAGGGGGTGTGTTCTGCAGCCATGGCAGCATGTGCACACTCCTGTCCATTGAACCCTATTGGTCATCAGCAAGGATGAGAGCGGAGAAAAAATGCAGGCACCCCTCCTGTGAACCCTGGAACACAAAATAAAATGGGTTTCGGGATGCCTGTTTTGGGGCATTTCAAAAGAGCACAGAGTAGACATAGCAGGGATCAGGGATAAAACAACCCTATGGAGACCCACCCATCAAGTCTCTTAGGGGCCCAGATGCTGCAGCAAAGCAGAGTGCTTTGCTGAAAGCCAAATTTTGACGAAGCCGCCAACCCCTTTTCCCCCTTATTTTTATTTCGCTCCATAAGACGTGACCCGCCCACACACACTTGGAGCGAAAAAATACAATTCTGTGAAACTCACCTGTAGAATTGTTTTTGTATACATCCAGTCCAGGCCGTCCCAATATCCTCACGATTGGGTGTTCGCCTCTAGAGGGTGCTTGACTGCAAGATCAAAGATGTAGCTCCTCCCGGCTCCCTATAAAATGCAGCTGCACCTCTATCATTCCCCAGTGGTTTAAAAGCAGTACTCAACAAAAGAGGGCAGGCCGGGAGGCCTAAGAAACCATGTTACTTCACATAGCTTCAGCTTGTACTCTCTCTAAGCAAAAACTAGCAAAACAGTGTCCTATGAACAAAAAATGGTTGATCACCATAACAGGCATACAGGACATAATGAACACAAGGGCGGGGTGGGACGGCCTGGACTGGATGTATACAAAAACAATTCTACAGGTGAATTTCACAGAATTGTATTTTTCCCTATATCCAGTCCAGGCCGTCCCAATATCCTCACAATTGGAACATCCAAAAGTAGTGTCCATATGGGTGGGATCCCCAGTGCGAAACAGCATGTAGTTCATTTCACTACAGCCTGAAGCACCTTTCGGCCAAAAACAGCGTCAGCTGAGGCCCTGACATCCACCTTGAAAAACTTTGGAAAAGTTTGCGAGCTTACAAACTTGTTCCACCGATGCCTGGTGCTGAAAAGCCCAAGAGGCACCAATAGCTCTGGTAGAATGAGCTGTGATCCGAAAAGGGGGTTCCTTCCCCCTGGCAGAATATGCTTGTACCACCGCCTGTCTGCTCCACTTACTGAGAGCGGACTTGGCTGGTGGCTATCCCGTTCTAGAACCCTCTGTTAGGACAAAGAGCAAATCCGATTTCCTGAAGGAATCAGTCGCAGCCAGGTAATACTTTATGGCTCTGACCACATCCAAGGCATGGAGGGTCCATTCTTTGGAATTAGCAGGTGCTGGACACAAAGAAGGTAAGACAACTTCCTCATTAAGGTGAAAGGGAGAAACAACCTTAGGCAAAAAATCAGGTTTAAAGCGAAAAACCACCTTATCCCTGTGCAGATCAAAGTAGGGTGGTTTCATACAAAGCGCGGCCAGCTCTGATACACAACGCACCGAGGTGATCGCTAACAGTAAGACCACTTTGAGAGTCAACATAGACAATGCAGCATTGCCCATTGGCTCAAAGGGAGGATCCTGGAGAGCAGACAGCACTAGATTCAAGTCCCACACCGGTAACACTGACTTACGCGGTGGCCGGACATGGGTAACTCCCTGGAAAAAAGTCTTGATCAACCTATGGTTGGCAATGGATCTCTGGAAAAAAATGTCTAAAGCCGAAACCTGACCCTTGAGGGTGCTCAGCTGAAGACCCAAGTCTAAGCCGTGTAGTAAAAACTCCAGAATCCTAGAATTAGCAAATTTTCGGCAAGGAAGGCTCTTGGCCTCGCAACAAGCGATATAGGTCCGCAAAACTCTGTGGTATATCAAGGAAGAAGATTTCTTCCGTGCCTGAATTATTGTCTGCACAACCGTGGCCGATAACCCCTTCTCCATCAGGATTGAGGTTTCAATAACCAGGCCGTCAAAGCCAGCGTCCGTAAATTGGGGTGCCGCAGCGACCCCTGATTGAGAAGCCCTGGGTCATTGGGCATGATGTAATGACCTATTGACATCTGGACTATGTCTGCAAACCAACTCCTTCTCGGTCAGCGAGGAGCCACCAGAATGGTTGGTACCCCTTCCTGGGCTATCTCGCGCAGCACACTGCCTAGAAGTGGAAACGGAGGGAATGCATACAGAAATTTTAACTCCGTCCAAGGAATCGCCAGAGCGTCTGTTGCAATGGCACAGAGCGTGAAAGGTCTTGCTGCTGAGAGACCATTCCCCCAGGCGCAAGGAACTCCTGCTCAGGGAGTCTGCCTCCTGGTTTTCCCCCCTGGGGATGTAGACCGCCGAGATGCAGGGAACATTCTCCTCTGCCCAAGTCAGAATCTGGGTTACCTCCTTGAGGGATCTCTTGCTGTGAGTCCCATCCTGGTGGTTGATGTAGGCCACAGCAGTCTGATTGTCCGAGCGAACCTGGATCGCACGGCCTCTTAAATGGGGAGTCAAGCGTATAAGAACCAACCGGATTGCTCTCAGCTCCAAGAGATTTATGGGTAAACGGTTCTCCTGCTGACCCTACTGACCCTGGATCTTCTGGGTCTGCCAAACGCCTCCCCAGCCTGTCAGACTGGCATCCGTGGTAACTATCTCCCAATGGGCAGAAAGGACTTGCCCACCAGTAGGTTCTGGGAGTCCAACCACCACAAGAGGGACTGCCTGGCCAGGGGAGACAGCGAAAAGCCTTGTTCAAGAGATTCCTGCGTCCGATTCCAGCCCGTCAGCAGGTTCAATTGCAGAGGTCTCATGTGAAATTGGGCGAAGGGTACTGCCTCGAAGCACGACACCATTAGGCCCACCAATCTCATCCCCAGACGTACCGACGGCTGCTGACAAGACAACAAGGCCTGCACTTGCGTCTGGAGACTCAAAACCTTCTGCTGTGGCAGAAAAACCTTGACCTGAGCGGTGTCTATCATCATTCCAAGGAAGAATCTCACGGTTGAGGGAGTGATACACCAAGTCGTTTAATTGATTACCCAACCGAAGGCTTCCAGGGTTGACAGCACTGTCCGAGTATCGCTGGGCCTGCTGAAGGAACCGAGCCGAAATCATCAAGTCGTCCACATAGGGTAACACACGAATACCCTGACTCCGCAGGATAGCCATGATGCCCGCCAGCACCTTGATGAACACACGGGGGGCTGAGGATATCCCGAAAGGGAGTGCTACAAACTGGTAATGTTGATCCTCCAGAGCAAACCTCAGGAACTTTTGATGTCCCTGAAAAATCGTGATGTGCAGATAAGCGTCTCTGATATCCACCGTGGTCATGAAGTCGCAGGACCGAAGCGATCTCACCGTCGCCCGCAAGGTTTCAATGCGAAAATGTCTAACTCTTAGTTAGAGACCCTTCAGGTCCAGGATCGGCCGTAGCGTTCCATCCTTCTTGGGAACCATGAACAGGTTTGAATAGAATCCCTGACCCTGATCCTGCGGGGGTACAGGGAAAAAAAATCACACCTATCCGCAGGAGGTGTCGAACAGCCATTCTCAAAGCTTGAGCTTTTAGTGGGTTTCGGGAAATCCTTGAAAGGAGGAATTTTGAGGGCGGCCTGGCTGCCAGCTCTACCTTGTAACCGGAGGACACTACCTCCTGAATCCACCGATCCGAGACGTGACGCCTCCAGATCTGAGCAAACATCAGAAGCAGTCCCCCCACCCGGATGGGTGAGGGCGCCCCCTCATGCCTAAGAGGGCTTGGCTGGGGGTTTGGACTTAGCTCCCCAGGAGGAGTTGGGTCGGCCGCGGGACCTACCTCTGCCCCAGGTATCTGTGCGGCCACCTGGAAACGAAGATCCTCTTTCTCCTCGAAAGGACCGATAGGAAGAGGGGTTTCCGAAAGGACCGAGCAGGCTTCCTTCTCTGAGGGAGTCTACCATCCTCGACCAGAAGGTCCAGGCCCTCCCCAAACAGCCAGCTTCCCACAAAAGGTAGACTTGTGAGGGACTTCTTGGCAGCCGCATCAGCCGACCACTGCTTCAGCCAGAGCGAGTGGCGCAGAGCCACAAGCAAGGCCGAAATTCTTGCGCCAAGCCTGACCACATCATCCATGGCAGTAACAACAAAGCCAATGAAATCCAAGCAAGCCTTGAGTTCCTTATACTCCTCAGCCCGCTTGCGAGCCTTAGCTCTAGCCACAAGGTGTCCTCCTGTTGGCTAGTAAGGCCTGTCAGTGAGGAGCGCAAGTGATGTCGCACCAAGCATGCAGCACACACACACAAACAAAGCTGTGGGCAGGGAGGGACACATACATAGAAAATAATATACTAGTGGTTCCCCCTCAGGCTCACCAAAAGCATGTGACCTTTTAGAATAAGGTCTGCGGCCCAGAGCATGTGCTCTGCCGAACGCCACAGACCCCGGGGTTCACCCTACCGACACGGATCCTGTAGCAGCCAAAGGCTGGGAGGCAGGAATGGGTCAGAAGAGATCCATGGAAAGAGTTTGCAGCGGCCGACGGGCTAGGTGGCCCCGCTCTGCTGCCAAAATCTGAGAGAGAGTGCCAACGTTCTTATGCAGCCAAAACTGCAAGATAAACAACTGGGGAATGATAGAGGGGCAGCTGCCTTTATAGGGGGCCGGGAGGAGCTACATCTTTGATCTTGCAGTGAAGTGCCCTCTAGAGGCGAACACCCAATCGTGAGGATATTGGGATGGCCTGGACGTAAAAACGCCAGTTAGCTACCTGGTGACTTTTCTAAACATCCACAGCATACCACTGAGAGATTATGGCTCTGCCCCTAGGTAGGAACACATTACCACCAGAATCTACAAAGACTTTAGCCCTAGCTCCAGCTCGTCAGTTGTTTAAGAGATCTAAAAAATAGTAAAGACAGACAAAAGCCATAGCTAAAATAATGTCAAACCTTGATAAGACAATTCGCAAATAATGTAGACTAAAACAGCTAGCGGGTGGGAAGCCTGTATGCTGCCTTTTCGGATGTTTACCAGGTAACTAACTAAGTTTTCTCAAAACATCCTCAGGGCATCATACCACTGAGAGGATAAGCAATATATTACCTCTATTGGGTGGGAAATTCTGCCTGTAACACACTCCTGCCAAATGATTGGTCCTGCAAGTAAGCAGATCCAGGCGATAATGATTGACAAACATCCTAACACTAGACCAGCTATCTGCCTAACAAATTGGTTCAATAGAGGCACCAAGCCTGCTCCGTCCAAGATGTAGACACACTTCTTGTTGAATGTGCTGTAACTCCACCTGGAGCAGGAGATCCATTGTAAGCAAAAATAATAGCATTCTTCATCCATCGTGCCGGTGTTGCCTTGGAAACATGTTGGCCCTTTCTGTGACCCGAAAAACAGGAGAATCGGCGGACAGCCTTCCTCCAATCTCTTGTTTGTCTAAGGTATTCCAGTAAACAAGCACTGACATTTAAAGATTTGTCTACAGAAGTCAGAGGAACCGGGGTCACTAGCAGATGGGAGAACAATTTATTGTGTTCTATGACAATCTGAGGGGATCTTCGGAAGGTAGCAAGGATCCACCCGTAGAACCAATCGATCTTGAAAAATCTGAAGAAACGGATGATGTCAGGATAGGTCAGGGTGCTGATGATTAGACCTAATTTAACTCCTAGCTGAAGAAACTCTAGTATGACAGGAAGAATAGAGATGGATCTTCTAGTATGACTCCCAAGTATGAAAGGTTTTCCAAACTTTCAAATAAATCTTCCTTGTTACTTCCTTTCTGTTGTAAGGAGAGTCTTGATTAGTCCCCTGAAAACCCCTTCTTCAACAGCAATGCTGCCTCCACAGAGTCAAATGCCAGTTCTGGGGATCCTGGCAGAGTAGCGGCCCCTGGGATAGAAGGTCTGGTCTTACCAGAAGTTCCCATGGCTCTTGAACCAAGAGCATCCTCCGCATCAAAAACCATGGCATCTTCGGGTACCAGGGGGTCAGAAGCAGAATCGTAGCCGATTGACAAGAGATCTTGATCAAAACTTGTGGAAAGATTTGAACAGTAGGAAAAGCGGAAGCCAGGCTGAAAGGCCTTGCCGGAGGGAATGAGCTTGCAATTCTATCCGGAGGCAAAAGGAACCACCTCCCTCAAGACACAAATCTGTTTGAACGCTTTCTGGTTTACTGGTTTTCTGGTTTTATTGTAGAACAGAAGTTGAATAGCCTCTATTTTCGGTTGAGGCAAAAATATTTTCTGAAGGATCGTATGGATCTCGAACCCTAGATAGGCCATTACCTAAGACGGGACAAGGCTGAACTTTTTGTAGTATAGGGTCCACCCTAGCTGAAGAAGAAAATCTAGTGTCAGTTCTAGAACCTAGTATAAAAAGGAGAAGGTCCAGGTATGCGATGACACATACTCCTCTCTGCCATAAGACCATCAGAGGTTCTGCCAGGACCTTGGAAAAAATCCTCAGGGTTAAGGCCAACCCAAAGTGTGGCTATATAAACTGGTGTGTGCTATATAGTGTGGCTATATAAAAGTGAAGCGTTTGATCCTCTGCAAATCTCAAAAAGGTTTGAACTGACAGACTCATAGGTACCTGTCAATAGGTGCCCTTCAGGTCTATTGAGACCATGAAAGACTTTGGTGGGAGAAGGCTTCTCACAGAGAAGATGGACTCCATGCAAAAACACCTGTAACAAACTGAAATATTCAGTTTCTTCAAGTTCAGAATGAAACTGAATCCCCTGAGGATTTCTTCACCAAAAAAATGCTTGGGTAAAACCCTTTCCCTCATTGCTGAAGGAGGAACTGGGACATTCACCCCCATGTCCAGCATAGAATCTTGACTGTTCCAAATGGCCAGTCTTTTCTCCCTGTCACCTGGGAGAGAAGTAACGAATTTCTGGAAGGCACATGAATTAACTATATTGGGAACCCCTCCTTTAATTCTCCTTACAATAAAGGGACAATCCAGCAAGGTTTCCCATAAGGCATTAAATTGTTTCAACCGGGCACCCAACAAAGACCTGGAGTCTTTGTCTCTTAGGGGCCGATTGTTTGGAAACAAATAATGTGGATCCTCTAAATGTAACCCTTCTAGAAGAAGAGAAAGAGCCCCCCCCCCCCCCCCTTCCCCCTTTAAATGAGTCCTTGTTAAAAAAAAAGGGTCTCTTGTAAGAGGAATAACCTAAAAAAAGACTTTTGAATTTAGGAGGAAAACACTTAATTTTTGTCAGCTGGCTTGTCTAAAAGAGAAACTCTCCATTAAAGGGCATGGCACACAAGCACATTTTTTGAGCCAGTATCCCTTGAACAAGTGCGCAGCCATAAGGTTCTATGTACTGAATTGGTCAGGGCCATGAATCTCACTGACTCTGTTGTAGCGTCAATAAAAAAGGAGGCTGCCAAAAAAAAAGAATAGGTAAGGCCTTCATAATCTCATTAACATATGTTTAAAAAAACAAGCCTAAGTTGTTGTAACCAATAATTCAGATTCCTGGCGACACAAGTAGAAGCAAAAAATTTGATAATGCAGCCTGCTGTCAGAAACCGCTTACCTGGGCCCCGTTCCAGCGCCGTTTCCGTGCGGCCGGCCGCAGCAGCGGCGGCTCAGGCGGCGCCGAGCACGGCCGCCCTCCTTTCTCGCTCCCGCACCAGCAACTCTCGTGCGTGCGCGAGCACATAATCTGTAGTTGGGCGGGGGGGTTGTTGAACCATGGGGCACAGGCATGCCCCTTGGTTCTGGCTATGGGCCAATGAGCCCAGAGGAAGTTCTGGGCTACACGCCCTGTTAGTTGTGGTCCAATGTGTTTCAGGACTGTAAAGTGCACCAATCACTACACTAGTTCCTCATGCCCAATCAGACCTGGTTCCTAGAAAGGTTCACCCCCGTCAGTTATTCAGTGCCTGTTATAGCGCCTTGTACCTTGCTTTGTCTTGTGATTATTCCGTGATTGATCTCCGTTGCCGACCCCTGCCTGAACCAACCATTCTTTGTCTGATCTCTGTTGCCGACCCCTGCCTGAACCGACCATTCTTTGTCTGATCTCCGTTGCCGACCCCTGCCTGAACCGACCATTCTTTGTCTGATCTCCGTTGCCGACCCCTGCCTGAACCGACCATTCTTTGTCTGATCTCCGTTGCCGACCCCTGCCTGAATCGACCATCCTCCGTCCGATCTCTGTTGCCGACCTCTGCTTTGTACCTGACCTTGAGCTTCTTCATCCCTCTGTACCGCTGCGATCTCTGACTTCCCGGTGTCGACCTCTGGCCTGTCCTTGGACTTCCGCTATACTCGCTCTTAGTCATTGGTTCATCAGACCTCCAGCCAGTAAGCTCACATCCTTTGAGCCATTGAAGTCCTGGGGGCAACCGATCCCGGGCAGGCGTATTCTGCGTCCCGGCAAGCGGGGGCCCCTACAGGTGAAGCTGGCTGCGGAGATTGGGGGTTGAGGGCTTACCTAGAGGGCTGGAGTTACCAGAGCGTGACATTATAACAGGCCCAAAAGAAACATGGATGACCTGGTACAGCAGGTGCAGGCTATGGCCACTGCCATTAACCAACTAGCCCAAAGAGTGGCCACTCAAGAATCCAGGCAGACTCCTGCGTCCTCTGTACCACCTCACATTTCGGAGCCGAAGGTCCCGCTACCGGAGAAATTTTTTGGAGACCGAGCCAAATTCTCCAATTTCAAAAATTCCTGCGAACTTTATTTTAGGTTGAGACCCGTATCTTCGGGCACCGAGACCCAGCGAGTGGGATTGATAATTTCTCTTCTACAAGGAGATCCTCAGTCCTGGGCCTTTAGTTTGCCTTCCCATGATGCTGCTCTACATTCTGTTACGGCCTTCTTCTTAGCTTTGGGAGTTTTGTATGCTGACCCGGACCAGCAATCTACGGCCGAAAACAGGCTTCGGTCCATGAAGCAAGGGCGGAACACGGCTGAAGATTACAGTGCAGAGTTCCGCAGTTGGGCTGTAGAGTCCCGGTGGAATGATCCTGCCTTGTGTAGCCAATACCAGGTGGGCCTGTCAGAGAGCATCAAGGATGCGCTTGTAAATTTTCCTCCACCGTCGGACCTAGACCACCTTATGCAGGTCACCATTAAGATAGACCGAAGCCTTAGGGAGAGAGCTAGGGAAAGAGCTAGGGCCCCCATGTCTCTCAAAACCTTCCATGACCCTAACCCACCGGCTTCCCGTAGGGAAAATTTACCTTCCACCTCTCAAGAGGAACCCATGCAGCTAGGGTGAACCCGCCTTTCCCAGGATGAGAAGCAGCGAAGGCGCTCCATGGGGTTATGTCTTTATTGTGGGAACCCGGGACATTTCGCTAGGTCCTGTCCTAACAAGGGAGGCCCGGCGGGAAACTTCCACACCTAGATCAGGGGGAGAGTGCTGATCTAGGTGAGTCCGTTTGCTACTCTCGTCTGAATAAAATACTAATCCCTGTAGACCTTTCCTGGGGCTCCTCCAAGCAGTCAGTTTCCGCTTTTATTGACAGTGGAGCTGCGGGCAACTTTCTGGATAGGAGCATGATCTCCATTTTGGGAATCCCTTTGGTACCCCTTGGGAAATCGCTGCAGGTTCTGGCCATTAATGGGAAGGCCATACAGGGGGGTCCAGTCAATACTAAGACCCCACTTCTTAATCTAGTTGTTGGGTCCTCCCACTCAAGAGTTCATAGAATTTTTTGATTTTGATTGCCCTGAGACTCCAGTGGTTTTGGGATACCCTTGGCTACAACTCCACAACCCCATTTTAGACTGGCAGGCTGGGGAATTGGTTAAGTGGAGTAACTTTTGTAAGAGTCATTGCTTCTCCACTGCCCTCAGAAGTATCTAAATGCTGCCCCAGGGGTTACCTCAGCCGTACGCCGATTGGGCTGATGTTTTCTCTGAGCGGTCTGCTGACACTCTTCCCCCACATCGGGCCTATGACTGCCCCATTGACTTACTCCCTGGCACTATCCCTCCTAGAGGGAAATTTTATAACCTTACCCGGCCTGAGAAGCAAGCAATGAGGGATTACATCTCCGAGAATTTGAGCAAGGGGTTTATCCGCCCTTCATCGTCGCCTGCAGGGCTGGCTTCTTTTTTGTGGAAAAGAAGGGTGGTGGTTTGAGGCCTTGTATAGACTACAGGGCCCTGAACAAGATTACTGTAAAAAAACGGTATCCCCTTCCTTTGATTGGGGATTTATTCAATCAAGTTGTTGGTGCTCGGATTTTTTCCAAGTTAGATTTAAAGGGGGCCTACAACTTGATTCGCATTCGGCAAGGGGATGAGTGGAAGACGGCATTTAATGTTAAAGATGGCCATTATGAATATCTGGTCATGCCCTTTGGCCTTTGTAATGCTCCAGCCGTCTTCCAAGACTTTGTGAATGATGTGTCCCGAGACTATTTGGGTAGATAGACGTCATGTAAAGATGGTTCTGCAAAAATGAAGGCAAAATAATTTGTATGCTAAGATCTCTAAATGTATGTTCGAGGTCACCACTGTCCCCTTCTTGGGGTATGTGATTTCTAACCAGGGTATGGAGATGGAATGCGGAGAAGGTTGCGGCAGTGCGGGATTGGGTTCAGCCCAAGACTTTGAAAGAATTACAGCGTTTCTTAGGCTTCGCTAACTTTTATTGACGCTTTATCAGGGGCTTTTCCCATGTTGTGGCACCTCTTACTAACCTCACCCGCAAGGGTACCTTTGTTGAAAACTGGTCACCGTCCGCCAACTAGGCCTTTCTGACTTTGAAACAGGCTTTTACCTCGGCACCTATTTTAGTTCACCCTGACGTAAACAAGCCTTTCACCATTGAAGTAGATGCTTCTGAATTGGGTGTAGGGGCTGTTCTATCACAATACTCAGGTCATCCTGAGCGTCTACATCCTTGCGCTTACTTTTCGTGAAGGTTTAGCGCCGCGGAGCAAAATTATGATGTAGGAAACAGAGTTATTGGCAGTTAAACTGGCCTTTGACGAATGGCGTCACTGGTTGGAGGGTTCATTGCATCCAATCACGGTCTTTACCGACCATAAAAACCTTGAATACATCAGTTCAGCTAAGAGATTAAACTCTCGCCAGGTGCGTTGGGCATTATTTTTTTCACGATTCAACTTATTACATTTAAACCGGGAGTTAAAAATACTAAGGCAGACGCCCTGTCTCACATGTTCGCGGAATGTAAAGACAGGAGTGATGTGGATGAACCAATTTTGCCACTTGGTTGTGTTGTGGGGGCATTGCTTCCTGATCTATCTGGTGCTTTGGCGCCGTTCCAGAACGATTCTCCTGCGGATATTCCTTTGGGATGTCAGTTTGTTCCACCGCACCTACGTTCCAATGTTATCCGCGAATTCCATAATGCTAAAACTGCCCTGGGTAATCGGAAAACATTTTCTTTAGCTCGGCGTCATGTATGGTGGCCTACTATGCGGCGAGATATATCTTCCTTTATCGATTCATGTACTGTGTGTGCGCGAAGTAAAGGAGTACACAAGGTCCCCAGTGGGTGTTTGGTTCCATTAGAGACTCCTCTAGAACCGTGGACTCTATGGATTTCATAGTTGATTTGCCACCTTCACATGGGAACACTGTAATTTGGGTGGTCGTTGACCGTTTTAGTAACATGGCACATTTTATCCCATTACCTAAATTACCGTCGGCTCCTGAGCTTTCGCGATTATTTATTTCTCACATCTTCTGTCTCCATGGCATACCATCTAATATTATTTCTGATCGGGGTGTGCAGTTTACTTCACGTTTCTGGAAAAACTTCTGCTCTCGACTGGGAGTTCTGATATCTTTGTCGTCGGCGTACCATCCCCAAACCAATGGGCAGACTGAAAGAACCAATCAGAGTCTGGAACAATATTTACAGTGTTACATTTCTGATGCTCAAGAACAGTGGTCAGAATTAATTGATTTTGCGGAATTCGCGTATAATAATGCGCCGAGCAAGAGTACCAAGGTGTCCCCATTATTTTGCAATTTGGGGAAGAATCCCAGAGGTTCTTCTCTCTCAGGGTCGCCTTCCAACTTACCGGCGTTGGAAGAGTGGCTCCAAGAGCGGAGAAACATCTGGATCCGCGTCCAAGAGACCTTGAAAACGACCGTTCTTAGATACAAAAGATTCGCCGATCGCCGCAGGTCTCGGGAACCCGCGCTCCAGGTCGGGGACCTCGTTTGGGTTTCTACTAGAAACATTTCTCTCCGGCAGCCTTCTAGTAAGCTGGGTCCCCAGTTTATTGGACCGTTCCCTATTACTCGGAAGCTGAACGACACAACCTTTAAGATCCAACTTCCTCCAACCATGAGAATCCCCAACTCCTTTCATTTGTCGCTGTTAAAACCAGCTAGGAATACTCCACTTCCATCCCCATCACCAATTCTAGTTGATAACGAACCAGAATACGAGGTTAACAAGATTCTAGATTCGTGTAAGTTCTGTAATTCGTTACAATATTTGGTTGACTGGGTAGGCTACGGTCCGGAGGAAAGGTGTTGGGTTGCAGCAAAGGATGTGCATGCTAGGATTCTTGTCGAAAGATTTCATCGTGACAATCCAGGGAAACCTGGTAAGGGTCCGGAGGCCCCTAGTGAAGGGGGGGGGGTAGTGTCAGAAACCGCTTACCTGGGCCCCGTCCCGCGTCAGCAACTCTCGTGCGTGCGCGAGCACATAATCTTTATGCTCTCACAGCACACAGCGCGCCCGCCGGAGGCTGTAGTTGGGCGGGGGGGTTGTTGAACCATGGGGCACAGGCATGCCCCTTGGTTCTGGCTATGGGCCAATGAGCCCAAAGGAAGTTCTGGGCTACACGCCCTGTTAATTGTGGTCCAATGTGTTTCAGGACTGTAAAGTGCACCAATCACTACACTGGTTCCTCATGCCCAATCAGACCTGGTTCCTATAAAGGTTCACCCCCGTCAGTTATTCAGTGCCTGTTATAGCGCCTTGTACCTTGCTTTGTGTTGTGATTATTCCGTGATTGATCTCCGTTGCCGACCCCTGCCTGAACCGACCATTCTTTGTCTGATCTCCGTTGCCGGCCCCTGCCTGAACCGACCATTCTTTGTCTGATCTCCGTTGCCGATCCCTGCCTGAACCGACCATTCTTTGTCTGATCTCCGTTGCCGGCCCCTGCCTGAATCGACCATCCTCCGTCTGATCTCTGTTGCCGACCTCTGCTTTGTACCTGACCTCGAGCTTCTTCATCCCTCTGTACCGCTGCGATCTCTGACTTCCTGGTGTCGACCACTGGCCTGTCCTTGGACTTCCGCTATACTCGCTCTTAGTCATTGGTTCTTCAGACCTCCAACCAGTAAGCTCACATCCTTTGAGCCATTGAAGTCCTGGGGGAAACCGATCCCGGGCAGGTGTATTCAGCATCCCGGGGGCCCCTACAGGTGAAGCTGGCTGCGGAGATTGGGGGTTGAGGGCTTACCTGGAGGGTTGGATTTACCAGAGCGTGACACCTGCCAAGCCCTTTTCAAAAGGGTATCCAATTTCATATGCTTAAGGATGCCAAAATCCTCAAAGGCTAAGTCCACCCCCTTAAAAACTCCAGAGAAGATGGCATCCAATTTAGGACAATTGTCCCAAATATGACAGTCCTCCTCAATAAATGGTTAGCACCTTTTAAGAGCACCTGGTCTGTAAACTTTTTAACAGGATCCTTCCACTCCTCAAGAACAGCTTCCTTGACTGAGTGGTGAATGGGGAAGGTCATATGGGTATCAGGAGCCAAATCTGAATAAAATTCATTGTGTTTTGACCCATGAGTACTACTCCTATCCTCAATCCCCCATAGAGAGATGAACCATATGTAATAGATATGGCAATTCTTCCAGGGGAAAAATAAATTTTACGGGAGTGGCTGAATCAGAGCCTGAACAAAGGCGCTCTGAAAAAAAGGTATCAGAGACCTCTGATGTAGCCGGAGGTCGAGTAACCTCAGCGAAGATGGCAGCGACAGCAGCTTGGCAGGATTATGTAGTAAGTATTTGGCTTCGTTGGCCACCACAAAATAGCATAAATCTTCTCCTTAGGGAGTACCATCCTCCCAAGGGCAACACCTGAGCCAGGGTGGGATGTTTTGTAATCAGTGCCTCTAAATCATAGCAGGTCTCAAATCAGCAGGCCAAGTAAGATATAAGTGATGATCTGGAGAATTTCCTGACTGTCAGGCAGAAACTGTCAGTTTGGGGATTCGTTGAAGAGCCTGCCTTACACAGCAAACTCTCTATGAATACACACCATAGACACTAGGGACTAGAAAACCCCTCCAACCTGCATGGGAAACTATTTTACCCAAGGGGGTTCTAGCCAAGACCAAGTGTCTATCCACCCAACCAGCGCAGCAGTTTTAATAGCAAAACCTTAGAACGCTGAAGTGAAGCTCAAAATCAGGCAGGAGACAGGGCAAACATAGGGCATTGTGATCTAGCCTTTCACCCAGCCCTGGAGTCTTTTAGACCAGTTTAATAAAAATGTGGTTCCTCTTTAGAGAAGCAAATGGTCTAAAATTAAATTCTTCTCTAAATATGCTACGGGTTTATTGTACACTCTGCATGAAAAAAAATCCACCCAAGCCTATTTTTCTTTTACTAGAAGGAAGAAGAACCAGGCGTGACAGGTATGTGCATGTACTATCCTTCTTTTTTAGGAGAGAACTGCAGAACTCAATTGGCCCATCTCCTGAGCCAGCCTGTGCTGAAGAGTGGCTTAATTATATTGCAAATCTACTGTTTATAGATGCTTCTACGCATATATACACAAATTATGTGGTTTACTAAACATACGGTAGCACAAAGGCCTATTCCTAAATATACATACACAGGTTTTTTATAGTAACACGTGCCACTTTTTCCAATAGGCAAGAAGAGGATTTTGACATTTGCAGGCATTGTGGCCACATTACTGTATGAGAACCAGGTGCAACAATAAAACCTGTATCCCCTGCATCCCTTAGTCTCATGCACGCCCATCTTGTACACAGTGCTGAATGCTTTACTAGGCAGGCTTGTGTCGCTCTCCTATGGTTGCGCCAGACTGTTAGGAGCAGCCACAGTTAAGGTCAATGGCTATTAACCTTTTAATCATAGGGTAGCACTAGAACATCTTCCCAGCATTCCTCACCTCTTCTCTAACAGCAATCAGTAACACCTTTCCAGGACAAGTCTTATGCAAGCCTAGGCTGCCAGTCACAATAAACATTTCCATTAAGATTTTTACCAAACACATATTGACACAATATTTTACAAGTGAAAACACACATAAGTGCATATATACAGCGGTACCATAAATATCTACAAAATAAATGATTGCTCTCTTTAAATTGGACCAAAAACCATGAAGAAAACAATGCCCTCATGTGGCTCCTTTTGCCGGGGACATGCCGATTGTGTGTGTGAAATCCTCTAGGATCACCAATACAAAAAATTTCAAAAAACCAGCACACTGTTTCTCATTAAATGTAAAATTCCATTATATTAGGATGCAATGATAATCACAAAAGGAGTTCATGCATCAAATGGTCATGGCCAACGTTTCGGGGTATCAGGGTCCCCCTTCCTCAGGGCCAGCTAGTGACACCCACAAATGGTGGGGTAAATGTGCAGCTGTCACCTTGGAACTGTTTGGATCACCAATACACTAGCCTTGCCGGCCATCCCCCAGGACATGTCCGGCTCTGGTCCAATTAGTGCTCCATGCTGTGAATAGTAATGCACAAAATAGCCCTGTGGGGAAAAATAGCCCAGCATAATGTGTGGCCGCATTCCTAGTTTCCCTGAGATCAGACACAGGCTTCTGTTCCCCCACCTATCTGAATTACTGAGTGCTGGAGCATGCATCAGCCGCAAGATGCTAGAAATGTGGCAGACATGTGCATGCACAGTGGGATCCTGTGGGATTTCCCTAATCGGGATGGCCCAGAAAAACGGAATTGTCCTGCACTGGAGATTTTATCAATTATTAATTACTGAAATGGTTGGTAAATGTGTGTCTTACGGAGAGCTCACAAGTCTTAAAGGGGCCACAGCACTCAAACCAGTTAGCTTGCTGACCAACCTACAATGTCTCTAAACTAGGTTAAAAACAGGGGGCTCGGTCACACACATCTGCAGAAGTATGCTTAAGCTGCACCACTAGCGCCAAGGTGCCCCTGTGAGGTGCAGTCCTAACTCTAGTACTAATTCTAGTCTCTAAGAGCCCCATTTGGGACATACAATGCAATAGATAAATTGGGAGCAGGCTTACCTGAGGTTGCCCTAAACCTCAAGTGCAAGCCATGGGGTGGAAGGGTCAAAGACCTTGCAATACAGCCTAGACCCCACACTCAGGTAAGCCTGCTCCAAATGTATCTATTGCATTGTACGTCCCAAATGGGGCTCTTAGAGACTAGAATTAGTACTAGAGTTAGGACTGCACCTCACAGGGGCACCTTGGCGCTAGTGGTGCAGCTTAAGCATACTTCTGCAGATGTGTGTGACCGAGCCTCCTGTTTTTAACCAAGTTTAGAGACAGATTGTAGGTTGGTCAGCAAGCTAACTGGTTTGAGTGCTGTGGCCCCTTTAAGACTTGTGTATTCTAATTGCCCTGCTAATGTGCACCTCCCTGGTTAGTTATAAAATGGTCTGAGCGGCTGCCACCCCTCTTTTGTTTTGTCTTACGGAGAGCTACAACCAACCCTTTAAAGTGGTTAGACACCCTACGGGTGGTGTGGGTCCAATGCTTGTGCCTGGGGAACATCCCCCCCCCCCCTCACATAGTCCCCGCAACCCCCAAAATCCACTTTTACCAAGAATGGATGAAGCAGCAGCTGAACCCATGTGACCACTGGCAGCTAATTGCAATGGCTGTGCTAGGGACAAATGAAACGTGGGTCTGGGTCCAGCTGCCGGTTGATCTGTTCTCAGAAAGGTGGACCTGAACCTGGAAAAGGAGAGGCGAGTTCTGGTGTGTGCAGGAAGAGTTTATCACCGACCGACAACAGACCGGATGCTGCCCCCCCCAAACATGAGCAGCTGCAGTTTAGTCCCCATTAACCATTTCAGTACTATTAAAATGTGTTGACCAAAACCCATTTTTATGACAGACACCCATTTCACCAGGGACATCTTGATTTAGGATGCCCTGAAATGTATCCCCCACCCCCGGATTACTGTATACTCACCTGAATCTCATGGCAATATGCAGACCTGCATTCTGCATGCTGCACACATGCACCGTGGGATCAAGGACGGTTTGCTGGTATACAAGGATCACAATGAGGGCCCAAACTGGGATGCCTCTAAGATAGGAAATCACCCGGCCCTGGATATGGCATAATGGACTTTAGTTCTCAATAAATGTGACCCTGGATAGTGTCAAAAGATTCCACTGCATATTATTACTTGCTATCTGCCAATTTGCTTCTCCCTCATTACTTCACCAAGAAGAGAGTAGGAAGCTAGGGTGAGATGACTGGTCATCCTGGTTTATCTTCAGAAACAAAGATAAAATAAGGTTGGCTGGAGATTGTTTTATGCAGGGGATATAATCTCCTTTCTTCCTTTCTTGGCAAAGGTTTCTGCAGGGTAAGGGGAAGGCATTCAGGACAACGCAGGACCTAGAACAAGTACGGGGGGATAGCTTATAAAAACTGGCTAGTACTGCAGTTGGCTCCAGTGTCTTACATGTGGAATGTAATTTGCAGAGTTAATTAAAGGGTAAGTGCCAATAACACTGGCTGAGGAAGTCTGTAGCGACTGACAATAAAAAGGACCAAAACACTTATCAGCCAGCCCTGGAGTCTAAATCTATATCCCTTGGGCATGCCGATTTGGCTGATGCTATTCAGATATTTGAAGGTGGGAGTGCACCTCGGAGCAAAGGAAAAGTAGGGATATTGCACTCCCCCATAACAATTCCGGGCATTAAAGCGAAATAAAACCATTCCCCCCAGCCCTCCCTGCACGAGTATGCAGCCCACTCGGCAGTGGCTTGATTTTCTTTTTTAAAGAGGGCTATTCCACCGCCGGAACCACGCCCACCAGGCACATTTGAGATCACCGATTGGCTGAGCTCGAGCGTTCTGGGTGACTTGTTCCGCATCCCAGGCTCCCTATTCAATTTGGAGTGCTCCTATGCCAAGCCTAACTGAATGGCTTGGCACGGACACAGATCCGTCGTGGGAGCCACCGTAAAGTTCATTAAAGTGGACAGAAATCTGGTATTTTTACCATCCCAGGTTTTGGTACATTTCTCTCAGAGTATACTCACCTGGCCAGCATTCCCACAGTGCATGTTCTCATCCTATCTATGCTGCGCTTATTAAAGTGGCACAGGATGCCCTGCTGTGTGGAACTCCTGGGGTCCCTAGTAAATTCATTCTGTGACAGGTGTCAAGAAATAATCAATACCCCAGGTGGCACTGTGGGGGCGGGGCTAAAGGTGATCAGAAGCAAGCTGACAGTCTGGGCACAGGCACGAGCCCGGGCGTAAGCAGCAGCCGGGGATGCGGAATTCTAGGCGGGCCGGCATACAACGTGTTAAAACTTGCAGAGTTAGCTCTAAGTAACTGAAGTTCTAGGAAGACAGAGACTGTGAGAGCCAGAAGTTTCCATTGCTGCAGCCAGCGTGGTGCGGAGCTGCCTCCCGGTACCGGAGCCCCTCTCTGTCAGCAGCAGCGCAGCGTGGCGGGGAGAAGTTCCCTGGCGCAGGTACCGGAGCCGCCACACGCCGCCAGCCTCCGCTAAGTCGCCACCTCAGACAAGGTGTCAGGCGGGGAGAAGGCGCCCACCAACCCACGGGCTGCTCACCTACCTACCCACCGGCTGCTCACCTACCTACCTACCCACCGGCTGCTCACCTACCTTTGCCTTTGGCGATGTAGAGCGGGCTGCTCGTCCTGAGCAACACACAGCAGAAGACGATGCAGGTCGCGCCCAGGAGCGGCTCCATGGCAGCTGGCTGAGCAGGAATCCGGCTCCCCGCTCCGGGCTACAGCCAGGCTGCTCTCATCTCCGCAGCGCAACTCCTCCAGCTGTACACCAGCAGTTCATCCCAAGTTGAGATGTAATCTCACACGTGATTGGTCTGCCTGCCAAGTGCACGATTGGTCGTTCGAAAGGCGCTCCCGATAGGGCTTTGTCATCTCCCGCTCGGTGGATGTGGCAAGTCCAGCGTAGCGGCAGCAGCAGCAGCCTATTCTTTCCATCACTTTCCACCGCCAAACTTTGCTGCTGCCAGACACACATAGCTCACTCTGCAAAGACGTTCTGCCAGTCACTGCAATGGGCAACTCAGCTGTAACACATTACTGTGCCAGACGCACATAGCTCACTCTGTCACACACACACTCACAGCAAAGAGGTGCTGCCAGTCACTGCAGTGGGCAACTCAGCTGTATCACATTACTGTGCCAGGCGCACATAGCTCACTCCGTCTCTCTCACACACACACACACAGCAAAGAGGTGCTGCCAGTCACTGCAGTGGGCACCTCAGCTGTAACACATTACTGTGCCAGGCGCATATAGCTCACTGTCTCTCACACACACAGCAAAGACGTGCTGCCAGTCACTGCAATGGGCACCTCAACTGTAACACATTACTGTGCCAGGCGCACATAGCTCACTCTGTCACACACACACACACACACACACACACACACACACACACACACAGAGCAAAGAGGTGCTGCCAGTCACTGTAATGGGCACCTCAGCTGGAACACATTACTGTGCCAGGCGCACATAGCTCACTCTGTCACACACACAGCAAAGAGGTGCTGCCAGTCACTGTAATGGGCACCTCAGCTGTAACACATTACTGTGCCAGGCGCACATAGCTCACTCTGTCTCTCACACAGCAAAGACATGCTGCCAGTCACTGCAATGGGCACCTCAGCTGTAACACATTACTGTGCCAGGCGCACATAGCTCACTCTGTCACACACACACAGAGCAAAGAGGTGCTGCCAGTCACTGTAATGGGCACCTCAGCTGTAACACATTACTGTGCCAGGCGCACATAGCTCACTCTGTCTCTCACACAGCAAAGACATGCTGCCAGTCACTGCAATGGGCACCTCAGCTGTAACACATTACTGTGCCAGGCGCACATAGCTCACTCTGTCTCTCACACACACAGCAAAGAGGTGCTGCCAGTCACTGCAATGGGCACCTCAGCTGTAACACATAACTGTGCCAGGCGCACATAGCTCACTCTGTCTCTCACACACACAGCAAAGAGGTGCTCCCAGTCACTGCAATTGGCACCTCAGCTGTAACACATTACTGTGCCAGGCGCACATAGCTCACTCTGTCTCTCACACGCACAGCAAAGAGCTGCTGCCAGTCACTGCAATGGGCACCTCAGCTGTAACACATTGCTGTGCCAGGCGCTCATAGCTCACTCTGTTTCTCACACACAGCAAAGAGGTGCTGCCAGTCACTGCAATGGGCACCTCAGCTGTAACACATTTCTGTGCCAGGCGCATATAGCTCACTCTGTCACACACACACAGCAAAGAGGTGCTGCCAGTCACTGTAATGGGCACCTACCTCAGCTGTAACATATTACTGTGCCAAGCACACATAGCTCACTCTGTCTCTCACACACACACAGCAAAGGTGCTGCCAGTCACTGCAGTGGGCACCTCAGCTGTAACACATTGCTGTGCCAGGCGCTCATAGCTCACTCTGTTTCTCACACACAGCAAAGAGGTGCTGCTATTCACTGCAATGGGCACCTCAGCTGTATCGTATTACTGTGCCAGGCGCACATAGCTCACTCTGTTTCTCACACACCACACACACAGCAAAGAGGTGCTGCCAGTCACTGCAATGGGCACCTCAGCTGGAACGCATTACTGTGCCAGGCACACATAGCTCACTCACACACACACAGCAAAGAGGTGCTGCCAGTCACCGCAATGGGCACCTCAGCTGGAACGCATTACTGTGCCAGGCGCACATAGCTCACTCTATCACACACACACACACACACACAGCAAAGAGGTGCTGCCAGTCACCGCAATGGGCACCTACCTCAGCTGTAACATATTACTGTGCCAGACACACATAGCTCACTCTGTCTCTCACACACAGCAAAGAGGTGCTGCCAGTCACTGCAATGGGCACCTACCTCAGCTGTAACATATTACTGTGCCAGACACACATAGCTCACTCTGTCTCTCACACACAGCAAAGAGGTGCTGCCAGTCACTGCAATGGGCACCTACCTCAGCTGTAACATATTACTGTGCCAGACACACATAGCTCACTCTGTCTCTCACACACAGCAAAGAGGTGCTGCCAGTCACTGCAATGGGCACCTACCTCAGCTGTAACACATTACTGTGCCAGACACACATAGCTCACTCTGTCTCTCACACACAGAGCAAAGAGGTGCTGCCAGTCACTGCAATGGGCACCTAAGCTGTATTGCATTACTTTGCCAGGCGCACATAGCTCACTCTATCAAACACACAGCAGAGGTGCTGCCAGTCACTGCAATGGGCACCTCAGCTGTAACACATTACTGTGCCAGGCGCACATAGCTCACTCTGTCACACACACAGCAAAGAGGTGCTGCCAGTCACTGCAATGGGCACCTCAGCTGTAACGCATTACTTTGCCAGGCGCACATAGCTCACTCTGTCTCTCACACACACGCACAGCAAAGAGGTGCTGCCAGTCACTGCAATGGGCACCTCAGCTGTAACGCATTACTGTGCCAGGCATACATAGCTCACTCTGTCTCTCACACACACACACACAGCAAAGAGGTGCTGCCAGTCACTGCAATGAGCACCTCAGCTTTAACGCATTACTGTGCCAGGCGCACATAGCTCACTCTGTCTCTCACACACACAGCAAAGAGGTGCTGCCAGTCACTGCAATGGGCACCTCAGCTGTAACACATTACTGTGCCAGGCGCACATAGCTCACTCAGTCTCTCACACACACAGCAAAGAGGTGCTGCCAGTCACTGCAATGAGCACCTCAGCTGTAACACATTACTGTGCCAGGCGCACATAGCTCACTCTGTCTCTCACACACACAGCAAAGAGGTGCTGCCAGTCACTGCAATGAGCACCTCAGCTGTAACGCATTACTGTGCCAGGCGCACATAGCTCACTCTGTCACACACACACACAAAGAGGTGCTGCCAGTCACTGCAATGGGCAGCTGAGCTGTAACACATTACTGTGCCAGGCACACATAGCTCACTCTGTTTCTCACACACAGCAAAGAGGTGCTGCCAGTCACGGCAATGGGCACCTCAGCTGTAACGCATTACTGTGCCAGGCGCACATAGCTCACTCTGTCACACACACACACAAAGAGGTGCTGCCAGTCACTGCAATGGGCAGCTGAGCTGTAACACATTACTGTGCCAGGCACACATAGCTCACTCTGTTTCTCACACACAGCAAATAGGTGCTGCCAGTCACTGCAATGGGCAGCTGAGCTGTAACACATTACTGTGCCAGGTGCACATAACTCACTCTGTCACACACACAGCAAAGAGGTGCTGCCAGTCACTGCAATGGACACCTCAGCTGGAACGCATTACTGTGCCAGGCGCACATAGCTCACTCTGTCTCTCACACACGCACAGCAAAGAGATGCTGCCAGTCACTGCAATGGGTACCTCAGCTGTAACACATTACTGTGCCAGGCGCACATAGCTCACTCTGTCTCTCACACACACAGCAAAGAGGTGCTGCCAGTCACTGCAATGAGCACCTCAGCTGTAACGCATTACTGTGCCAGGCGCACATAGCTCACTCTGTCACACACACACACAAAGAGGTGCTGCCAGTCACTGCAATGGGCAGCTGAGCTGTAACACATTACTGTCCCAGGCGCATATAGCTCACTCTGTTTCTCACACACAGCAAAGAGGTGCTGCCAGTCACGGCAATGGGCACCTCAGCTGTAACGTATTACTCTGCCAGGCGCTCATAGCTCACTCTGTTTCTCACACACACAGCAAAGAGGTGCTGCCAGTCACTGCAATGAGCACCTCAGCTGTAACGCATTACTGTGCCAGGCACACACAGCTCACTCTGTCTCTCTCTCACACACACACAGCAAAGAGGTGCTGCCAGTCACTGCAATGGGTAGCTGAGCTGTAACGCATTACTGTGCCAGGTGCATAGCTCACTCTGTCTCTCACACACACAGCAGAGAGGTGCTGCCAGTCACTGCAGTGGGCACCTCAGCTGTAACGTATTACTGTGCCAGGCACACACAGCTCACTCTGTCTCTCTCTCACACACACACAGCAAAGAGGTGCTGCCAGTCACTGCAATGGGTAGCTGAGCTGTAACGCATTACTGTGCCAGGTGCATAGCTCACTCTGTCTCTCACACACACAGCAGAGAGGTGCTGCCAGTCACTGCAGTGGGCACCTCAGCTGTAACGCATTACTGTGCCAAGCGCACATAGCTCATTCTGTCACACACAGCAAAGAGGTGCTGCCAGTCACTGCAGTGGGCACCTCAGCTGTAACACATTACTGTGCCAAGCGCACATAGCTCAATCTGTCACACACAGCAAAGAGGTGCTGCCAGTCACTGCAATGGGCAGCTGAGCTTACAGTCGCTATGGAACACAAGATCCGGGCACCAATTGGCAGCTGTAACACTTTATTGTGCCAAGCGCATATACTGTAGCTCATTTTGTCACACAGCAAAGAAGCGCTGCCAGTCATTGCACTGGGCAGCTGTAGCTCTTTAGTCTGCCAGGTGGCAATGGGCACATCACTGACTGGAAGAGCAGCAGCCTTTATTCTTTATGGCAGGCACTAAATTACAGCCCAAGCACAAGTGCTTTCACAGACAGGGGAGCCATTACATCAGGGGGGCAGAACCTTTCCAATTAAACCGGACCTTCACCCTAAATAAGAGCTTATCTTATATGTTTCCCCCATTAAAAATCCTCCTACCTGCATCTATTGCATTTTATGAGACTTTAAACATCCAAGATGGCGGCCCATGGAGGTGCAGGCTGCCTGCAAACAGGAAGTGTCTTCTGCATTCTGGCACTGCTGACCTTTTCCTGACCCCAGCTCTGCTCTGTTTGTGCAAAATACAGCTGTAACCCTGCTCCCCTGCAATTTTGACCCCTCTCCTCAGTATGTGATGCTACTAAGCCAAGATGGCGGCGCCTGTATCCTAGAGTGCTGAACAGAGTTGCAGGCCTAGTTTTTTAAGGGTTTGAGGGGTTTCTGTCCAGAAATTAAAGTGGACCAAAACCCAGGTTTTTCATTCCCCCTGCCTTTAGATACTTGAAGCATGCACAGGCCTTTAGCAAATCACAATATATTGCTTTGATTTCTGGTCCAGCAGCGCATGTACAGGCTCGGCCTCAGCATTGAAGTACATCAGACCCATTTGCCAAATTGCATAGTAACAGCAAATGGCTCTGATTGGATGAGAGCCCATGTATGTGCTGTTGGACCTGGAAGAGGTGGGTTATTTCACACAGCAAGGCATTACAAAACAGGATGACCCATGGGCACGGAATAAAACCCGGGGTAGTTAAAATCCCAGGTTGTAAAGTGGAACAAACTGAATGGCTGAGCGCAGGAGCACGCTTGAGCCCAGAGATGCTGGGAATGTGTTCACTCTCACGCCAAGGGAGCCACCGGAAAAGGTGCATTTTGTGGTGCCCTGGGAGGGTTTCACATAGCAGGGCACCTTAAATTGGAATGCCTCAGGGTAAGGTTAGTGGGCAGCCTTCTTGGGTTTTGTTCCACTTTAATGAACGGTTTGCTGGGGGCGTTTCCTTCTGGCTGTGCGTGTCCGCACCAGCCATTCAGGCAGAGCAGGAGCACATATCAGGCTCCCAAGGGGCATTGCTCCTTGGGGAGTGGGTATCAGTCTGCTCTGTGTTTTAGACACCAGAGCCGAGCCAAAAGGGTCTATTTTGAAGAGGAACAATCCTGATATTAATTCCTCTCCAGTGGAACATCCTGATTTGCCTTGCTTGTGAAATCCCCAGAGCACCTCATTTACTCTTTGGTGATCCTAAGGTGCAAGCATAGGCTCTCCTCCAATCAGCAGCCAGTGATCCATTCAGCTTTACTAAACCGCTCTAAAATCAAAGTAGTAGAGGGTTGGCTGCTACCCTTTAGCTGTGGATACTTACGCTAGATGTTCTTGAAATGCCTGGCACGGGTGCTTGGATAAGTGGTGATGCTGCAGAGGCCCACCCATGCCCCGAGACCCGAGTATATGGGTGATCCCAGGGCCTTTTACACAGTGGGGAATTCTGTATATGGGTAATTCTGCTGGATTCTAAGGCTGGGTTACCAAGGGTTTTGGTCTACTTTTGTCAGCAACCTTCTCTGCCAGTGACCAATTGTGTTTGTCAGGAGGACGGACACATCATACTTATCTAATATTGTTCTACAAGAGCTGCTTTTAAGCTGGCAGATCATGTGTCCTGTAATATCCAGTGATCTCTTTTCTCTCCCATTTAGGAGGCCAGTAGCCAGGAGTGCTTCACTTGTAGTAAGTGATAGCAGTAATAGTGATGTAGTAGCAATACTTTTTAGCGAAGCCAGTGCTCTACTAAAACTGTGCAGCCACCATTGCAACCAGCTACACAGGTGACTAGGAACTGGTGATCGCAATGGCCATCGGTGATCATGTGGGCCATGAGTGCATAAAACATGTGAGTGGGCTTCCTAAAATCCCAAATGAGGATGGGGTATTGAAGGGAAAAAAGTGATTTTACACTTCATGTCCACTTTATGGATACTTTTCAGAAGCAAAGTTGTATGAAGGAATGAATAATGTGAAATTTCTGTTGCTGTAAACTGAGCCCAGATTCAATTTTATGCTGCTGTAACATTTTGAGCATATTGCATTTTGTAGTAAAGGCACATTATTACATCTACCTGACTGGGCACATGCTCGGTTCCACGGAGTCCTGCAGGATAACGGTACTCCAGTGGTTGAAAACACTCCCCCCATTAGCCTGTAATTAGAGGTAGATGTAAAAATGTGTGCCGGTAGAGCACAAGGTCAACTTCGAGAGTTGACTCTATAAAAAAACTGCTTCCGCCGATATGACTAGAAGGCATTGAGCCTACAAGTGGTCATATAACTTTTTTTTTTTACATACCCTATACCATTATCAAAACACACAGTTTTGACCAAAAAATAAACCAATATGTGTAGAAGCTAATATAAACTGCACATAAACGGGGTATAAAAAAAAACAACATACTATGCGTTGAAAAAATATATAAATATGCATTTTTATTATGCATTAAATAAAGCACAACATAATTATAAGCCCAACAGCACAGAATGAGGGAGCTAAAATCCCCAGAAAGCTGCGACTAGGTGGAGAGGCAGCATCTGAAGTAATGCTTTCTCTCCACCTTTTTTATTACCAGAATATGGGTGAAAAAGCTTTTTAATGCGCAGCTAGAGAAGTTGAATGAATGGAGATTCTAGCTGCACATCAGCTTGTGGCATCTCCTGCTCCATTCGGCTGTGCACAGCCCTACACAGCCATTCAGTTGCAGCGGACAGGGTCATGCTGTGGGTTTGGTGGTATTTTGGGCATCCTGTGGGGATTTCCCAGTTCAGGATGCCCTGGGGGGGGGGGGGGGGAGCAAGTATGCCTGTCCTGGAGTCTCAAAGACTTCAGGGTGGGTTCTGGTCCAATGTAAAAACATGTGACTAGTATAAACAAGCTATGTGGTCAAGACAGATATTATGACACATCTCCGAGCTGGGAGGAAAAAGAAAGGGGGGTGCTAAAATCCTGTGTCAGGAAGGAGGAAATTGGAATGAAAATTTCAATAAATGGTAAGTATATAAATTATATATTTAATTTCGCTCCTTTGACATCTTTAGTATAATATTTGGAGGCTACTTAATAATCACATGGATTTACACCCTCCCCCCTTCATACCCTTGTGGCATCATGTTTTGGGATGCATCGAAGTGCCAGCACTTTTTCACGCTCTACATTGCCTCAGTATTCTCACTTCCTCTGCCCTGTGTGCCCCTGCTGGCATACATTCAAGTTTGCCAGGTGCATGGATTGGGGATGCCACTGAAGAGCTGCACATGCACCTTGGCATCCTGGAACAAGAAGAGTATTTGGCAAACTGTGGCTGATTTCACCGAGTCCTAGAGTCTTAAAATCTAGGGCTGTTTTCTAAGGGTTTTGATCCTCTTCAAAGGATCTGTAAAGGATCCAAATAAGAAAAGGACTCACCCCTTCATCAGCTCTCGGACAGTCTGTTGCAGAGTTAACCCCCAAAAACTTTCAAATGGAACTCAGAAAAAACAGGCACTCCACCAGGTATATAAAAATGTATGTAAAGAAATTTTCTTAAAGTGGACCAACACCCAGGGTTTTGACTATCCTGGGTTTTGGTCCACGTCCCCGGTCGGGGGTGCCCTACTATGTAAAACCCCCCAGATTTCCAGATAAAATTTAGCTCACCCTGCTCCTACGGGGTCACCGTCTTACCGCAGAGTCTCCGAGCACGCTTCCCTCTAACAGGAAGCGCGCCCGCGCCGGCCATTCACAAATGTGCGGCGCGGGCACGCGCCCTGCTAGACAGAAGCGCAAGATGTGGCCGTGGCCCACGCATGCGCAGTTGGACGGGGAGTAAGGTAAGGTTAGCGGGCATCCTGGGGGGTGTCACACAGCGGGGCATCCCGATTTTGGACCTTGACTGGTTTTGATGGCCCCCCCATGTTTCTCCCCTTTCTTTACTGTTTCACAATTGCAAATTTGTCTCTCCAGCTTCTGTGTATTAGGCTAATCGCTATTCTCCAAATCAGTGTTTTGCATATTACAGCTTATTAATTGAGCTACTAATGCTTTTTGTTTTATTTTCTAAACTTTTTGGGCCCAATGTACACCTTTTGGTGTTTTTACCTTTACTTCCTAAACATTTTTATATTTGTTAACTTTGACAACTTTTTTACCTAATTTTTTTTCTCCCCAAAACAGAAAAATAACTTGTGGCTGACACTTTCATTGGTAAAAAAAATATGGCGGATGCTGCCGACGTGTTTTAAACACCCCATAAATCAGTCACACGCACCTGTTTAGGGCGCTAAATTTGCTGAGAATTTCACATGCAAGTTTCCATATTGGTTCCATATTTCCGCCTTCAAAAATGCGCTTGAAATTTTGATGAACAAATGCACAGGCGCATGACCATGAATCAAGCCTTTTCCATCTGGCAAAGTTTTGGTGGAAAATTCAGACCATGGCAACTGAAACAACTTTCTTCTGAACAACGCATCCGGATGATTGATGGAAGATTCTCCAGATATGGCACAATACAAATCCCCTGACCAAAAAGGATCACCATGATGACCCCCAACATCTTGGTAAAGATTCTGGCTGCCGTGGGCATCCCAAAAGATAATGGTGCGGACCAAGTGTAAAGCAAAGAAACTGCTGAAGATGGTGATTGTCGCCAAGGAGTGTCTCTAATGAAGGGCTGACACCACCTACCGCAATAATTCCATCTTGAATCTGGTCATCTGGTGATGACTGTTGAGGTGGCTGAGGTACAGAATGTGCTGCATAGCCCCTTTCTTCTTGGGAACCACCAACAAGTTGGAATGGCCTGCAATAGCTGGTTGACAGCAGACCTCGGAAGACTACGCTGGCAAGCGAGGCAGTATTGACTGAATTGACTGTTCTTCTGTTAGGAGGTCACAACTTCCTTGGCCCAGACATCAATAGCTTTGACTTGCCGAATGGGCGCAAACTGGCATACGCCCCCCGCAACATTCTTCTCTGTGAAGCAGATCCAAGATGGCTGAGCCAAGAGGCTGCTGTATAGGCAAGGCAAGTTCTTTTTTATTGTAACCCCTCCAGCCTCAGTGCCAGTGGGCAGTGTTACCCTGTAACTGGACATCCACTTTAAACCAGGGACACCCACCCTTCACAAAATGAATGCTCTCTGTGCAGGGTGACATCTTGGTTACCGATGCCCCCTCCCCACCCCTGCACATTAACTCCCAGGTAAATCAAGAAATCTTACCTTGTCCTGGCCCTGTGTTTGGCCGCTGCAGTCATGTGGTTAATGGTGTCCAGATACCCTGTAGAGGCACACAGACAGTGAGGCCGCCATGGGCCGATTTCACCAGGGAATCAGGAGAGTGGTACGATCACTTGGTTTACAAGGGGTCGATGTGCGTGGGGCAGACGGTAGGGGGTAGGTTAATTAAGTGTCCGTATGAACCAGAAACCACTCTGGCACATAGTCGCAGGGGAAGGTACAGGTCCACTTTAAGTGAATCTATGTATTTGACAAACATTTCTGCAGCTTCCAACTGCAGGAATCAACTGTCAAACTTTAAACTGCCAAAAAATGCTCCACCCCTTTCCATGGCAAATGGTCTGGAAGGAATAAAACACAAAGGTGCTCTACTAGTCCATACTGGGATGTTCAGTTGCCAGGGCACCCAGATATCCTTTCTTCCAGCTCTGAAACATTGCTTTAATAATGCAGTGTTATGTTTCTTTTTTCTTCATGTACTGTCTGCATGTATTTCAATATCTACCCTTTACATTTACCACTGACATATGTATAATATGTATATTAGCATTAAAATATGTTTTCCTGGTGCATGGTTGGCGTCATACTTAAGGGTTAACGCAGTGTCCAAGCCCGAACAGGACAGGTGTATAAATTTCTGCTCCTCCAATTCCCGGTGTTCTTTTTTTTTGTCCTCATTCCCTACAAGGAATAGGTTGTATGCAGCATAAAGTTGCTTTAACCCTTTAAGTGCCAGCCTACCTAGAATTTTTGTTACCCTATGTTGCCAGATCATGTTCACTATTTTGCGCTACACATGTTCAACTGTGATTTCTGAAGGGATTTCCCAGGAATTATATATTGTTTTTTTTTTCAGCAGAGTCTGGGTTTTAAGATTTAACATAAATGTCTTGTTTGTCATTTTTTTTACAATTTGTAGTGTTTTTTTGTAATGAAAAATGTAAGTTTGTCAATAAAATCTTATTGCGTGTGAAATCCCCATTTCAAAGTAACAACAAATGGAGTGGACGTGGATTAACCACACCTCCCTCACCCTGTGAAGTGGCAAGAGAGCCGCGTGCGCGGGTGTTTGCTGCATCTCCCCCTCTCTTATATTCATTCTGTAAGCTGCCCTGAGACCGTGTGGTAATCCTTTGGTTATATGTTGGAACATGCACTTTATTTATTGTTTGTATACTTTTTGTCTTCCTCCACTAGTTTACATTGTGGGACATTGATTCTTTTGGGTCAGATGGTTTTATGCAATATATTTATACATGAATTCTTGTAGTACAGCATGAATTGTTGGATTATGTTTGTTATGCACTAGACACTTTGTATATTCTACTATACTAACCATTGCACATTAGTTCTTATTGCACTGTATATGATAATCATGTTAGCACTTTATAGGTATTGATTAATATGTAGTTTGTGGTGTGATGAAATAACATTTATAGGAAGTTGCAGTATTTATTTAATTATTAATTCAATCAATGTATTTATTAATATTTGGTGATTGAGTAAGGTTTTTGTGCCAGCACAAAAAAATTCAGGGTGTTGCAATTATCAGGGTAGACTTATTGCCTATTGAAGATTATTACCAGCCTGTGTCAGCATGGCTTATTAATGTATATTATTGGAGATTATAGGGGGCAGTGCTTTGGTTTTAAATGTCTTGTGTTGTATGTGTATTTTTTATTTTCCTCTCATGCCCCTCCATATCTCCCCCACCCTTGCTCTTTCTTAATGCCTCTATGTTTAATCCCCTGGCCTCCTTCCCCCTGTTTGTGAATTAGTCCTCCCCTTCCCTGTGTACCTGTCTTCCGGAGGGTTAGTCTTCCCACTCCAGGGCCCCAGACACTGGTGGTCTGCTGGGTTTTTTTCTCTTGTTTTCCTTTATGAGGACATATCCCTCATTGAGCATTCTACAGTCCCATAGCGGGGCATGGGCAGAGTGGATCGATTCTGGCGTGACATATCGAGATGGTTGCTCCGGGGGTCATGGGGGTAAATTGTCCACATGGTCTCTTTTCTGACCCTTTATTTTGTTTTATTTTTGTATTCTGTATGCTCTTGTGTTGTGACTTAATAAAAAAGAGATTAAATAAAAAAAATACAACTATGCTACATGCACTTTGTAGTTTTTCAAAGAAAAACAACCCTTTACATTTAAAATACGCCCCACAAACTATATATTCTCTGGTAGAACACACCTCAAGATTTCTAGCCGTACCAGGCTTGTTGACGTGGCCTCAATTTTCTAGAAGTAATCCCTCAATTAATTTCTAGTTTCACAGAGTTTCCCTAAAAAAAATAAAAAAGCAAAATCAAAGGCACATTTTTAAAATTTAAATCCGAAAAAGCAACAGAACCATACCCAACATGCACAGGTACGGTCAAGGGAAGAGTTGTCAAACACCCCAAAGCAAAGCATGTGGGTAAGGGAAATTTTACTTGAAAATTGCAGCTCTAGAGACAAAGTGCACACCTTGTGCTTTTTCTACTAAAAAAAAACCCTTTACACTTGGAATACCCCACAAACTATATATTTCCTGAAAGTACACATGTTAAGCTTTCTAAGTGTACCCAGCTTGTTGTAATGGGCTCATCTTTCTGGAAGTAATCCCTCGAAGATTTTTAGGTTGCACATAGTTTCCCTAAAAAAAATTATTAAAAAAACAGAATATAAAACCTAAATATTTTCCTAAAATATTAATATACAAACAAGAAATCGGTGCAATAACCCCGAATACAATACCCAACATGCATAGCTACTTTTAACACTTTTAATTGCCAGCCTACTTGAAATTCTGTCACCCTCTGTTGACAGGTAATTTTTCACCATTTTGCGCTATATGTAACTGTGATTTTTGCAGGAATTTCTAGGAAAATTCAATATTTTTTGTGGCAGAGTTTAGGCTTTACGATGAAATGTCATGTTTGTAATTTTGTTTAGAAAATTGTCTCCTTTATTTTAAATAAAACATTTATCGTACTAAAGAAAACCATATTACATGTGAAAGCCCCACGGTACCAGATATGTAGCTGTAGCCCCCCCCATTTTTGCCCAGGAGACTCCACACACTGAAAAGAGCACATTTACAAATAAAATATTACTACCCACACTATAAAGGGTTAAACCAAAAATGAAATTAGCGTGTGGACCCCATTTTTAGGGACATTTTTAAGGGTTAAAAATCCACAAAAATGACGTGGGGTGCCCTCTACCCATCATAACCAGTCCAGGGACCTGCTATGCAGAGCTTGTAGAACAGGGCGCAGGGGCCAGCTTTGGTGTCCCCCCACCTTGTTAGCTACAAACCCGCAAAGCCTAATGGCCCCACCCAAGGATTTGGGGATGCAGGTCATTGGGGGGGGTAGGGGGGTTAATGGCAAGTCACCCGCTAGCTGCACACAGAGTAAAAATTACATTTATTTATTTTTCTCTACTCACCTCCGATTCTCGGCTGTCCCCCCAGCGATCCTGTCCCATAGAGCCCCGATGACAGCTGCCGGGTGATCGGTAGAGGGGGAGCAAGGGATTACAGCCCCTAGCTCCTCCAACCCTCCCACCTCCGATCACCCGACGCTAATGATTGTCTTGGGTTGGGTGTGGGATGACTTTGTGGATGATGTCATAGACCCCGGGGGGGGGCAATCGGAGTCTCCCCCAGTGAAACGTTCACGGCGGCAGAGGTCGAAGCAGGGGAGGGGCTATTACGGTCCTCTCCTGAAGCCTGAGCCCTCGGGGAGGATCGGGGGAAGAGAAGACCCGGCCGGATCAAATGAGGGGTCAGGTGAGTTTTTAAAGTCAGCTACATGAGTCTCACATAGTTGCCACTTAACGGTAGGAGAGCTGGCTCTAGAAGGGTTAATAGCTGATTAATTGTTATTTGCTCCCTGCAGACCACCGTGGCTAATAGCATGGGACAACGTGATGCAAGTACATTGATAATCATAGCTGAGCACCGGCCTCTGTGTGTGAACACCCCCCCTCCCTAGAAGGTACCTTAGGTTCATTTGTGGGCCAGAAGCCTTTGTCTTGGAATACTGGGAACTATTATAGTTTTTGTACTATAATTTTAGACATGTGGAGGCTTTTTTACACTTTTACATACACATTTAGTGCAGTATACCTCATGTTAAAGTGGACCAAAATAATTATGTCTGTCAAGTTCAACCAAAAGATACGAATTAACCAGACCATCACCCTTTTTTGATAAAAATGGGTGGTGTCTCTCTCGAGTGCAGGAGGGCATCCCCATTGCCGATGCCACCCTGCACGTTAATGCGGGTAATCGGGAGAAATCTTACGTTGGATTTCTCCAGGCAAATGAGTATTAAGATTTCTCCTTTTTTACTGGTGTCAACGCACAGGAGGGCATCAGAAGTCAAGATGCCCCCTAAGCTCAGGACAACACTCATTTGTCAAGAAATGGGTGGTGTTTCGGATTAAGGAACATCTTTTTACTATTTTGAAGCTGTTGATGCTCCTGCGGCAGATTATGTTCAACAGGTTCTTATGGTGAAAAATCTTTGTCGCCTCTGAAGATGGGAGGCTTTTTTTTCTCCAAATGCAGGGAGTGACCCCTTGTCAGCGAGAATTTTTCTAGAAATCGACGCCCATATTTTTTTATATTGGTCATGTATATAATATATATATATATATATATATATATATATATATATATACTATATACTACCAAAAACCCTCTAAAATCTCCCCCACCTAAGTACGTTGGGCAATGCAGCTGGCTTTTCTCGTAAAGAGTTGTTTTTCTTGAAAATTTGCAAGGTGCACATAGCACCTAGCACAGTTGTATTTTATCTGAAAATCTCCTAAAGCACTGTTTCAGTTTGGGGGAGTCTACTGGGCAGGAAAGGGTGTCTAGCAATAGATATCTGTAACCAGGAGAAATGGGGATTTCACACACAATAAGATTTTATTGACAAACTTACTTTTTAATTACAAAGAAAACTACAAATTGTAAAAGAATATATATTTTTTTTAATTTTTGAACATATTTCACCCTACCCGAAATGGACTTCTGCACCTAAACACCACTTCTACCTCCCTCAGTTGTGGCATTCCGAATTATCAATTGCAAATGTTTTTGCATAGCGGGCCGTAGTCAATCACACAGGCTGACCAACCTGTGGTCAGCTGCATTGAAATGCTTGTGAGTATCCAAAACATGGATGGACCAATTTTACTTTTTATTTACATATTTATTAATTATTTACATATTTAAATTTTAGAGTTTATATTATACTGTATAACTGTATTTTATTTCTAACATTACCCGCTGTGGGGGTGCGCTGAGTTCAGTACCACCACTCACCCAGCTGTCTTCAGTGCCATTGAGCATGGGACCTGTGCCTTCTGTTAGAACCTGGCAACCATTTTGCTGCTAATTAATTACTCTTGGAAAAGCTGCTGGGGGTTTGCATACCAGTCACTCTGAAACCCATGTTGTCTATTTTTATTCTTTGTTTGTGGGCCATATCTAAGTACACCGTGGGCCACAGTTTGACACCCCTGCCTTAAATCTACTGATCTGCTCATGAAGCCTCCTGATGCACGATGATGGCAACAGTGGTGAAGGGTTGAAATATTTTATATGCCTATTGTGTGTGTGTGTTTTGTTTTGCTCTCCTGTGCATATTTGGAGTAACTTACTATATTTAGCTTCCCCTGGGTGTATCGCTGGAGCAGAATGCTTTCTGTGTGATCCCATATGAAGTAGAAGAGTTTGTGCTTCTGTGGGAGCATGATGACAACTAGGGATGAGCGAATCGATCCGGACGAACCCGGATTCGATCCGAATTTCAGGAAAAATTCGATTCGGATCGAATCCGAATTTCCCCGCGATTCGATCGCTCGAAGTTTTCCTTTAACATCCATTCATTTACATTTACAGGCATTCTAAGATGGCGGACGGGACATGTCCGGACATGTAAGCTGGGGCAGTGTATGCTGGGACAGTCACATGCAGCCTATCAGCAGCCAGCAAGCCCGGTGACGTCACAGCGCTATTTTAGGCCGGCCATCTTGCTTTTCCTTCCTCATTTCTCTATTGCA